>CM032450.1:44948277-45283285 GCA_019049505.1 Pachyrhynchus sulphureomaculatus | reverse complement strand
TTTGGCATCTATTATTAAAACAATAAAAATAATATTACGTATAAAATTCTTTGGTTTACTTCTCGCGTTGTCTCCTATATATCCTCCGGCCTATGTGTAACAGGACAGTGCCAGATTTAATTTGTTTAAAAACATTAATTGCTTCTTTGTGGGATGCTCCATGTAGAGGTTTATAATTAACTGCCAAAATTTCATCACCTATATAAAAAATAAATTTATAATATGAAACAAGTTTATAAATCGAAACCGGTCTCGGTAATGCCACAGTAAATATACAATACAGTAAGGACGCTCAAAAAAATTTTTAGGCCCTGTTTTTTTTTATAGCGCATACCTCCCCTATCATAGCAACAACATGACTGCCAGCGCGGTCGCGGGTTGTGTTTACATCTGGATTTCAAGTAGAATCTTTTTATAACGTGTTCCCAAATTCGTTATTAATAATTTCCCAATAAGGAAATGATTCGTTTGACGTTATAATTGAAAATAATTATAAATAAATAACCGGTCAAGTGCAAGTTAAACTTGCGCAATTAGTGTTCCGTACGTTGATTGCTTTTTAAAATAAAAAAATTTTGTTACAGAAGTATAAAATACACCCCAAATAAGTTTTCAACAAAGTTTGTTTCCAATTTTTACTGATATTTGATGACCTTGAAATTTTTTTGTTTTTTTTTATATACCATATATTAAATTATTAAAGGTAATGCACTCGTGATAATTTTCGTTCAATCTACACCCCGTGGAGAATATTCCAGAATTTTTTTTCGAAATTTTTTGATAAATACTTTTCGAGATAAAGCCCGGGACAGCGATTTTTCGCGAATTTTTAAAAATAATACAAAGAAAAGTGCGCGCAAGTATAATATTATATATATATTTTTACTACGTGTTTTCACAAGTTTTCATTTGACACCACACTTCCGACTTCACCCCCCAAAACTAACCCCTTAAGTCAAAATTTAATTCTCAAAACTACATGGCTCTGATGAGGCCATCAATTCCTATATTATTACAAAATTTCACCTTTCCATGTCAAATAGTTTCGGAGAAAATCGGGTGTGACAGACAGCCAGGCAGACAGACAGATAGACAGACAGACAGACAGACAGACACCGAAGTGATCTTATAAAGTGTTCCGTACGGAACACTAAAAAGATGACAAGAGGAAGTTTTTGTTGTGTGGTTAGTGATTGTAAAAATATATATACTCTCTAAAGTAGTTTTTTTTTGATTCCCCAAAGATTCTAAAAGGTAATTTATTCATAATTCTTTATTTCCTTTAATCGATATATTATATAAAGAATATGATAATTGTGTTTTTAAATTAGAAATACATTTTATTTGACAGTTGATGTTCTATTATTGTTAAGTACTAGTTAGTTATTCCATTTATACTCTTTTTTTTTTTTTCTGAATTTAGGGCACAATGTCTGCTAGAGTTAAGTTATATTATCTGCTAAAATTCGCTAACCAAACTTTCAAAACTCAATCCGGGCATGCAAAAGTAGTAATTCTCCAGCACGAATGAGTTTGAATATTAGCAGTATATAGGCACGAAAAAATCATTGTTTGTATGAAAATTATTATATTAGATTTAACTAATGGTAAAATGGGCTAAAAAAGACGATCTGATCTTAAAATGATAATTATAACTATTTTCAATCCCTCTAGATTACTGGGATTAGCTGAAATATAAGGAGCATGATTGTTAATATTATACGCGTGAAGCTGAAGGTGTGCAGAGATATTTTCTCAAAATGAACATTCCCCCCCCCCCTAATACTTGAGAAATATAAATTTAACAATGAGTCACTTAACTGAATAACATGCAAAAAATGTTGAAGCCAAATGTATTTTTTCCGTGTATTTTTTGCCTTTTTCCCTGCTTTTTTGTATATCTGTTTTAATAAGAACTTGATAAAAAAAATGTTTCTAAAAAAACTTTTCTTTATCTATGATAGACCGAAATGTATTGGTCTACTTCGCTTATTTTCGAGAAATGAAAATGACACAAATTTTTGAAACCATCCAAATCCAGGGGCAAAACGTCAAACAAAAAGAAAATTTTAAATAAAAAACTCAAGTGTGTTAATTAAATGACGCTATACCCAAGATTAAAATTTAAATATATATATATATATATATATATATATATATATATATATATATATATATATATATATATATATAGTGTGTTTTTTAAGTAAGTGCCATTTTGAAATATGGCCGCTGCAGCTTTTCAGTCGTCGCTGTGCGCATGCGTGCTGGTTGCCTGCGTCGATTGACTAGCCACAGATACCATTACAGAAGCCTTCGCTATAGTTTACGTTTGTTTGTGCGTGTTTAAAATGCCTCAGGCCATTAAAAATCTCGCGAATTGGGGAATACGCGCTGTAATTCGCTTGTGAAATGCAAGAGACGGGAAAGCGGCTGAAAATCGTCGGCAGATTAGTGAAGTATGTGGCAAAAACGCTATGAGCGGTAAGAAAATGGCTTAGAGCACTTAAAGATGATCTGGTATAGTTCTGACCTAGCGCCCAGTGATTACCATTTGTTCCTGGACTTAAAGAAGCATCTTGGTCAGCGCTACGACACCGCAACGACGACAAAATGGCCTTGCTGCAGTGATTAGCAAACCAAGCGGCAGATCTCCACGAGGATGGAATACAGAAGCTGGTTTTACTATACTGCAAGTACCTTAATATAGGTGGCAATTATGTTGACATGTAAATTAAGGTCCGGACGCTCATGTAAATATAAAATTGTTAAAATAATGGCCTTGTGTTTTCTTAATATTAAAACAGTACTTACTTTAAAAACAATCGTCGTATATATTATATATATATATATATATATATATCTATATATATATATATATATATATATATACCAATCTTACCTTCTTTCAAAGTGCCATTTTCAGCTGCTTGACCATTAGGAAATATAGTCTTAACATAAATGCCAATGTTTCCTTTAGGGGAATCTCTACCTCCAACAATACTAAATCCCAAAGGTTTAAAATCAGATCCTTTTTGAAACATGGCTTGTCTTATGGTAAACGTATTGCCTCGTCGCGGTAATGTGCAAAATTTACTTTCTTCCTCTTCAATTTCTTCTAGTTCTTCTATGGAATCCTTAAAAATGAAATTATCTTACCTTTTTTAATATTAAAAAATATAAGCAATTATTATAATTATTAAAAAATGGAACAGATATCTGTAAAATTATTCTTAGCGACAGACAATTAAAAGAAGTAGTTACAGTTTTGGTTCTATAAACGTTTCGAAATGATAAAAAAAAGTGTTAGCATATTCGTTTGCACTAAATGTGCCTTTCCTATAAATTTTCGAGTTCGTGATGTTGCAATGCTTTTTATAATTATTATGTGCATATACTGGATGTTCGGTATAGGATTCTAGCAATGCATGATCACGGTTCATTTTCCCTTGCCTATTTGTGCTTTTAAATCCCTATATATGGTAGTATTTTCATTGTATTTCTATCGTAAGTTATTATTTGTCTTGAGGATTTATCCACTGAGTGACTGGGGGGTATCTCTTCCGGATCCTGACCGTTTCGCAGCTCAATATCTCGTTTTCGGTTGCTGCTGGTCTTATATTTCCGCAATCATAATAAAAAAAAGATCTTAGGATATCATATTTCGTAAATTGTCATCTATCTTTCCGGAGAGACTAGGTATTCTGATTCCGTTTTTCCTTCCATAATCGCATTCTTGGCTCAGTTTGGATGGTGGGACTTTAATTTTCATTACTTTATATTATGTGATTGCAGCACAATTCATATACAGTGACTCACAGCTTAAATGATGCAGTCGCTATAAGAAAAGACTAACTGGTCTCAGTGCCTCTTTATTTATTTGGAAAAAACAACTTATTGAAATTAAACTAGTAAAGAGTCTTCTAAAAAAGTATGAATTACTTTTTGTCTTAAATATGCCTTACTTAATTAACAATAAATAATTAATTAAACTATATGTGATTTTAACGTCACAGCTAAGAACAATAAAAAATGTATTTCCATCAAAATGTTAATGCCTTCGTACGATTAGGCACTGATAAGGAATCTCCAACCCTCACTCTAAACTCTCTCCTCAGCAGATAGCTGTGCAACAGTAGTAATTTGTGTAATGTAATTATTTAGCAGCCACTGTAGGTGTCATTTTTCAGACCTTTTGACTGATTACATAGGAACACAGCTTCGAAGCGTGAAGCGTCTGCAACATTCATGTTCGATAATGTACCCTTTAACCATGAATAAAGTTAGAAATGAGCCTTTTTTCACAAAGTATTGTTTGCAGGGGTGCGAACAATAACCTCAAAAATAAAGGAATTTATTAACAACTAGCCGTGCCCGCGGTTCCTCTCGCGTGGACTTGATTCACTACTATCGTCTCTGTTTATTCCTTATGTTACATAACGTAATAAAATATCTGCCATTATTTCCCCTTATCTCTCATTATTTCTCCTTATCTATCAGACAGAAAGACATAATTTCCATTATCTAGGCTTATCTCTGCTCATCTTCCATTACTTCTTCTTATCTCCCATTATTTCTCCTTATCTCACCTTACCTCCCATTATCTAGGCATATCTCGACTTATCTCGCAATATTTCTCCCTATCTCCCATTATTTCTCCTTATCTCCCATTATCTCACCATAACTCCCATTACCTAGACTTATCTCTCCTTATCTCCATTATTTCTCCTTATCTTCCATTATTTATACTTATCTCCCATTATCTCACCTTATCTCCCATTATCTAGGCTTATCTCGACTTATCTCGCAATATTTCTCCTTATCTCCCATTATTTCTCGTTATCTCCCATTATCTCACCATAACTTCCATTACTTAGACTTATCTCTGCTTATCTCCCATTATTTCTCCTTATCTCCCATTATTTATACTTATCTCCCATTATCTCATCTTATCTCCCATTATCTAGGCTTATATCGAATTATGTAGAACATATCATATGTATAAATTTATAAAACCACGTAAATCGGATAAGTGGTTCTCAAGTGATAAGCGGACAGACAGACAGACAGAGAGACGTTGCATTTTTATATATATTATATTCTTTGCAACATGATATTCTTCTATATTTAATGGTTTAGGCAGTGTATTGCAAGAGAACGCGCTAGCGGTAACCTTTTTTTTTCGACTTGATTCACTGTTATCGTCACTGCTTATTCTTTATGTTACCTAACGCAACAAAATGTATCCTATAACCTGGCCAAAGAACATATGTATGTTTTAAAAAAAAGTACCTAAATCGGATAAGTGGTTCTCAGTGATAAGTGCACTAACGGACAGACAAACAGACAAACAGACGACATACAGAGATACGTTGCATCATATATATATATATATATATATATATATATATATATATATATATATATATATACTCGTATATATATATATATATATATATATATATATATATATATATATATATATATATATATATATATATATATATATATATATATATATATTATAGATGTAATAAAATATATATCTATAACCTGGTCAGAGAATATATGTATATGTATGAATTTAAAAAATCACGTAAATCGGATAAGTGGTTCTCGAGGGATCAGCGTACTAACGGACAGACTGACAGACAGAGAGACGTTGCATTTTATATATATTATACATATAGATTATTATTATTATTATATAACCTGGCCAAAAAATATATGTATGAATTTAAAAAAAGACACGTAAATTGGATAAGTGGTTCTCGCGTGATAAACGCACTAATGGACCGACAGACAGACAGAGAGACATTGCATTTTATATATATATTACAGATTATAGATTATAGATATTCTCTGTTACATAATATTGTTCCATATTTAAAGGTTTAGGCTGTATATTGCAAGGGAACGCGTTAGCGGCAAACTGTTTTCCGACTTCATTCACTATTATCGTCACTGCTCAGTCCTTATGCTACCTATCGTAATGAAATATGTATAGCCTATAACCTGGCCAGAGAACATATGTATGTTTTAAAAAAAAAGTACGTAGATCGGATAAGTGGTTCTCCAGTGATAAGCGCACTAACGGACAGACAGACAGACAGACAGATAGACAGAGAGACGTTGCATTTTATATATATTATAGAAGTAAACAAAAAAATCGCTTACCTCTTGATTACGTTTCAGTTTACAATTTGGTGCAACTTCCTGCGTTTGTCTGTTACCTCCAAGCTCATAATAACTCCTCGAGATGGCTACTTTACCATTAAATTGTGCATTATTTTCTGGCTTAACGGATTCTCCTTGTTTGTTTTTCCAGCTAGGCGACTGCGACCTTGCGCGGTCCAAATAATGATGATGGCGATGATGGGTATGAGGTTGAAGTTTAGTTTTTGGTATTTTTATGCTAAAGTTTTCTATATTATTGTATCCATCCTTCTTGGGCGGTGGCACGTAAACTTGCTGCGCAACGCCTGGCAGACCGCTTGTAGCTACAGACCATCGTCTGTGGGCACCAGGTGTTCCTTCCACATCATAATCGGGAGGCGGTTCGTAGTAATAATTGGAATGCTCTTTATTTGTTATGCTGAAAGAAATTAGGAGTATTTTAAAATAATAAATACTGAGTATTTAATCATTAATGTTTGGTTAAAATCAAGTTACACTGTTGCAGTACATTTGACACTGTAAACAAAAGTTATGCTGCGAGAATTCTGTCAAATTATGTGGTAACTTACTTGACATTCAACGAAGATCGTTGTCTGGGCCTAGGCTTTCTTTCCGAAGCAGACTGAAAGGATTTTGATTTTCTTTCCGAAGAAGTCTTGTCGTCCGGAGGCGGAACGTAAAATGCAGTCTTTGGTTGATTAGCTTGATCCTTCCCATTATTCCCTACATTATGAAAAAATTCTTGGACGGACAGCGCTCGTTTCCTTCTTAACCCTACGTGTATCTGGCTAAACTTTGCCCTGAGTACGTCTTGAACACTGCTTTTTTTGGTATTGCTGGGAAGCCGTAGAGAAGAAGTTGCGTGAGGAGTACTAACTAGGATATGAGGACTAGAAAGGTCGAGCAAAGAACATTCTGATGGATCAGCATTCTGTACATTATGGCCGAGTAAGGAAGCACAACATTGGCGCAGTGTTTTCCATTTTTTAGATATGCTGCCATTTAAATCTGCAACACCAATAACAAAACATGAAATTAGCATTTAACATCCGAGATAATTTTTTTTAGGTGAAAAAAGCGGAATGGTCCTTAAAGTGATTTATAAATTTAAAAAAAAAACGCCTAAGTGCAAGTCGGACTTGCGCAATTAGTGTTCCGTACGGTGATGCTTTTGAAATAAAATAAAATTCTTACTTAGGCTAAATTAATTAGATCCCTGACACGTATATATCTTAAGGTCCAATATGTATTTTTTTCCTTAGTCAATAATGTATAATAGTTATAAGATCTTAGCTCCCTAATAGCCAAAAAATCAATCTAGCTCAATCTAGTAATAAAAGCGTAAAATAAATATTTACTACCTAAATATTTGTTTAAATATAACCAAATAAAATAAAATTATTTTCTCTCGGTACCGACTCATATGTGTACTGAAAAGTATATTAAAATAACGTCCACCATATGGCCAAGCGAGTTAGTTTTTTTTATATACTAGATAATGTATCAAACGTGATGTACTCGTGATAATTTTCGCTCAATCTATACTTTATGACGACTATTACAGAATTTTTTAAAATTTTTTTAATCAGTACTTTTCGAGGTAAGGTGGAGGAACAGCAATTGTTGGCCATTTTTTTTTTTTTAAATAATACAAAGAAAAGTGTGCACAAGTATTACATCATATGTATTTTTGAGTTCGTGTTTTCACAAGCTTTCGTTTAACTAAAACTTACACCTTAAGTCAAAATTTAACTTTCAAAACTACACGGTTCTGATGGGGCTATCAATTCCTATATTAATGCCAAATTTCACCTTTCTATGTCACATAATTTCGGAGAAAAGCGGGTGTGACAGACAGACAGACACCGAAGTTCCATACGGAACATTAAAAAGAAATGTCTAATAAAACTTTGTTCGTATCTAGACTTTTAGACACTATGTGTACGCAAGCTCCGCTTGTTTATATCTAAAGGCATATATGTAATATTCTTATATCTCTAACGCCCTATCTTCGCCTGTAAGCGAAGCGAGTGCCATTAAAGAGAGAAGTAAGAAGAGAGCAGATTGCAAATGAGCATGCGCGCCTCTTATATACACTATGCATTCGTTTCGTGCATAAAGATGAATAGAATATTTTTATGAACTAATATAATAACTTATATAGTTAAATTAATAATAATTATCTTATAATTATATTATGTTATATAATAAACGCATGCGCAGTTGGTACGAAGTTCCGAGCTAGGGTGCGAGACAGAGACGATCGTGTATACTCTACTAACGGCTAAACACTTCTGTTTCAATCTAGCTATACAGGAGTATTACATATATGTCTAACCGCGATTTAAGATTACAAGTGGACTCGAAGAAGGGCGACTGGAAACGGTAAATTACGATCTGGTTGAATGTAAGTGTCGTCAGATTTCTAAAATTTAAAATATTCAACGATTAAAATTTACAAATATAAAGGGACAACACCCGTACGTATTTCCAATAAGTTTTACTGGTAGATCCCGTGCGATCACGTGCGTTACGGTATTTTTTTGTATAAGACACCACAAGGAATTTTGTCCAGTGTTTTCTACTTATCTATACTGCACCCATTGCAGTTTCTAATGAATCACGTTTTTGTGTCTAAGATGTGCAGTCTTGTATTATGCTGTTGTGTTATAATTATAGATACATTTGTTATTTACATGTTTACTTTTGTTTGGAAGCAAGAAATTATACATATATAGTCTGTCAAGTGAGAACGTGACCGCTAGTATTCGTTTCGAAAACATTTTTTGCTATCAATGTATTCTTTGGTGTGCTAACAATCGCTTCCTGCATCAATAATCGCCTGGCATCTTTGAGGTATATGCTGTCGACGAGATTTTCTGCATATTCTATAAATTTTTCGAATCTCTGGAGACGGGTCAAAGTCTTCAGAGCCTTTCCTCTTTACAAGGGACCAAACGTTTTCAATAGGGTTGGCGTCCGGCTATTGTGAGGGCCACTCTAGTATTTTATCGTGGGCCCCGTTTAGCGATGTGATTTTCGCCCAGCAAAAGTTTCTTGAACATGCTTTGGAATCTGACAGGGTCTGTGAAAACAAAGACACGATTTGTTTTTTTCTACTTTTGGAGTGACGTTACCTACCTAGCCACGTTGTGGCAAGTCGTCGACATTTTTCGTCTCGTTAAAATGATTTACCCATTTCTTTACAAGCGACACCGACTTTTTAATATTTTAGCGCCTTTTGGATGGGAACAATCAAGCCAGGCTTGAGTAAGTCGTCGACATTTTTCGTCTTATTAAAATAATTTACCCACTTTTTCACAAACGATACCGACTTTTTAATATACTAAGCGGCTGCGGAATGTGTCATTTTAGGCGCCTTTTGGATGGAAAAAAAGAAAGGCTGCCTCGAACCGACGCGCAAACAAGTGACTCATTTTGGATTTCACGTGATTTCGACGAAATTCGGGATCGACCGATACTTTTACTAAAATCGTAGACAAAGGTTCCCTCTACCGATTTTTTGTTGAATCGCATCTAACAAAAATGAGTTATCGCAGAGACGTTCTTACTTAACAGACTCTAATAGTAGATTATCAAATTACATTTTTGTACTTCATTTCAAGTCGCCACTAACAGCTTGGAAATGGGGGGGGGGGGCAGGAGCTTCCCCTCCTCCTCCGTATCTATGGAACATCGCAAACTGAAACATAATAATTTTGATAATTTGTCAGCAAATGCGAAGGACCTTTTTTATGTGGACTTACATTTCATTTCATACAAAGTTTTATTTCTGAAAGTCATAGTGGTTATTGTTTAAAATATAGAAAAAAAAACATTTAACGGAAGTCCGATATAATATTAGGTAATCAAACGGAGTTCAGATGTATGCTAATTTCTTTCCGGCCGGTGGTCAATTATATGCCTCTGACATGTGATGTGAATTTTTTATAATTCATATGGTTTTTACGTGAGTATGTCTTTGTTTAAACTTAGCATTAGCGTCGCGCCATATTTGCCAGAAAATAACATTTTATCCGACTGCGGGCGTAAACATAGTAATGTCTTTCACCGCTATGTTCGTTTCATTTTGTTCGTCTATCAAATTGGTTTTAATCTATAGTACCATTGATTAAAGACTTATGTTATAGTACATACTAACATAAAAATTGAAGAAAGTTGTTACCGACCAGTGGTGTAACTACGTTCAAGGGGTGGGGTGATATATGGATACAAAGAGCGTTTCTTTAAGGAAAAAAGAGAACACTAAAGGCGGAGCTGCTTATGTAGGGCGTAGTTACTTCATCTATAGTGGCGAGATGCAACCGTCTCGTGGCTTCTCCTTGGCTACAGTTATAGTTTAATTAATTGAACTCACAAAACCTGATAGCTCAGTAGGTGGAAAATGAACCTAGAAAGCCGAAGGTTCAGGTTCGAACCCTAGTCGAAGTAAAAACTTTTTCAATTTCTAAAAAAATCATTTGAATATAATTAATATATATTTGTTAATTATATATAGGCGAGATCAAAGTGTGGTGGTGAGAACTGTCTTGCTACGAAAAAATATCCATTATATTTCTATAATCCAAGGAATTAAGACGCCTCCCTCAGTAGTGCGCTGAGTATAGAGCTTGCCAAGCGTACCGATGCTTGCTGGTTCGAATCCGGCGCTAGAGGCTGCTTTTTGTGACCTCTCTGATTTTAAAAATATCTCCTGACTAACACGCTAAGTTTGTGGAACCAATAAAACAGAAAAAAACCGGACAAGTGCAAGTCGGACTTGCGCAATTAGTGTTCCGTACGTTGAATGCTTTTAAAATAAAAATTTTTGTTACGGAGGTACAAAATGATCAGTGACTTCGCAAAACACGTCTCAAATGAGTTTTCAACAAAGTTTTATTCAGATTTTTACTGAAGATTGATGACCTGGATTTTTTTTTTTTTTTGATAACCAGATAAATTATTAAATTATTAATTATCACACTCGTGATAATTTTCGTTTAATCGACACCCTGTGGAGAATATTCCAGAATTTTTTCAAAACTTTTGATCAGTATTTTTCGAGATAAGGGGTGGAAGTGATTTTTCGCGATTTCTTTTTTCAATACAAAGAAAAGTGTGCGCAAGTATTACATTATATATATTATTGTACTAGTGTTTTTATTTAACACCCCACTCAATGATAATTTTTTTTTTCACATCCGATTTCACTCCCCCAAAACTAACCCGTTACGTCAAAATTTAACATTCAAAACTACACGGCTCTGATGAAGCCAGCAGTTCCTATGTTAGTACCAAATTTCAACTTTTTCTACGTGAAATAGTTTCGGGAGAAAATCGGGGGTGTGATAGACGGACAGACAGACACTGAAGTGATCTTATAAGTGGTCCGTACGGAACACTAAAAAGTTTATGAAATTTTTAGAAAATAAGATTTATTAAGTTATAATTTGATGATAATTGATTTGTTGCGAAGGTACAAGATTTTTGCACAAGGTTCTTAAAACAATCTGTTATCAATAGCATCCTTTATTAAACTAGTATCGTTTTTAATTCAATAATGCTATCTTATCAGCTTTATTATTATTTTATTATTCACCCCCCAAAACTAACCCCTTAAGTCAAAATTTAACTTTCAAAAGTACACGGCTGTGATGAGGTCATCAATTCCTATATTAGTGCCAAGTTTTAACTTTCTATGATTAATAGTTTCGGAGAAAATCGGGTGTGACAGGAGAAATGGACAGACATCGAAGTGATCTTATAAGTGTTCCATACGGAACACTAAAAAAGGAATAAAGTACGTCCCTGGAAAGTCACTGGCTTTTCACTGTCTATTCATAATACCGTTTGTTACATAGGTTTTGCATTATTGAAGGCGGTGAACATTTCGTAAAAGAAATGGCGCAAAAAATAAACGAATACAGTTTGATGCAAATTACTATTAGTACTAAACCCACCTAAAATCATGGTTGAAAAGAAGAAACAATAAAAAAAAAACCAGTTTTTATGCTAGTTCTCTAATTTAAATTTCATAAAAAAATTGATTCTTGGTCGCGGTCACCACGTCGCGGGAGTGTTCGGGGGCACATTCTTTCGCGAACGGAATGAATCATGCTTATAAGATCATGATCGTTGTGATTCACTTGAATATGTTTACACTACTATTTCTTAACATCGAAAATACTTAATTTTTCGAAAAATCCTATTTACAAATACCGGAAAACGGTTTAAATTCGTAATAATTTACTTTTTTTGAATATCTTAAGTAAAAATTTTAACAGAAAAATATATGAGGGCGAAGACGCAACCAGAAAGAATTTTAAAAAGTTTCTCGTCGATGCCGGTGGAGATCGAACACTCGATTTCAGAGTATACGAATCTAAGTCTGTCTATCCGTTAGTACGCTTATCACTGGAGAACCACTTATCCAATTTACGTGCTTTTTTTTTAAAACATGCATATATTTTCTGGCCAGGTTATAGGTTATATTTTGCCTCTAGCGCGTTCTCTCGCTATACACTGTCTAAACCATTAAATATGGAACAATATCATGTAGCAAAGAATATCTATAATATATATAAAAAGCAACGTCTCTCTGTCTGTCTGTCCGTCCGTTAGTGGGCTTATCACTGGAGAACCACTTATCCAATTTACGTGCTTTTTTTTAAAATATGCATATGTTCTCTGGTCAGGTTATAGGCTATATTTTATTACGTTAGGTAACACAAGGAATAAGCAGTGACGATAATAGTGAATCAAGTCGGAAAAAAGTTTGCCGCTAGCGCGTTCTCTTTCTATACACTGCCTAAACCATTAAATATGGAACAATATCATGTAGCAAAGAATATCTATAATATATATAAAAAGCAACGTCTCTCTGTCTGTCTGTCTATCTGTCTATCTATCTGTCTGGCCGTTAGTGCGCTTATCACTGGAGAACCACTTATCCGGTTTATGTGCTTTTTTTTAAACATGCATATGTTCTCTGGCTAGGTTATAGGCTATATTTTATTACGTTAGGTAACATAAGGAATAAGCAGTGACGATAATAGTGAATCAAGTCCACGCGAGCGGAGCCGCGGGCACTGCTAGTATTTTATATTAAAAAGTTGATCAAGATTGCTTTGCTAATCGCAGACATTTTGACGAAGTCTCATTTGGCATTATCGATGTTTTCTGGTCCGTGGTAAACTGCCAGTTGAGAGGTTGACTTTTACGTGCTACTCACGTGCTGTCGAGCCAGAGGCTGTTGCGCCTTGGTGTTGGTTGCTGATACGTTAATGCCTTGTGTTGGGAATGAGCTAGTTTGTTCAAGATGCAATTTTTTTGAGTTTTGAGTGCTTCTAAAATGACTCTTTGTAGTGTACGACACTGCCTAATTGTTTAAAACTGTTGTTAAAACTGATTTTGTGATCTTTCGCTAGCTGATGTTGGAAGAGAGCTGATGTAGTTTGTTTATTACGGACACTATTTTTGTATTCTTTGCGCCTGGCAGATATCCTGGACCTTTTAACCTCTTAGTTTACAGTCAACCACGCGCAGTTAACTGCGCTTTATTATGGGTATAATCAAAACAAGGACTGCTAATAACATCAGCATTATTTTTTTGTTTGCCATAAGATCGTTCATTCTTATTACTAATGTTAAAATCAAATGATTAATTGTATATTTACTACTGATATAATGGTTATTTATTTTCAGATTAACCTCTGCCCTGGTATAAGTTAAGCCTGCAAATTCCGTGCGAAGATAAACTAATATCGTTATATTTTTATTATTAAATAAATATAAGTACAAGCGATTTTGGCTTTAGAAGCGTAATTAGAATCATCAATGCCAAATTATGTAATATTTGTTACGTTACTGTACTCGCATAAAAAAAAAGAGATGGAGAATAAAGTGGTGACAGAATGAAGGAAAGGATAGAGAAAGAGATTAAACAATAATTATTCTTAGCGTCTCTCAGGTGTACCTAAATATAATCTATATATAAAAAACTTTTGCTTTGTTACACCTTTGTTACACTTAAAGCGAGTAATTCTGACTTAATGCAAGAAAGGAGTGTCTTATATGAAGGATTATTAATTTTTTTAGAAATACTGGATGTAGCAGCGAGATTTACTCTTTTACGAAGTATCATGAGATGTGCAACACCTTGCTGAAAAGGCTATAACAGGCATTTTAACTTTATTGGCAGACTGTGGAACAACGTGTTCTGATGTATTTCATCCCAGCTCGCTACCCCATATCCCCCAATTACAGAAATTCACCTAAGAACCATGAGTCCGAAAGACAAATCGACACGTCAGAAATATCTTCAATACTACCTTGATTAAAGGGTACAGTGTACTTTAATGTTGACATCATTTACAACGAGTTGTCAACACTAGGATAGGGTACTTTTGAAGGCGTGTTCGGTACATGTAGTACGATATTGAACACTTCACTGTCCGCGATAATTCATTTTTGGTAGATGCGATTCAACAAAAAATTGGTCCACGACGTGTTTTAGTAAAAGTACTAGCCGATTCTGAACTTCGGGAAGCCTTTCTTTGTTCCCATCCAAGGGAGCTTAAAATGATACATTCCGCGACCGCTAAATATATTAAAAAGTCGGTGTCGTTTGCGAAGAAGGGGCTAAATCGTTTTAACGAGACGAAACATGTCGACGCCTTGCTAAAATGTGGCTCGGTAGGCAAAGTCACTGCGAAAGTCGAAAAACGAATTGTGTCTATGTTTTCACGGGACGAAATTAACGCTGCGTCAAGGAGCGGCAAAAAATCGGGTTTGAATGTGTCTCCTGAGACCGGTCGACAGCATCTTCGTGCTCATGATGTCAAATTCGGAACCACGTTGAACAAACCTTTGTTGGACGAAAATCACGTCGCGAAGCAGCTCGCTTGGGCCCACGATAAGATACTAGAGTGGCCCTCACACTCACCTGACGCCAATCCTATTACGTTTGATCTCTTGTAAAGACATAACTCATAGGAAAGATTCTGAGGACTTTGACTTATTTGCCTCACGAGATTCGAAAAATTTGCAGAGGATTTAGAAAATTTCGTTGACAGCATGTCTCGAAGATTAAGAAAAAGAGCATTAATGCAGGAGGCGACTGGACAACTTATTAATAGGAGCGGTGACGTTCTTACTTGACAGACTGTATTGGTTTCCCGTATACAGGGAGATCGAGTTCCATAAAAGGGCGAGAAAGTAAACAGACCATCAGTAACAGTAATGGGGAAGGACAAGGTCGGTTTTACCCGCCCAAGTTTAACATTTTTTAATATTTAATAGTTCATACTATCATTAATTTGAATTGAGGTAAATCACCACATTGTATTTTTTGTAGTGTGTCATGGTCGGTGAGGACACCTAGGGTATCGTTAAGAGATTGTAACACTATTCCTTTTTTGCAAGAACCTCCAATTGACGGACAACAGTATACAGAAAATTAATGCAAGAAATAAAAGATTTTAGTTGAGTAGTAGGAGTGCGTAAATATGGACAAAAACATTAGTGGTATTGGCTGGAAGAGAGATTTTATTTTTAAGCCAAGGCAGTTATTTTATTAATTACATTTTTAAGTGAATTTAATCATCATCATTCGTATATTTAAGTAGTAACCTAAAAGGAAGCATTTGAAAACCGACTATTTTTTTCTTTTAATAACTTTCATTTTTTCTTTGTAATATAAATGTAAACTCTCACATATAATTACTTTGTAAGAAAAAATATTATTTATTAGCCATGAATTTCTATTGCATTTGATTTTGGTTGCCGATGCTTACTGAAATATTCTGGGAAGAGTTGTATCCTTTAGAATATTTAGAGTTTTTTTTAGTTTCAATCTCCATAAAAATTTTATTGGTTCTCACAAAAGAGAACCCTTTTGGACAGTAAAACTTTAGAAACTAACACTTAATTTAAAAAGCGATGATTAAGAGGAGATGGACCTTCAAAAACTTACAGCCAATTTAAAAATCGATAGCCGGAGGGGAGATATTTTCAAAAAAAAACCGGTCAAGTGCAAGTTGAACTTGCACAATTAGTGTTCCGTACGTTGATTGTTTTTAAAATAAAAATTTTTTGTTAGGGTGGTATAGAATGATCAGTGACTTCACAAAACACACCTCAAAGGAGTTTTCAACAAAGGTTGTTTCCAATCTTTACTGAAAACTGGTGACCTTGAAATTTTGTTTTTTTTTTATATACCAAATAAATTATTAAAGGTAATGCACTCGTGATAATTTTCGTTCAATCTATACCCCGTGGAGAATATTCCAGAATTTTTTCAAAATTTTTTAATCAGTACTTTTCGAGATAAGGTAGGGGACAGCGATTTTTTAAAAGTAAGACGAAGAAAAGTGTGCGCAAGTATTACATTATATACGAGTATATATATATATATATATATATATATATATATATATATATATATATATATATATATATATATATTTACTCGTGTTTTCACAAGCTTTCATTGGACATCACACTCGATGACCTAGTAAAAAAAATTTTTTTCACTTCCGATTTCACCCCTCAAAACGAACCCCTTAAGTCAAAATTTATGTTACGGTGGTATAAAATGATCAGTGACTTCACAAAACACACCCCAAATGAGTTTTCAACAAAGTTTGTTTCCAATCTTTACTGAAATCTGATGACCTTGAAATTTTTGTTTTTTTTATATACCATATAAATTATTAAAGGTAATGCACTCGTGATAATTTTCGTTCAATCTACACCCCGTGGAGAATACTCCAGAATTTTTTCGAAATTTTTTGATAAGTACTTTTCGAGATAAGGCCCGGGACAGCGATTTTTCGCGAATTTTTAAAAATAATACAAAGAAAAGTGCGCGCAAGTATAATATTATATATATATATTTTTTACTCGTGTTTTCACAAGCTTTCATTTGACACCACGCTCGATGACCTAGTAAAAATTTTTTTTTTTTCACTTCCGACTTCACCCCCCAAAACTAACCCTTAAATCAAAATTTAATTCTCAAAACTACATGGCTCTGACGAGGCCATCAATTCCTATATTATTACCAAATTTCACCTTTCTATGTCAAATAGTTTCGGAGAAAATCGGGTGTGACAGACAGACAGACAGACAGACAGACAGACAGACACCGAAGTGATCTTATAAGTGTTCCGTACAGAACACTAAAAAGAGAACCCTTTGAGAAAATAAGGTTTTGAAATTTGCTAAGTTAATTAAGAGCCGCTCAGGTAAGCTCAAACTGACAAGTAATAGTGTTTACTGGTAAAAAATCTCATATCTATGAGTCTATGAGGTTTTTACCAAATCCTGGCCTTTTTTTATGGGTATAGCACAAGTGCTGCAGGCAAGCGATGCTTGTGCGGGAAAAGCAATTCACGTTGGTCTCGAATCGCTGTAAATTGTACTCGGTGGGAAACAGGGCAAATCATCCCGAAGGGATGAAGTTCTCCATATAAAAGACTGTTTGAGAAGGGTTGTACGAGGAGTGACCAGCTGAACCTCATACGGATGTGAGGTATTACCGCGACGTGTATTCCTAGCATGCACTGCTTTGGGATTAATTATGCAGGCTACATCCATTGAAAACTTTCCACGAAAATACTTGTAGAAGTCTAAGTCGCCAACCGTTCTTTAATATTCCAAGGAATTAAAGTTGTTGGTTAGTTCTGGGTTTCCAATCAGGCGAACAGCCCTCTTCTGAATATAATCCAACAAATGCAGTATATGTTTGGGAGCAGAGGCCCCAAACAGGGGAGCCGTATTCTATTGTCGGTCGAATTAAGCTTTGTACAGAATGAAAAGTTGTTGTGGAGTGTGGAGCTTTCTAGTTTGACATAATTATCCTAGCTGTTGAAAAGATCTCCTTGTTATGCTTGCGACATGTTCATTCCGAGTCACATTTGCTCACAAATTACCACCCAGCAAATTCAGTGAGATGCTAAAGGAAAGGAGTACACCGACATAACTATGTCGAGTTCAGCAACCCTGGGTTTTTGTAGCGTTAAATTCTACTTGGCCCACACGAACTTGAAGAACAAGCCGGATTTAGAGCACATAACATATTTCCAATATCTCAAATCATCGAGAAAAAGACGGCGATACACAACAGTCGGATTTATCTTTTGTTTGTGGACCTTATGGGGGCCTATGACGCAGTACCAATTAAAAAAATGTGAGAAGTGCTTGAGAAAAGTCCAATAGATATAACTTTGATAAAAGCCGTACAACAATTGTACAACGGATGTTCCTCAAAATTAAAGTTGGCCAGACACTCTCCGAACAATTGGACGTATCAAAAAGCCTCAAACAAGGATGTAGCTTGTCTCCAACCCTTTTTAAAATATATCTAGCATATGTACTGAGAAACTGGCGGAGATAGTGTTCAAAAATGGGAATGCCTATCAATGACAATTTTACACTATAAAACATTACACTTCGCGGACGACCAGATAGTAATAGCTCAGGACAAGGAAGACCTAGAATACATGACCCGAAATTTAATCGAAGAATATGGAAAATGGGGACTTGAGATAAACAAAACCAAAACGAAATACATGTGCGTGGGAGGAGAGCCAGAAGAGTTGGAAGTTTAAAATAACATCAAAATTGAAGGCTGTGAGGAATATACGTACTGTGAGGAAGAAATTGAAGACAGAATCAGCAAAGGAAGGAAAGTAATAGGAGCATTAAATTCTGTGCTTTGGTCGAAGGATATACTGGACAACAGGAAAATGATACTATATAACATTATCCTTAAAAGCATAATGCTATACGATTCAGAGGTGTGGCAACTGAGTGAAAGGCAAAAAAAGAAACTCTTGTCAACAGAAATGGACTTCTGGCGAAGATCGGCCCGAATCTCTCGCTTAGACAAAATTAGAAACGAGAGAATAAGAGACAAGATGAAAGCAAATAAAACCATCATTCAGGAAATTCAAGAAAAACAACTACGTTGGTATGGCCACGTACAACGTATGGCCGACGAGAGAATACCGAAGCAAGTAATGTATTGGACACCTGGAGACCGACGAAAACGAGGCCGACCTAAGTGTACCTGGAACCAAGGAATAGAAAGAGCCATGTCTGAAACCTGCAGCCAGGAGACTGGAACGATAGACGAGAATGGCAACTGGGAACCGTAGGGCGTCGCAGAACGCTATGAAACGGATTTAAGGGTCTTCCATTTGGGATTTGATAACTTTGAAATTTCACTGTGAACGCACCCTTAAGCCAATCACCGAACTGTAAACGTCAAAACATTCAGTAAAGTCAACATTTTCATCATGGTGAAGTACACGAACGAACAACGTTTACAAATAATTAAAATTTACTACCAAAATTTGGAGTCGGTGACTGCAACTTTAAGAGCGTTAACGCCAATTTTTGGTCGTAGTTCTCGTCCCAGTAGACAAGCAATTCATAGTCTAGTGAAAAAATTTGAGTTAAAATATTCGGTGCTGGATGTTCCCGTGCCAGTGAGACAACGGGTTGGTCGAAGTGGCCAGAATATTGCTGCCGTTCAAGCGTCCATCTCAAACGAACCAAAATAGTCGATTTCACGGCGTTCTCAAGAATTGGGCATCGCTCAGACTACACTATAGAGAATTTTGCGAAAGGATCTTGGCCTGCACCCTTATAAGTTAAAGTTAACTCAAGAACTAAAGCCACTCGATCATATGAAGCGACGTACGTTCTCGAATTGGGCTATAGAAATGTTGGAAGAAGATGACCAATTTCATCGCAAAATCATCTTTAGTGATGAAGCGCATTTTTGGATAAACGGCTTCGTCAACAAACAGAATATGCGTTATTGGTCAGGTGAAAACCCTCATGTGCTTGAAGAAACATCACTTCATCCACAAAAAAATTACTGTTTGGTGCGGTTTTCATGCCGGTGGTGTCATTGGGCCGTTCTTTTTCGTTGATGAAAGTAACCGTCACGTTATAGTCAATGGAGATCGCTACAGAGGCATGTTGCAACGTTATTTCTTTGATCAATTGCATGGGCTAGACATTAATGATATGTGGTTTCAACAAGACGGCGCCACAAGCCACACAGCGGGTGTAACAATCGACTTACTGCAATCTAAATTCGGTGAACGTGTTATATCGAGAAATGGTCCCGTCGAATGGCCGCCTAGAACGTGTGATTTAACACCTCTAGACTTCTTTTTATGGGGGTACGTTAAATCATTGGTCTATGCTAACAAGCCTGCGTCGTTAGAGGAGCTCAGAGCCAATATTGAAAGAGAGATAGCGGCCGTTTCCGTCGAAATGTGTGGCCGAGTCATCGAAAATTGGGTTCAACGAATCGACCGCTGCAAACGTGCCCGTGGTGGACATATGAATGAAGTCGAATTCCATACATAAATGTTTTGATTGTACTTCAAGCCGATAGTAAAATTTTCGAAATGTCTCAAATGAGTTGCGTTTTATTTCAAAAAAAAGTTGTCAAGTCCTTAATGGAAGACCCGATATATATATATATATATATATATATATATATATATATATATATATATATATATATATATATATATATATATATAAATAAATTCTACTTAGTTACTATCACCCCAAGGTAGAAGTTCATTCAGGTCTTTAAGTTAAAGTTGACTTTCTGCTGTTTGCGGAATGAATAGCCGATTTCCGAGCCTTCAAAGTGAATGAAGATAAAAACGGACTGTCATCTGCGAAGCTGTAGATTGAATTCCTGGTCCAGATCGTTAATGTAAATGAGAAAGAGAGTAGGAGACAGTATGGAGCTTCGAGGCACATCAACGTTGATAGTGGAAGTGTTAGAAGGAAATTCGTCGACTGCCACTCGTAAGGAACGCTCTCTGAGGAATCACGAGAGTGCAACCGCTCAATATTCTCCAAAGTGTTCAATTGCGCTGTTTCAAACATGTGTTAGATAAGTTAGCAGATCTCCTATTGATCTTCGCTTACGAAACGTTTAATGATGGTGGTCGCTAATAATATAATAATCTTTCAAGATATTTTAGAAGATGCTGATCGGTAGCCTTTTCCATGACTTTCGATATTATTGAAAGCAGTGCGACTGGTGGGTAGTTGTTTGATAGGGTAACTTCTTGCCTTTTTTGGGTATCCGCTGAACTGTAGTGCATTTCCAGTACGAAAGAAATATTCTCTTTTGTAGGGTAGGTTGAAAACTCTGCAGAAAACTAGTGTCAGTTCTCTCGTGCATTTTTTAAGTACTATGGCAAGTATTTCGTCAGTGCCAGAGGCTTTTTTTGGGTCCAGCTTCATTAAAATACGTTTTATGATACACTGTCTGAAGACATCCTTGATTGTGGGAATAGTTGGTGGCGTTTTTCCTGGGAATTCGACAGCAGAATGTGAAGCAAAACGTCTTTGTGTGTAGTGTGTGAAGCAAAAGTGGGATACAGTACGAGTAAGTACGCATTAAATTTGAATAAATCGAACGCGGTATCGCGGAAGTCGAGCATTTCCGTATTCATGTTAATAGGCATCTTTTTGTTATTTTTATATGTACATAATGAAAAGCAATAATATGATTTACAAAAAAAACAATTAAAGCAGACCTTGAACATAGTCTGAGGTAGTAACTTAGATATTAAAAACTACTTAAAGCTCTCAAAATTAAAATATTGCCGCGTGAGAGAATCATTGTCAATTACTTTAATTAACAATATAATTATGGTAACGAAAGTAAAAGATGTTCATGTCTTTGTCTCGTTTTTATCAAATTTGCAATACAATAAATACATTATCTTATTCATCAATAATAAAAATGACTGACATTTCGATAATTCTGGTTTAACTGAATTCAATCAATGGAAATAAAAGTTCACCGAATTAGTCATCATTATGGTATTACGACGAATAATAAAATACATTGTTGGTTGAAGAATCTACAGTTTTAAAATTGAAAGCGATGTTTTACTAGAAATAAAAACATAATTTTTAAAATACTTATTTTCTTACTTACCGGTATCACTTAAATCATTAAAAAGGGCCTTAGAACACATAAAAATAACAAAATAAACAAAACCGAAGTTATTTGTTGAAATACTCTTTGAAGACTCGACGATACGCTTGAAGAGCGTAAACAGTAACTCAGGTCCGTAATGGCAAAATCTAGTTAACATTAACGGTACTCGAGGATGCTATACCGGTACTCCTTGATATGTACATGTACAGGATGAGTAGTAGGCTTCATTTTAATCGGAAATTACAGGAGTCAAAAAAAAAGTTATATAGTATACCAGGTGTACAAGTATGAAATGCGGATTTTTTTCTAAAAAAAAACATGTTAAATTCGGAAGAATGATAAAAAGTGCTTTATTGAAAGTATGCTCCCTCGCTTGTTATACATTTTTCCCATCTTTCGGGCAATTTGTGAATACCACGCCAGTAAAAATCTTCCCCTTTTGCTGCGAACCATTCATCGAGCGAGCCATTTTTTCACATGTTCGTACGAACCAAAGCGCTGCTCAGCAAGTGTGTGACCCATCGATGCAAACAGGTGGTTATCGGAAGGAGCCAAGTCTGGTAAGTAAGCCGCATGAGGTAGAACTTCCCAGCTGGGGATTCTCAAAATAAATCCACTTTCATCCCCTATACGATGCAAAAAACGATTTCCTTTTGTACCCAGCGAGCAAAATGTCACACGTGTTTTTGTGCTATTCCATTTGCCTGTCGTTCAACTCAAGTGGTACCCATCTACCGGTCTTCTGAATTTTTCCCGTCTCTCGTAGCCGATTGGAAACAGCTTGTTGACTAACGCCCAATTGCTCGGCGAGTTGTTTTTGTGTTTGCGAATCATCTTCGTCCAACAATGCTTGCAATTCCACATCTTCGTATTTTTTTGGCGGTTTTCCTTGTCTGCAACATCGAAGTCATCACTTTTGAAACACCGAAACAATCGTTCACACGTATCTTGCGATGGAGCATGTTCACCAAAAGCTTCTCGAAGTAATCGGTATGATTCAACAGCAGTTTTCTTCAAATGAAAACAAAAAATTAATGCTGTCGGCGAATGCTATTTGTTCGGTATAAATTTCGACATATTGAACACAACACAACATTATGCACACACTTTTCCAATTTATCAGTCATGCGCGTCTGACATTTGTTGATGACACAACAAAATGGCGCAGTGTCAAATCTTTATATCACGAACTGCATTGGTACACCATCTGTTGTCTGAAATCCGCATTTCATACTTGTACACCTGGTAGTTTAAATAAAATTTAATTCTAAATAGCAAATAAATACAGGATTTTTCGTTTTATCGGGGCAGTTCAAACTTAACATGGTTTAGCTAATTTTAGCAGTGTTAGAAAACCAACTTTTGGAAATTGGTAGGTTGTTCCAATTATATAAACCGGCTGCCTTTCATGTCACTAGCTTAATTTTTCACATTTGACCTAAATATTTTAGCTTAAGACGTACTTTCAGCTGAACGAGTCTAAAATCGAATGTTAATACTAGATGGCATGAAAAGTTCCGACACTTTCCGAGCGATTGCAGCACAAAAAAAGACCAATATGATTTTCAATTAGTGTCAACTCTCAGAGGATTAGTGTAAAATTTTGATGATATTATGTCCATTAGTTCACTAGTTACAGCTGTTTGAGTAACGCTACTTTTGATTTTTGCCAAACAATGGAATAAAAAGGATTTGCTGCTTCCTCATCCGCCATATTCGCCAGATCTGGCTCTCAGCAAAAGACATTTGGCGCAAATGAAGAAGTCGAATAGGAAACTCAGGCTTATTTTAGAGAGCTCGACAAATCGTAGTATAAGAAAGGTATCCAAATTTGGAAGATCGCCGGAATAAGTGTATTACTCTTGAACGAAGCTACGTTGAGGAATAAGTTCGATTTTTAGCAAAAATATTGTTTTTTTTTCCAAAAGTCTAGGGATTTTTTACCTCATGTAATACTTAGGCAAACGATAAAAAGGTGAGATAAGAACATAGTAGCCGTTGTACTCTAGGATGTTACACCTCGTCAAAGTCGTATTACTGGGGTTTCTTCAATATAACTGAAGATTTCTTAAAATAATCTTCGATAAAAAAATATTTTAGGGCTCCTCATTATTAGTGTTTCGTACGGAACACTTATAAGATGACTTCGGTGTCTGTCCGTCTGTCTGTCTGTCCGTCCATCTGTCATACCAGATTTTCTCCGAAACTATTTGTCATAGAAAGTTGAAATTTGGTAATAATATAGGAATTGATGGCCTCATCAGAGTCATGTAGTTTTGAAAGTTAAATTTTGACTTAAGGGGTTAGTTTCGGGGGGTGAAATCGGAAGTGAAAAAAAAATTTTATACTAGATCATCGAGTGTGGTGTCAAATGAAAGCTTGTGAATACGCGAGTAAATATATATATATATATATATATATATATATATATATATATATATATATATATATATATATAAATATAATGTAATACATGCGCACACTTTTCTTTGTATTATTTTTAAAAAATGGCGAAAAAATCGCTATCCCCCCTTATCTCGAAAAGTACTGATCAAAAAATTTTGAAAAAATTCTGGAATATTCTCCACGGGGTGTAGATTGAACAAAAATTATCACGAGTGCACTACCTTTAATAATTTATCTGGTATATGAAAAAAAAAACAAAATTGCAAGGTCAACAGTTTTCAGTAAAGATTGGAAACAAACTTTTTGTTGAAAGCTTATTTGGGGTGTTTTTTTGTGAAGTCACTGATCATTTTATACCTCCGTAACAAAATTTTTTATTTTAAAAGCAAGCGGAACACTAATTGTGCATGTTCAACTTGCACTTGACAGGTTTTTTTTTTATATATGATCAAAATGTAGTAAAACCAATCCTAATTCAGGTTAGTGCTTCCTAATTGGTTGTATTGCAGTTGGACCACATGTTGGTTTGATAACTTCTAAGGTTATGTCTAGTTTATAATTTATGTTTGCTTTATATTGTGTAGTAACTAGCATTTGAAAAAAGTTATTCTGATAACAATAAAGATGTAGGATATTCAATTCCCATTGAGTTTTACTCAAGAGACTCGTTTGATTTTTCAATTTCGTTAGTAAAAAACGATAAATTTGAGAAGTTAGAAAAGTGGCCTGGCTAAGGAGAAGGCAAGGAGGCGTGTTTCCCCTCTTCCCTTATTGAAGTAGAAAATAGCATTTTATCTTGCAAGGTTTAACATAAACACACTATGTCTAATAATATTGAAAATATTAAAAAAATAAAACAATTTTCTGATTCCTAGATTCCAAGAAACCTGGAAAGAATATACATATAAATCAACCTTCGAATCCCCCCTCCGCCCCGTTCCTACTTCAAGTAGTATGTCGCACTTCGTTTGATATCTATCGTGTCAACAAGTAGAAAGGTCGATCCACAAACCGACCGGCAGCCAGACACCGACATATCGCCGAAAATGGGGGAATATGTTTTTCGTGATCTAGGAACTCTGAAGCATGAGAAAATGCAAAAATCTCGGCGGCCGATCTTTTTCACGAATATCGTACTTCCCTCAAAAGGGGCAAGTAACAAACTACACAAAAACTGAGTCAGTCGGTCTTGAATTTCCGTCGGCAGCTTCGTTCTGATTTGCCTCCCATCTTTCTAGTTTCTATCTGCGATGTTTCTCGCGTGCAAACAATTACGTGCTTGATTTCTTTATATAAATTTGTACTTTTTTTAATGACCCTGTTTGAATATAAAGTAACGTATTATGTTAATTCAGCACCTACTATAGCTGTGGGCTACTATTAGTTCAGAGCACATATTTGTCACTACTGTTATAAAATCTTGTAGTGATTATCCTTCCTATATTTCGGATATAGGTAAAGAATTTATCACCACTATTACGAGGCTGGTTTGAAAAGTCCGTGCAAAGTCCGAGAGATGGCACCACCGGCGCGTATCGAGGTCATGTTTAGTTAGTACCATCTCTTGAATGAACGCACACCAAGTTTCAGCCATATTGGTCTATTTCTTTGTGTTTGGCATTCGTGTGAATCAAGGAAGTCGAGTGATTTTCAAGAAATGGACGAAAAAGAATTTCGCGTGGTGATTAACCATTACTTTATGAAAGGCAAAACGCCTCAGGAGACTAAAGAGAAGCTCGATAAACATTATGGTGACTCCGCACCTTCGATTAGAATAGTTTATAAGTGGTTTCAAAATTTTCGGACTGGCCATATGGGCACAAGTGACGCTGAACGTTCTGGACGGCATGTGGAGGTTACGACTCCAGAAATCATTGATCAAATCAAATATGGTGATGGATGACAGAAGAGTTAAGGTGCGTGAGATTGCTAGTGCTTTGGGCATCTCGACTGAATGGGTACATAATATTTTGCATAAACATTTGGACATGAGAAAGCTATCCGCAAGATGGGTGCCGCGATTGCTCACGCTTGACCAAAAACGGAATCGTGTGAACTGTTGCAAGGATGGTTTGTAGCTGTTCCAGAAGAATCCGGAGGACTTTAAGCGTCGTTTCGTCACTGTGGATGAAACATGGATACATTACTATACTCCTGAGACCAAACAACAATCTAAACAATGGGTTACCAAGGGGGAATCTGCACCAAAAAAGGCGAAGACCGTTCCTTCGGCCGGAAAGGTTATGGCGACTGTCTTTTGGGATTCGCAAGGGATAATCCTCATCGACTATCTGGAAAAGGGTAAAACTATTACAGGTGAATATTATTCATCGTTATTGGACCGTTTGAAAACCGAGCTGCAAGAAAAACGCCCGCGATTGGCCCACAAGAAAGTCCTTTTCCATCACGACAACGCACCAGCACACACCTCAGCAGTTATGGTCGCAAAATTAATGGAAATAGGATTCCAACTCGTTTCACATCCCCCCTATTCTCCAGACTTGGCTCCCTCGGACTACTATTTGTTCCCCAATTTGAAGAAATGGCTGGCGGGACAAAGATTGTATTCAAACGAGGAGGTGATTGCAGACACTAATGGATATTTTGCAGACTTGGACAAATCCTATTATTCGGAAGGGATCAACAAACTAGAACATCGTTGGACGAAGTGTATAAGCCTAAAAGGAGACTCTGTCGAAAAATAAAAAAGGTTTACCCCAAACACATAAGTAATTTTCATTTTTGCACGGACTTTTCAAACCAGCCTCGTATACCATAAAATTAAAGTCCCACAGATTTATTGAAAATGTTTAGGATATAAACTCGATCTAGTTGCCACGGAAGATGTTTGTATTGTTGTTATTCGGCGTATTTTCTACATTCACAGGGGCGGAGGGCATATGTCCCCTCCTGGCCGTACCTTGGTTACGCCACAGATACAAAAATGTGCATACAGATAGACAGATCTTGAGTTTTATGTATATGTATAGAGTTTTTAAAATTACACTTCTGTTATAACAATTTGTTTGGCGCCGTAAAATAAAACCTTTTTTTAATCTTGAAATTAAAATCAACGATAATACTTTATGTCCTGTAAAAGCGAATAAAAAAATGTAAAAATTGTTATTGTTTTAGAGGCCATTATCTACGAATCTGTTTTTATTTGACATAGGTAATGGTAAGGGATCTTTGTTTATTTATCTATTCAGATTACGCAGTGTTCTTAACCTCAACATTCCCAAGTTTTATTTTGCTGCTTAAAGCCGATTTGTTATAACACTGTTTACAGTAATTTAATGACGATCCTGTATATAAATTTTAAAAAGTACCTGTAGAGACGACGCCAACCGGTGTGTTCTCCATTGGTCTAAACTTATTTAACAACGTTTTTAATTTCACTTTGTTTGATAGTGTAACTAAAGATGCTCATTGCTGCTATTGGATTAATGATGGCAACAGTGTAAATTAGATTTTCACCACTGTCAGCTCTGACATAGGGGATCGATAACAATTTTGGGAGTATTCTCTTCCCTCTGTAATTTTATAAGCGCCTGATATTTAGGGACCTCAATCAATGAAATTTCGAGGTTTAGGTTAAGAATGAATAAGAAAGACCGCAGTATCTCTGAGAATGTCTGACGTCATCATTATTTTGAATTTGGATGTTTCACAACTTTAGGCAATTTTGAAAAAGTATTTCTGCAGTTTATGTGGCTTCGACAAGTAACTCGTGAATTTTTTTAAAAGAAAATTTACTAATGCATTTATTTCGGTTCTATCTTACTCAGTAAAATATTTCTAATTATTAGTGTTTGTTTGTTTAATACGTAATGGTGTAGCCAGGTTCGAGGAGCCGGGGCGTATGGATACAAAGGGCGTTTTTTTTTACAAAAAAAAGATAATACTAATGGCTGTGTTACTTATCAAGGGAAATCGAGGAACAGGGAAAAGTTGATGACAAGAACAATTTTGCAGGAACGACTCCTCACAAAACTCAAAAATCGTTGCCAAAGGGGGGAAATTTCACAAAGGAAAACGTTTCATTTCTAATACGCCATACATATAAGCCCCCCTCGCTTGGGTACGCTACAGTTAATGCGATGTACTTAAAATAGCTCAAGGACGAAAATTTCAAATAACTTAGGTCGGAACAAAATATTCTTACGTCGCATCTTAAATATTTTCGTCCGTAAAACTGATTTTCTGCTCGTACGGTCTATTTGAATTGGAATATCGAATATTACCGAAAAAAGGAAACTACTTCGTAGTTTTCCGACAACAGATAACTACATTTAGATTTCCTTAATAAACAATTATTGGATATATGAGTTTTTATTTGAAATTTCTTGTTCCGTCAGAAAACTATACGTTGCTAACTGTAAGCTTTATATATATTTTGTGAGATGTCGCCACGTATTTCACCTTACTTTTAAAATGGTCATTTCACAGTTAAGTTTTGTAGTTTTTTGCCAACAAGTAAGAATTTTTTACAAAAACAGATATTTCCAAAAGTTAAGTTTTGAGCCAAAAAAATAATAAGTAAAAAATATTAAGTTGCTATTATAGACCAAGCTATATCCGAACAAGCCAAGGCATCTTCAAATTTCAAAAAAAAATCGAAATTCTGATAGTATAGACCAGGGGTGCTCAAATGGTCGATCGCGATCGACAAGTCGATCGCGAGTGCTTTTTGAGTCGATCTCGAGAAAAAAATTCCGATACAGAACTATTCACAGATTTTGTTTTAGGTAATTAAAACAAAATGTAATGAATAAACTACTAACATTTATTCGATCCACAATTAGGCCAGAATAACCCCCTCATCACTTTCTTTTATCGTAATAACCCCCTGCTAGCGGCAAAAGGCGGCTTTATCAAAGGAACGCGCGGTACTTGTCAAAGAAAAGCCGCGTTTTTGATTCCCGCCGATTTTTCTAGAAACTTCCGGCGGGGTATTTGACGGGAACATTCGAGACTTCGTTCGCGCCGATATAAATGTTGCGCCTGCAGGAATAGGAGTCAGTCTGACTTGTAACTTGAAGGCGATACATCGATACAAAGTTTATTAATAAATAGTCCAAAATGAGTGCGGCGAAGAAAAGTAAAACTTATCATTTTAATAACGATTGGGAGGAAGAATTTTTCTTTTGTATGGTAAAGGATAAGTGCATTTGTCTCATTTGCCGTGCGTCAGTTGCAATACCTAAGCGTGGGAACTTAGAGAGGCATCATAAAACGGTTCATAAAAACTATGAAAAGGATTTTTCGTCACAGAGTGAATTAAGAAAACGAAAAGTACGTGATTTGATAACTTGTTTGAAAAAAGAATAAACCATGTTCACAAGACCAGCCAAACAATCAAAAGCTGCAACGATCGCGTCATTTAAAATATCTCATATATTGGCGAAACACAAGAAACCATTTGATGATGGATTGGTTATGAAGGAAGCATTTATTGAAGCGGGTGAGACTTTATTTGGAGATTTTAAAAACAGAACAGAGATTATGTCTGCTATAAGAGAACTTCAGTTATCTCGTCCGACCGTCACAAGGCGTGTTGAAGTCATGAGTCAGGACATGGCAGATAAACTAAAACATGATATCATGGAATGTACATATTTTTCTTTACAGTTCGACGAATCCACCGATATGACAGACACTGCCCAGCTGTGTATTTTTATTCGAATGGTATTCAATGATATGTCAGCTAAGGAAGAGTTTTTGACAATGATTTCTCTGAAAGGAAAGACCCGTGGCGAAGATATATATGACGTTTTCTTCAATTTTGTAACAAACTACAAGCTACCAATATATAAACTAGTGTGCATTACAACCGATGGAGCACCAGCAATGACTGGAAACAAAAACGGTTTTGTGGCATTGTGTCGAGTTAATGACGATTTCCCTTCATTTTTTTCCTTCCATTGCATTATACATCAACAAGTTTTGTGTTCAAAAGTTCTAAACATGGAGGAGATTATGGGCATTGCAATGAAAATTATGAATTCTATCCGTGCACGTAGCTTGCAACGACGGCTCTTTAAATTGCAGTTGGAAGATAGGGAGTCAGCTGAACACACTGATTTAGTTCTTCACACGGACGTCAGGTGGTCGAGTCGCGGAAAATTCCTAGAAAGGTTTCAAGAATTATTGCCCGAAATAACAGCTTTTCTGGACGAAAGAGGTGATGACACTCAGATGCTGAAAAACGGAAAATGGCTGACTGATCTGGCATTTTTGACAGACATCACAATGCAACACCATTAATTTGGAGCTTCAAGGTAAAGGAAAAAACTATTATTGAGATGATTAGCGCAATCAACGCATTCAAAAGTAAATTGCAACTTTTGATAGATCAACTGAAAAGAAAGGATCTGAAAAATTTTCCGTCTTTGAAAGCAAGGATTCCTCAGTTGAATTATGATATTTATGAGGCAGAATTATCAAATATTTTGGGCCAATTCGAAATACCTTTTTATGATTTCAGTACATTGGCAAATATCGCATCATTTATGAGTTATCCTTTTTCGTGTAAAAACATTGAGGAATTAGCTACAGAAATAGCAAGTCAGTTTAACATGGACTTATGTTCTGTTGAAAATGAGTTAGTGCAGATGATATCAGATATACATCTCAAAGCCACAGAATCTGATACAAAATTCTGGTGTTTTATATATGAAGATAAATATCCGAATCTAAGGCAAATCGCCCTTGAACTGACGGCAATGTTTGGGTCAACTTACTTGTGCGAGTCTGCATTTTCTGAAATGAAAATAATTAAGTCAAAATATCGCAATCGACTAACTGACGAACATATGTCATCATGCTTGCGATTAGCACTCGGTAATTACGTACCATCTTATGAAAAGTATGCTGAGGACATGCAGTGCCACGCTTCAACATCCAAAGTCACTCTTTAGTTAAGTTTAGACACTAGAACTCGTTTGTTTTGTAAGAATCAATAAACTCGCAATTTTGAATAATTATGAGTTTTTTCATTGACATTTTAGAGCAGACTTACACTTACCTTGACTAAAAAAATGCATATTGTGCGGAAAAACTAATATCTATGCCACGATACACCCTACCCAGACGACAATCCTGCATCACACTTACTTGCAGCCTCTCAGAGTCGATCGATCGTAGTCTAACAATATTGAGGTAGATCGCCAGCAGTTCAAGTTTGAGCACCCCTGGTATAGACGCTATTACAGGTTCTACATAAAATTTTAAAGTATTTACTTAAAATTCAAGTATTTTCTAAATTTTTCAAGCATTACTAGAAATTTTAAATAAAATGCTTTTAAATTCTAGTATAAATTCAAAAAAATTAAATAGATTAATACTTGAAAAATCAAGTAAATTTCGATTAAACGCTTAAAAAATTTAGAAAATACTTAATTTTAAGTAAATACTTTAAAATTTTATGTAGAAATTATAATTGCGTCTATACTATCAGGATTTCGATTTTTTTTGTAACTTTGAAAATGACTTGGTTTGTTCAGGTACAAGCGAGGCGTCTGCCCTCGTGATATTTTATTAATTAAGGCCTAAATTTTCCAAAAATAACTTGGGAAGACGCGAAGGACTAAAAACTTGGGACTTACGGTCTTATTTATTCAAAAACTGGAAAAATTACCGTTTTTGGTAGGAAAAAACGGATTCAGCTTCGTCCTCCGGTATTGGCGGCGTCTGCCTTTTGCAGGTTCCTTTTTATTTTATCAAGAACAAACTAAATTTATTGATTTTATATGGTTAAATGAGGGTCCATTTTTGGATCGACGTTTTTTGGGCCCTAAAACTGGGTCCGGTCCCGGCGGTGTCTGCCCCTTTGGGGCGATCGACTTTTTTAGTGTCAATAAATGTTATGGCACTTGATTCAAGTAGTTAAACGACAGCCCATTCTTGGAATTTGGCGTGGGAATTTAATATAAACCTCAGATTATAAAACCTCAACACACTGTTAGATTTAAGAAATCAACTTATAGCTGTTCATGTGGCCTAGGAGAGAGAGAGAGAAATAACACTATATTTGCAATAAATACGGGTTACATCATCTTTTAAATATAAAGAAACTTGTAAAAATTTAAAATTGCTTAACTTATTACTGAAAACACCAGCATATTTATTAATAAATATATTTACCTCGCTTTCGGTTGATAATAAGTTGATCATATCGACCTTGATGTTGAATATCTGAATTAAGTCATGTCTCAACAGATTCAGCACTTCTCCATGCACAATACAGAACATGGTGAGCCTGATACTTTCCTTATAGGTTCCTCCTGCGTTAATATATTATCTCGAGGACGGTACCATTGTAATCTATTAATTTTGTGTCACGTTGATATATATACCCTAAAACTTGAAAAATTCAGTTAAAATTCAATAATCCCAGGATATATTTTTTTCTTTATAATAATATTTATTTAAAAACCGCCCAAGTGCAAGTCGGACTTGCGCGGTTAGTGTTCCGTACGGTGATTGCTTTTAAAATAAAAAAGTTTGAGTTTTCAACAAAGTTTGTTTCCGATTTTTGTTGAAAAGTGATGCCCTTGAAATTTTTGTTGTTTTTATATACCAGATCAGTTATCGAGGGTAATGCACTCGTGATAATTTTCGTTCAATCTACACCTTGTGGAGAATATTCCGGAATTTTTCAAAATTTTTCGATCAGTACTTTTCGAGATAAGGGGGGGACAGCGATTTTTGGTAATTTTTTAAATATAATACAAAGAAAAGTGTGCGCAAGTATTACGTCATATATATTTTTTCACTCGTGTTTTTACAAGCTTTCATTTGACACCCCACTCGATGACCTGCTAATTCCCCCGAAAACTAACCCTTTAAGTCAAAATTTAATTTTCAAAACTACATGGCTCTGACGGAGCGATCACTTCCTATATTAGCGCCAAATTTCAACTTTCTATATCAAATAGTTTCGGAGAAAATCGGGTTTGACAGACGGACAGACACAAAAGGGATCTTGTAAGTGTTCCGTACGAAACACTAATAAAGATGATTTATTTTGAAGTTAAATGGATTTGCTGCTGAAATGTTGTTAATGCGTATTCACAATTCAAAAACGCTGCATCGTAATTATTGACGTCTTCAAAATTTATATTTTTTTATAACAAATTTTTGACAAATGACTTACCATTTTTTGAAAGAAAAACATAAAAAGTATGATTTGAGGAATTGGAGTGTCGAAAGTATATACAGTTGTTTTAAATTATGGTTTGTTACTGACCAGATTGACATTTCTCAATTGCTGCTCCATCTGTTTCATTTACCTGCTAGCTGAGGCAGTATCATCTCTTCGTCTGTATGTTGGCTAGTGAACTTTGAATGCTACTGCACAAACTTAAGTGTATTTGGACTTTACGTTCTGGTTTTACTTTCACTTTAAGAACACGGAAAAAAAACACGTCTTCTAGTATTTGGCCAGCTGCTTCTTCATAATTTCAATCAAAGATTCTTCCAGCAGATCTACTAGTGAAGAAATGACTTGTCAGAATTATCATTTGAGGCTGAATTACGTACATACCTTTCCCTAATAATCTGATTCTCGAGCTAGTTGATGGGTTTCATAAAATTTTTTTACGTCTTTCCAAATACTTACTAGAAAACTGTATTTTGCCTCTTTGTTTTTCTCGTCGCCACAACTAAGTTTTCGAGACAAGAAGAAATATTCCATGTTTTTTAATAATTTTATGATATTGTCTAAAATCATAGTCGGGTATCTTAAATTTTCAAGCAACTAGGTTAAGTTACGAATTACCTGTTCCTTGGACCGTAGCAGAAAAGGTTGTGCATAGTGAGTTTGGTTACTTTTATTCCTACAGATGCTGTATATACATACACGCACATGCGTCGGTAGTTAGTAAATGCCTTAAGAAAAAATAAAATTGGAGAGAAAAAATCTTCAAAAAATATTTATATTAGTAATAGCAAATAAGTTCTCAAAACGAACAGACACACTTTCATAATGGTTTTTTTTTCCTATCATTGTAAAGCAACCTTTTCTGTAGTTACAAAAGACTTATTAATTGTAAGAAAATGTAACCAGCAAAATGATATTTACTACCATAGTAAAACAACGTTGCAACTGTTAAGAAAAACTTTACAGTGCCAGCCTGAATAACCTTAGAAAAGTTTACTTTCCTGAAACTTTTTTTTGAATCCGCTTGGGAATTTAGAAGTGTCTGTGACCTTTTTCAAATAAATGCCTAGGTCAAAGAAAAATAATAATCCTAATAGTTAATCCTCTCTTCTTGAAAGGTGCTGTATACGATTGAGATATCTACGATAAGGACAATTTTAGCTACAAAATATTACGGCTAATTTTTTCAGGGAAGCAGTACGGTAACTATTAAAATCAATTTCGTGGCCTGTTGCTAGTTGCTGTTAAAAAAGCTGACGTAGTTTTTATGTTACGACTGCTAAGTTTGTGCTTTTCGAGTCTTTGCAGATATCTTTTTGTTGGCTTGTCCTATGTAGGCCTTACTATAATTGGCATATAGAATGCTGTATCTGCCCTGGTTTTTTTAGCTTCATTTTGTTGATTTTATGTATTTCTGGGTGATGGTACTGTTGCTTTATGGGGTCTAAAAGCGGGGGATATATTGTGTTTTCGTATAAACTGCGGTCTGTTATTCCTTTGATATAGGGAAATGTGATTCTATGTTTGTTTTCAGGTGGTTCTCGAGGATTGTTTGGGTGTTATTTTGTTGTATTACTTTTTTGATTGTCTATGTGCTGTATCTATTTTACAGTTTGTCAAGTAAGAACGTGTCCGCGAGAATTCATTTTTAGTAGATGCGATTCTACCGATTCAACAAAAAATCGGTAGAGGGAACCTTTGTCTACGAAGCATTTTAGTAAAAGTATCAGTCGATCCGGAACTTTAGTCGTAATCACGTAAAATCCAAAATCTAGTTGGGATGTGTTCCATGAGACCATTCGACATGATATCAAATTCCGGAGCACGATGAAGAAACCTTTGCTGGGTGAAAATCACGTCGCGAAGCGTCTCGCTTGGGACCACGATAAGAACTAGAGTAGCTCTTGCAATCGCCAGAGGCCAACCCTATTGAAAACGTTTGGTCCCTTGTAAAGAGAAAGTTCAGAGGACTTTAACTCAGTTGTCTCGTACGAGCGGTCACGTTCTTACTTGACAGATTGTATACTGTATTTTCGTATAAACTGCGGTCTGTTATTCCTTTGATATAGGGAAATGTGATTCTATGTTTGTTTTCAGGTGGTTCTTGATATTTGGTTGGGTGTTATTTTGTTGTATTACTTTTTTGATTGTCTTTGTGCTGTATCTATTTTACCTGTTAGTGATATCGGTTAGGTGGGAAGATACTGAGTTCGAGGTGTGGGTTACTACTGATAATTGTGACAGGTGGTGGTGTGGATTAGCGTGCAAATACCTGTTAGCGTGTATTAGCTTTTCAGTTTCCTTGACTTCAAGAATCCTCAGAATGAGCTATAACATGATTTGCTTGAAAGATAATGATCTAGGAACGTGAAGAAATGTCGTAATTTCGGGGAGTGACTTTTTTTACGAGTGAAGATAAAATTACTAAAATAAAACTTTTGGCCAATGATTACTAAGTTTGCAATAATATACATCGGAGGTGACCGAATCAATCTTTTTAAAAAGCCTTTATTTAAATTTTCATTTATCTATTTTGCTTTGTGCATGTTTTTTCAATTGTCTGATGAAAAAGAAAAAAGGAGAGATGTGGAAATATTTTTCGAAACGCAATGTTATAACAAAATTTGTCCGCTAGCGTGAAAAATTGAAACATGTCGACTGATAGTATAAAAATGTGGAATTCGTCTGCAAAAAAGCGCTTGATTTTGTATTCAACAAACACCCCCAGAAAATTAATTGTCAAAGGGGAAAGTTTACACAGGGTAGACGTAAATATTGGCCTATATATTTTCAGTGGCGTTCAGTAATTTGCTGGATAAATGAACCAAAAGCCGAAAGAAACGAAATGCTGGCAGAGACAATTATTTCAAACAAAATACAAATAATTGTACACAAAGCTATACTAAGAGAAATTTGTGTGCATATAATCATTACACATGTTGATAATTTATGTGTATGAATGAGGATAACTGACAAATTATACCGACGGAACAAAGATATGTTGTAATGTGTGAGATAATGAACCATTACACTTTAATTAAATTAAAACAATTCTTGGATTGAATAGGTAAGTTAGGTCTAAGAAAACACCAAGCATTCTTTTGGTTTTTCCGCTTTATTTAGCTAAAATTTATAGATCTAAATTAATTAGGATTTATTACGTAGTGACATCATTTTAAGGTGAGCTACGAGGGTTGTTCCAATAGTTCTCGGTCTAAGAAAAAAACGCAAGATTAAAGGGAATTGTCACCTTATACATCAATAAATTTAGTCTAACGATTTTCCAACTTTTTAATACCTTACCTATAATAAGAATTATCCAATTTTGAAAAATTAGCGTTCGTCTTAGCTTTAACTTCATTATACGAAATAACTCTTTATCCAGCAAGAAATAATTGCTGGAATATGGTGGATGTGGAAATACTTCGAAGTTGCATGCAGTTTTGCAATAACAATTCGAAACTGTGTGAAGGCGCATTATCGTGATGAAAGCCCACTTCTTAATTGTGCCAAAACATTTAATGTGACATTTAATTGTTTTTGAATGTCTCTAAGAGTAAACCTTTTAAAACGAAGTATTTTATAGCAGCTCGTACTTCAATTATATCCAATTTTTAGAAAGTGTTTGTTTACACGATCGCTACAAAATGATAACTAAACACATGTGTCTGAGACTTCATTGCACACCATCTAGTAGATATTATTTAACATAAATCATTATAGTTTGGTCATCTTGGCATTATATCTGTGGCCGAGAACTTTTGGAACGATTCTAGTACACAAAATTTCTGTCAAGAGCTACATAAAAATTCCAAGTATATTTTGAATATTAGAGAAAATATACTACCGTAGTTAAACGAGTTTACCTCGGTGTATGCTACTCCAGGAATCGAAATTTTTATGTTTTAACCTACAATAGCTGTATAGCGGTGTATTTCCTTTCAATGCATCGTGAGTTGTTCAGCGGTCGATCCATCGTGTTGTCTGTTATTATTGAATAGAATCTATAATAGATTTATTATTGCCCTCACTGGATCGTGACCTAATAAAAAGTTGTATATATATATATATATATATATATATATATATATATATATATATATATATATATATATATATTGCTTAGTTTTCCCAATATTGACATAGCGAGTCGTGAACGATGAGACAATCGGAAAGGAAAAAGATTGACTGTTACCGAGATATTTTGTTGGAGAAGAATGCTGCGAGTTTCATGGACCTCCCATGGAACAAATAACTCAATTAAGCAAGAACTAAGAATTGCCAGGAGACTTTCGAGCAGAACTGAACTTCAGCAACTAAAATACTCGGGACACATTATGAGAAGAAATAATGACAATATGGAACGACTCATCAGCCAGGGCAAGGTGGAAGGTAGAAGATCAAGAGGAAGAGCCGCAACACGATGGATTGACCAAACAACCAGAATGTGCCACAGACCAATACGCGATCTCATTGAGATGACAAGAGATAGAGATTTACGGAAGATGCGACATCACAAGGACCACTGTACTCTCTACGGACATTTCGGACAGAAGATTTAGATACTTTTCATATACTACGATTGGTCGAGCACTCTAAAATAAGTCTCAGTTTCCCATTCGACTTCTCTCTTTCGCTGGAGACACCTTTTTAAATTTGGAAAGAGGTAATAATCGCGGGTGGCCAGATCTGGTGAATGCAGCGGATGAGGAGCAATTCATAGCTCCAATGGTCCAATTTCACCATCGATTTTATTTAGTACTGAGCTGGTGCATTATCTTGGTAAATCAGCACTTTTTTCTTCGCTAAAAGCAGCCTTTTTTCTTGTTTTCACCATTCAATTGGTCCAATAAACCAACGTAATAGTCTCCGGTGATTATTCGCCCCTCCTCAAGATAGTCGATCGTTATTATTCCATGCGCATCTCAACAAATAAATACGGTTGCAGTCACTCTGCGGACTGCCTGTTGGATTCAGGCGTGTAGTGGTGGATCCATGTTTCGTTCATTTTTACGAATCGATGCAAAAACTTCTTTGAATTACTTCGAAACTGTGCCAAACAGCCTTCTGAATCTTGGACACGTTGCCGTTTTTGATCAATGGTGAGACCGCGCGGTACAGATCGGGCACATAGCTTTTTTATATACAAATATTCATGCAACATATACCTCACGCGTTCTGTTGATATCTTCGCAATGTCAGCTATCTTCCTCACTTTCACATTACGGTTATTCGGAACAATATGGCGGATTTTTTTTGGAGTAACTGCCTTATTTGGACGTCCGGAATGTGGTGCATCATCGATGCATTTAAGTTGACGAAACCAGCGACTATAGATGCTTTCTATAGAGCAAATGTGACATAATATTTCTCCCACCATTCTTGGGCTCGGGTTGAATTTTTTCCCATCAAAAACCAATGTCTAATTAACACACGTTCCATCGTTTTGCAAAAATCAAAAGTAGCGTTACTCAAACAATTGTAACTTGCAAACTAAGAGGCAAAATGCACTGAAAATTGTACACGAATCTTCTGAGAGTTGACACTAACTGAAAATTGTATGGTTTTTTGTTTGTGCTGCCATCTCTCGGAAAGTTTCGGGGCTTTTCACTCCATATGTGTATATATATATATATATATATATATATATATATATATATATATATATAGTCTCGCATTTCTTTATTGATTTTTTATGTATATGGGTGTTACACAAAAAAATCAATGAAGAAATGTGAAACACGATGTGTCGATAAGAAATATGGAATTTAAAGTTCATTAACATCAATAGTTGACCTTCAGGGTATGTACTTTTGATTATTTTATATTGTTTAGTTTATGTGTAACTATTTTAAATGTCCGAGTGTTCGTAAAATGTTATTTTTAAACCTGTAACTATATTTTACTGTGTTCTCTAATTTTAGAATGAATAAAAAAATTTTTGAAAATACCTAGAACAATAGGTCAATGAACAACTAGCACTGTAATTTTTCAAAAGAACCTAATTACCCAAGAAAAACCAAAGGTTCCATAGAAAAATATTACATATATATATATATATATATATATATATATATATATATATATATATATATATATATATATATATATACAGTTCCTGGCCAAATTATTAGACGCACTGTATTTTTTTTAGTAATTTTATGTTTCTTAAGAGTTTTTATGCAATAATGGTATATTTAAACTACAATATTATTGATTTTTATTTAAAAGAATTGTTGTAGACTACATATTTGTATTTATTTTTAATATATGGCAACACCGTGTTGACAAAGTGATACATGAACGTAAACAAGTACAAACCTGTATCAGTCGCGATCGGAATCGAGTCAGGTACGGAGGTGTTTCTGTGGCTTTATGGACTGTGATTGTTTGTTTAACAGTTTTATACTACTCAGTTATTAGTTTATTTTGTATGCAGTGTTTTAAAAAAGTAATTGGACTATTTTCATTATGGGTAGAAAAGGCGATCTTTCACCACGTAAAAAAGCTGAAGTGAAGGCCCTTGTGATTGCGAAAACATTTACAAACCGAGAAATATCACGAAGATTGGAGGTTTCTGAAGCTAGTGTACGACGCATAAAAAAGAAAATTGAGTCAGGGAAGGAATTAAGCCCGAAAAGAAAGAAAAGATGCGGTAGAAAACCAATTTTCACTCCACGGTCAGAGAGATGTTTGAAGAAAATTTGTGTAGAAAACAGATTTGCTACCACAAAGGTAATAAAATCACAACTCCAGGATGCTAGCGTAAATGCTTCTGAGCGCACTGTTCGAAGAAAATTGAAAGAATTAGATTTTAAGGCCTGTCGCCCCGCCAGGAAGCCCAAGTTAACAGCTGCAATGAAAGCAAAGCGCCTGAAGTGGGCCAAACAATGGCAAGACAAAGATGTGGACTTCTGGAGATCGGTAAGATACAGGAATTTAATCAATAATTGATACATTATTATCATTTTCAGTTAAATAAAGCAAATAAACATGGAAGTTTATATATTTTTCCTATTTTTGACAGGTCTGCTTCAGTGACGAAAGCACATTCGAAATTTTGCAGAATAAAGCTCAGTATGTGCGTCGTCGTCATGGAGAAAAGTTTCATCCTGATTGTGTCGTCCCGACGGTTAAACATCCCACCAAAGTGATGATTTGGTGAATCATCAGCGGCAAGGGCACTGGACGTCTGTACGTCGTCAAAGGAATAATGAGGCAAGATCAGTACAAAGAAGTATTACAAAATCGGTTGATTCTGCAGCTCAGAGAATGGTTTCCAAATGGGGAACCATTCACTTTCATGCAAGATGGAGCTCCCTGTCACACTGCTCGGTCTGTTAAAGCTTTTTTGGCAGAAAAAAATATCCCTCTGTTGGATTGGCCGGGTAATAGCCCTGATATGAACCCCATTGAAAATGTGTGGGAGCTGATGAAAAGAGAAGTGGCTAAAGATGTGATTACCAACAAAACCCAGCTCCTAGAAAAGATTATTCATGTGTGGAATCATCATCCTCAAATGCAGGAGACAGTACAATCTTGCATTGATAGCATGCCGCGCAGAATTAAAACTTTGATAGCGGCTAAAGGTGGCTCAACTAAATATTGACTTTTACTAACATTAATTTCACTTTTCTTTTAAAACTTAATAAACTTATGTCAAATAAATAGGTAATTGATTGGATAATATAAAAATAAAAAACAAATCAATTTAAAATAATAAAACGGTACAATATCACTCGGTAATTAATATTTTACATGAAATCTTGCAGTGCGTCTAATAATTTGGCCAGGGACTGTATATATATATATATATATATATATATATATATATATATATATATATATATATATATATATATATATATATATATATATATATATATTATACTTTTATCTTGAGTATAAGGTTTAATTAAAACTTGAGTTTTTGTTTTTTAACATTCTATTTATTTGACGTTTAGCTCCATGGTAATGGGCATTCAAAAAAAAAATTAGATATAGCCTTCATTTCTAAAACTAAAATCAAAAATTCATTCACAGACAACTTTACGGATATAACAATAATTTAGGTCACAAAATATAAGTGTACATGTTTCTATATTTTGTGACCTGAATTATTGTTATATCCTAAGTTGATTGTGATTGTATTTTTTGATTTTACTTTTAGAAATGAAGGCTACTATATATCTAAGAAAAGAAAATTTTGCGAATGTCCATAACCATAGGACGAAATGTCAAATAAAAAACAAATAAGTTTTAATTGACCTTATATCCAAGATAAGAATAAAAGTTTATATACATATAGGTTCAATAAATCAGTTGTATATATATATATATATATATATATATATATATATATATATATATATATATATATATATATATATATATAAATATTCAGAATTCCACCTTTTTAACACGTGAAGCAAATAAAACCAAGTATGTATGTCTCCTTACCATATAATCCGAAATATAGCAGCGGACTCAATAAGGTATTTAATAAGATAGGCGTCACGTTAGTCTATATATAATTGTAAGAAAAGTGGCATTTATGAAATTAGTTGTAACGATTGCGACAAAAAGTATGTTAGGCAAACTAGAAGGTCAATTAAAACACGATTTAAGGAATATTTAGCTCATTTAAAATACCGTAGAACAAAAAAGTCTAGCAATGCCGAACATGCCCTTGAAGCTGATCATACTGTAACATTAGATAATCTAAGATTAATTAAATATATATCTGATAGGAGATTGTTGAACGCATACGAAAGTATGGAAATTATAAAACGTAAAAGTGGTTTAAATAAAAAACAGAGGGCCTATCCTTATAGTTCCCGCTTCTGGTTACTTGACCAGAACTGATGGCCTCGTCCATGTAATTAGTTCTGCTTGAGTAATTCAGATGTTAGGCTAAATATAAATAAGGTAGATTTGTAGTTTAGCTTTAGTCAGTCATCGCTCCTGATGAAGCTAACATGGTTAGCGAAACGCGCGTCGAGTGCAAAAATGAAGTGTTTGGTGATATATACTGAGTAGCTTCTATGATAGACTAGTCGAAGAGATCAAAGCTTGTATAGGCGATATCGCTGTCCTAAAGTGATCCTTCCTCTATTTGGAAAATAGAGACGTCCGTACCTCCTGCTGAAGTACAGATTTCTATTTATATGTTTTTTCATTATTAAAATTTCTAAAAAAAAGTTATTTGGCACGTTTGAACAAGTCTATATCCCTGACGCAAGCAACGAGAATTTGTACCTTGCCATTTTCAAAGCCGCATACCAGCAGAACAAAACTAACGATAACATCCCTTGCCGTATGTCAAATTTTCCATCACAAGCCAACACTGGACTTGAAAGATTGCAAGTGGTAAACATGCAGGCTAGCGCGGGATTTTGTATTGTAAACGGATGCATGCATAATGCACTCTTGTACGCTGCTGACTTGCGAGTCAGCTATTGTAACAGATAGCAATATTATAAATCTACCATATCAAACTACTGTTTAAAATTTTTTTTATATAAATATTCTCCATCAAAATATACTTACTTTCTCTACCGGTTGTTATGTTGCCGCGTTAATTATCGAACGAAATATTCATAATGCAGTAGAATAGAAATTTAGAATGTCATGATGAGTGAACTAAAAAAAAACCGGATCAAAAATCATAATGGCGCAATCTCCAAATCCTTCATGATCTTGAGATATCTCTAGTTTTTACCTCATATTTTTGCTGAAGGTGCAGATAGTGGTCATTAGTAAAGGGCACCATTATACGAGTAAGTCGATTTTGCCACTTACGATTTGTTTGAAACTATTAAATTCATGGATTCACGACTATAGACCTGAGTCCACCAAGCAGTCCGCAATGGGGCTGGAATCGCATGAAGGTCGACCGAAGCGTTCAAAAACAAAAATCAGTTGAAAAGGTGAAACTATTACGTTGGTTTACTGGACCATTTGAATGGTGAAATCTAGAAAAAAATACCAAATTCACCAAAGAAAAAGTATTGTTTCACTTAGATAATGCACCAACTTACAACTCCATAAAACCGATGGGGAAATTGGACCAACTGGACTATGAATTGCTCCTTCATCCGCTATATTCAACAGATCTGTCCCCCGCGATTATTACCTCTTTCCAAATTTGAAAAGATGGCCGATTTTTGGGATAAACATCGTTTTGTCTTCAAATATTTCGAGAGTTTTCACCCCATGTAGTATCTCTTGAGTTTCCATGAAAATTGAAACACTTACAGCGAAGCTCATTTGCTTCTTTAGCCGTTACTCCTGCCACGTCATAATTCACAAACCACTGAAGCAGTGGACTTGAAATTTGGAATATACGAAGATATAAAATAACCTCTTATATGAAATATAGAACTGCAATAAAAAAATTGTGACGGATTTAAAAGATTAAATTACCCTCCTCATCTCAAAAAATTATCTACCCAGAAACGTCTCAGTTAGAGAAAAGAGAAAGTTATGCAAATTTTAAAGAAGTAAGTAAGTAAGAAAGTAATTGATTGAAACACTGGATCTATGAAAATAACATGTCCGTAGAAATAATTCATTCATGACGTAGTGGAACGTCATTTACGATATTAAGAAAATACGATCACATACCTCTAAATTATGAAACTAAATATAATGACGAAAGCAGATCCTTTTGTTTTTTAAATGGCCAGTTTTTAGCAGAAGAATTTTTCAGGTACTAACTATAAATCTTATTAATATTACAATGTTTTCAATATTATTTTAGACGTCTCGCTATATATTTTTGAAAACAAAACTTGAAAAAATTATAAACAGCATATTTTATTGAAAATAAAAATAATTTTCTTATCAACTAAACAATTGGTAATAATAATATTAATAATAATAACGATAAACTAAGGTATATTATAACAAAATTATATAATATAACTGCATAATACTATGCAACTTTAACTAATGCTTTCCTCCATTTTCCGATCAAGTTTAATTTCTAGCAGAAGTTTCAGGTTAAAACGAGATTTCGTGATGAACACAAATATGTTGTGCTTTAGATAGAATGGAAACGTATCTAATATCAATTACGAACAACATTCCTAGAACTTTGAATGCAGTTCTTAACCTGCTGCTAAAACTAATAAAAATGACACGTGTTTCAGATACGGACGGAGAGACAAACTCGAAAATACTGACACAAGAGCCAAACTATCCAAAATTAATAACTAAAAATATGATTAAATTAAAAAAATATATATTAAATGACAAAAGAAGCTGTAAATAACTTCAGGCAAATCTACCATAATTTAAAAAGTTACACTAAAATTTCAAAAACTAATCCCAACCTCGTATAAGCAGTGCGTCGAAAACACAAACTATACGCACATACTATATAAATAGAAGAAAAGATAACATTTTGAATATTGAAATAATAAGAGCGCAGCATTTAAATCGTAAAGAAACACTAAAATTTAGAAGTTATTTGGCACCAGCATAAACTCCAAGGTATGTTGCCCAAGAGAATTTTATTTATTTAAATATTTTATTACTAAATTTTAACTCGTAACGGTTGTAATGTAATTATTGTTATTTTTTCACAATAATATTAGTCATATTTTTTTTTAATATGTAATGCTTCCATTTTAGAAACAAAATTAAATAAGAAAGCACTGCGTAATGTGAAAAACGTCAAGAAAAGAAAAACATTTTGAAATATTTTATATGTGTACACTTTAAGGTTGCTGTATCAACGATGAGTACACAGGCCAACCATTTTTAAACCTTAAGACCAGACTATACTTTTTCGAAAGGTTTTGGTGTACTGAATCCAAATTCGACCTAAAAATCCAAAAAACACGGTTTTTTCGCTATATTCGGGGAGTATATTACACGCGAATTAATTTTTCTCTACAAAACCATGACTCGGTGGGGTTAAACCAACAACGAATTCAGATTCAGCGTCCCAAAAATCATATAATTACACTGCTATGTATGGTTGTAACGAAAACGTCACACTAATTAATTTCAAAGGACGATTTCTCCAAGAAGAAATAAAATATCTGAAAAATTCGAAGTACATTTTGAAGAGTAGTACTTTCAAATGCCGTAACGAGAAAAATTAATTTGCGGTGTAATATAATCCCGCATATAGCGGAAAACCGTGTTTTTTGCATTTTTAGGTTAGGATATCTCGAAAACCCGATGCGATGGAACAATTCTGAGGTCGGATTTGGATTGAGCGCACCAAAAATTTTAGGAGAGTATACTTTGGCCTCAGGGTCTGGAGTTTCGTCCAATTTTGTCGGCCTGTGTTATTTTGTTGGGAAAATATATTTTGTATAACTTTGCAGCATGATTTTCTGATATCGTATTTTTTACTAATGTTAAGAAAACTCGTTTTAATCTAATAATAACAGATTAATTAAAATATATTTAGTACATGTGAGAGTTCCAGTTAAAGTCAAAAGGTTTGATATCTTCCTTGCCTCTTTCCCTATAAAGTTTTTCAATAAAACTTTTTAGTCCGCAAATCACGGGCGCAGTAATTATTACAAATTCTAGACAAGCAAATATCAAAGTAAATATAGTTTATATTTTTTATTGTAGTTATGCCTCTTTATTTTATGATATATTGCACGTCGCTGGTTGCAGTTTAGGTTTTAAAAAAATGAGGCTCTCATATTTTGACGAAGTGAGCGGCCAGCAAACTATCAAAATTCTCCCTTTTAAATGGGTGTAAACAGTATTGTGGCGCAGACAAAAATACATATATAATTTTCTCTTCTGAGACTCACTTGAATTTATCAGAAAAAAGGTTTACTTTTTATATCAAAGCTGCACAGTTATTTAGAATATTGATTTTTTTTACATTTTTACATATTTGTATGTAGTATGTCTATACAGGGTGTTATTGTTGTATACAATTGTTAAGTAAACTAATTGTTCTGACTGTATTTTCAGCGATTTTAGAGCATAAACAGCACCGCGCCAAAATTTCAGAGTGTAAACATACATATATCTAAAAATATTGCTTGTATTCATGAACTAAGTAATTTCCATTAAGTACGATCCATGCTAACTGAAGAGCACAAAGAGCAAACGATTACGGTAAAAAAATAAATATTATAGCCTATCCCTACAAAGTGTTTATTCGCACAATAGAGCGATAAAATGGTTTTTATCTTAATTTTGTTAATTGTGGGTGTTTTTAATTAAAATATCTTACAATAAACCTCTTGTAGTACCAGGTGTACAAGTATGAAATGCGGATTTTTTTTTTCTAATTAAACATGTTAAATTCGGAAGAACGATTAAAAGTGCTTTATTCAAAGTATGCTCCATTGCTTGTTATACATTTTTCCCATCTTTCGGGCAATTTGTGAATACCACGCCAGTAAAAATCTTCCCCTTTTGCTGCGAACCATTCATCGAGCCATTTTTTCACATCTTTGTACGAACCAAAGTTCTGCTCAGCAAGTGCGTGACTCATCGATGCAAATAAGTGGTAATCGGAAGGAGCCAAGTCTGGTGAGTAAGCCGCATGGGGGGTAGAACTTCCCAGCTGAGTGTTTCCAACGTGTCGCGAACTGGTTTTGCCGTATGTGATGGAACATTGTCATGAAGAAAAATTACTTTGTGTTGCCTCTTTCGGTATTCTGGTCTTTTTTCAAGCAGCTAACGGTTCAAATCGGTCAATTGTTGTTGGTAACGGTTAGTATTAACCGTTTCCCCAGGTTTTAACAGCTCATAATAGACCACTCTCCTCTGGTCCCACTAAACACAGAGCATCGTCTTTCTGCTAAAGCGATTCGGTCTGGCGGTCGATGTGGATGGTGTGCCTGGGTCTACCCATGATTTTTTGCGCTTGGGATTCTCAAAATAAATCCACTTTTCATCCCCTGTAACTATACGATGCAAAAACGACTTCCTTTTGCACCGAGCGAGTAAAATGTCACACGTGTTTTTGCGCTTTTCCATTTGCCTGTCGTTCAACTCATGTGGTACCCATCTACCGGTCTTCTGAATCTTTCCCATCTCTCGTAGCCGATTAGAAACAGCTTGTTGACTAACGCCCAATTGCTCGGTGAGTTATTTTTGTGTTTGCGAATCATCTTCGTATTTTTTTTGGCGGTTTTCCACGTTCCTTGTCTGCAACATCGAAGTCACTACTTTTGAAACGCCGAAACCACCGTTCACACGTATCTTGCGATGGAGCATGTTCACCATAAGCTTCTCGAAGTAATCGGTATGATTCAACAGCAGTTTTCTTCAAATGAAAACAAAAAATTAATGCTGTCCGCGAATGCTCTTTGTTCGGTATAAATTACGACATATTGAACACAACAACACAACACTATGCACACACTTTTCCAATTTATCACTCGTGCGCGTCTGAAACTTGTTGATGACACAACAAAATGGCGCAGTGTCAAATCTTTATAGCAGAAACTGCATTGGTGCACCATCTGTTGTCTGAAATTCGCATTTTATACTTGTACACCTGGTACTAGACCAAGAACTACGGGAAAAAAAGTGGCGTAGGCAGTAGCAACTTGCCCCTTTGACAGGTTAATCTGGCACAGAAATTGTTCACCTTCCAAATATTTTGGGCCGTCGCTACTGGCCCATTATCCATTAAGGCCCAATTTCAGTATGCCAGGAGCACTTTTTCTCTGACTCAAAAAAAAAGGGCCCCTTGGACCCCAGGACCAACATTGACTTCTGCAAATCATTGAGCGCACGTCTTACTGAATTGGCTAATGATATAGTATCACGCCTACGGTGCAACCGTTCACGCCAAAAATGTTATATTTGAATTGGGCCTTATTGTATAATGAGCCAGTAGCGTCGGTTCAAAATAACTGTAAGGTGAACAGTTTCTGTGCCAGATCAACCTGTCTCAAAGGGGCAAGTTGCTACTGCCCACGCCACTTTTATTCCCGTAGCTCTTGGTCCATACATATTCTCTTAATGTAAACTTTATTACAAGAACTGTTGTCATTTGAAAAAGTATATACCGTTTAATAAAAAGAAAATATAATTTCTTTGCTAATTTTTGAATAAAAATACACTCGGATTATTGCTTTCTTTATACTCTTCAATTGTATAAGTCATTATTCCTCAGTTATACATTTTTTCTGTTAAATCATCAGTATCGTTTATTCGTCCTAAACTTCTAATACAATAAAATTTTGAAACTTAACTGGTACAAAGCTTTTTGCCTTAAAAAAAGGTTACAAGATCATGACAGCTATTTATAGCAACGTATATGAATAACATTTATTTATTTAATTTATTTACTTGTATTTTTCTTTTACTAACTCTAAGATATATATTACAAGTTTAGAAATTCTCAAGAAGAAATTAACTTTTCCAGAATCTTGGTCGTTTCAACTTTATCAAAAAATATGCCCATGTATATGTATATATATATATATATATATTTATATATATATATATATATATATATATATATATATATATATATATATATATATAAGGTGTTATGAAAATGGTTTAATATCCTGAAACAGGCAAATCATTGCATCAAAAGCAACTTCACAAAAATGATTAAAAGGATCGGTTCGCAATAACTAGTGAGGAAATGAAGTTTTATAGTTTTTCAGCAGATACGTTAATGATTTTATGTCAGGAACAAGAGGCTGGTATCTGGATAATAACTTGTACTGTTACAGAGTTGCTGTGCTGAATATATTTTCCAAACAATCCAATATCCAATTATATATTTATACTTTCTTCTTATTTTGGACTTGTTACGATGTTCTCTTGTTACTTATTGCTGGATAATTGATACTATTTTCATTTTATGTACATATTAATTCTTAATCATCGTAGGCATTGATAAAGAATCTTCTCAGGTAACCGCTACTGGTTTTGGATATAACCGTTTTCTGTCAGCCCGCCGGTCTGATTACATAATGTCACAAAAAACACGGCCTCGCGTATTCAACCACATAACCTCAACCGACGTTTTAGGAATCACACCTTAGAGTGCTTAGTAACTTTCCGCGATTAGAACCACTACCAAGCAGTATGTGGACCATGGATCCACACTCTGGAGGCCCAAACCGTCAGAACTTCGCCTTCAGAAGCACCAGTCCTAGATTTAGGTTATGGGTTGAGACAGACTTATAAATAGGTATTTTTTCTTCTTTTTTTAGTCATATCTAAATAGGTTGGGTTGGATATAACTGTAGAGTTAAGTAAATTTAGTATAATAATTTAATTATTTAATAAATGTGGAAGTTAGTATACATTATTGAATAATTTACGTAATTTTTTTAGGCAATTCTGGAAGATCGATTTTTGGTTTTGACAATTATATGCTTGAACGATGTCTCACTTATCATGTTTCGTAGTGTTCAGCCAGTGATTGACGTCATCACTTTTTCATGAATTTAATGAAATGAAAAATGAATACGTCAATCTCTAACAATCGTGCTCTAAACCGCAAACCTATTTACTGATTAGTTGAACTAGCTATGCATCTTCTCAATATTCCTGTAAACAGATCTAAAATATTTAATACTGAAGCTCAGGTGGTTCACTACGTAGACAAATATAGAACAATTCTATATTCTTCATTTACAAAGAAGGTAGTTATGTTTGTCGGTAAAATTCATTATTATTGCGTCTATTGATTAGTCCGAGATTCCAGCCTATTATTATTAGTTAGGTCTAGTTCATTTTTAACGTCATTTTTGTAGTTCATGTTCTTTTATTTTAGTTAATACAACGAAATTTTTTTCATGATAATAGAAGCAAACATTTCAGTGCAAATTTTATGTTTGCTCTATCGATACTTTAACCATTTCATGTCTAAGTCTTGCTATTATTGCCTAGCTAATTTATTCATTGTGAATAGTATATGTACGGCCTAGGTTCGGATTTTGCATTTTATATTCGTAAATTTGTAATACCGTGCGTAATTTAGGTGTAATAATGCCGTTGTTTTATTTACTCTTTTGTGTGATGTGTGCCTTAAGAGTAACGTTTTTTTTACATGCGTTTAGTGCTCGTTAATGAAGTGTGAGAATTTACATGCTTTTTATTTTTTGTTATTTTTGTTCTACATTCAATCATTCTATGAGAAATATATACCATAATATAATATATAAAAAAAAGTTTTGGGTACAATAGCCTTATTTCTGGATAATTTTTTCTATTGATGAGAAATTATTTATTAAACTTAACAAAAATGAACTAAGTATCGTTTTAAACACTTGTTACGCAGATTTGGTTGAAACAAAATTATGCTTTGGATAAATACTAATTATTATTTATCATATTAATAATAGTTTTTTTTTGATTTTTTAACTTGAAAATCCCGTTAATTTATAAAAATATCTTTGACGAAAAGTTTAGGAAGGAATTTATATGTGGCAACATTAATCAGAGGCGTCAAATTGGGGTAATAAATAAAAATGTTATCAAATTCTAAATATGTCCAAATTGAGAAAAAAAAATAATGAATATATGATCCAAGGAAACACCCATTTCAACATATCAAATTATTTTCATAACACACACACACTTATACACACACCCACACACACACATATATATGTATATATATATATATATATATATATATATATATATATATATATATATATACATATATATACATATATATATATATATATATATATATATATATATATATATATATATATATATATATATATATATATATATATATAAATATATATTTATAGGGTGTCCCAGTGTTCCATAGAGTTACTGAGGATTTAAATTGTAATTTTTGAGATACAGGGTGTCAAAGTTATACTTTTATTTTAGTTTTTCTTAGTAGCTTTCGTAATAATTGTACTATTTGTACAAGATTCGGTGCTAAGGAGTCCTCTGAGATAAGAAATCGAAATCAGCTCACAGTTTTGTTGTAAATTGTAGGGGCGCCACTTATTGCACTGTGTATATTTTTAAATTGCCATACCTTTTTTATACCGCTCTGTATGATAGTTTTAATTACATATTCGTTTTCTCCGCCTTCCCCTGTCTAAAAAAGCTCTCTTGGAAAATGTTGCTCCGAGCAACAGTTTCTGAGATAGTGAAATGTTTGTTTCCATTTTTTAATTTCATTGTCAAATTCGTAAATGCTTTCCTTCTTATATATATCTTATTGTTGTTAGCCTTATGTAGATAATCTACTGTTGTTGTTATACTGTTTGCCTTTAAGCATGCTCCAAATTTCAAAGACTATTCTTTTGGACCCGTCCTAAGCCTGAGTGAAGTGTGAAGGAACGCATTTGCGAATTTGACAATGGAATTAAAAAATGGAAACAAACGTCCCATTATCTCAGAAAGGGTTGCAACATTAGAGCTTTTTTAGACAGAGGAAGGCGGAAAATATGAACATTTAATTAAAAATATCATACAGAGTGGTATAAAAAAGTTATGACAATTTAAAAGTATACACAGTGCAATAAGTGGCGCCCCCTACAATTTACAGCAAAACTGTGAGCTGATTTCGATTTCTCATCTCAGAAAACCCCTTAGTACCCAATCTTGTACAAATAGTAAAATTATTAAGGGGCTGAAAAGTCCCGGGCCTAACACATAGATGGCGCTAGTTTTATTGCAGTCACCTTTTTTTCAGTTAATACTAACCTTCAAAAGACAGCTGTTAAAATTTCATGATATTCTATTCATTAGTTTGTGAGTTATTGTGCTAAGAGTGACGCTACTTTTGTTTTTTTCAAAACAATGGATCAAAAACAATTTCGTGTTTTAATTTTACACTGCTTCTTGATGGGAAAAAAATACCGTTCAAGCGAAGCAATGGCTTGAAAAGTGTTATGGGGACTCCGCTCCATCAGAAACAACAATAAAACGTTGGTTTGCTGACTTCAAACGTGGTCGTAGAGACACCGATGATGCAGAACGCAGTGGACGTCCAAATGAGGCGGTAACACCAGAAAACATCAAAAAAATCCATAAAATCGTTTTGAATGATCGAAAAGTGAAGTTGCGTGAGTTAGCTGACATCGTAAAGATATCAAAAGAACGTGTTGGCTTTATATTGCATGAGCATTTGACTATGAGAAAGCTCTGTTCAAAGTGGGTGCCGCGTTTGCTCACTGTTTATCAAAAACAAGAACGTGTTGATGATTCTGAGCAGTGTTTGGCCATTGTTAGAGCGGCGCTGGAATGATTGTGTTGCTCTTGATGGAGATTACGTTGATGAATAAAGCTAATTTTGAACCAAAAAAACCGTGTTTTCTTTGTTAGGCCCGGGACTTTTCAGCCCATGTGTTATATATATATATTTATTTTATTTTCGTTGTTAATAAGCTCAGAAAAATGTAAGGTTAAATTAAAGTTATTGTTAAGCGTATTTCCTCTTTTTTGACACAATAAAACATGCAAAAATCGCTTTCATTACCAAAAAATATAAAAGTTATTGACAAAGTTTTCTTACTATTATTAAAAATAAAGTATTACAGAGTATACACATAGACTCATATGATTAATACAAACTATCTCTATATTACGAGTCATTAAAATCATAACATATCTAGGTCTAAAATCAGTAAATAATCTGTAAAATATGAATAACCAACAACTTAATTTGGTTAATAGAGAACATCAATAAAACAAAACAAAATTAAAATAATAAGTAATTAGATAAAAATGAAACGGAAAGTTACTCAATAAAACTGAACAGAATTGAAAAGAAGAAGAAGGATTATAAAAGGTGATATTTACAAGTTATCAGTTAAAAGTTTTGCACACCATGATATGCTTTTTGTATAAAATATTTTTGTTGAATTTCTTTAAGAACAATATGTTATGGAAAAAAAAAAAAAAATTGTTTTTGTCTCATAAAAATTGAAAAAAAAAATAAAACTAGATAAAATATCTTCCCAACAGCATATTATGGCTGAATTTTTGCTTTCTCCTGGTGTTAATTTAGCGCCAAGTATGATGTACTAATGTAGTATCTTGGGAAAGTAACAATCTTAGTAGCATTAGTTCACTTTTCCTTATATTTGCTGCAAGAGTTATCTAATTTTAAGAATAATTATTTTTGATCAAATATATAGAGAGGGTGGAGGGGGAAAGAAGGGTAGCCTCAGTTATATCACTCTATGCCATTTTCAGGGTTACTAGAGTCGAGAAATTTGAAAATAATCTTAATTGTTCATTATTTTAGTTTATAAAAAACCGGTCAAGTGCAAGTTGAACTTGCGCAATTAGTGTTCCGTACGTTGATTGCTTTTAAAATAAAAAATGTTGTAACGGAAGTATAAAATGATCAGTGACTTCACAAAACACACCCCAGATGAGTTTTCAACAAAGTTTATTTCCAATCTTTACTGAAAATTGATGACCTTGAAATTTCTGTTTTTTTTTTATATACCAGATAAATTATTACAGGTAATGCACTCGTGATAATTTTAGGTCAATCTACACCCCGTGGAGAATATTCCAGAATTTTTTAAAGGTTTTTTGATAAGTACTTTTCGAGATAAGGCGAGTGGACAGCGATTTTTTCGCGATTTTTTTAAAAATAATACAAAGAAAAGTGCACGCAAGTATTACATTATATATATATATATATATATATATATATATATATATATATATATATATATATATATATATATATATATATGTTTTGACGAATGTTCTCACGGGTGTGAAATGTAGTAATGGTTTTTCGGGTATCCCGTGTTAGCTTGAAGTCCCTTGATGGACGGTTTCGCTGACGTTTCGATGGAATCTCATCCATCTTTTTCAAAGCGTTGATCACTGGTCGGTGTCTTGGCGTTGAATTCATTCATTCAACGCCAAGACACCGACCAGTGATCAACGCTTTGAAAAAGATGGATGAGATTCCATCGAAACGTCAGCGAAACCGTCCATCAAGGGACTTCAAGCTAACACGGGATACCCGAAAAACCATTACTACATATATATATATATATATATATATATATATATATATATATATATATATATATATATATATATATATATATATATATATATATATATATTTTACTCGTGTTTTCACAAGCTTTCATTTGACACCACACTCGATTACCTAGTAAAAATTTTTTTTTCACTTCCGATTTCACCCCCCAAAACTAACCCCTTAAGTCAAAATTTAACTTTCAAAACTACATGGCTCTGATGAGGCCATTAATTCCTATATTATTACCAAATTTCAACTTTCTATGACAAATAGTTTAGGAGAAAATCGGGTGTGACAGACAGACAGAGAGACGGACAGGCAGATACCGAAGTGATCTTATAAGTGTTCCGTACGGAACACTAAAAACAGTGAGGTTTGATCAATAGACTGACTGTAAATAGTTTGATTTGCACTTGTATGAAGAGGCAGCTTGATATGTAATAAAATTGTAGTTTAAATTGTAACCTCTAGAACTAAAATAATTTTTAAAAGTTTTGAGTTGATCTTAGCAAAAATTTAAGGTTAGAGGATCGAGATTTGTTGACCCATACCATAAGAACTATCATTTTATACAAAATCTGCTCATACCTTATAGAATCATTAATTAACAAAATTTGTGTAGGAAAATTCTTCGTGGTTATCAAAAACTGGGAATACCATAAAACTGTAATATCATTTTAAGAATGATAATAATAATAAGCATGCAGAAAAGCCCAAACTTGGAATACTATATGTTAAAAAAACTAATATTTAGTTTCCCACAACTGGCAAGTATTAAGTTAGTCTACTTTCTTATCAGAATGGTGTGGCTAATGTCGTGCATGAAGTAAAGAACCGGAATCACTTATAGACTTATTTTCAGCGAGCCCAGGGTTGTGGTTCTCCTAGATTACACAGGCAGATGGATTTGGTCGATTGTCACTAACCGAATGGACGTGAGGCGATGGCATCATTGATTGGCCAATATCGCGTGGCAGCCTGTCTGGGTCATCGCATTGGTTTTTTTTGCGTTTTCTATATTTTAAAATAATTAGAAAATTGACTATTTCAAGACAAGATTTTTTTATTTTTTTTTTATTGGTCTAGCACACGTGCTGCAGGGAAGTCCCTAAAGCGCTCCAGGAGCGGCACGAGTGCGGAAAAAAGCGATTCACGTTGTTCTTGAATCGCTGTAAATTGTACTCGGTGGGAAACACAGCGCTGGGCAAATTATTCCAAAGGGATGACGTTCTCCATATAAAAGATTGCTTGAAAAGCGTCGTACGCGGAGTAACAAGCTGAACCTCATACGGATGCGAAGCACCAGCGCGACGTGTATTTCTAACATGCACCGCTTTGGGAGGAATTAAGCGGCTACATCCTTCGAACACTTTCCATGAAAATACTTGTAGAACAGACTCAAGTCGCCAACCGTTCTTCGATGTTCTAGCGAATCAAGGCCGCCGGTCAATTCCGGGTCCCCAATCAGACGGACCGCTCTTCTCTGAACAGAATCCAATAAATGCAGTGTATGTTTGGGAGCGGAGCCCCAAACGTGGGAGCAGTATTCCATAGTTGGTCGAATTTGGGCTTTGTAAAGAATTAACAGTTGCTGTGGGGTGTAAAGCTTTCTGGTTCTAAATAATATTCCCAATTTTTGAGAAGCTCTCCTTGCTATGCCTGCAACATGTTCATGCCAAGACATATTTGCTCCCAAACTAACGCCCAACAAATTGAGCGACGATGCTAGGGGAATGGAGTGCCCCGACATAACTATGTCGGGTTCAGCAACGTTAACTTTTTTAGAAAAAACTGCCGCTTGGGTTTTTGTAGCGTTAAATTCCACTTGGTTACTGTCACCCCAAGATAAAATTTCTTCCAGGTCTTTGTTAAGTTGAACGACCTCCTGCTGTCTGCGGATATTCGCCTGAGCAGCCGATGTCCGAGCGTTCAAGGTGAATGAAGAGACAAGCGTACTGTCATCTGCAAAGCTATAGATTGAATTCCCGGTCTTTTCCAGCAGATCGTTAATGTAAATGAGAAAGAGAGTAGGAGACAGTATGGAGCCCTGGGGCACACCGGCGTTGATAGTGAGGGTGTTAGAAAGAAATCCGTCGACCGCCACTCGTAAAGAACGCTCTCTGAGGAAACATGAGAGCCACAAACAGAATCTTTCAGACATACCATAAGAGCGCAACTTAGCCAACAGTCCATCGTGCCAAACACGGTCGAATGCCTTGGATATGTCAAGAGCAACCGCTCGAGATTCTCCAAAGTGTTCAATTGCGTTGTTCCAAACATGTGTTACATAGGTCAGAAGATCTCCTGTTGATCTATGTTTACGAAAACCATATTGGTGATCGCTAATAATATTGAATCGTTCAAGATATTTAGAAGATGCTCATTGATAACCTTTTCCATGACTTTCGATATTATTGAAAGCAGTGCAACTGGTCGGTAGTTATTTGGCAAGGTCTTCTTACCTTTTTTAGGTATCGGCTGAACCGTGGCACATTTCCAGCAGGATGGAAATATTCCCTTTCTGTAGGATAGGTTAAAAAGTCTACAGAAAACTGGTGTTAGTTCCCTTGCACAGTTTTTGAGAACTATGGCAGGTATTCCGTCAGCGCCAGAAGCCTTCTTGGTGTCTAGCTTCATTAAAATACGCTTTATGATGCGCTGTCTGAAGACAACATCGGGAATCCTTGACTGCAATATGGGAATAGTAGGTGGTGTTTTTCCTTGGAAATCGACAGTAGAATGTGAAGCAAAGAGTTCAGCCAACAAGTTCGCTCTCTCAACAGGTGTGGTTGCAATGGAATTATCTGGTCGTGTGAGTGGTGGTATGGTCGATTTGGTAAAATTTTGACTAACTGCCTTAGCGACTGCCCAAAAGGACCTGGAATTGTTGGGACAAGCGAGAAGTTTGTTTCTAATTCGTTGATTGTGTGCCTCCTTGGTTTCGTCGATAATTCCCTTGCATCTGTTCCGGGCATGAACAAAGATGTTTCGATTTAAGGTGTTAGGATTTTCACGCCATTGTCGGTAGGCAATATGTTTAGAAGCAACAGCTTCTTTGCATTTTCGGTCGAACCAAGGCTTGCCGTTGGAGGAGCATTTCTTCGAAAAAGGGATGTAAGCTTCCATACCAGCCAAAATAACATCGGAGACCTCCTTGGCGCAGTCAGATGGGTTATCGGATCGAAAACAAACGTCCATCCAAGGGAAAGTTCGAAAGTATTCCATGAGATCTTCCCATTTAGCAGATTTGTAGTGCCAAATCTTGCGCGGCCTAGGCGCCTCTCTGTCACTGTGACATTCTTTGGTAAAATACGTAAGCTGTCTTACTCCAAAAATATAATTTAGATGCTACAAAAATATCAGTTTGACTCACACAGCCTTCATAATTAATTTTAGGTGAACGAAGTAAAACTAATCAATTTTTAATCGAAATTTTAGCTAATTATAAAATATTTCACTGCATTATTGTTAGATGGTAAACGTGAAATAATCATTTAATGTTTACTATCAGACGATAAGTCACAAACGGAAATTAAAATATCACATGACCATTTTTATTTTTATATATTTATGTAATGTACAATTAAAAATAAAATAATAAAAATAAATGTTATATGATACACGAAAGGATCCTTAGTGAAATATGCGTCCTTTGAATATATTTGAAAAACACTTCATTAATAGTGCCTCTTGAATGTGATATTTTAACAAATGTTGGAGTAATTTATAGAAAATTAATTAAATCTGCTAAACAGTTATATTATTCCAGTCAAATAGAACAATCTAACAATAAGTAGAAGAAAAGTTGAAAAATTATCAAACTTCTAACTTAAGACTAACTTCTGAACAATTAAATTCATTTTATTGTTCAGTGGCAATCAATGTCTCTAAATATTAATACGAAATGAGAACTTCTATATAATTTAAATTTTATATGTTAAATTTTGATTATTTTACTTGTAGTTTTTGTGGCTGTTTGATGGTATACAAGGCGTCTCATAAATAAGCTCAGGCAAGGTAGAGGCAGGTCGAGAAATTTCCTCACTCGTGGTCTCTTGTTGCGATTTTCTGTCCTAAGTAAATATAATGTTCGACTTTTTCTAGAGGTTGGCCGTTAAGAATTATATTCATGTGTGCATCTGTGTTCGTAATGATCTTTGTTTTATTGATACTGATTGTTAATCCTACTAATTTAGAGTGGTGGAGCAGGGTCACTACTTATTAAAAGAATATCGCTGGCGAATCGCAGATGGTTACGATATTCGCCGTTGATGTTTATGCCTTTACCTGACCAATTTATTTCTTTAAACATGTTTTTAAGAGATATAAGAGACTAAATTTGGAAGAGATCGTGTCGCCTTGCCTTACAACTCTCTTTGCTGGAATTGGAGATGTTTTTTCCCAGAGGAGAATATGCAGTGTTACCTGCGAACAGGTGTTTTCTATTAATTTTGTGTATCTACTGTCTATACAACACTTCGCCATTGAGTTTAGTACCGTTCACATCTTGATACTGTCAAATGCTCTTTCATAGTCGATGAAGGTCATTATGTGTGTAAATGATCCATACTACTATAACCCGAGCGTTCACGAGGTTGTTGATAATGTATTTTTGGTGTCTGTTACTGAATATTTCCGTAAATAATTTGTTCATTTGAAACAGCAGACTTATAGGCCTGTAGTTACTAAGTTTTGTTACATCTTTTTTCTTATGGACGAGGATGACTTCCGTTCCTATCCAAGATTCGGGGACGTGTCCCATCTCTAGGCAGATGTCAAAAATCTCTTGTAGATTTCATCAGTGGTGATCTCGCGAATATCTTCAGAACCAACATTCTGTATTTTCTCGTTTCGTTCTTGACTTTTAGTTTCATTTGGATAGACTTTGTATAGAGGTCTGTAGAATATTTTTCTACTTCTGTCAGTATCTTTGTTCTGTTTATTATCTTTCAGTGAAATCATTTCTTTTTGTTGTTTCCGTTATCTTTCTACTATTGTGTTTTCTGATGTCTTTGCGTAACTCCTTTCTTATCAATTTGTTGAGTTCTGATCACTGTATTAGGTTGTTTTTCTGTCTAATTTCATTTCTTGTCTGTTGTCACATAATAGTTTAGTACTATCGCTTATTTTCTTCGTTACTATTTTCTTTTGTTCGGGTAATTTGTCAGCAGCTTCCCTGATAATCTGGGTTAGCTCATTTGCTCTATCAGCAATGTTATTTTCCATTTGTTTTTTTTTTTTTTTTTTTTTTTTTTTTTTTTTTTTTTTTTTTTTTTTTTTTTTTTTTTTTTTTTCCCTAGTTTAATTTATCCACGTCTTTTATAGAATTCATTTTTCAACCACGCACTAATGTATCAAGTGCATATAATAAATGTGGAAAACAAATAGAAAAATTTCAGCTTAAAATCGCTAACGAAGTTCATTTTTGATTTAAGAGTCCCTGGACGGATTTTACTGCTATTTTTATTATTGAATATAGTATGTTCTGAAATAAGTTTATGGTAGTAAACATTAATGGATGGCATAGGAAAACTAAGGAAATTTCATGTGAAACGTACTGAGTCGGTACGTTGCGTCACCAAAAACGCCAGTGCTGAACTCTTTACGATTAAAAACCTAAACTTCTTCAATTGAACAATAAAAACTCTTAAAAAATATATTAAGCGGTTCTGGAGATTAGCCAGAACAGACAGGTTTATAGTATCCATTAAAATAAGTAACGTTTCTAAATACACCTTAAAAAGAATGTACAGCTTTTTACCTATAATGAATTTCTAGATACCTTGTCTCCAAGAACTCTGCAATGAATGCATTACAGGATATAAGTAACCACCAATTCCCTATACTTTTTTTAAATGTAAATAATTGGTCCAGTATCTAAACCAAAAACTAGGAAAAATTCTCATAATAGTATTGAATCTATAATATATTTAAGGACCTCTACCCCACTCCTGATAAAATTTCGAACAATGAAAAAATAATAAAGTTTTTAGACTCCTCGACTCGAAAAACAGTGAGATGGAGGTAAAACACAATATATAAGAACATACCCCGCTACCTTCTTTCTTAACTTTCTTGATCTCTTTACTACTGATACTTGGTCTTCAAATTTGTTCATGACCGCAATCAAAAATTCATATTACTATTTAAACTATACATACATATTTCAGCTAATAAAATTGAAAATAATAATAAAAAAAAACGTAATTCTTAGGTTTCTCGACTACAAATATCCTGAAAAGGCCATATAACATGAAGTAACCTCTTTAACCTCCCCTATTGAACTCCTTCCATCTTTGGAGACAAATAATTAAATAAAATATTGTAATAAATAACCAGGAAATAATTAAATAGATAATAATAATACGTGGAACCTAAAACGTGAAGAAAAGCAAAAATCTCGGAGGATGATTTTCTCGGAGTCCTAATATCTAGTTAAACTAAAAAACAGAAGAAAAAAGATAAAATAGGGTTTAAAAAGATGCACTTTAGACGATTTCTGATATTTGCTCTTCACAGGTTTGTAAATAGATCATTAACCAGAGTTAAAGTTTTTGTGTACTAAAAAATAGTTAAGGAATAATTGCACTAATATATCATGTGTAAATCAAACAATAACAGTAACGAGTCTTTATTTTATTATCTTACCTTATATAGCACATTAACATAACATTAATATGCGACCAAGATGGAAAGATTATTGACGTTTTCTTTTCTTGAATTTCTACACAAAGACATTCAGCGTTTAGGTTAGAGCGAAGCACATGTAAATTTGGCACATATCACATAGGTAATTTTAAATATTGTGTCCTCGCAAAATAAACGCTAGTCAAAACTGAAGCGATACTATGACAAGTATCAGAAATGTATCTTTAACGGAAATTATACTTGATTTTGATTCTGTTACATTTAGTGGCATATTATTCTCTTCATTTCTAGTGAATGGTCCCTGAAAGTCATTGTTTAAATGTTTTTCTGGGTTTTCAGATTCCTCGTTTACATCGGGTAGATCGTATTCTTTTGATTCTTCTCCTTCTTGTAGTTCCATTTCTGAAACAAGGAAACAAACATTTTGCAGCAATAGTAAAACACTGTAAATGTTATGTTAATGATTAACATATAGTTAATTATAAATATTTAAAATAATGACTATCAAGAGCGTATATATATATATATATATATATATATATATATATATATATATATATATATATATATATATATATATATATATATATATATATATATATGAAGAACAACAGTGGTACCGTAGTTAATAGTAGAACGGAAATTGTTGCCATAGTTCAGGACTTCTATAAGCATCTCTACAGTTCCAAGTCCCAAGGTCATCAGTACAACAGACGGAAAATTCAAAATATTGGATCCGAGGAAATTCCTGAAATAGATACCAATGAATTAAGAACAGCGCTCAACCAAATGAAATCTCTGAAATGTCCAGGAGACGATCAAATCACCACTGAAATGTTAAAAATGGGAGGAGAATATCTAGTAGAGAGTGTACGAATCCTGCTCAACAAATGCATAACCGAAGAAAGAATTCCAACGAAATGGAACAACGCCGAGGTTATTTTGCTATACAAAAAGGAGATAGAAATGACATAGAAAACTACCGTCCTATTAGTCTACTATCACACTTATACAAGTTGCTAACAAAAATAGTAACAAATAGATTAACTCAAAAAATGGATTCGTATCAACCAGTAGAACAAGCAGGTTTCCGAAAAGGTTTTAGTACGATTGACCACTTGCAGACAGTACGCACTCTCATAGAGAAGACCACAGAATATAACATACCATTGCACCTGGCATTTGTATATTACAAAAAGGCCTTCGACTCGGTCGAAACTTGGGCAATATTGAGAGCTCTAGACAACGCAAGAGTAGACACCAGGTATTCAAATCTCATCAAACACATATACGAAAACGCGACCATCCAAATAACACTGGACGAATATACAAAGACAGATAAGATATTGGGAAAGAGAGGCATACGTCAGGGCGATACTATCTCCCCTAAACTCTTCACACTAGCCTTAGAGGACATTTTTAAGAGTTTAAATTGGCAATCCAGGGGCATAAATATAGATGGTATGCATCTGAACAATTTACGATTCGCAGACGATATAGTGATTATAAGCGATAAAACGGAGGAAATACAGAGCATGCTGAAAGAATTGCATCAGGCATCCTTAAGCATCGGACTCGAGATGAATCTACATAAAACAAAAATAATGAGTGTGGAAAATATTCAGGTAAACAACGGAAACCAAACACTGGAAAACGTATCAGAATATATTTACTTGGGACACAAAATACAACTTGGTAAAGAAAATTAAAGCTCTGAAATAACTAGAAGAATAGGACAAGGTTGGGCTGCGTTCGGCAAGTTGGGGTATGTACTTAAATCTAGAGAAATCCCAATAAATCTTAATCGTAAAACATACGACTCATGTATTCTGCCGATCCTTACGATGGCACTCACCCGAAAAACCGCTGACAAGCTTCAAGTGACACAACGAGCAATGGAGAGATCTATACTCGGAATTAGCCTGAGAGACAGGATACATAACGAGGAAATTAGAAGAAGAACGTGTGTGTCAGATGTCCTCAGAAGAGTAGCTCAACTCAAATGGCAATGGGCTGGCCATATAGCTCGGAAAGAAAGATGGACCAACAAAATGATAAACTGGCGTCCAAGACAAACCAAAAGGAGTGTTGGAAGACCTTCAAAAAGGTGGCGCGATGACATCCAGAAAATTGCGGGGGGAAATTGGATCCATATATATATATATATATATATATATATATATATATATATATATATATATATATATATATATATATATATACTATTGAGTGTAAGGTTCTTTGATCTTGGTATTCCAAATAATAAAAAAATAACATAGTCTATGAAATCAAATGTAATAACTGCGAAGGAATATGCGTGGGGCAAACAAGCCAATACCTAGAAAATAGAATTAAGGGCCATAAGTACGACAAAAAAACAGTCCAGCTCTTACAAATCATGGAATTAATAAAATTCATACCTTTGATTAGAAAAACATCAAAATTATCAAAACCGAAACAAATACCAAAAAAAAGAGGAATATTGGAATCCATACACATACAGATGACACCCACTGCAATCAGCGAAAAAACAGATGTAAACAATCTAAACCGTATCTACCTACCAGTACCTTCACGTTAAGTGGTTGTTTGTAGAATGTAAAAATATGTTTGTGACAGTATTTTAAAATTAATATCACAACACAATAAACTACTTTCTAAGGTAAGAGCTACATTATTTTTTATACAGTTAAGTGTTTTAAATTAAAAACTGCGAAAAGCTACAAATGTTTTACCCTGAAATGCACGACAAATAGATTAATTACTTATCGAAATTTAATTCTTCTAATTTCATCTTTTACAGCAAATTTTGAAGAAGACCTCTTTTGAAGGTCGAAACGTCAATAAATATATAACAAATCCAAAAATAGTTTTAATGATCTAACATCAAGAACATATATATATATATATATATATATATATATATATATATATATATATATATATATATATATATATATATATATAATTTGGTAATCTGTTATCGACCGTACGTCAGTTAGATGCGTTAGTAATTACAATATTAATACACAAATTAGATATATTAAAAATAAAGTTATTTTTCGTCTAGGTATTAAAAAGTTGAAATATAAAACAAATAAATATGAATCAAGTACGAAAACGTGAGTTAGTCCTCGAAATCAAAACTCAACATCTCAATTTTTCTACACAAACTGAGAGTAAACATCTTCGGTGACTATGTACTGATATGAATTCCAACTGAACGGAAAAACAGCAAAAGAAAAATACTTTATTTACTACTTTATACCAAGAGTTGGCAAGTTTTTAATTATTAATGTTGTAATTATAAATGATTAAGAAGCACTGATTATGTTGGTGCAGATATTACTAAGTTGCTTAGTGTCTGATTTATAGTTGATTCAGTTGGGGTCTCTGTTCATGTGGTACATTTCTTTAAAAAGTCTCCCTTTATGGTTGTCGTCGTGAGCTAAAATTTTAACCTGACCTGTTTTCAAATGATGTTGCACTACGGCACATGAATTCTTTCCCAATCGGCAGTCACTCCTGTGCTTTGTTAGCCTCTGTTTTAACCACTGCGATGTCTGTCCAATGTAACAAGCCTCACATTGCAAACAAGAATTGATTGTTGATTCCTGGAAACATCGAAGAACGGTTGACGATTCGAGTCTATTCTAAGAGTATTTTCACGGAAAGTGTTTGATGAATGTAGCCCGCTTAGTTCTCTCCAGAGCGGTGCACGCTAGGAATATGCATCGCGTTCATACTTCACATTGGTATGATGTTCAGCTTGGACACACGTCACCCCTTTCAAACAGTCTTTTATATGGAGAATCTCACTCTCAAGAACAGTACTCGTTTGAATAGAATCCAACAAATGCAGTACATGTTTAGGAGCAAAGCACCATACATGAGAGCAGAGACTCAAACAAGGGAAGCCGTAGCTGTTGTGAAGTATAAAGTTTTCTAATTTGAAATAATATTCCCAGCTTTTGAGAAGCTCTCTTTGCCATGCATACAACATTTTCATGCGCGACGATGTGTGTACGGACATAATTATGTCGGGACCAACAACGTTAAGTTTTAAATTCTGCTTGGTTAGTGTCACCTCAAGATAGAATTTCTTCCAGGTCTTTGTTAAGTTGAACGACTTCCTGCTGTCTGAGGACAGTTGTATATGTAGCCTATGTTCGCGTTCAAAATGAACGTAGAAATAAGCATACTCTCTTTTGCAAACCTGTAGATTAGATTCGGAATCCAGTAGATCGTTAATGTAAATAAGAAAGAGAGCATGGCCCTTTGGGGCAAATCGGCGTTGATAGTTAAAGTACTAGAAAGAAATCCGTCGGCTGCCATTCGTAAAGAGTGGTCTCTAAGGAAACACGAGAGCCATAAACAAAGCTTTTCGGACATACCTCCCGTGGGGTTGCGGGACAGAGTATCACCTCCGATATGTTCTGCCAATTGTACATGGCGACTAAAACAACAAGTTAGATGGTAGATGCCCAGATCCCACCAGGCATCGCCCGGTGTGATATCATCTCACCGATTTAAGTTGCGTGATGTTGCTTAATGTTTCGTGGCTATGCCGATATCCCCAGACTATGGGACCAAAGAGCATGACGAAGCTCCCAGGACCAAACAATTCCGGAGGTAAAATAGCCATTCGTCCAAATCTCCGGGTAGAGGCTGCTTCTGGCGCGTTGACATGCAGAGACTATAATTTTAAACTAGATTTTTGCAACATACGAAGTTAAAACTCGAATACAAATTCGGTGCATCAACATCTGTGAAACCAAGGTCAGCTCATCGACCAGCACAGTCAACTTTCTTTATCCTGGGTACGAATTCTATTAGCGGTTTAGGCGTAATCTTGGAATTTGTCTTTTTGTCAGGAGCGATATCCTTGCCAACGAGAGGAGGCCCTGAAGCCCCGAAACTTTAATGTTATGTCGTTAAAAATAAAGACTTAACAAACCACAAGGTTTATCTGCTGCCTCTATCGACCACCAAGTTATACCAACTTTTGAACACTGTTCGCTTCTCTTGGAGACACCATCGATCATTTGCAGAGCATCTAAACGCCGATATTGCCATCCTGGCGACTTTAATGTCCATAACATTAACTGGCACAAGTATTCAAATACGACTGACGAACAAGGTCGTGAAGCTAAATCAGAAGATAAGCTTTACTCAGCTTATCGATGAAGCAACATGATGCAGACGGAGGGTTCGCCAGTCTTCTTGACCTGTTTTGAACTATTAATCCCTAGATTTACACTATCACCGTAAATCCGCCGTTAGGTTTTTCCGACCATAAACTGCTTTCGACATAGAGTATCCTATAGATCAATGACAGCGAGGCACCTAAGCCGCGCAAGATTTGGTACTACAAATCAGCTAAATGGGAGGAACTCATGAAAAATTTTCTAACTTTTCCTTGGCTAGACGCTTGTTTTAGATCCGACGACGCATCTAATTGCTCTAAGAAGGTTTCCGATGTCATTTCAGCTGGCAAGGAAACTTACATTCCTTTTTCGGAGAAATGCCCTTCCAACGGTAAGCCTTGGTTCCACCGAAAATGCAAAGAAGCTGTTGCTTCTAAATATCTTGCCTACCCACGTGAAAATTGAAACGTCTTTTGTCGTACCCTAAACAGATGCACAGAATTTTTTTGTGGGAATAGGCTTCGTAGACTTTTGAGCTCGAACAGTGGAAGTTGCATTATCGCATAAATACTTAAGTATCTGGGTATACCTATATTCGATTCTGGCAGGAGGTGGATCCTTCGAAAACCGCCTGTGTTGAAATGTTATCTTTGTCAACCACTCTGTACGCCTGTGGTTGCTGTGCCAGCCTACAATGTAGTATTAGGTGTGCGTACTTGGTACGATTCGTTGTATCTTACCATTACGTTCCGTATGTACTTGGATAAGGACTAGTAAATTTTGTTCTCTTGTTTGTCGATCGTAGCCCGTCTGATGAGGCGTGATACGGCGAAACGCGTCTCGAGATGGATTGAGAAATAAGAGAACAGTGAGTAGATTGCTGAAATATAGCCTTTGTCTGTTTTCAGTAGTTTTACATTAAACCGCAAAAAACAATTTTAGATTATTTGTGATAGTGATAACACCAATGTTTAATCTCTTTATATTATTATTTTGTTTTGTTTTACCGTTGTTTCAGTTAAGATGTGGTTATATATTATCGAAAATATATTTAAAGTAGGTATTCTTCTGCGTCTCCTAAACTGTGCTTACCTTGTGTTATAATCAATTTTAATAAATATTTCATATAGGTGTATATCTCGTTTTTCACTCTCCCAAAATTAAACATTTTTATACTAAGGCTCAGTTTTAACATACTATTATGAAATAACACCATAAAAATATATATTGGCGTTTCTGGAACTGAAAGGTTATATACAGGGTGTCCTAGTAAAAAAATAAAAAGTTTGTGTCATACGTTGAAAATGCGTTGCGTCGTTATTTTTATTATAATTCCGTGAAAATACAACCTGATTATATCTTATACACACTGTAAGTGCCTAATTTAGTGAATAGGTTTTTTGCGTAAAAACCTTGGTCACTCGTCTAAAATTTGGTAACAAAAAGATGGCGCATGGAAAGCATCTTAGGTACTTCTCAATTTACGAATTTCAGCTGGAGAGGAAAGCAATCGGATTTATTTTAGTGAGTATTATAACCTGTTAAAATAAATTCTCCAATTTAGAGGACACCTTCTATATCTATACCAAAATGTAATTCAGGAAAGAAACAAAATTGCCTTATAAACTGGAGAGCCTGAATTTAAAAGCAGTAAAAAAATTAATCTGTAGTAAGTCAAAAGCAATGTTCTTGTTTCTTTTGAAGATTTTTTCAAAGAATATTTTGCTACAGAAAAAATCGCTTAAGGTTTATAACAGTGGTTTATTCTAATTTTTCATCGGATACCTCACTCTTCCTAATATGTTTGTCTCGTTTTATCTTAAAGCTATTTACCCATAATTGTTTATTTTTTAATTTAATTTAAGAGCTAAACTTTCCTTTGATGTGGATCGTAAATACAAACAATTCTTTTTAAGTTTATAATCACGGGCAGACTTGAACAAACATACACTGCGAAATTTGTTTAGAATTTTTTATAATTGAGGGTTTTTTTTTAAAACGATCTTACAAAGATTTCTTTGTGTTAGATGTGGTATTTGCCCGTGGTTTTGTTTTAAATACGAAAAACCCTTAAGCAAAATTCATTATAATAACCGGATCCGTTTCTAGCGTTAAACAACTTTAAAGCGCTTAAGGCATCCACTCTAATATAATTTTATTTATTGAAAGGAAATCAGTCTTATAATATCCATCATTCTGGTATCTCAAATATTTCGGTAACACAGAATAGTAATATTAATAACAGTATTAAGACAATTTTAAAAACAGCAGCTTAAATAAGGTATACCAAAGTGAAATGTAACTGTCTATGTAAAATGTTCCATGTGATGTTCTCATGTATTGTTGTGTTGTTACATGTTCAAAGAAAAAAACAAGGAAAAAAGTTATATATATATATATATATATATATATATATATATTCATATATATATATATATATATATATATATATATATATATATATATATATATATATTCATATATATATATATATATATATATATATTCATATATATATATATATATATATATATATATATATATATATATATATATATATATATATATATATCTATCTCTTCCGTCTCAATTCTCTCCAGGGAAGGTAGTGGTTATTGTTGCGTTGTGGGATGTTCTCCATATTTCTCTATCTGCGCTTCATGGACTAGTGTGTAAAGTGGTTTATTCGCAAGATGGATAACTCGGTCCACCCAATGGGACGGAGAACGTCCTCGAGGTCTTCTAACTGGAACTTTTCCTTGACTAATGAGTTTTTCTAAACAATCCTGATCTTTTCTTAGTTAATAGCCGAAAAATTTATTGATTCTTATTTGGATAAAACTTGAAATATGTTGCTGGACATTGAACTCTGATATAATTGAGTCGTTGGTCCGTCGTGCGGTGGTAAATATATATATATATATATATATATATATATATATATATATATATATATATATATATATATATATATATATAAAACCTTGGGGTTACTCAGGATGTCTGCCAGAGTGTTTTTTGGTTTGTATGCTGTGCCTATGTTGTGTTTTCTTCTTTCACATACGGTAATAGGACTCTACTTTAATTGAGGTCCCGTTCTTCTGTCCTTGTCTGTGGATGGTGCTGCCTTTTTCTCCGTATGGATTGGTCTTTATATCCGTTTCGCTTAAGGGCCCTAGTAATTTGTGTAATTTCTTTCTGTCTCGTGTCTGGTTTGATGAGTCGGTATGATAACGATACGAGGGTAACCTCGAGGACAAGAGAAAACTAGAAAACCCTGAAGTTTACAGCATTCCATGCGGAGACTGTCATAAATTGTATACAGGGCAAACAACCAGAAGAATCTCCACCCGGGTCCAAGAACATAAAATAAGTACCAAAAACAAACAAACAACTTCAGATCTTTTTCAGCACCATCATGATACTGGTCACAGTTTGAGGGATCTGAACAAATAGCCTCGATCTCATATTATAAAGTACGCATAGTCAGAGAAGCCTCGGAAATCGAAAAGAATGGACAGCTAAATAAGTGGGATGATGCGCTGAATATATCCACTACATTACCAAAACGTCAAGAAGGCAACAGTCAACATAGCGCCGGAACTCAGCTGAAATCAAGTTGGACCCATCCAACATATATACGATAGGTACATGAAATGTGCGGAGTATGGGCGAACCTTAAAAGATGCACAACACCATAAGAGAAATGAAGAGACTGCAGATCAGTATCCTGAAAGTGAGTGAGATGCGGTGACCTGGTTCCGGAAGAAGAACAATGGGTGACTATGCCGTATTTTATGTGGGAGAAGACAGCCCACAATACAGAAATGAAGTAGCCATAATAATGCACAGGAAAATGCAATATCCATTAAGAATATCATTCAGATTTCCGACAGAATAATAATGGTATAACTTCAAACTACTACATCAAATCTAAACATCCTACAAGTGTATGAACTGAAAACAGATTACGATGATGACCACGTAGAAAATTTTTATAAAAATCCAGATCAGGTCCTAGCATCGACCAAGAACTACGAAATACCCATCGTTATGGGCGATTTTAATGCCAAAATTGGTGAAAGAAAACAAGAGAACATTATAGGAGGTTATGGCATGGGTAACCGTAATGACAGAGGTGACGACGTTTTGCTTATGAAAACAATTAGTAATCACAAATACAGTCCATGTATATAAGCTACCAAAAAATCGCGTACATAGATAAAGATCTACTGTATCACCTGAAAAAAATGTATGAAACCAAATTGACTTCATCTGTATCAAATAGAGATATAGAAACCTGGAGCAGATGTCCCAACAGACTATAGTCTCCTGGTAGGAAAAATAAGAGTGCGGTTTAAGAAGATCAGGAAACTTAGCGGGACAACCACATCCAGTAGAGTTAAACTGACAGATGAAAACAGCTGATCACCTACAACAAATACTTTAGAAGAGAAAATGAAATCCACGGAGGATGAAGAAAACAATGTGGAAACCATGTGGAACAGATCTAGATATATATTGAGAGAAACACATGAGAGTGAACTAAAAGAGGATAGAGGAAGGAAAAAACACCGCTATATGACTGATGGCATTTTAGACCCTATGGATTAGAAACGCAAGTACAAGAATAGAAATGAGGATGAATATAAGAAAGTACACTGTGACATAAGAGGTAACATAAGACAAGCAAAAGCAGACTGGCATGCTAGTGAATGTAAACAAATTAAAAACTATGAAGCAAAGCCTGACTTATTTAATTCACATAAAAAAACTAAAGAAGGTTAACGGCAATAAATGTCCGAGAACAACCCACTCCCAGTACAACCAATTTAGAAGATCTAAATTAATTTAAATTTAATCTTGAAAAATAACAATTTTATATTTACAAACGACTCACAGCAGGCACAACTTTCAGACGGTAGTTGTTGCCAAAGTTGAAGTTAACTTAGACTGGAAATGTGTAAACTGGTTTAAAAACTAATATAACCTCCAGTTTCTTTTATGAAAAATACTCAATTTTCGTAATTAAATTCTTGTTTCCTCAACGCTGTTGGTCCGCTTTTAAAAATAATAGTAAAACAGTAAACATTTTCAAGGTGTCATACCGGTAAATATTTAAGTTAAACAGGTGCTAACTTACATTATACAAAGTAAAAACTGACTCCAAACTTCGGCCAAAACAGCCTTTCACCTTGTCACAACACTATATAACAAATTATTACTCAAAAACACTAAAGAACCACACAAATAAACACCACCAACCTGTAAACGAAATCGTAGAAAGCCATTTTGAATTTTGCGAAATATGCCGAACGGTTTATCGAGCTTCTTCGTGGGTATCATGTCAAAAGAACGAGCGGCCATCATGAATTCCTAATTTATCAATGAACACCCATTCATGTTTCAATGACCTTCTACTACGTCCTTCACTTGTAGTACTATGACGCCCCCGCATAGTAAATTTTGGAAAAATGAATGAATTGGCTTGTCATTCATGAAATATAAAATAAAATGCGAATCGTAACGAAGCAAATTGAGAATTTCAAACATTAAACACTTAAATAATTAGGTAACCTACTATTAAGTTTTTGTTTTAAATGACAACCAAAACCCAAGAAAAATATTATTTATAGTAAAAAAAGGTTGAAGGAAATAAAAGAGAATATTAGAATATTATACATATATATATATATATATATATATATATATATATATATATATATATATATATATATATATATATATATATATATATACGAGGTTGGTTTGAAAAGTCCGTGCAAAGTCCGAGAGATGGCACCACCGGCGCGTATCGAGGTCATGTTTAGTTAGTAGCATCTCTTGAATGAACGCACACCAAGTTTCAGCCATATTGGTCTATTTCTTTGTGTTTGGCATTCGTGTGAATCAAGGAAGTCGAGTGATTTTCAAGAAATGGACGAAAAAGAATTTCGTGTGGTGATTAAACATTACTTTATGAAAGGCAAAACGCCTCAGGAGACTAAAGAGAAGCTTGATAAACATTATGGTGACTCTGCACCTTCGATTAGAACAGTTTATAAGTGGTTTCAAAATTTTCGGACTGGCCATATGGGCACAAGTGACGCTGAACGTTCTGGACGGCCTGTGGAGGTTATGACTCCAGAAATCATTGATCAAATCCATGATGTGGTGATGGATGACAGAAGAGTTAAGGTGCGTGAGATTGCTAGTGCTGTGGGCATCTCGACTGAACGGGTACATAATATTTTGCATAAACATTTGGACATGAGAAAGCTATCCGCAAGATGGGTGCCGCGATTGTTCACGCTTGACCAAAAACGGAATCGTGTGAAGTGTTGCAAGGATGGTTTGCAGCTGTTCCAGAAGAATCCGGAGGACTTTAAGCGTCGTTTCGTCACTGTGGATGAAACATGGACACATTACTATACTCCTGAGACCAAACAACAATCTAAACAATGGGTTACCAAGGGGGAATCTGCACCAAAAAAGGCGAAGACCGTTCCTTCGGCCGGAAAGGTTATGGCGACTGTCTTTTGGGATTCGCAAGGGATAATCCTCATCGACTATCTGGAAAAGGGTAAAACTATTACAGGTGAATATTATTCATCGTTATTGGACCGTTTGAAAACCGAGCTGCAAGAAAAACGCCCGCGATTGGCCCACAAGAAAGTCCTTTTCCATCACGACAACGCACCAGCACACACCTCAGCAGTTGTGGTCGCAAAATTAATGGAAATAGGATTCCAACTCGTTTCACATCCCCCCTATTCTCCAGACTTGGCTCCCTCGGACTACTATTTGTTCCCCAATTTGAAGAAATGGCTGGCGGGACAAAGATTTTATTCAAACGAGGAGGTGATTGCAGACACTAATGGATATTTTGCAGACTTGGACAAATCCAATTATTCGGAAGGGATCAACAAACGAGAACATCGTTGGACGAAGTGTATAAGCCTAAAAGGAGACTATGTCGAAAAATAAAAAAGGTTTACCCCAAACACATAAGTAGTTTTTATTTTTGCACGGACTTTTCAAGCCTCGTATAGTATTTGACGGTTGAGCAACATATATAGCTTTCTTCTCTCTTGTGATTCACCTTTCCCACATGATCTTTCTAGGTCGTCATTCTCGTTATAGTCTTTCGTCCTCAGGATTGTATAGTTCTTTCCCGCTCCTTATTTGACTTTTGGCTGCCCCTTTTTTTAGATATTTAGTTCCATGGTTTCCCGTGAATTTCTTTATAATTACATTCCCATTTTTATTAAAATTGTTTAGTATATAACGAATAAATAATTCCTCTTCACTCTTCAGCTCCTTCTCCAATCCCTCTCTTCTTTTCTCAAGCTGAAAAAATCCTATTTCCTTTACGCCACTTCAATTTTCATACCGTTTAATGGGTACTTTTCCTGTTATACCAACATTCCAATCTAATGACGTAGGTACCTAATTTGTATTCAACCGGTTCTTTCCTGGTTATTCAACCTTTTTCCCTTTTGTTTTGAGTGATCCCTTACTTCTGTCAGACAGTTATCCTTTGTCAACGTCTTGTCAAACCTGTCACTTCTTTTCAGATCACAGGTGGTTAATTAATGATAAATGAGTATTTTGATTTTTCAGCATCCAAGGTTTCTAATGGCATCCTTGCTGTAAATGCCATATTTTTAAATTAATATGTTGTTGTATAGTGGCTGTTTTGTTTCAGCGTTGGTCTTTGTTATGACAATTGTTATTTATGGTCATTCTTGTTAGATTAATTCGCACGATGCATGTGAGTCACTTGCAACTTTTACTTTGGTACTTCTTTATAATAATAATAATAATAACCGAATTCAAAAACAGACTGACGAAACTTTTGCAAACAAAACTCAACTCTAAGAATCTCACTAAAGCCATCAACACGTTCGCTATACCTATACTCACATATTCATTTGGTATCAACAAATGGTCACAAACAGACATAGAAAATATTCACATCCTTATACGATCTCAATTCACCAAATACAGGAAATTACACCCCAACGCATGCAAAGAAAGACTTACCATCGAGAGGAAGGCAGGAGGAAGAGGAATTATAGACATCAGATCATTACACACAAAACAAATACAAACACTTAGGAAATTCTTTCACAGCAAGCAAACCAGCCTCCACACAGCGACAGTGAAAGCAGACAAAAACTACACACCTCTCGACTTAGCCCGGGCAGACCACTCAGCAGACACACACAGTCACACCCAATTACAACAGGAAAAGATGAAAACATGGTCAGAGAAAACACTCCACGGAAAACACAGATACCACATAGAACAAGACCACGTAAATAAAAAACAATCATACACCTGGTTACAGGATGGGCAGCTATTCCCTGAGACTGAAGGCTTCTTACTTGCCATCCAGGATAAAGTCATATTAACCAGAAACTACCAAAAGCATATCATCAAAGACCCGACTATTTCAGAGGACAGATGTAGGAGATGCCACCAGCAGAAAGAAACGATCGAACACATAACGAGCGGATGTAAAATATTGGCCGGAACAGAGTACACAGCCAGGCATGATTCAGCTGCCAAAGTAGTTCACCAAGCACTAGCCACAACATACAAACTCATAGAAAACACAGATCCCTACTACAAATACACGCCAACATCCATACTTGAAAATGAAGATTACAAGCTCCACTGGGACATCGGTATCTATACAGATAAAACAGTCTCCGCCAATGGACCCGATATTACTTTTCAGCACAAAAAAGAAAAAGTCACCTATCTAATTGACATAGCTGTCCCCAACGACACAAACATCCAAACGAAATACACAGAAAAAATTTCCAAATACACAGACCTTGCAACGGAAATAAAAAGGCTATGGAAACAAGAAAAAGTCATCATTGTCCCCCTCATTATATCAGCCACAGGCCTTACACCAACAACATTCACACCACACTTAGTACAATTAGGACTCAACACAAACATACACAAAAACATTCAGAAGTGATTTTGAAAACATGTAACATTGTCAGGTCATTCCTTAATACACAATGGTAATGCGTTTGTGCTGACTTGGTTTGCGCCCGTCAGACAAACATGGAACCACATTGACCGAATGTGAGAAAGAAGAACTTTTTTGTAATAATAATAATAATAATGTATACTTCAACAACAATAAGAACTTAATAAAAATTATAAATTAAAAATTAAATTTAACAATAATAATTTTCTACGCCCGACTTTCCTTATTGGCTGCTTCATTATCTCTTTTTCAGTTTGTGCCCTGATGAAGGTCCTAACCTAGGACCGAAATATTAGCTAAATGAATATTGTGTGAACATCTGAGTTATCCAACTATTTTCATATCTTAGGATTTTGTTAGATACGGCAACTTTTGCTTTCTCTCTCTTTATTTTATTATATATATATATATATATATATATATATATATATATATATATATATATATATATATATATATATATGTATATATACTCAATCCTTATAAAATTCTCGTTCATTGTAAATTATAATGCTTATTTGTTTTATGTTACTTATAAATTATTAATCTTTTAATAATATTTTGTTTTATTTAGGACGCCTCTGTTCTTTATCTATGCAAACGGCAAAAACCGCCGACATATAAAGCACTTGTAACTGAAAATTTCCCAATTTTTATAAAAAATTCAATTTCATTTTATGGTCGCCAATTTGAACTGGAAGTTTCATCAACTTTTCATAGTTCCGAAGCGATAAATCAGAAAGTAAGTGAAGTTGGCTTACCGTAGAGACGAATATTTCCTTCGGCGTCACCGATTGAATTCTTTGAGATACATTTGTAGCCCCCCAAATCGGACTTATGAATTCGCCGAATGATCAGCTTCATTTGAACGCTGTAGTAGGAAGTGTTGATTTCGGTCATTTCGTACTTATCATTTGATATGATCATCTCACCTGTAACAATTAAAAAAAAGTTCATAAGGTTGATATTATTTTTGGAGTATTATTTTAAACGATAGTGTATTTTTTTTTATTAAAACAAATATTTATTATCTAATACATATCCAAAATTTTGTGTACTTAACTAAAGAAATTGTTTTTTCTTAGTGTTTGTAAAGGATGTTTTTTTATAGAGGTATAAAACTTTAAGTTGGCAACACTTTTTTAACTGGCGGCCATTTTGTCAGCTGTCAAGTGATTTATGTTTAGTTTGGTTTGACATTTCAACATGAATAGACTGACGCCTGAACAACGCTTCCAAATTGTGCAAATTTATTTTGAAAATCATGGTTCTGTTCGAAATACATATCGCGCACTACGTCCATTTTACGGTCAACATAATCGTCCATCAGAGCAATTAATTCGATTAACTATGGAACGTTTTCGCACCACGTTTACTCTAAATGATAATACGCATCCACAGAGACGTCGTACAGTGCGTACAGAAGAAGTCATTGCTGCTGTAGAGCGAAGCGTAGAGGAAGACCCGAATTAGTCTATCCGCCATCGTGCACAGGAATTGGATATGTGTCCATCCACTTTATGGAAGATTTTGCGGAAAGATCTTGGTTTGCGTGCTTACAAAATCCAACTCGTGCAACAATTGAAGCCACACGATCACCTAGCAAGGCGTAGATTCGGTGCCAAAACAAGATTGCCGATGATCCCGATTTTCATAAGCGAATTTTGTTTAGCTATGAAGTAAACTTTTGTTTGAATGGATACGTCAATAAACAAAACTGCCGTATTTGGAGTGATGATAATCCTCAAGTGTATGTTGAAACACCGTTACATCAAGAAAAACTGATTGTTTGGTGTGCTTTATGGGCTGGTGGAATCATTGGTCCGTACTTCTTTAAAAACGATGCTGGTTAGAACGTTACAGTCAATGGTGACCGCTATAGAGCCATGATTACTGACTTTTTCGTTCATCGATTGAACAACCATGATGTGCAGGAGCTGTGGTTTCAACAAAACGGCGCAACATGTCACACAGCGCGTGCCACAATTGATTTATTGAAGGAAACGTTTGGTAACCGCATAGTTTCACGTTTCGGACCCGATTGACCATTTGGAGGACAACATTCGCCGCGTTATTGCCGATATATGGCTACAAATGTTGAAAAAAGTCATCGAAAATTGGACCTCCAGATTAGACTACGTCCGAGCCAGCCGTGGCGGTCATATGCCAGAAGTCATATTTAAATTATAATGCCAGAAGATTATCTTTCGAATAAAGTAAATTTCATGTCAATTTAAAAAAATCATCTTTGTTTTATTCCATTTCAAAGTTCTATACCTCTATAAAAAACACCCTATATATGTAAAGATTATTGTAAGTTTTATTTATTGAATAATGTAATTTTAATAGAAAAGGAAATGGATAAAGTAGATGGGGTGAGAGTTAAAAGAACTTGAAAAAATGAATTGTCAGGGCGCGTTGTGTAAGTTAAAAAAATATGTCGCTCATGATTAATATTGAGACCGACTATGCAGGCAGGAGAGAAAAACTGCCATATGATATGTGTGTGAGAACGAGAGTTGTTACCGTCAATTATTTTTGGATCGTTCGAAATAATTTAGAAGCTTGAAAGATACCAAGCGTAAAAACTGTCATTTTTAGGTAAAACTACTTGCACAATAAATAAGAAAAATCGGTTCGGAAAGTAATCGATTATATATACACTGTGTTCCAACATATTCTATGTGTTAATATAGTTTTCTTTTTAAACCCTTCCTACTTATCACTTTGAGAAGGTGGTAAAATCTTAATATAAGCGAGAATTCTCTTTTTGGAAGTGTTTGTCTATTCCCCTTTTCTGGTTATCAATTTTAGAAGGTTTTAATTTTTTGATTTTAATTAAAAGAGGCGATATTGTTTTTTTTAGGACTTTCCCTTTCCACCCTATTATCCATTTTTGAACGTGGCACAGTGCGAAATTTAGGAAGTTTAGCGGAACTTTATTCAATTTTTGAAATACGTAAAATGCATAAGATTATTCATTATTTTGGTAGGTTAATATCCCACCTCTAAAACCTCATACTGAGTTTGGGGATTAACCCTGCGAAATAACTGCAAAATGTACCTGAAAGTTGCATTACTTATTCAATCATACTTTTTGCCTACAGAAAGCTATTCGATCTATATATCTAAGTTATTAGAGTGGTACATACAAACGGCAAGTCAGTAGGCCATGATTTTTTCTTCATTTATTTTATAAGAGAATTGTCAATTATTGGCATTTAAATAATTGCAAAATCTTTTCTTACTCGTGTGTGATTTGTTCGTGAAAAAAGTGATTTTTAAAAAGTAAGTAAAATTTACATTTTTAACTTTAAAAAGTGATACTACATAATACCAGCTTGAAACGCACAAAATTTGAAAGGTTTTTTTTCCTCTGTTGGAAACACAAAAGGTCTGCGATATTTTGCGATCTTCTTTTAAATTAAACATTTTCCAGAATGACTTTGCAAATTTCATATAACTGCACATTCCAAAAGTGGAAGGAAGAACCGACATCGGAAGCCATCATTGGTTTTGTTTTGGAAAAAATAGGCTCACCAATGCTAACATCTGACGCTCTTTGCAGTTTAAAGGCAACTCTTCGTGCGCTGGTTTGTAAAATACAAAAAAGGTGGAGGGAATCCAGTCGAAATTTAGCATCATTTCTGAATAAAAATGCTAGCTGGCTTGAAAATAATGTAAAATTTTCAAATGCTGTAAGGGATGCATTGCCTAGTGGATCGAGGACCAATGCAGGCAGACCTAAAAAAGAATTTAGGGATTGTCATCCTAAAGTGCAAAACAAAAAAGTGCATCATCTTTTGAAGTCCGGTAGTCAAGACGAGTTAGCCAAAGCAACTGCAACAAAGCTATACCAATCTGGAAAACGAAACTCTGCAGCGATTGTCAAGGAACTGGCATCTGGTTCTCCAGAAAGGGGTAGCAAAATGAAGAAGGCTCGCATGTCTTCTTCAAACAGCCCATGAAAATTAACTCCAGACCAGGCTCTGGCGCTACTTATTGATGCAAACTTATCGTCAAATCAGTACAACATTGTTCGAGATCAAGCAAAAAATCACCGTTGCACTTTGTATCCACCTTATTATGTTGTAAAAGAGGCAAAGAGGTTGTGCTATCCAAAGGACATAATAATAACTGAAGTTTCAGCTGAAGTATCAGTTCAGTCGCTTATAAATCATACCGCAGCAAGACTTTGTACAGGGCTAGAAGGGATTCTTAGAACTTTACCAAACGTTAAAGCACTAAATATTATCGTAAAGTGCGGTTGTGATGGGGCGGAACAAGTTAAATATCGACAAAAGTATATGGACGAACATAGCTCTGATGATAGTATGTTTAGTGTATCAATGGTACCCATCCAAATGTGCTCCGTAAATGGTAATGGTGATAATCAGTCAGTAATTTGGAAAAACCCTGCTTCTTCTTCCACACGGTACTGTCGCCCCATTAAGTTCGTTTTTGCCAAAGAAACAGTCAGAGTAATTACCTCTAAAGTAAACAAAGTGAAAGAACAAATATCTCAACTTACTCCAACCACTATACTTGTAGATGGCAAGCAATTTCAGGTTACAGCAAATATGATCTTTTGTATGATTGACGGTAAAGTATGCAATGCTGTATCATCCTGTGCATCATCACAAACATGCTACTTATGTGGGGCTAAACCTAGTGAAATGAACAACATTTGCGATATACCTCAAAAAAATATAAATGAATCCTTTTTATCCCTTGGACTATCACCCCTCCATGCATGGATAAGGTTTTTGGAATGTATTTTACATATATCGTACAAACTGGATATTAAGGCATGGCAAGCTCGTGGAGCAGAAAATAAAAAAAAAGTTGCAGAGAAGAAAAAATACATTCAACAAAAATTCAAAGAGGAGCTTGGCTTGCTTATAGATATGCCAAAACAGCAGACTGGAAAAATGCCGAAAAGTCTTCCGAAATAACTGGTGTTAATTTAGATTTGATCAAGCGTTTTCATGTGCTGTTAGAGTGCCTAAATTGTGGTCTTAAAACTGATTCAGAAAAGTTCGGCGAATATGCAAGAGAAACTTTGGAATTGTATTTGAAAGAATATTTCTGGTACTCAATGCCCGTAAGTGTGCATAAAGTCCTTTGTCATGGAAAGGATATTATAGCCTCTTGCATTCTTCCGATCGGACAATTTTCTGAAGAAGCTCAGGAGGCAAGAAACAAAGACTGCAGAAAATATCGCGAACTTTTTATTAGAAAAACATCCCGAATTGACACAAATACAAATTTATTTAATCGACTGCTTATTTCATCGTATCCGTACATCGCTAGTCTTCGTAAAGCACCCAAAACCAAGCATAGTGAAGTTACGCCAGAAGTTTTAGAGTTGTTAGAAAGATTTGCAGACCCATGTAATGATTGCGAGTCTTCAGACGATTGCAATGAGTCTCGTTCTAAATAGATGTTCAAACTGTTGTTACAAAATATATGTTTTTTTTTTAATTGTTCTATAATAAAAAACACAAATAAACTGAAAAACTTTAAATAAAACACATTAATTTTTATTAAAAATTTAAAAAAACCAACAAATAGAACTGTTTTACTGGTTTAAATAATTAAGTTCCGGTAAAACTCAAGAAATTTCGCACTGTGCGTGGTGGAGTTTAATTATGCCATAAAATTATATATATATATATATATATATATATATATATATATATATATATATATATATATATATATATATATATATATGTATAGGGCGTCCCAAAAATAAGTAGAATGATATTTTTTCCGCCGCCGCGAACGGATGGAGTGGGGCGATTTGTGGTGGGAAGTCTTGTAAAAGCAACACGACCCGCGTCATTTGCCGGCGGGCCGTTACAGCAGTGGTTTCAAACCTACCGATTTTTCGGTATTTCTACCGATATGGGGTCTGCCCTACCGAAATTTAACAATTTCTCCCGATTTTTTTTTATGTTTTTACGGGGAATCCCTTTTGTATGATCAGTAGATATTGCAGAATGTTTCCGATATTTTTTTGGGGAATACCCTTGTGCCCTACAACTCGTAACTTGACGTTTTTAGGGGATCTCCCGAGCTAATTCGCTTGTCTATATAAACAAGAGTTAGGATATTATTGTTTCATTAATTTTTATTATTTAGAAGAGAAATTAAGTTACTAATAACCTCTACTAGTAGTATGTACCAAAAATATTATTATAATACTAAGTCAAAATGTCGTCAGACGAAGAACCGAGTATAAGGCGCTAGTGCAAAAAGAAAAAAAACCTACAATTTGACAGAAAAGAATGGGAAGAAGAATTTTCAGGCTGGCAGCAAGAAAGTCGTAAAAGCGCAAACTATGCCTATTGTAAAACTTGTAGTAGGGATATTAATATTACATCCGGGAAAGATGCTCATAGGAAACACAATTCTTCACGAGCACACTTGGTATCATCAAAGAATATAAAATCACAATCAAAGATATCATCATTTACTGTGACAAAAACTCAAAAACCTGATATACAAGTTAAACAAGCTAAAAATATTTCATTATTTTTACTAAGTACCAGTACATTGGTATATTATTTTGTATTCTACCAGGTGAAGTAAGATTAGCCTCGTTTGTTGCTAAACATGATCTACCATTCACCAGTAAGGAACACCTACCGAAACTGATACAGTCCGTTTGTCCCAATTCAAAAATTGCAGAAGAACTAAAATGTTCGACGACGAAAAGTCACGCCATAATTGATCATATTATTGGTAAAGGAAGTTTTGATAATATTTTGGGTACAAATATGGTATATCGATATTAGTGGGCATCTCTACCTATTTCGTATGTTCGAGACCACTGCGTTACAGTGTGCGGATTGCTTCTTGACTGGACCCCTGTTCGAGGGTCGCCCCACGAGTTCACGATACCACGTTCCTAGCTATGTCGGATTCAGCAACGTTAACTTTTTTAGAAAAAACTGTCATCTGAGTTTTTGTAGTGTTAAATACTACTTGATTATTGTCACCCCAAGATAAAGTTTCTCCCAGGACTTTGTTAAGTTGGACGACTTCTCGCTGTTAGCGGATATTTACCTGAATAGCCGATGTTGCAGCAATCAAAGGGAATGAAGATGAAGCGTTCTATCATCTGCAAAGCTGTAAATTGGATTCCTGGTCCTTTCCAGCAGATCGTTAATGTAAATGAGAAAGATAGTAGGAGAGAGTATGGAAGCTTGGGGCACACTGGCGATGATAGTGAAGGTGTTAGAAAAAATCTGTCAACTGACACTCGTAGAGAACGCTTTCTGAGGAAACACAAAAGCCATAAACAAAACTTCTCAAATATACCATCAGAGCATAGCTTAGCCAAAAATCCATCATGCCAAATACGGTCGAATGCCGTGGATATATCAAGTGCAACAGTTCGAGATTCTGCGTTGCTTCAAACATGTGTTACATAAGTTAATAGATCTCCTGTTGATCTTTGCTTATAAAAGCCATATTGATGGTCACTAATATTGAATCCTTCTAGATATTTTAAAAGATGCTGATTGATAGCCTGTCTCATAACTTTCGATTTTATTGTAAGCAGTGCGCCTGGTCGGTAGTTGTTTGGCAAGGTAGTTTTGCCTTTTTTGGATAACGGCTTAATTGTAGCGCATTCTCGGAAAGGAAATATTCTTTTTCTGTAGGAAGTTTGTTTGCGCATTTTTTGAGTATTATGACTGATATTTCGTCAGCCTCAGAAGCTTTTTTGGTCTCTTGCTTGGTCGTTTTATGATACACTGTATATATATATACTTCGTGCATTTCCAGTCAAAGTATGTCTATAAAAGAAAAAAGATTTCTCGCCAAAGTGTCACCTACCCTCTCTAAAATTGCAACGTAGCTACGGACCTAATATTGTTAAAAAATGTAAGGAATTGAATTTAAAATAAACTTAAAGTTGCTTCCGTTGCTACAGATTGAGATTCTAAACACATCTCCATTGCAAACTTTTGTCTTAAAAGGAAATTTGTAGTGAGTTGTTCCCTATATGATGCTCTCTCGGTATAGTAGGGGATTATGAATAGTAAAATAATTGATACAGACGATTTATGTATTTTAATTTTTTTTCAACATTCCGGAAATTACCGGGAACAGAGATATGGGAATCCTTTATCCCAGAGAAATTTAGGAGGTCGAGAAATAAGAGACTCTCAAAATTATAAAATAAAATATTTAACCCACGTTCGTAATTTTATTGAGTTACTCACCACTTTCTCTAGTCCAGTAGTTAATTGCTTTTGGGGATGCTTCCACATGACATTGAAGGGTGACGTCGGTATTTACAGGTGTTCCTACTAGTTGATTTGGCACTTGAATAAGGGGATGAACTGGAAAGGAAAATAAAAATGATTGTAACCTTTTTTGGGAAAATCGAAAGTTTATCGATACGACGTTAATAAAACTTTACACTCTTAAACAACATTAAAAAAATTTTAGCCAGAAAGTTTCATTATTAGTTTTATCTTAACTAATTAATTGTTTTAGTTATGAATTTTTCAATGTTATTTTAATTTTAACTAGAATTGTACTGAAAATTACACTGATATAATACAGAGTGATATTTTTAAATACTGTTTAAACAACATGTTGGGTTGTGCTGACAAAATATATTTTCTTATAAGTATCGTTGGAAATACGTCTCATATGATTTTGTCACGAAAACAATCCTTCTCAGCAAGGAAAGTAATCACATAATTTTTATATTTATTGACTACAAGAACCCTGCAAAGAACGTAAAATAATACGGATCTTTGTTGGGAAATTATAGCCGCGATAGAGTGACAGACAAGACGGAAATTGGAAATGTCGTTTTTCGTAATCTGTATAATACCTTTCTTACCAATGAAAATAAAAAGTTATATTAATATTATATTTTTAATTATATTCACTTATTGTTTAAATTAAACTGTTAAAATAAAAATTTTAGACACATTGCTGAAGTAAATAATAGCAGATATTCGTCTTTAAACGCTTGAAAAGAGAAAAGGTTTTTAGCTTGTAAAGGATGATATATCTCGCTGACAGTGAATAAAACGTGTCGGAAAATGATTGAAGTTGCCAACATTTGTATTTATGGTTTCGCATATAGTCAGCTATTGTCTATTTAGCGCAGAACCATTACCTCATCCTATTGTAACGTGTGCATTCCACCGCATCCATATTCATATGAGGTTTAAAAACAATCGTTCGTTTTTAGCCATTGTTGTAACAATATAAATACTGCAGCGTTGCCCTGACCAAAACCGGATAGTACGGATACGTCAACTGTCGGGGAGACACCTAATTTTTCACCTGTTTAACTGTTTTATAGAGTTGACGTACATTTGCCACTATTTTAGAGTATTTGCAGCTTTCTCGGTTTTTTGCAGTTTTGTCATTATTTTTATGTGTTGTTATGCATATTATCTTCACAATACAAAAAGAAACATGAAGAAATTAATTATTATATATACAGGGTGCTCAGCCAAGTTTAAAAATAAAATTCCGTGACATTTCCAAGTTTTCCAGGACCGATAATTCATTTTGCCTAGATCTTTCCGTTATAATTACAAAATAATTCATAATATCGTCACATCTTTTTTACTGTTTGAATTCCTGCGTATGGTCTATGATATCCGGATCCAGATAAACATTTTATATTACAAATTTAATGTATAAGGCAGGGGTGCTCAAACGGTCGATCGCGATCGACAAGTCGATCGCGAGTGCTTTTTGAGTCGATCTCGAGAAAAAAATTCCGATATAGAACTATTCACAGATTTTGTTTTAGGTAACTAAAACAAAATGTAATGAATAAACTACTAAAATTTATTCGATCCACAATTAGGCCAGAATAACCCCCTCATCACTTTCTTTTATCGTAATAACCCCCTGCTAGCGGTAAAAGGCGGCTTTATCAAAGGAACTTCGGGCGGCGTGTTTGACCGGAACATTCGAGACTTCGTTCGCGCCGATATAAATGTTGCGCCTGCAGGAATAGGAGTCAGTCTGAGTTGTAACTTGAAGGCGATACATCGATACAAAGTTTATTAATAAATAGTCCAAAAAGAGTGCGGCGAAGAAAAGTAAAACTTATCATTTTAATAACGATTGGGAAGAAGAATTTTTCTTTTGTATGGTAAAGGATAAGTGCATTTGTCTCATTTGCCGTGCGTCAGTTGCAATACCTAAGCGTGGGAACTTAGAGAGGCATCATAAAACGGTTCATAAAAACTATGAAAAGCATTTCCCGTCACAGAGTGAATTAGGAAAACGAAAAGTACGTGATTTGATAACTTGTTTGAAAAAAGAACAAACCATGTTTACAAGACCAGCCAAACAATCAAAAGCTGCAACGATCGCGTCATTTAAAATATCTCATATATTGGCGAAACACAAGAAATCATTTGATGATGGATTGGTTGTGAAGGAAACATTTACTGAAGCGGGTGAATCTTTATTTGGAGATTTTAAAAATAAAACAGAGATTATGTCTGCTATTAGAGAACTTCAGTTATCTCGTCCGACTGTCACTAGGCGTGTTGAAGTCATGAGTCAGGACATGGCAGATAAACTAAAACATGATATCATGGAATGTACATTCTTTTCTTTACAGTTCGACGAATCCACCGATATGACAGACACTGCCCAGCTGTGTATTTTTATTCGAATGGTATTCAATGACATGTCGGCTAAGGAAGAGTTTTTGACAATGATTCCTCTGAAAGGCAAGACCCGTGGCGAAGATATATATGACGTTTTCTTCAATTTTGTAACAAACTACAAGCTACCAATATATAAACTAGTGTGCATTACAACCGATGGAGCACCAGCATTGACTGGAAACAAAAACGGTTTTTGTGGCATTGTGTCGAGCTAATGATGATTTCCCTTCATTTTTCCCCTTCCATTGCATCATACATCAACAAGTTTTGTGTTTAAAAGTTCTAAACATGGAGGAGATTATGGGCATTGCAATAAAAATTGTGAATTCTATCCGTGCACGTAGCTTGCAACGACGGCTCTTTAAATTGCAGTTAGAAGATAGTGAGTCAGCTGAACACACTGATTTAGTTCTTCACACGGATGTCAGGTGGTTGAGTCGCGGAAAATTCCTAGAAAGGTTTCAAGAATTATTGCCCGAAATAACAGCTTTTCTGGACGAAAGAGGTGATGACACTCAGATGCTGAAAAACGGAAAATGGCTGACTGATTTGGCATTTTTGACAGACATCACAATGCATTTAAACACCATTAATTTGGAGCTTCAAGGTAAAGGAAAAAACTATTATTGAGATGATTAGCGCAATAAACGCATTCAAAAGTAAATTGCAACTTATGATAGATCAACTGAAAAGAAAGGATCTGAAAAATTTTCCGTCTTTGAAAGCAAGGATTCTTCAGTTGAATTGTGATATTTATGAGGTAGAATTATCAAATATTTTGGGCCAATTCAAAATACGTTTTTATCATTTAAGTAAATTGGCAAATATCGCATCATTTATGAGTTATCCTTTTTCGTGTAAAAACATTGAGGAATTAGCTACTGAAATAGCAAGTCAGTTTAACATGGACTCATGTTCTGTTGAAAATGAGTTAGTGCAGATTATATCAGATATACATCTCAAAGCCACAGCATCTGATACAAAATTCTGGTGTTTTATATCTGAAAATAAATATCCGAATCTAAGGCAAATCGCCCTTCAACTGACGGCAATGTTTGGGTCAACTTACTTGTGCGAGTCTGCATTTTCTGAAATGAAGAGTCAAAATATCGCAATCGACTAACTGACGAACATATGTCATCATGCTTGCGATTAGCACTCGGTAATTACGTACCATCTTATGAAAAGTATGCTGAGGACATGCAGTGCTACGCTTCAACATCCAAAGTCACCCTTTAGTTAAGTTTAGACACTAGAACTCGTTTGTTTTGTAAGAACCAATAAATTCGCAATTTTGAATAATTATGAGTTTTTTCGTTGACATTTTAGAGCAGACCTACACTTACCTTGACTAAAAAAATGCATATTGTGCGGAAAACTAATATCTATGCCACGATACACCCTACCTAGACGACAATCCTGCATCACACTTACTTGCAGCCTCTCAGAGTCGATCGATCGTAGTCTAACAATATTGAGGTAGATCGCCAGCAGTTCAAGTTTGAGCACCCCTGGTATAAGGGCCCCACCATCTTTACGATTAATATTAATAGGTGTTTCGGTTAATAATGTCGATTTTTTCGCAACATTTAAGCGTTTATTTCCATCACAAAATGAATTACCTTAATAATCAAAGTACTGACCGTCGTTAGCTATGACTTTTTTCCATCTTTCTGTGAAAGAATGGATTCCGTACTAAAAGAACTTTTCGTCTTTCGAGGCCAACCATTCTTCAAGCCAAATTTTCACTTCTTCGTAAGAATGTAAGTGTTGTTCTGAAAGTTCGTGCTGCATCGATCGAAATAAGTGGTAGCCTGAAGGAGCTAAGTCCGGTGAATACGGCGGATGGGGTAGAACGTCCCATTTGATGTTTTCCAAATAGTTTTTAATACATTTTGCAACATGGGGCCGAGCATTGTCATGTCGAAAAATGACTTTATCGTATCTTTGGACGTATTCTGGTCGCTTTTCCTTCAATGCTCGATTCAACTTTATAAATTGTTGTCGGTATCGATCGCCAAAAATCGTTCCACCAGGTTTCAGCAGTTCGTAATACACAGCTCTACTATCCCATCAAATACACAGCAAAGCTTTCTTTTCCTGTATATTGCGCACTGGTTGTGATGTTAAAGGCTGGCTTGGGTCTACCCAAGTTTTTTGGATTGGAGCATGTTTACCATAAGCTCCAACCAACAATCGATAACTTTCAGCAGCCGTTTTCTTCAAACGAAAGAAGCAAAATGTCTTTTTCTGGTACGAAACATGACATATTTAAAGCTATGAAGAACTATGTTTTTCGCACAACAATTAATAACGAATTGGCTTTTGATGGCGTATGTTTACCTTTCAAAACGCCCTAGATGTCACTAGTTTTATACCAACAAGTGTATTAGTAACGGCACCTCTTAGCAAAATCGATATTATTATCTTGTCCAGATTAAAGTTTATGATATGTAGTTTTGAATTTTGGGTGGCATATTAAGAAATCGTGCTAATTTGGGCTCAATACCGACCCAAATCTGAAAATGGATTTCAAAAATTTCACAAAAACTAAACTTAAAATGTAATTTCCTAATGTAACCAAAAATTTTCTCTGATAATATTATTTTACCCCAAAAACCTACAACTCTTGTAAGAAAAGTTCTTTTTAATGGCCTCAATTTTCGGAGATATTTATCACAACGTATTTGCCATATTTTGGATATTTAATAATTTTTTACTTGAAAACTAAAACTTAGAGAAATTATTTTTTTCAGAATTTTTTGAGGCTATTTTTAACAATTTGTTATTTTGACCTATTGTGCACTGACAAATTGCATTAGAACGAAAAAAATATAAAAAAAATCAAATTCACGGTGATTCTACGAATAAAAACAAGTATTTTTTTTCTCTTACATAATTTCTCTAAAAGTATTAGTTTTCGAGTAAAAAATTGTTGTGGATATTTTTTACTCGAAAAGTAAAACTTTTTAGAAATTATGTAGGAAAAAAAATATAGAAAATAAGCTGTGATAAATCTCTCCCAAAATTAAGGCCGCAAAAAAAAAAAAAAATCCTTCAAAAGTTATAGGTTTTTTATGGTAGAAAAAGATTATCAGGGAAAATTGTTGGTTATATTAGGAAAATACATTCTTACTTTAGTTCTTCTGAAATTCTTTGAAATCTATTTTCAGATTTGGGCCGGTATTGAGCCTAAATCAGCACAATTTCTTAATATACCACTCAAAATTCAAAACTACATATCGTGTCCTCATAAATTGCGTCAATTTATGGACTAGTCGGGGGGGGGGGGGGGGCAATTAACGAAGAGTGATTCATATATAAGAAAATGGACCAGAGCAAACTTTAGTATGCAATTTTGGACCAAAAAATTTATGTTTAATTATTTATAAAAAACTGTCTATTAGAAAAAATAAAAAAAAATCTCGACATTTTGTAGAAAAAGTATTAATTAAGAAAAAGTTAAAAAACATTGTAGACAGTATCTGAAAACAGATAACGGTGCCAATCTGACGCCAGGTCATATTTAATGCTATAACCTTCTAATGGAAAGGAATTTTCTTAATTTTTATTTTTAATAATTCTTAGAAGTATAGAGAATAAAAATACGTAAAAAAATCGAATTTTTAAAAATTCTGAGTGTACGTAATCCCTTAAAGATGGACGTACAAACGTGCCCGATGAAGGACGAAGTGGGCAACCGTCCGTCATTAATGATAACTTCGAACGGGACGCTGTTGAAAAAGTTCGAGAAAACAGACGCTTTACGATTTTATCATCATCTGATGTGCTTCCTCAAGTTTCAAAGTGTTCTCTATGAAATTGTTGCAGATCGATTAAATTCTCGGAAGCTTTGCTCAAGCTGGTTACCAAAAATGCTGACTGAGGTACACAAAACCAGTCTTTTTGCCAGTCCTTTGACCTTCCTCGCTAGGTGCAGTGCCGAAGATCATCAGATTTCATGCCGAATTATCACTAGCGACAAAATCTGGGTTGCTCACGTTACATCGGAATCAAAACAACAGTCCATGAAATGGAGGCATTCAACATCACCCAAGAAAGTAAAGTTCAAGCAAACAATTTCAGCCAGAAAAATGATGTGCACTGTGTTTTGGGATAGACAGGGAGTGTTGCTTGTGGATTTTTTGCCTGTGGGGGGGGACACAGTAATTTCTAACATAAATTATGAACTGCATCGTGAGATTCAGAATAAAAGGCGTGGCATACTCAGTAGATGGATTGTATTGCTTCACGACAATGTTCGTCAATACGCGGCTCATCGAACTCAAGATCGCATGGCGCTATATGGCTGGGAACCACTTGATCACGCCCCGTATCACCAGGACTTAGTGCCCAGTGACCTGCACTTAAATATGCACCACGGCGGTCAGCGCTACCATGCCAAAACAGCCTTGCTGTAGTGGTTAGCAAAACAGGCGGCAGATTTCTATGAGGATGGAATACAGAAGTTGGTCTTAGGATACGACAAGTGCCTTAATACAGATGGAAATTTTGATGAAAAGTGGACTAAGGTCAAAATACCAACTTTTATTAGCCAATGCAACTTTATAACGAAGAAATGTCTAATAAATTTCAATTTTTATTCTAATAAACTATCATCAGGATAATTTATTATGTAGAAATGGACTAATTAAATTTTTAAGGCAGCTTTAAAAAATGCAGCTTATGAAAATAATTTTCTTTTTAAGTTTGTTCAACTTTTTTTATTCCATCTAATTAGCTTGAAGTAAGCCCTGACATATTTAATAAAAGTTTGAAATATGCATGAGCACAGAAATGTTTAATATATAAATGCAAAAATGCATTTCAAAATGTTATACAATTACCAGCGCATTGGATTTCATTAGTTTTTTTAGTATAAATGGTCGGCAAATTGTTCACATTTAATTTTGTAGAGAGTTGATCTTCAGTCACACAGTTTTTTTTTACAGGAAGTAATTCGCCTTATTGATTATGAAGCAGTCTGCGTCACTTTGTGGGTGCCCCAGAGTGCTCTAGTTATGTGAGGCTCTCCAGCCTGAGTGGTTGGCATACCCACTCCACAACTCCTTGTGAGCTGGGACTGAGACCCTTTACTCCTTTTACATAATGCGATTTTAATTTGTTTAAGTGTGGAAAAAGTTGCAAAATTTGTTTCTTTTTGATACAGACGTTCAAGTAAAAACGTGTCTCGCATGGTTCATTAAAAAAAGTATTTGTTTAAAAGTTTTTTGCATCATTCGACAGAAAATGATTGCTATTAAAACGCTAATGATTCAATAGTTCATCAGTCTCCATCAGCGTCAATGGTCGTCTGTCATTTTCGGGGCATACGTTCAACGAGATTTTTCCGCCTATTCATTGGACAAAGATTTCCAAATTGCCCGAATTTGCCGTGACTGCTGCTTCACTGTGTATACTTTTTCAACTACGAAGCTTCTGCTTGATGTATGACCACACATTCTCGATTGGAGTTACATCGGGCGACTGGGATGGCCAATCCATTGGCTGCAGATTTTTCTACGTTGTTTAGGGTCGTCATCTTCTTGAAGAATTCACTCCTCTTTTTTATCGACAAACCACCGTTTGACAATCGGTACTAACGCCTTCTTGTAAATCTGAAGCATTTTTTCAGCGCTCAAATTGCAGGTAACTATGAAGAGTCTGCCAAAACCTTTTTCCGAAAAACATTTCCAAACATAAATCTCCGCAGGATATTTCACGTCTGGCTCAACCATTTGGTTACTGCAAATTGACCAGGCTCGTAGGGTGATGACATAGACTAAAATGAAGCTTCATCGGAAAACATTACACTGCTCCAGTCTCAATCTATGTTTTCCTCTACCCACGTAAGTCATTTCTCTCTGTTACAGTTATAGTTAATTTATTGGCTAATTAGGTAGCTTTACGCTATTACTATTATACGTTCTCTTGGTTACAGAAACATAATATACATATTGGATCTTGTTAGGGACCTAAGTAACTCAGCCTAGGTAAGGAGTTTATACAAATGTTTGCGAGAACTTAAGATATTTACTTATATAGTTAAACTAGAAATTACTTATGGCTAACTTAAGTTAATCTGGTGGCAAGGGGTTCGAGGGCCTCGGGAGGTGGCGTCGGGCATGGCGTGGGATAGGGAGGTAGGTGGTCCTGACTAGAGGTTGGGGTGGTTCGTAGCTTTGTCCAGGAATTTGAATTGTACGTTGCTCATATATTTCCGGATTGTTGGCATCTGGAGATCTCGGTGAAGCTGGGTGTTGCGAATAAACCACGGGGCTTTGACAATGATACGGACGGCCTTGCTTTGGAAAATATAGAGCGTGACAATTTGCTGGACTTGAGGAGAGAGTAGAGCTTGCCGAGGAGTTAGTTGGTTTTCTTGGCGGAGGCGGTAACCTGGTCCTTCGGTACTAGCCGCTTGTCGTAGTCGAGGCCCAGGTACTTGATGCTGTTGACCATCAGAATCGGGTTCCTTGGAAGGTGAGGCTCTCGGTTGGTGAGTTGCGGACCTTTGAAAACATGATTGCTTGGGTCTTCGCTGGGTTGAGCTGGATTCTTCAGTGTTCGAACCAGGAGATTAGCATGTTGAGGAGGCATTGGAGGCGGCTAGTGATGATCCTGGTCGATTTGGTGGTGGCGGTGATGGCGGTGTCATCGGCGTACATGAAAAATTTCTCTCTGTATTTTTCGCTCAGCAATGGGTTCTTGACTGTACTTCGCCATACACTCCAGCAATCTGCCGAAGAATTTCAGCGCTTTCACGTCTTGTACATTTAAGAAACGAATTGCAGCGCTTATTTCACAATCCGCGAGATTTTCAATGGTCTGAGGATGGACAAACAAACGTAAACTCGGACGAATGCTTCCGTAACGGCGTATGCGGCTAGCAGGTGGATGCAGGTACACACCGTGCAAGTGCGGAGCGGTAACCGCAGCCTTGGACTGGCCATATTTCAAAAATAGTATTTAGTTAAGAAACCGGCCTCTTATTTACAATCTCTTGCTGATATAAATATGTTTTAGTTAGTTAAGTTTACGTGACCAGAAGAAAACGTAGGAAACTGTCAAAGTTGCTATTACAACCGACTTATCTATAGAGGTAATCATACCATTTGTTTACGTTATTGACTACGTAGCGTAAAACCTTTTCGGATCCTTTACTATCGCCAGAACCCGGTATCGTCATACATTTCAGAATGTGAATTATTTTCAGTCTATTTGACTCTCTCGTGGCTTTGAAAACAATTATTCTCTATTAGTAAGTTCTAAAAGCGAAGTAAAAGAATTGGCTAAAATGCGAGAATCTGACCCCAAACTGACCAAAGCTCACAGGACGTCCAAAAATAACTTCTAGTATATATAGTAACAAGATTGAGGAGGCGTTTAATCAGGCATGTAAGTTAGCGGAAATCTTTTGAGGATGCCTGGCTAATATCAGCTAGACCAGTTTAATAAGAGATCGAAACTAATGATAGAGGGTGGAGCCTGGTGCCTGTTCAACTATGTTTTTTCCGATTGCACCCTGCTCGAGTGCGAGGAAGACAATGTCTAATAATCTTCTCTGGTACGCTGAGATCGACAACAGCCAAGCCTGAAAACTTATATCACAGATGAAGGCTGTTTCTTTTACAGCCATATGGCACGTGTAGGAGTTAACGAATATGAAAATTATTTTATTTCTTTATTATACGCGGGATGTTCAATAATTAACGAGACAAATGACTGTGAACAAAAAATGGATTATTTAATTACAATGAAATCTATATGTCTTTTCAACGTAGTCTCCATTATCACATAGGCACTTTTCCCATTGCTCTGTGGGGTTCCAAATTCCTGTAGTGTAGAATTGTTCAGCTTGCTGTTTAAGCCAGTAGTGTACACCTTTTTTGACCGCTTCGTTGTCTTCGAACTTGGTGCCACGTAAAAATTCTTTAAGTGGACCGAACAGATAAAAATCGGACGGTATGAGGTCGGGACTATATTACCTTCCATATCCTTATCCATATCCTTATCTTTGTGGTCCTGAGTCAGCTGTCTTGGAACCCAGCTCGAACACGTTTTGCGATAGCTTTTCATGAATGATGGAGTATACGGTTCCAGTATTGACATTACACATTTCAGCAATTGTAGTGTGTCAGTTGAAACTTCAAATGGTCTTTCCGAGCGATAAAGATCGGTGACAACTGTTTAACTCACTAGAATTTTTCAATATACTCGAATAAATTTCCGATTTCACACCTCCGGATAACGAAAATCTTATCACTGGACGGCATACATGTTTCGAGAGGAGCTGACATTTTGAAATGAAAAATTGGGTTATGAAAGAAGCGTCGAACGATGAGACTGTTGGTCGCACACAACGAATACGCGACAATAAACGCTTCATAACGCCTAAATAATACACAGCATTAACCTTCTGCATAAGTAAAATGAATTTCTTGTGCACTATATGCTCCGAACAGTAGAAACAAATCAAAATTATCTTTATTTTTGACTTCTCTAAACGACTTCTTCGGGTTTTCTTCGCTTCGGTGCTTCCATTCAGAACTTTTGCGTTTGATTTCTGGATTAGACTGAAATCAGCAAATATCATCGCCATTTACTTTGCCCTTTTTTTACTTTTTAATCCAGATTTTACAATGTCGAATTTGAAGCATATCCTTGTCATTAGTCAATTTGTGTAATACAAACCGAGCGCAAATTTTTTTAAGTCCAAAATGCGATGGTTTGAAGCTCTGCACATATTTAATTCTAATTCCATGTATTGCAACGAAGATTTTGGCTCTTTTTTGATGAATTCATGGACAATTTCGATGTTTTCTTCTGTTTATCAAGAATTTTGGTTGACCAACATGTTTATTGTTATTTAGGTTCTCACGACCTGCATTAAAACTTTAATATCACTCATGCAGTCTGCTACGGGATAGATAGTAATCACCATATACATGTTTCATCAATTGATATGTTCTGATGAATGTTTTACCAGGTTCTACATAAAACTTTGTTCGATATTTATTGTTTGATCGAGAGCTAAAACACACTATCACTTTAGGCGCAATATCTTAGCCTCTAATTAATCGATAGTGATGAAAATTAGACATAATGTCATAGAAAGATGTACTTTTTTAAGGTATATTATAACCAATAGGTGATGCCATTAATATTCGTGACGTGGCTCGTAATAACTTGCTCACATCTCATACTTTTTCCTAGTTTGGAGTTCTTCTATATACCATATAACTTCTTTTTCTTTAACCATGAGAATTTGATCGATAACACAGGGGAACAGCTGTTTTGGTGTCGAGGTTTTTTGAGTTGATCCTATATCAATTTGATGTCCTGAATTCAAATAACGTATTCATTTGTACCTAGGAGCTCAAATTTTTAAGATATACAATTTTAGAGAAATATAAGTTACATTATTGTAACTCAAATCCGTAAGTGTAGTAAACAAAAGTAGATACGAAATTTTTATTTTAGTTATACAAAATACAATATTATGTCGTACTTACAAACAAAAAAAAAACATTGAAGAAATGAAATAGTCACTCAACACTTGGAAAGCTTTTCCGCGACATTCTTGAATGTTTTTTTAAACAGTCCCTTTTTAAACTCCAGCAGTAATCTGCCATCATGTGCATGTCCCATCTTCCTTGGTAGCGGTCCTCCAGAACTTTAATATCTTGGTGAAATCTTTCACCTTGTTCCTCACTCATGTCTCCTAAATTTTCTGGAAAACGGTCTAAGTGGCTGTGTAAATAGTGTATTTTAATACTCATATTGCACCCTAAGGATTTGAAACTATTAAGCATCTTGTTAACCATTTCAACATAGTTTTGAGCTTTATGTTTGCCTAGAAAATTTTCTACAACTGCAACAAATGATGTCCAAGCTTCTCGTTCAACTTGATTCATTGAATTTATGAAGGCAGGATCCTTAATTGTCTTATTTGTGGGCCGTCAAATATCCCTGCTTTGAGTTTTTCTGTGCTCAACTGATGCATTTTTACCCCTGTATATGCAAAACAAGACCCATTCTTATCAAGAGCCTTTACAAATTGCTTCATTAGCCCAACTTTATATGTAACGGAGGAAATATGATTTTTTCTCTTTCAACCAAAGCGTCGTTAATGACATTCTTTTCCCCAACGTCCATGTTTTCTCTCTGAGGCCAATCTTTTCTAACCCAGTGGTGTGTTTTGTCCCTACTATCCCAGAGGCACAAGAAACACGGATATTTCGTGTAACCACTTTGCTGCCCAAGAAGAAAGTTTACCATTTTTAAGTCTACACAAATCATCCATTGATGTTCGTAATACTTTATCTTCTGCAAGACCAAAGCTATGGTATTATATTCTTCTTTCAGTTTCGTTGAGTGAGCTAGTGGTATTGAACCATATTTATTCCCATTATGTAGAAGGACACATTTTAAACTTCGCTTTGGACTATCAATAAATAGGCGCCAATCATCTGGAATATATTCAGAAAGTCCCATTTCTTTCATGAGTCCCCTAATTTCGTGACAAAATACAAAATTGTCTTCTTGAGAAAAGAATGGTAGCAGATCTTTTTCTCTTGTACGGTAAAAGGTAATTTTGGTTCCTTGTTCCAGTAAATTTTTGTCGTTCAACCTAGAAGCCAGTACTTCAGAAGCTTTTTTCGATAAACTGAGATCCCTGGTGAGATCATTTAATTCATTTTGATTGAAGCGTTGAGGAACTGATGACGTCCCCTCATAGTCACTGTTAGTTTCATTAGCATCAGAAGAGCGATCAGAGGGAAAATATTCGTCATCAGAGATATGTGGTAGCTGATGAAATGTTGGAATCGGTATTTCATCTGAGTGCGGGATAGGGCGTATTGCCGAGTCTAAATTGGGATAAGTCCACTTACTGCGGTTATTTCGATTGATTCCATTAGTATTTACTAAACAGAAATAACAATCATTGAAGTGGTTTTTTGGTTCTCTCCAAACCATTGGTACGCCGAATTTTAGACATTTTCTTTTCCCGGTAGTCCACTGCCGTAAATGCTCTGTACAAGTTTTACATACGAGATGCGGGGCCCACGTTTTGTCCTGATCACCAAGCTTAACTCCAAAGTATCCAAGATACGCTCGCTTTACAAAGTCAGTAATAGTTTGTCTGTTTTGTTGAAACATGTATTCTCCGCATATATAGCAAAACACATCAGGTTGATTTACACAACTTCTTCTTGAACTGGAACCTGAACTCATTTTAATTCTGCTCAATAACACAAAAACACTCTTTTCTTAACATAAAATAACACGCCGAATTCGATCTACTCTCATTAGTAAGAACGCACAAACTGACGAGACTTACCCGAGCTAGGTGATTAAAAGGGTCAGTTCAGGTACCTGATAGGCAATCGTTCCACTATTTATAGATTTACCTGGAATTTACTCAATTACAGACTGACAATAAAACCATTGTACCTACATAAATGAATATATAATAATTTTAGAACTCTCATAAATGAATATACTGAATAAAAACCACATTGGTAGATAAGTTGATGTATCTAAAAAAGTAGAACGGATTGCATGTATAGATTTAGCGTCCCAAATATAGTTAAAATCAGCTCTAAAATCCCAGGCACCAAAACAAAAATATTTTTTTGTTGCCCTGTGTAATGATCACTTTGTCGTCAACCTTTCTTTGGGTCGGATATCCCGATATCTAACCATTCCTTTCTCTTGATTTTATAACTTCAATTCTTCAAGTTCTTCTTCTACTTGCAGATGTCGAATGTCTGACCATTTTTTTTCCTCAATTATAAAATTGAATTTGTTAGAACTTCTGATGCCATGTTTCTTTAGGAATCAAGTTTATTTAGAATTAGTCTCAAAATTAGAACTTCAAATGCAGGCGCATTGCTTGCTTGAATTTTCCAGACTAAATTAAGTTATCATTTTAGAAACTTGTTTCTTCTATAATTGTTAACTTCTATAATTACTAACCATTTTGACTACTTACTATGTTATATACTAGTTTAGTGTAATTTATGTCAGACCTATTCCTTAGTCAATTGAGAAAACTAAACCACCAAAACCAAATATTTGAACAAAGGAACTGAAGATATCGGCCAGGAATTATTAATAGAAGGTGAAAGAACAGGAAAGGTACAAATATTTATATACTTAGGACAAAAAAATGAAATATGGTCTTGGTCTTCTGAGAGTCGGCACTCAATGAAAATCATATGATTCTCTTATTTCTGCTACTATCTCTCGGAAGATCTTGGGACTTTTCACCACATGTATACCTTGGCAGCACCATTATTTTCAACTCAGTTAAACTTGAACATGTTAGGCGAGAAAAAATGAAACACTATGTAATTTTCATGTACCAGAGGTACTCAAAATTTTGCAGATATTTTAAAAATAAGAAAACTAAAATTATTTAAAACTTCAAGGAAGAATTTAAGAGATAGTGTAGTGATGGTAACACTTTAGTGTCTTTGAAGATATTGCTCTGGAAAATTCGTTATTAATTCCAACTTGTTTGGCAGTTTTTTTTTTTCTTTTTTGAGATAATTGAAGTTTGCAAATAAATTTCAGGTATAATGTTTGCAATGGTTGATTAATATAATTTAAAAATTCACTATAAAGGAAACCACAATATTCAGAAGATATCTTAAATGGAACTGCACGCACGAACGTGATAATATTGATAATTAAGAATAGGTGAATTATATTGCTTAGCAGGTCCCTTAAAGGGATATAGGACTAGCGTCAGATTTGTAGTGTTGATAATTAGAATGTTTACTAGTGTCTAATTAACTCAAGACAACCATGCGACGGGTAATTATTAGGCAATTAGTTTCAAAATTAGCGATTTCACCTCTTGTTAACTAAAACAGGGCGCTAATATAATGATATTATCATGCGATTTGACCTTTCTAGATGTTTAAGATATCAATCAATAAGAAATAAGTCCACTGGATATATCATATTTAGGAAATATGATTATACACTCCACAGAGTTTGCATTAATAGTCCAAGTTTAATTAATTACACAGGTATACAAAAAAAATTTCTGTGCCTTTTAAATGAGATTTGTTTATGCTGAATCCAAAAAAGTCATAAAAAATGCCATCCACCGTGCGTTTTTTTTTCAGACAACACACTTAAGGTTGCCAGAAAACTATTAAATTGAAAAAAATAAATGCTAACAAATAATGCAAAATTGTATAATCATTAAAAGTATGCAATAAAACTACTATTTCGGACATCTTTAAATATTCTGAATCTACATTTGTCATAAAAACCTAAAAATATTAGTTTTTAGTGTTCATGTTTAACAAGAAACACGCATACACCACCTTTAACTAAGCTACATAGTAAAATGCTGTTTAAAATAAATATGTGCAACTGTACATTGCATTCATTTACTTAAAAAGGCATTTTACCAACCACATAGCACCCTTGTAAGTATTAAAAGCAAGTCTTTAGTTGAAACTGGACATAAAACTATATTTTTTGATGTAAAGTCAGGATTAAGAACTTCAAAAAAAACACTGGAAATAATAGTTTTGTTCAATATTAAAAAAAAAATTAAAAACAATTTTTTAATTTAGCGGTTGCATATAGTTATTTTAAACAGCATTTTGCTACATAGCTTAGTTAAAGGTGGTGTATGCGTTTTTTTTTTGTTAAACATCAACACTAAAACCTAATATTTTTAAGTTTTTATGATGCCCGAAATAATAGTTTTCTTCCATAATTTTAATGATTATATAGTTTTACATTATTTACTAAAATGTATTTTTTTTTCAATTTAATAGTTTTCTAGCAACACTAAGTGTGTTTGCTGAAAAATCTCACGGTGGATGTCTTTTATTTATGATTCAGAATAAAAAAATACGTAAGAAAACACGCATCTTGCTTAAAAGACAGAGAATTTTTTTTGTATACCTGTGTAATTTATACGGCCTGTATTTTTTTACGGGCACATCACATGTACTGTACTCTAAAACGGTATAGGAACGACGGGCGTGCGGAAAAACGATTCAGGTTTGCCTTTAGCTTTAACAAATTGTATTCGGTGGGAAACGTAATCCTGGGCAAATCATTCCAAAGAAATGATGGTTCTCCACCAGCACCTCACTGAGAATAATTAAATATGCATCCATGAAAGTACTAAAATAGGTTCAAGTCCTCAACCGTTTTTTCGATGTTCTAAGGAATCAAGGTTGTTGATGAGTTCTCGGTCTCTAATCTCTTTTGAATAGAATCCAACACAAGCAGAGTGTGTTTGAGAACAGAGTTGAAACATGGGAGCGGTATTTCATCGTTGGTTGAATCTGAGCTTTGTACTTCATTGATTAAGAACTTGTTATGCAGTGTAAAGCTTTCTTTGCTACATGTTTCATGCAAAGACATAATTGCTCCCAAATTAACGGCCAGCAAATTTAGTGACGATGTTGGAGGAATGGACTGCCCCGACATAACTATGTCGGGTTCAGCAACGTTACCTTTTTTGGAAGAAACTGCCGCCTGGGATGTTGTAGCGTTGAATTCTATTTGGTTGCTATCACTTCAAGATATAAGGAGTGTGAATTAATTTTGAGGGATTTCTAAGAGAGCAAGGAAATTGGGTGCCGTCGCATTGAAACCGAGAGACGTTGAAAGGCGCTTTTTCGCCTGTGAACAATTTCTTTAACGGCACAATCAAGGTTTCTTGCATCGTATCGTAACTGGTGATGAAAAATAGATACGGTACGGTAATTCAAATTGCAAAAAATTATAGGTGATGTCCGGTGAACCATCAACATCCTTGCCAAAGCCGAATATTCATAGCTCCAAGCTGGGTATCTGGTGGGATCAGCTTGGTGTAGTGTATTATGAGCTGCTCCAACCCAACGAAATTATTACTGGAGAATGTTACCGACAACTGATGCAACTGAGCCGAGCGTTGAAGGAAAAACGACCGCAATATGCCAAAATACCCGACAAAGTGATTTTTCAACAAGACAACGTTCGGTCACATCTTGCAAGATTCGTCAAAGAAACGCTAAAAGAGCTTGGTTGGGATGTCCTACCTGACCCGCTATATTCACCAGACATTGTTTCTTCTAATTATTACTTGTTCCGATCGATAACGCATGGCCTGTCTGAACAGCGCTTCCATTCTTATGAGGATTGCAAAAAATGGGTCGTTTCGTGAATAATCTTAAAAGATTAGTCGTTCTTTTCACATGCTATTCATATGTGGCAAAAAAAGATGTTCAGTTGAGCAACTTCTTGCTGTTTGTGGATATTTACATGGGTGGCTAAGCATTAAAGGTGAAGAAACAAGCGTACTATCGTCTGTAAAGCTGTAGAGAGTAGGAGCCCTGGGGCATACTGGCGTCGATACTGAATGTATTAGAAAAAAAACCGTCAACTGCCACTTGTAAAGAACGCTTCCATTCTGAAGAAGTTTGCGTAACTAACCGAATATTAAATAATGATAAAAATAATTTTATTTGAACCAAATCTTAAGATAAATAATACAAAACATATATAACTGATGAGTCTAAGAAGAGAACAGTATATACATGAGTTTTCGTGTAGGAACTACATTTTATACAAAAAAAACGGGCCAAGTGCAAGTCAGACTTGCGCAGTTAGTGTTTCGTACGGTGAGTGCTTTTAAAATAAAAAAAAAATGTTAAGAGGTATAAAATGATTAGTGGCTTTAGAAAACAAACCCCAAATAAGTTTCCAACAAGGTTTGTTTCCGATTTTTGTTGAAAACTGACGACCTTGAATTTTTTTTTATATACCAGATAACTCATCCAAGATAACGCACTCGTGATAATTTTCGTTGGATCTACACTTTATAGAGAATATCTTAGAATTTTTTCAAAATTTTTTGATCAGTACTTTTCGAAATAAGGGGGGTGGACAGTAATTTTTGGAGGTTTTTTAAAAATATCACGAAGAATTTGCGCGAATATTACATCATATATATTCTGGAACGCGTGTTTTCCCAAGCTTTCATTTAACACCCCACTCGATGACCTGGTAAATTTTATTTTTTCACTTTTGATTTATCCTTTCATAACTAAACCTTTAAGTCAAAATTTAACTATCAGAACTACATGGCTCTAATTGGGCCATCAATTTCTATATTTGTGCTAAGTTTCAACTTTCTATGTCAAATAGTTTCGGAGAAAATCGGATGTGACAGACGGACAGAGAGACAACCGAAGCGATCCTATAAGTACCAGGTGTATAAGTATGAAATGCGGATTTCAGACAACAGATGGTGCATCAATGCAGTTTATGCTATAAAGATTTGACACTGCGCCATTTGTGTCATCAACAAGTGTCAGACTCGCACCCCCCCTTCCCCCCCCCCCCCCCCCCCCCCCCCCCCCCCATTAGTGATAAATTGGAAAAGTGTGTGCATAGTGTTGTATTGTTGTGTTCAATATGTCGAAATTTATACCGAACAAAGAGCATTCGCGGACGGCATCAATTTTTTGTTTTCATTTGAAGAACACTGCTGTTGAATCATACCGATTACTTTGAGAAGCTCATGGTGAACATGTTCCATCGCAAGATACGTGTGAACGATGGTTTCGACGTTTCAGAAGTGGTGACTTCGATGTTGCAGACAAGAAACGTGGAAAACCGCCAAAAAAATACGAAGATGTGGAATTGCAAGTATTGTTGGACGAAGATGATTCGCAAACACAAAAACAACTCGCCGAGCAATTGGGCGTTAGTCAACAAGCTGTTTCCAATCGGCTACGAGAGATGGGAAAGATTCAGAAGACCGGTAGATGGGTACCACATGAGTTGAACGACATGCAAATGGAAAAGCGCAAAAACACGTGTGACATTTTGCTCGCTCGGTACAAAAGGAACAGCTGTTTTGGTGTCGAGGTTTTTTGAGCTGATTCTATATCAATTTGATGTCCTGAATTCAAATAACGTATTCATTTGTACCTAGGAGCTCAAATTTTTAAGATATACAATTTTAGAGAAATATAATTTACATTATTGTAACTCAAATCCGTAAGTGTAGTAAACAAAAGTAGATACGAAATTTTTTATTTTAGTTATACAAAATACAATATTATATCGTACTTACAAACAAAAAAAAAACATTGAAGAAATGAAATAGTCACTCAACACTTGGAAAGCTTCTTTTCCGCGACATTCTTGAATGTTTTTTTAAACAGTCCCTTTTTAAACTCCAGCAGTAATCTGCCATCATGTGCATGTCCCATCTTCCTTGGTAGCGGTCCTCCGTAACTTTAATATCTTGGTGAAATCTTTCACCTTTTTCCTCACTCATGTCTCCTAAATTTTCTGGAAAACGGTCTAAGTGGCTGTATAAATAGTGTATTTTAATACTCATATTGCACCCTAAAGATTTGAAACTATTAAGCATCTTGTTAACCATTTCAACATAGTTTTGAGCTTTATGTTTGCCTAGAAAATTTTCTACAACTGCAACAAATGATGTCCAAGCTTCTCGTTCAACTTGATTCATTGAATTTATGAAGGCAGGATCCTTAATTAATTGTCTTATTTGTGGGCCGTCAAATATCCCTGCTTTGAGTTTTTCTGTACTCAACTGATGCATTTTTTCCCCTATATATGCAAAACAAGACCCATTCTTATCAAGAGCCTTTACAAATTGCTTCATTAAGCCCAACTTTATATGTAACGGAGGAAGTATGATTTTTTTCTCTTTCAACCAAAGCGTCGTTAATGACATTCTTTTCCCCAACGTCCATGTTTTCTCTCTGAGGCCAATCTTTTCTAACCCAGTGGTGTGTTTTGTTCCTACTATCCCAGAGGCACAAGAAACACGGATATTTCGTGTAACCACTTTGCTGCCCAAGAAGAAAGTTTACCATTTTTAAGTCTACACAAATCATCCATTGATGTTCGTAATACTTTATCTTCTGCAAGACCAAAGCTATGGTATTATATTCTTCTTTCAGTTTCGTTGAGTGAGCTAGTGGTATTGAACCATATTTATTCCCATTATATAGAAGGACACATTTTAAACTTCGCTTTGAACTGTCAATAAATAGGCGCCAATCATCTGGAATATATTCAGAAAGTCCCATTTCTTTCATGAGTCCCCTAATTTCGTGACAAAATACAAGATTGTCTTCTTGAGAAAATAATGGTAGCAGATCTTTTTCTCTTGTACGGTAAAAGGTAATTTTGGTTCCTTGTTCCAGTAAATTTTTGTCGTTCAACCTAGAAGCCAGTACTTCAGAAGCTTTTTTCGATAAATTGAGATCCCTGGTGAGATCATTTAATTCATTTTGATTGAAGCGTTGAGGAACTGATGACGTCCCCTCATAGTCACTGTTAGTTTCATTAGCATCAGAATTTTTATTAGCATCAGAAGAGCGATCAGAGGGAAAATATTCGTCATCAGAGATATGTGGTAGCTGATGAAATGTTGGAATCGGTATTTCATTTGAGTGCGGAATAGGGCGTATTGCCGAGTCTAAATTGGGATAAGTCCACTTACTGCGGTTATTTCGATTGATTTCATTAGTATTTACTAAACAGAAATAACAATCATTGAAGTGGTTTTTTGGTTCTCTCCAAACCATTGATACGCCGAATTTTAGACATTTTCTTTTCCCGGTAGTCCACTGCCGTAAATGCTCTGTACAAGTTTTACATACGAGATGCGGGGCCCACGTTTTGTCCTGATCACCAAGCTTAACTCCAAAGTATCCAAGATACGCTCGCTTTACAAAGTCAGTAAAAGTTTGTCTGTTTTGTTGAAACATGTATTTTCCGCATATATAGCAAAACACATCAGGTTGATTTACACAACTTCTTCTTGAACTGGAACCTGAACTCATTTTAATTCTGTTCAATAACACAAAAACACTCTTTTCTTAACATAAAATAGCACGCCGAATTCGATCTACTCTCATTAGTAAGAACGCACAAACTGACGAGACTTACCCGAGTTAGGTGATTAAAAGGGTCAGTTCAGTCACCTGATAGGCAATGGTTCCACTATTTATAGATTTACCTGGAATTTACTCAATTACAGACTGACAATAAAACCATTGTACCTAGATTAATGAATATATAATAATTTTAGAACTCTCATAAATGAATATACTGAATAAAAACCACATTGGTAGATAAGTTGATATATCTAAAAAAGTAGAGCTGATAGAGAAAAACCGATTGCATGTATAGATTTAGCGTCCCAAATATAGTTAAAATCAGCTCTAAAATCCCAGGCATCAAAACAAAAATATTTTTTTGTTGCCCTGTGTAATTTCAGTAGTTTTTAAATACAAGAGTTTTATGTTACACTACATAGGGTAGTGGCGAATTAAAAGAAACAAAAATACAGTAAAGTCAGTTTTGAGTGCCAGTTAGACTAAAACAAAAAAAGGGGATAAAAAGTCTTTTGTACGTGTTGTATTGATGGAATGAATAACGGAATCCGAAATTCCCCGAAATCGACGATTATGGTATTGGTGAAGTTGGGAAACAATTTCAATTCATGACCGTTTCGGAAAAGTCGGTTACTTTTCGGGACGTCAATCAATTCGACTTCTCTTGTTATCAGTTTTCGCAACGCAACAATATGGTGAATAATTTGATTGCGCTCTAAAGTTTTATCGCTTAGGGGAATGAATTTGGGCTACAAACCCCGAGCTTCGACCCGGGATCTGTAAATATATTATGTAAAGTCAGAAACTGAAAGTCATCCTTTACGAAATGTTAGTGAGGTATTAAAGGAAGAACTGATCGTTTGTCGTTAAAAAGCGTGAGAAATTTTAATTCAATATTGAGCACTTTGCAAGCTTACCAGCTTATAGTTATGAATCACTGGCTCGACCAGCCGAATGTCATTTAACATTCTGCGCATTCATTTTCTCTTCTGTCGTAAAAAAGCACCCGAGCCTCGAATAATACTCTTTTCTCCATTTTTCATCAATTTGTCTAGATCGTTTACCAATAATTTTTGGAATTTTTCCCTTCATGACTTTTAATTTATCTGTGCGCTCCCCTTTCGAAAAAATATTTGTTCGAATTAATTAAGGAAAGATACATTTAATGTGTTATTTCAAATTGATTGAACGTGCAATGTTTAAAAAAATACTTTTGTTATATAAAAAAACTTTGTTATTACAAATGGAAGTAATCATTAAATATTTGAGCTGTTTTTTAGTGTTCCGTACGGAACACTTATAAGATCACTTCGGTGTCTGTCCGTCTGTCTGCCCGTCTGTCCGTCTGTCCGTCTGTCACACCCGATTTTCTCCGAAACTATTTGTCATAGAAAGTTGAAATTTGGTAGTAATATAGGAATTGATGGCCTCATCAGAGCCATGTAGTTTTGAAAGTTAAATTTTGACTTAAGGGGTTAGTTTTGGGGGGGTGAAATCGGAAGTGAAAAAAAAAATTTTTTTACTAGGTAATCGAGTGTGATGTCAAATGAAAGCTTGTGAAAACACGAGTAAAAAAATATATATATAATGTAATACTTGCGCGCACTTTTCTTTGTATTATTTTTAAAAAATCGCGAAAAATCGCTGTCCACCCGCCTTATCTCGGAAAGTACTTATCAAAAAATTTTGAAAAAATTCTGGAATATTCTCCACGGGGTGTAGATTGAACGAAAATTATCACGAGTGCATTACCTGTAATAATTTATCTGATATATAAAAAAAAACAGAAATTTCAAGGTCATCAATTTTCAGTAAAGATTGGAAATAAACTTTGTTGAAACTTATTTGGGGTGTATGTATTTTGTGAAGTCACTGATCATTTTATATCACTGTAACATAAATTTTCACTTAAGGGATTCGTTTTGAGGGGTGAAATCGGAAGTGAAAAAAAAAATTTTTACTAGATCATCGAGTGTGGTGTCAAATGAAAGCTTGTGAAAACACGAGTAAAAAATATATATATAATGTAATACTTGCGCACACTTTTCTTCGTATTACTTTTAAAAAATCGTGAAAAATCGCTGTCCCCTACCTTATCTCGAAAAGTACTGATTAAAAAATTTTGAAAAAATCCTGGAATATTCTCCACGGGGTATAGATTGAACGAAAATTATCATTACCTTTAATAATTTATCTGGTATAGAAAAAAATCAAAATTTCAAGGTCACCAGTTTTCAGTAAAGATTGGAAATAAACTATGTTGAAAACTTATTTGGGGTGTGTTTTGTGAAGTCACTGATCATTTTATATTACCGTAACATAAATTTTGACTTAAGGGATTCGTTTTGAGGGGTGAAATCGGAAGTGAAAAAAAAATTTGTTTACTAGGTCATCGAGAGTGGTGTCAAATGAAAGCTTGTGAAAACACGAGTAAAAAATATATATATATATAATGTAATACTTGCGCACACTTTTCTTCGTATTACTTTTAAAAAATCGTGAAAAATCGCTGTCCTCTATCTTATCTCGAAAAGTACTGACCAAAAAATTTTGAAAAAATCCTGAAATATTCTCCACGGGGTATAGATTGAACGAAAATTATCATTACCTTTAATAATTTATCTAGTATAGAAAAAAAAACAAAATTTCGAGGTCGCCAGTTTTCAGTAAAGATTGGAAACAAACTTTGTTGAAAACTCATTTGGGGTCTGTTTTGTGAAGTCACTGATCATTTTATACCACCCTAACAAAATTTTTTATTTTAAAAACAATCAACGTACGGAACACTAATTGTGCAAGTTCAACTTGCACTTGACCGGTTTTTTTTTTGAAGACGTCAGTAGCGTCCTACATTGATCTTATTCGCGAGTATAAGTCATCTAGTTTTTTCGAATTGGCGCAAGAATTACACGATCCTAAAGCACTGCTGGTACTTGCTTGTTTATAATTAAGACTAGGTGTGCCCGCGGCTCAGCGGGCGTGGATTACAGAATTATTGGTTAGGTTTTTTTTTGCAAGAGAGCGCTCTGGCGGCCACAATTTTTTCGACTTGATTCACTATTATCATCACTACTTATTCCTTATGTTACATAACGTAACAAAATATATATTGAAACCTCGCCATAGCTAGACACCAAAAAGGCTTCTGGCGCTGACGGAATACCTGCCATAGTTTATAAAAACTGTGCGAGGGAACTAATACCAGTTTTCTGTAGACTTTTCAACCTATCCTACAGAAAGGGAATATTTCCTTCCTGCTGGAAATGTGCTACAGTTCAGCCGATACCTAAAAAAGGTAAGAGGACCTTGCCAAATAACTACCGACCAATCGCACTGCTTTCAATAATATCGAAAGTCATGGAAAAGGCTATCAATCAGCATCTTCTAAAATATCTTAAAAGATTCAACATTATTAGCGATCACCAACATGGCTTTCGTAAAAATAGATCAACAGGAGATCTTCTGACTTATGTAACACATGTTTGGTACAACGCAATTGAACACTTAGGAGAATCTCGAGCGGTTGCTCTTGACATATCCAAGGCATTCGACCGTGTTTGGCACGATGGGCTGTTGGCTAAGTTACGTTTTTATGGTATGTCTGAAAAATTCTGTTTGTGGCTCTTAAGTTTCCTCAGAAAGTGTTCTTTACGAGTAGCAGTCGACGGATTTCTTTCTAACACCTTCACTATCAATGTCGGTGTACCCCAAGGCTCCATACTGTTTCCTACTCTCTTTCTCATTTACATTAACGATCTGCTGGAAAAGACCGAGAATCCAATCTACAGCTTTGCAGATGACAGTACGCTTACTTCTTCATTCACTTTGAACGCTCGGACATCGGCTACTCAGACAAATATCCGCAGACAGCAGGAAGTCATTCAACTTAACAAAGACTTGGAAGAAATCTATCTTGGGGTGACAGTAACCAAGTGGAATTTAACGCTACAAAAACCCAGGCGGCAGTTTTTTCTAAAAAAGTTAACGTTGCTGAACCCGACATAGTTATGTCGGGGCACTCCATTCCTCTAACATCGTCACTCAATTTGTTGGGCGTTAATTTGGGAGCAAATATGTCCTAGCATGAATATGTTGCAGGCATAGCAAGGAGAACTTCTCAAAAGTTGGGAATATTATTTCGAACCAGAAAGCTTTACACTCCACAACAACTGTTCGCGATTCCTTCTACACTACACCCTAGGCGGTGAAGGATGTCATGCACAATATTTTAATATTTTTAAAAAACGACTGAAGATTTTTTAATTGAAAAATAATGTTTTAAAGATTTCTGGAATGAAGTTTTATTACTTTTATTTGCAAAATAAATTTATTATTTCTCTGTTTATCTCAAAATAAAATTGCTTGTTATATCATTTCTACTTTTTCTTTTTATATATTTATTATATAAACTTTTATATTTAATCTTATTTTAGTTATTATTGACGAATTCTATACCTTTATAGAATGTCTTTTAGAAATAAAAAAGTATTATTATTATTATTATTTCCGTGAATTCTCTGCTTGAACAGGTAGTTATCCTTGGCACGATTTCGTTGAGCAAGTGTCAAGTATTTATTAGCTTTAATTTGCCATGTTCAGGACTTTTTGATCTATGTGACATACTTCCAATATTGCCAGTTTTTGTAGTATAAGATAGATTTTTGGAGGCAGCTGCAATTCTTCTAAATATTTAAGTAATTTTATGGGTATTTCCCCTGTCGGTATCACGACGACTTTATTCTGATTTCAGATGGTCTTTATCTCTGGAGTACGAGTGAGGTATTTGCGAATCTTTTCTACCTGTTTGTCTGATGTGTTGTGAGCTGTAGGTACAGGTATATAAATAAGGTAAGCTACATTATTTTCTTTATTCTGGAAGGCAATATTTGGTCTGTTGATTTCAATTTGGTGGTCTGTATAGAATGTTCCGTTCTAATATATTTTATACGTTTCATTTTTATTAATCGGCTCTGGTTTATAGCTGTAATATAGGAAGCATTCGGTGATTATGTTTGTATTTTTATGCAGCTCTCGATGCATTATTTTCGCTATATTATACTGTCGTTTTAGGTATTCTGTGAAGGCCAAGATAATGCACCCTGCTATGATACGGTGTATAGTCTCAAACTTCGATAGACACAGTGGGCGTTTGTCATTTACCATAGTTGTATCTTTCATGATGTATTTCCAATAGTGACAAGTAGGCAGGATTTGGTCCTGACATCTGTTCGGAGTCAAGAATGCCGGGTACCTTCTACGTAGCCCTTTTGGTCTCCAAATTTGTAGACTTGTTTTTTTTTATAATGGCAATGTGGTCTAAGGGGTTATATGTTTTATTAGCGAGATGCAAGGGGGTAAATACTTTGTCTGGTTTAGCGATATTTAGATGGTACTTGCATGTTTCGTCTTTTCTGTAGAAGAAATTGCTGAGTCGCTCTATTTGTTTATGTCTGTGTTTTAGGTCGATTACACCTCTTCCTCCATTTGATTTGGGTATGTAGAAACGTTCTATAGAGCTTTTCGGGTGTCTTGCTCTATATCTGGTGAATAGTACTCTTATATTTCTATTCAAGGCTTGGAAATCAGTGTTGGTACATTTGAAGATACCAAAGCTGTAGGTGATCATTGGTATCGTATAGGGAAAGTGCTTTTACTGGATTTTTAGCTGTTAAATGCGTTTTAAGTATCGCCTTGATTTTACAGACTAGCCGTCTGTTTAAAGTTACTCTTATATCCTTATGGTTTATATCTCTTATTAGGTCCAGTCCCAAGTACTAATAATTCTCTTTCCCAGTTATGCCTGCTATGGCCGTTTTAGAGTCAAGTTCAAATTTTGATAATTACCATATTATTACTATTTTTGTTCTTATTTCTCACATTTGGTCAATGTGGTTCCAAGTTTGGCTGACGGGCCTAAGCCAAGTCAGCACAAACGCTATTACCATTGTGTATTAAGGAACGACCAGATAATGTTACATGTTTTCAAAATCACTGACTTCTGAATGTTTTTGTGTATGTTTGTGTTAAGTCCTAATTGTGCTAAGTGTGGTGTGAATGTTGTTAGTGTAAGGCCTATGGCTGATATGATGAGGGGAACAATTGGTGGCAGTGTAGTAACTGCGCATCACTGTTCTGTTCCTTTCTCTGTCCACTTTAACCGCAGTCTTGGTTTACCAGCCTTGGTAGATGCATGTTGTCCTTGCCAAACATACGTGGCTTGGTTTGCCTTTGGTGGATGTGTTTGTCCCGCATCTGTGTCTGTTGTGTTGGGATTGATTTCAGTGTGTCCAGGCGGCAAGTAATTTTTTTCTTAGTGATTTCTTTGTCAGGTTTTGTGATTTTATTATAGCAACGCATGGCGTGTTCGTTGATTTCTGTGGTGCAACTCATGCGTTGCTTTGATTTTCCCGCCTAGGTGGATGTCGGCTTACTCGCCGGAACAACACTTCTGGCAGGTCCATTTTCTTTTGCCCGGTCTTCATCGTTTTGGTCGAGCTGCCATTTTCCCGCGACGTCCTCAACTATTATTGTGTTTTCAATGTTCTGTGGTGTCAGAAGCTCAAAGTGTCCCGACATTGGGTTGCCTGTTAGTAAAAGGTAAATAGTTTTTTTTTGTGTGTTTTCCTCTGTGCTTATTATTGTTGGTCTGTCCCTAAAAGTTATTTTTTTATCTCTTGTTCTTCGTTGTTTTGAGAAGACATGAAAGTTGCTATTTTGGGCTTCTAAGAGGGCGAGCATCTCTAGGTTCGTTTCATATGTGCCGTTTTTTCTTTCAAATAATCTGGACAACACAAGAGAGCACAACATGACTCAGGTACCTCGGAATCGTCAATGCCCGTACTAGGAGAATCCTAGGATTCCCCTAGCCCCTGAGGGGTATTATATATTATTATTATTAAGACGGCGTTTAAGAGAAAAGCCTCCTGGAATTTACGGCATGACGGGGGAGGACTGAAAAAACTCTCACAGAAACGGATCGTGAAGCTCACTAACATGGAAAATGCGATCTTCAGTCTAAGCTACTTCCGCACTGAGTGGGAGAAAGTCATGTGGTCGTGATGATCTATAAACTTGGGACTTCCAAAAAGGAAGTTAATAATTGCAGGCCTATAAGTCTATTTTCCACATTTGGAAAAGTGGGTGAGAAGATCATGCTTGAGATCATCAGATCAAAAGCAAAGCAGCTCCAATCATCCCGAATGAGTAATATGGCTTTCAGCCTGAGGACGGGACGATACATTATACGTAGCTCAGCATGACAATCAAACAATAATGGAACAAAATATGAGGGGAAGGTATTTGCGGCGGGTGACCCCGTACCAGTTACCTAGTGCGGTAGTAAGCTGCTGCTTAGCACTTCCTCAATCAGTCTAGTCCCTAACTAGGAGAATAAAGTGGTGGGAGGTCGCAGCCCTAATCAAGAAGCCAGAAAATGACACAGATGACGTAGACAACATCTTAATTTACAGTTAACTGCTAACCAGTAAGCATTCATAATGCTAAATGAGGTTTTGCTAAAATTTCAGCGGTTTTCCTGCCAAAACAACGCTGACCAAGGGATGTACTTCCAGATCTACAAGGAACTACAGTCCCTGGCCAAATTATTAGACGCACTGTATTTTTTTTAGTAATTTTATGTTTCTTAAGAGTTTTTATGCAATAATGGTATATTTAAACTACAATATTATTGATTTTTATTTAAAAGAATTGATGTAGACTACATATTTGTATTTATTTTTAACATATGGCAACACTGTGTTGACAAAGTGATACATGAACGTAAACAAATACAAACCTGTATCAGTCGCGATCGGAATCGAGTCAGGTATGGACGTGTTTCTGTGGCTTTATGGACTGTCATTGTTTGTTTAACAGTTTTATACTACTCAGTTATTAGTTTATTTTGTATGCAGTGTTTTAAAAAAGTAATTGGACTATTTTCATTATGGGTAGAAAAGGCGATCTTTCACCACGTAAAAAAGCTGAAGTGAAGGCCCTTGTGATTGCGAAAACATTTACAAACCGAGAAATATCACGAAGATTGGAGGTTTCTGAAGCTAGTGTACGACGCATAAAAAAGAAAATTGAGTCAGGGAAGGAATTAAGCCCGAAAAGAAAGAAAAGATGCGGTAGAAAACCAATTTTCACTCCACGGTCAGAGAGATGTTTGAAGAAAATTTGTGTAGAAAACAGATTTGCTACCACAAAGGTAATAAAATCACAACTCCAAGATGCTAGCGTAAATGCTTCTGAGCGTACTGTTCAGGTCTGCTTTAGTGACGAAAGCACATTCGAAATTTTGCAGAATAAAGCTCAGTATGTGCGTCGTCGTCATGGAGAAAAGTTTCATCCTAATCGTGTCGTCCCGACGGTTAAACATCCCACCAAAGTGATGATTTGGTCAGTCATCAGCGGCAAGGGCACTGAACGTCTGTACGTCGTCAAAGGAATAATGAGGCAAGATCAGTACAAAGAAGTATTACAAAATCGGTTGATTGCGCAGCTCAGAGAATGGTTTCCAAATGGGGAACCATTCACTTTCATGCAAGATGGAGCTCCCTGCCACGCTGCTCGGTCTGTTAAAGCTTTTTTGGCAGAAAAAAATATCCCTCTGTTGGATTGGCCCTGATATGAACCCCATTGAAAATGTGTGGGAGCTGATGAAAAGAGAAGTGGCTAAAGATGTGATTACCAACAAAACCCAGCTCCTAGAAAAGATTATTCATGTGTGGAATCATCATCCTCAAATGCAGGAGACAGTACAATCTTGCATTGATAGCATGCCGCGCAGAATTAAAGCTTTGATAGCGGCTAAAGGTGGCTCAACTAAATATTGACTTTTACTAACATTAATTTCACTTTTCTTTAAAACTTAATAAACTTATGCTTTTCTAAATTAATGCTGTTTTATTTATGTCAAATAAATAGGTAATTGATTGGATAATATAAAAATAAAAAACAAATCAATTTAAAATAATAAAACGGTACAATATCACTCGGTAATTAATATTTTACATGAAATCTTGCAGTGCGTCTAATAATTTGGCCAGGGACTGTACATATCTTTATATAAATAAACTTTATTTATGTTTCTCAAATACCTGGGGTCTTAGAAATACATTTAAAACTATGTGTGAGATATTTTTACCGATCGTCCATAATGCCTACGCTACTGGGTATATTTACCGCAAGTAAACTTCCACATTTTTATTGTTTAAAATACTTTATTTCTCTAAAAATATTTAAATCACTAAAATCAGTTAAAAATACCACAATATCTTTCTTTTTACTATTTTAATAAACGATCCAAACTTTTTAGTTTAACTTCAACAATACAGATGCGAACTTCTGAGTTTAAATTTAACAATACCTACAGAGTAAAGCCGAGAAAGATGGTGCAGCCGGATAAGATCGCACAGCGGATAATTTATTCAGGATGCATAGTGAAAAAACCCCTCTATGCTAATAAAACCCCAATATGCAAAGCTTGTTGGGTAGCCGATAAAAAAACAAAATATTTTCACATATATTTAAATAGAGAGCAAATGTCTTTCAAAATGAGTGGAACTTTACTGTTTCATAAATTATGAATTCTGATAAAGAGTAGTTATTAGTATGTAACGTCAAAATAAATTTTAATAACGCCAATGATTTTTTTTTGAGATTACTCGTAATCGCATCTCTTTTTTCTCTACAAAGTGCAAAGTAGACTAGCCTCCTAGTGGTGCACCCTGAAAACGCGGTTCTATCACGGCTAAATAGTCTACAAATTTGCACTGCCAGTGTTTCCTTTGTGATTTCCTGGTAACACAAACATGAAGCTAAACGAAGACGACGAAAATAACTCAAATGGTTCTTGTCAGGACCAAATAACTAGAGGAGTCGGACCCTCAGTCCGAATATGCCTATTAACATAGAGGGAATCAACAGAGCCAAATGTAATTTTCTCACAAAATTTCTTCTTGACAATAGCGTCGATGTTATACTCCAGGAAACTCACGCAAGAAGATCTACAAAAGAGAGGAAGATGTCATGGTTTCGAATTAATTGGGGCAACTTATCACCACGCTTATGGTATCGCCACCTATGTCCGTGGAAACATCAAACATGTTCACCTCCTCCGTCTATAAAGAATAACAGCCACACTGTAAATATTATACAGGGCGACACAAAAATTGTTAAGGTTTACAAGTTTCTCCAAATCAAGATGGGCTTAATGAAGTTTTTCCTATCTTCGAACGTCCAACAGTATCGCGGGATATTTCAACAGCCTCTATGAAATGTGGCAGTATGCTAAAAACAAGAAAATAACTTGTATCTCATCTTTGATGCTAAGCAACAAGGCATGTTTCATTTGACCTCATGGAGAAGAGATTATAACCCAGATCTGTGTTTCGTAATAACCAACAGGAAACAGGGCACTTTCTACCCAAAGAAAAGTTGCCGCAAACTTTTTCCATAGCCAGCATAGACAGCATCTTGGAAATCGGTCTTCCTATATCTTGAGTAAAGTCTATTCCTCGTCCCAGGTGGAACTTCCTGAAAGCTGATTGGAAAAAATATAGTGCCGAACTTGTTCGTAGTGTTCGGTTCATATCCCCCAACAGCTTTCAAAAAGCCATAAAACTCATAGCTAAAAAACACAGTTCTAGAGGTTTCGGGAAGGAATATATTTCAATATTCAATACTACAAAGATTGGGTTAATAGTGGCGAGCAAGAAATCGCTGACGATCTTCTGCATGGTCTAGAGGCTGCTAGAAGACAACGATGGACGGAAGCGGTAGGGGGAATGGAGTTTACTCATTTCACCAGATCAAGTGGCGAATAACATCACTGAAATTTCGAGAGTCCCTCGTGGCAAACTACACACCATCAACACTAAGAAGGAATTAAGAACGCTCCGAAGAAACTCTTCAATCGAGACAAACTTTACCCGACCATTTAGCAGGGTAGAAGTCACCACGGGGATCAAGGTTAAGAAGTCTTTTACCATAAGGTAATCGAGTTTGGCCCCCTTTGTCAGTCTACTGTCGTCTATTCGATCTACGTGTTTATTCTATTGTTTTCTTCTGATTCTGGTCCATTTGGATATTTCTTAGATCTTAGTTATTTCTTATAGATATTTACTGCGGAGTATCTCATAGATACTTTTTCCACGTATGTCTCTAATTACCTACATTTTTGTTGTCCTCATCATTTGTGCTGTTTTACATGTGTCAGCTCTTGTTTCTACAGTATATGCGAGAATCGGTCGCACTGTTGTCTTGTATATCCTTGTTTTGCTTTCCATTGGAAGGTATTCATTTTTCTAGAGTACATGTAGAGGCTCGTGGTTCCGTAGCGTAGTAACTTGCTTGCGGTGCAGAAGGACTCAGGTTCCAATCTCGGCAGGTCGGCATTGTTTATTTATTAATTTATTTAAGTAATTTAGCCTGGCCACGCACATAGGTACTACATGTTTGCAGAAATGCAATACGGGGGCCGCCTTTTAGGTTTTTATAAACGACCACTAAATGTCGCTATTCAGATGTGATATTACCATTGTTGTAAAATTTGATATTTGTTATTGTTAAAACAGTGACACCTCAGAAATTGGCCGAGTAGTTTGTTTACAGTAAGCGTTTAAAAAAAACAGTTTTGCTGAACAAATGAAAATTTAACGTGAAGGTTTTAGTTGGATGATTTTTTTACAATTTCAGTAAAGGCCTAATTTAACAACAATGCCTCGAAAGGCTTCGTTCAACTGTTGGTAGTGAATCTCACTGTTTACAATTGGTTTGCAGAATTTCGTCATGGTCGTGCTTCCGTCAGCGATGAATTTCGTGAACATTAAGCTGTGAGAAAGGTAGGTTCCCGATGAATTACGCATTATTGACCGAAACTCAAAAACAGGCTCGTGTCAATTGGTGTAAGGAAATGCTCAAAAAATTCGACCGAAGACATGCAAAATCCGTATACAATATCGTCATGGGAGACGAAACTTGGATATATTCGTACGAGCAGGAAATTAAGCAATAATCAACTATTTAGGTGTTCCAAGATGAACCGAATCCAATAAAAGTGATTCGTTTGCGAAGCGCTTCCAAGAAAATGATCGCTTTTTTCATTGGTTACACTGGACATATTGAACCATTTCTTTAGAGGATCGAAAGAACAGTTAATGCTGAATGGTATACAACAATTTATTTGCCAGAAGTTATGGATGAAATCAAGAAAAACAACTGAAAACGTCGCATCATTCTTCATCATGACAATGCCAGTTCTCACACACTACATCGAATTAATGTCTGCCCGTATTCACCTGATTTATCGCCTAACGACTTCTTTTTGTTCCCGAATACCGAAAAAACGCGTGGACAGTGTTTGTCATCACCAAAAGAAGCTGTAGAATCCTTCTAAAACCATGTTTTTGAGGTACCAACTTTAGAGTGGAAAAAATGTTTCGAGAATTGGTTCGAACGCATGCAAAAGTGTATATATCTTAGAAGCGAATATTTTGAGAAACAATAACACGATTTGTACCAAATATTTTTGTTTGTAAAAACTTAAAAGCACAAACAGATGTTTGTGACGTTATCTAAAAGGTGCTGTGAAATACAAAAATGTATGTTTCGGTACTTGGACAACATTGATGTTTATTACGACATCCTTACCGATATCCTGTAAAATATAACAAAAGGTAAAATTCCTACACAAGCGGAGAGGTGAAAAATAAAAAAAGAAACAATCACTAAGATGAAATGCAGTAAAACTACAATTAATTTTAATATTAATGATATAAATATACTCTATTTTTTGTAACAGTGCACATCACATCAATTCTCAGTCCTGAGTTGTGCAGCAAACAGAAACACGAACAATAATTAAAATAGACACAAATATGTATTATTTCGTAATGATGGATTTATAATCTGTTGTCCTGTTACCAGCCGTGTTTTGCCATTCATTGTAAACTGCTGTTGTTTAACCCAACGCGTCTGTATTTTGGCAAATGACACATGAATTAAAAACAATGGCGTCGAGCCATTGTGAAGGTTTTATAACTGATTTACCAAAGTGATTGTAAATGAATAATGAAATTACACTTAAAAATCCAATTTTTATTTAAGAGAAATACCAATTACTGCTTTTAAATTGGATGCCAATCGAAATGCATAAGTACTGTTCAACATTTTATTGGATTATATCCTGAAATTTAATATGGTAATGTGGGGCCACTTTACGATATCAACTTTCATAAGTGATTTTGATATTTGTTTTAGGGATTTATTAAAATATACAGCAATCATGTCTACCATTTAGAATGGATTTTTAATCAAAACCTAATGTTTTTATGAAAATTTCCTATTAAAATAAATATCATTGATCTAAAATAAATACTAAATTTAACTTTTTCACGTTAAGCCCAAATTTAATCCAAATAATACATCGGATTGTGTATTTTAAATCACAGATATTTTATGATAAGATACTGGTCAGTCAAAAAGTTTTAAAAGCGGAAATGAAAAAAGATAAATTAATGAGTCGAAATACAATAACACAAGTCTGCAAAAAAAATAAAAAATTGAGAGCTGTTTTGGTTTTTTTGCGTAATTCTTATGTTTTTGGGTGTACTGAATCCGAAAATGACTTTCATTTTGTCATAGAACGTCACGTTTTCTGACAATGTAGGTATCTATGTTAAACAAGTTATCATCTTAAAATAAAAGATAAAAGACTAAAAAATTTTTTTTTAAATTTGCAATTGCGTAACAAAACTTATTTTTTTTATCTAAAATACATTCATTAGTAAGCACTAAACACATTTCTTTTTCCCAGCGAGACTCCTTTTGGTACATTTTCGCTTGTAGGAAGCATCTGGAAGGTCTCTCTGAACCGTCCAACAGTAGTCTGCCATCATTGAGACGCTCCATCTTCCCTGGTATCTTTTTTCCATCTCCTTAATATCTTGGTGAAATCGTTCACCTTGCTCTTCACTCAGATCTCCTAAATTTTCTGGAAAGTAGTCGAGGTGGGAATGAAGAAAATGTACTTTTAAACTCATTAGGCAACCTAAAGCTTGAAATGCTTTTAACATTCTTTTGACGATTTGTTTGTAGTTAGGGTCTTTGTTATTGCCTAAAAATTTCTCTCTATGCCTCTTTAAAGGCAATCCACCCTTCTCTTTGAGGATCCGTCATGGGTGTGATGAATTGTGGATCAGCCATAAGTCGTCTAATATCTGGTCCAACGAAAACACCTTCCTTCAACTTTGCCTCCGAGAGGCCTGGAAACTTTGATATTAAGTATTTGAAGCAATTTCCATCTCTTGGAAGTGACTTTACAAATTGCTTCATCAATCCCAGCTTTATGTGAAGCGGTGGTAGAACAACTTTATGAGGAGGCACCAAAGTTTCATGCAGGACTTTCTTTTCGTCAACTTTAAGCTCCCTCGGAGGCCAACACTTTTTGGTCCAGTGATTTGCTCGGTCTCTACTATCCCATAGACACAAAAAGCAAGGGAATTTTGTAAACCTAGATTGTTGTCCGAGCAACATGCCCAAGATTTTTAAATCACCGCACACTTGCCAATTTGCAGAGAACCAATTCCAAGTTCTTGTAGGTTTCCTTGAGGTGTACGGAATGACCGACAGGAATGGAAGCATAGAAACCGCCATTGTGAAGCAGAACTGCTTTAAGGCTTCTTTTTGAAGAATCTATGAAAATACGCCACTGTGCTGGGTCGTATGAGATCTTAAATGTATCCATCAAACCTTCAATATTGGTACAATAAACCAACTCGTCCTCTTGGGCAAAGTAGGAAGTGAACTGCTTCTCACGATATCTAAACCAGGAGGAAGACACTCCCGGCAAAAGTAAGTTCCTGCTTTTGAGCCTTGATCCAAGCAACTCAGCAGCGTTTTTAGGAAGATTCAAGTCTCTTACCAAATCATTTAGCTCGCCCTGGGAAAACAATTTCGGACTGCTGTCATCTTCAAATTGAAAACTTGACTTGTCATCGGGTTTAGGTACAGCACCATCTTCGTCAAAACTTGGAACCTCTTCCAAGGTAGCAGGGGCCTTGGGCACTGGTATTTCGGTCCCATGAGGGATGGGACGGATAGCTGATTGCAGATTGGGGTATGAAAATGGACTGCTTCCATTTTGAATTTATACCCTTTCACATTACACGAACAAAAGTAACAATCATCACTATAGTTCTTTTGCTCGCGCCATACCATAGGAATCGCATATCGGAAAGCTTTTTTCTTGCCCTTAAACCAATTTCGAAGGTCTTCAACACATCGTTTGCAGACTTTATGAGGTGACCAAACTTTAACCTGATCTCCAAGTTTTAAGCCGAAATACGTGAAGTATACTTTTTTTACAAAGTCCGTAATATTAAGTTGTTGCTTTAATACCATATATTCGCCACAAATATAACAGAAACTGTCAGACGAATTCACACACTTCTGTACAGATGACATTGCACTATATTGAACAAAGATCTATAAAACAATGACGAGTTAACAAGTAATTGTACCGCGCCACTTTCTACACTATCGGAGCGCGCACGTTCTGGTTACAACGTTTATGTTTGTTAATTTAGCTCACACAGGGCGTTCTTTATTTAGAAAGTAATGATAGTTATGACCTGTATACATTTAAAAACAGTAATCAAAATAAAATTGTACCTATTTATTTATGACTTCAAGTTAGCCCAAAAAAACCCTTTTTTAGAATAAAATTTTGCGTTTTGCAAAATAACCTGACGTTCTGGAATTTTTTGAGTATATTTTTAGTTTTCAGAACACCTAAATACATAGAAATCAGTTGAAAACATCCAGACAGCATTTTTATTGCAGACCTGTGTAATTCTTCAGTATAATCTCCTTTAAGCTCAACCCAAACAAAACCTCTAGCCTTCTCACATATTTCTCTACTTATATGTTTAACTATTATGGATTACGTCCACTACTACTGAAAGTATCTAATATTTAACGACCCACACTCCTGTCACCCCCTTTCCTTGAAGCTATATGACTAAAAAACTATGGATTCTATTCCTTCTTCAGAGATTATATGTGTACCAAATTTGAAATCGATATTTCATTTTTTTCGAGAGTTATTTTGCCAACAGACCGACGAATCGACAGCCAGCAGACCGACGGAACTTACTGGTATTACTAGCGAAGAAATTCGAGTTATATCAAAATAATAAGCAGACAAGTTTAAAAAAAACAATCTAATACCCTGGATCACATACAATCCATTCGAAAATAAGCTTTGGAAAATAACAACGCGTTATACTGGGGGTTTAGAGACTTTAAGAAGGCCCTTGACTTAATCGGAACTTAATTATAAACGCATGACAAAATTACTGCGTAGATTCTAGACATATTGAACTTATCGATACTATTCGATTTTAAAAGTTGACAAATTGATTTTACACTCCCTAAAGAGCGATTTAAATAATGAAATGGAAACTGGCAAATTGCACAAATCTAAGCTTTTACCAATAAAAAAAATTTCATAATTGCCTCGAGATTATTATGTAAGCTATGAACAATTATTTCACATACTTTTCAGTATACTGGTAGAGAGTTTATCTGTGGTTATCCTCTTCAAATATTTCTGGAAACTCGTGACCAAAATGTAAATATTGGCAAATGTAAAAATTTTTAAATAATTTCAGTTATTTAGATGTTTAGGTGATTATATAATTATATGAATAAATTTATAATATATTTCTTTACGATGCTTAATATTTTTTATTATAAAATAATTATTTATTTATAAAGGTTACTTTCGGATGGTAATTTATAGAGGTGGATTACATTTACCATGCTTTTCTGGGCTGCAAAAGAGATGCAGAGTAGGCACATGAGACTGAGAAATACTGGATGTGTAGGATTAACTACCTAATGGAACTAACTGTGGTGATGCCATTGAACCAACAGCAGGTTCCAGGACTATAACCCATTATTCTTAAGACTTTTATAAAAACAGGAGAAAAACCACGCTTTTTACAAATTACAACACGGAACATTCTATATTAACACCCATTTGTTGTAGCTGTTCCGTATTCAAATTACTGAATGAATAGACATGGATAGTTATTACACATTCATCGTTAAAATGTGTCCTATATTATATTCTGTCACACCTTCCGGAAAAAGGATGGATGATGTCTTTAACGGAATTTTGCATTTTCAAATTTGCTAATGTCTTTACTTAATATATGAGGCGTTGCGGATAGTAAGGGCGAACTCAACATTGGGTCAATTTTTTTTTTTTATATAATTCTATTTTATAGTACTTTTCCTACATCACATACCGGTCTAATTGTTGAGTTCGCCCTTGCTTCGCCTTTAAATTTCAGTATCAAATAAATGAAAAATTTCGAACAGGCGATAGCCGGGCGGGTAGTAAGGGCGAACTCAACAATTTCGCGCGGAGCAACCGCCGGTATTGCGTCACTAAATGAGGTTTACTTGAAATTTTACGCTTTCTGCGTGTTAGTTCAAGTTAATTTTGAAGTTAATACGTTTATGTTTTGTTTGGTTTTGTTGCTTCTTTTTTTAAGAAAAGTATGGCGCAACCTGGACCTTCTCGTAGTGAAGTAGTGCTAAGATGAATGATTGGCAAAAAAAAAAACGAGTGTAAGTTGAAACGAAATTCAGGAAGTGCTTACATTTCAAGAAATAACAAAAGGCACGTTGTTGCCCGCAAAATTGGACTTCCTTGCAAGTGTGGATGTTTTGAGAAAATGGGGCGCTGAACTGGTCACCAATATTTTTGACTCTTTTTGGCAAATTGGAAACTATAATCTACAGAATGCTTACTTATCAAAATTGTTGATCTGCAATGATGTAAAAAGATCTTACGTAAAGGGGCGTCCAAGTCGTACCCTGAGACGCATTCAATATAATGTGACTGTTGATCACGCTAATCGTGAAGTTTGTCGTACTGCATTTTATAACATTCATGGCATCTCTGAAAAGTGCGTTCGAGTCGTACTTGACAAAACCAGCAAAACTGGAACTGTTACAACGGATCAAAGGGGGAGGTGTGAACCCGCGAAGAAAATAGGAAATGACGATCTTTCTAAAGTAAAAGAACACATCATGTCACTACCTACTGTCACCAGTCATTACAGTCGCGCCAAAAGCCCTCATCGAAAATACTTACCTGTTGGACTTAATATTAAAAAGCTCTATTCTCTTTACAATGAATGGCTTACGGAAAATTACCCTGGTTACAGCCCGGTAAATCAGCACTATTATCGTGATACGTTTAATATGCAGTTCAATATTGGTTTTGAGCCCCCAAAAAGTGACACCTGTAATTATTGCGATAAAGTAGACATAAAAATTAAAAGTAGTCAAATGCACGATTCCGAAAATGTTGCTGAAATCGAGAATCTTAAACAAGAGAAGGAGTTACATCTGACCCGTGCAAAAGCTGCTCAGTCTCTTCTTAAGGGATTAAGGAGTAATGCCGATGACTCTTTTCTGGTCATAGCTTTTGATCTGCAGCAGGCTTTGCCAACCCCAAAGCTGACTACTGGGATTCAGTATTACAAAAAGAAGCTATCGACCTATAACTTTTGTATCCATAATGTAAAAACCGGTTCTTCAACGATGTACCTTTGGGATGAAAGTACAGGGAGGCGTGGATCATGTGAGATTTCAAGTTGCTTGTACGATTATTTGTGTAAAGTTGATGTTAATGTTAAAAAAGTTATTATGTTCAGTGATAACTGTTCTGGACAGAACAAGAATTTAAATCTTGTTTTGGCAAATCTATACTTTATACACAAAGACCAGTTCACTGAAATTAAACACTATTTTATGATACCTGGGCACTCATACCTTCCCTGTGATAGGGATTTTGAGAACATTGAGAGAGAAATACGGAATAGCACTGTGTATACCATGGATCACTATAAGTTAATGATTGAAAGCTGTCGCCGAAAAAACCAGTTTTGCGTTGTCCAACTTAGACAGGACATGATTTTCAATTTCTCTAATTTTCAAAAGAAAATTACTAAAATGCAGATGGCTGGTGCTAAGTTTAAAGATGGAAAGATCTTTGAATTTACAAATAACTTTAAGCAAGGTTTCTACATTCATTCTGCTTACAATTTGGATGTCAAAACGGCAGTCAAACTACAAAAAGGCAAGGTGAAAAACTATGATCCTGATCATTTTCATTTGGCCAGTGAAACACTGACGAGACTTTACAGTGCTCCCATTAAAATACCAGCCCCAAATTAAAGGACATTCAGGACTTGTTACCGTATGTTCTCCTACCTTGGAGTCGGTACTTTACTAACATTATAGCCTCTCAAGACGCAGCAACGAATAAGAGCACCGAAAATGAAGATGTTATGGACGATGACCAAATAGATTACAACTGAACTTGGCTAATTATTTGTTTCTTTTCTTTAGTTTTTTTTATGTTAGTTTCAATACCATATTTCCACTGTTTTGTATGGTGTATCAAGTAACTATTTTGTAATAACAAAACCTTTAATTAAAACAATAACCTTAAAATTAAATAAAATGTGTTCAAAATTTTTAATACCGGTCTAATTTTTTCCCAGGTATTGCCAATTTTAGGTGATAGTGTAGCATCAGAAACGAACAGTAAAATATGAAAAAAAAATACACAAATAAATATTTAAAAAACATTTAAAAATTCACGGAATACACTATTCTACTTAAGTAAATAATAAAAAGCTAATAAATTATAAATAAATAATAAAAACCTAATTTTGCCAATATTTTGTTGAGTTCGCCATTTAGATTTTTCTATAAATTCAATTTTTTCGAAACTTCATTTTGTTGAGTTCGCCCTTACTATCCGCAACGCCTCATATATCACCACTACACCAAACACTAAACTAAAACTAAAGTGTTCGGTGTAGTGGTTGTTGGTAGATTCCACATTCCCAACATAGTTGCTAATGTCTTGTGGCCTTTGATGTAAGAAAAAGACGAAAAAGATGGATTTAATTAATTTAATGCGGTAGCTAAGATAATCAGAGCAATTAAATATTAGGAAAACGTTTTTATGTACTGCAATATGAATTATTCTTCGGTAGTTGTCGCCATTAAAGTTTTAGAAAGAAATAAGAAAACATTTCTAAGAAACCAAAGAAATGCCTGTTTGCCACGTCTCAGCACTGGCAAATGTATTATATTGGATATTAGGAGCGATTATTCCCAGTTCCTCAGTATTGTTTAGACAGACGAATTTGGTTGATATTTACTAACCGGATGAAGGCATAATAATAGAAGTCACATGATTTGTCGTTCGAATTTATTTATTTATTAATAATAAAAGAACCAATTTATGGCAAATAAAGGCTTAAAATAGATAATAAATATGATTCATTGTTGTAGGCTCTTGTTCCAGTGAATTATATACCTGAGCCACTGTATTTTCAATAATAAACATTCCTGGACATTCTCAGTGTTTTTTTCTACAAATCGCAAGTTTTTGTAATTCTTTTGACATATATTAAGCTTGGACTGCCTTTTGAATATCGTAATTATTTTTTTTTTAATACGAGAGAAAAATTGAATTACTTACAATGGACGTGTAGCAGCATCCTTTTGCTAACAGATGGTGGAACTCCATTGGCTGCTATACATAAATATGCACCCATTTCTGATCTAGTTACTTTGGTGAGGCTTAGCACCTCACCCTCCACTGACAGTAATCGTTCTTTTTTTCCACCATGTATTCCACGAGGTAAAATAGATCCTCCATCTTCCCTTCTCCAGACAATTTTAGGCTTGGGATATCCCTTGGCTTTACATACAAGTTTGGCGGATCCACCTTCTGGCACCATTAAGTCTCCAGAAGTTTCCTCGTAGACTATGTCGGGTGGAATAACAACTTCTAAGAATGCCGTCTGTAACAGAAAAAGAAAACTAATCATACATCTTCAGAAACTATTATATAAACAGGAACAATTTTGTATAATTGGGTGTTAATATTAATATAAATAGATATAAAAATAATGTATGATATATACAATAACATTCTTTACATGTTTGAATAAAAACAATGAGTCTTAAAATTTGTCTATTTTCTTAACGAGAAAAAATTTCGAAACACCCCTGGAACTACACAATACCGTCGTTATTAAAGACAGATCAACTGGTGCAACTAGTTAATATCAATATCGTTAACAATCTCCAAACAAAAAATATTTTCTTCTCAATATTTTGCGACGGTGGCACTGCAGACGTCTGGTTGAAAAAATAATTTATAAGGGACGATCTTGGCTATTCAAATTACAATTGCCTCGTGTGAACTAAGCTAGCTGACAGCATATGTACATATAATTCTATTCTTGTGCTGCAATCTCAACATTCCAGGTTCATTGGGCCCGCTCCTTGATTTGTCCGTGCGGTATCGTTTTTCTCGTTGTGCTCAGTACTGATTCGGTATGCTGAACGCCTATATTTCAATGAAACTCACCTGACTTGCTCCGCGCTCGCGCATTTCGCGCAAGTCAAGCCCACCTAGAAAAACGATACCGTACCGATAAATCAGGGAGCGGCCTTAGTCCGGTCAGTAGTAAAGCAATTGCCATAGAACACGTTATTGTTAACTCGTGCTAAACTTACCAAGTGTAAAAATCCCTAAGTTGTTATTTTTGATAGCTGCAGAGAATTATTGTTTATTTAGAAATTCTCAATGTGCTCTTTATAAAGGGCTTGTTCTGCTGACTTCATACGTGGATAAGCGGTTCTAATACTGAAATGTTTACTTTGACATTTTGTTGTCTGTTTATAACAACGTAAAAAACGAATCTTCTTTTTAATTTGTTGTCTCCTGACGAAGGTTGGCGATTCAAATAGCTAACATAGACCTGGAAACTGCAGCTCTAAAAATATCTATTGATGAGCAATTAAACCTTCTTCGGATGTCTTTTAACCAGGAATCTTAACGTCTTCCAACCGATCTTCTTCCTTGTATTTTGCATTCGATGACCAGTCTCAGCAAGTCATAATTTGCTTCCCTCATTCTATGGCCGATATAGCTAGTTTTTCTTTCCTTTATAGTCTGCAGCAGTTCTGTGGATGTGCTAATTCACCTAAGTACTTCGGCATTTGTTACTCTATCCACCCATGATATCCGTAGAATCCTTCTATAAACATACATTTCGAAAGCTCTGTGTTGGGATCACTAGCCTTCACATCCATATAGGAGTACCGAAAAAAACATAGCATCTAATCATATGCACTTGAAGTTCTAGATTAAAGTTGGATCTAGTGGAAAGATTTATCATGTTTATGAAGGGCCCACGGGCCTGCTCGATTCTCGATCTAATCTCTATTTTTGGATTTCGCTGGCTATTAATTAGCGTTTTCCAGGTATTTAAAAGACAAAACCTGCTGAATTATCTGTCCATTAACAATAAGATTCGCATTAACGTGTGATTTTGAAAACACAACCAGCTTTGTCTTTGTTATATTTACATGTAGTTCAAATTCCTCACTCGACGAACTATGAGATTCATCATGCTCTACAGATTGCATATCTAAGGTTGTCAATCATGATGCCATTGACTTTAATTTCCATTGTAATCTGGGTTAGAGCTTCTTTGAGGACAGCCTCCAAATAGAGGTTGAAGAGAAGCATAGACAAAATATGTCCCTACAGTCGGAGACTGTAGAAAGCTAAATGTAGACTTGCTTGTCATGATGATGTAATTAATATTCTGTTGAATCGCAGTCGAATTAGCAAATTAACGGACAGTAAGTGTGGGACATATAGTAGAGAATCAAAGTCACTCATGCATTTACTTTCAGCGTGCCCAATAACGCCTATGTACATCAGTCGTCATATTGCAGCGTTTCGTCTCCTATATTATCGTATTAAATATTTGTAGAGTATTGATGCTTCTTAGGCTGGCGTATTTTTAGGGGGAGATAGAGTCGACTGTACTGGAATTTAGCCTTCTCAACCACAAGGTGTTTGCAAGCCAACAAAGGCGATATAGTATTTCTCGAAAGAAGCAAAATATTCTAAGTACAAGGATTTGAACTACAAACTTCGCGCTTTCTTCTTACGACATTCAGTAACAACGGTGAACCTAGTCATAGGGACTAAGTTGGAAATGTGGAATCTTTGGCACAATGACAATACGTAGTATATATCACCACTACACCAAACACTTTATTTTTTCACTCGACGCGCGTTTCGCTAACCTTGTTAGCTTCATCAGGAGCGATGATTGACTGGTCATAGCAGTTTTAGAAGGAATTAAGAACACACACCTAGAATATCCAAAGACGTGATACGGCTCCCTTACTCTTTTCAGATTTGTTTATTATTGCAACTAGAAACCGGAGAAACTCCTAACGTCAAATTTGAAACCGATGTTCCGTTTCTCTCGAGGGTTACCGTGCCTTCAGACAGACAAACAGAGAGACAGATACGCATATCAATACACAGACTGACCAATGGAAATTGAGTGTGAGTACCAACATTTCTTCACGAATACAATGGTTCCCTCCAGCGAGGGAAGTAACGAACTAAAAATTGCAGAAAATGCTTATGCCAAATTTGCAATCGATATTCCGTTTTCTCGAAAGTTATTTTGTCTCCAGACAGACAAACAAAAAGACAGACACGCAGACCAATAGATAGACTGATCAATGGAGATTGATTTTTTTGTGAAGTAGAAAGCTTGAAACGTGAAGAAATTTGTTGACAAATACAATGCTTTCCTTTAGTGGGAAGTAACAAACTACAGCACGACTTGAGAAAAGAAGAAAACAAGAGTTATGTTTATCTATAAATATGTAAAATATTTATGAAAGAAATTGTGAGATGATATATTTGTTCATCCTGGAACTAAAACAAGAAATCTTGTTATACAGGTCTTCGACTATAGTTATAATAACGGAAACATCTCATGATTTACTTATCAGGATATCCTCAAAATGGTTTCATAGTAAATATTAAAACAGACATTTTTATTTGACAAACTTTGTTATTAATCTTACCTGCATCTTCATCGGGTCCGTATTTACTTGGCACATGTACTGTCCTCGATCTTCCCTTTTAACGTTCCTAATGTTAAGTGTCCATGTATTGAAATCATTGTGGGTAACGGACAATCTTGCGTTGTTCGTTATAACGCTCTCGTGAATTGCTAATATCGCCTTAGTGTCTGCCTTAATCCAAGCAACCTAGGTCGCAATTAAATAGAGATAATTATTGTAGTGGGTATATATCACAAAATATTACTTACAACTAAGTACTCAAATATTTAAGCTTTACTGTTAGTTTAGTTTATTTTTTTTTAGTTAGCTTATCATAATTAAAACTGGACATTTTTATGACGGTTTTTATCCAAGAGGCTTATAAATGCCGTAAGTCATTTCTACTGAGACACACTTTTCATGCGTTCTGTAAAGAAAATAAACGGCCAAATGCAAGTCGGACTTGCGCAATTAGTGTTTCGTACGTTGATTGCTTTTAAAATAAAAATTTTTGTTACTGAGGTATAAAATGACTTTGTTTTCGATCTTTGTTGAAAACTGATGACCTTGGAACTTTTGTTTTTTTATATGCCAGATAAATTAGTAATATTCAATCTACACCCTGTGGAGAATATTTCAGAATTTTTTCAAAATTTTTTGATCAGTACTTTTTGAGATATAAAGAAAAGCGTGCGTAAGTATTGCATTACATATATTTTGAACTTGTGTATTTTTACTAGCTTTCATTTGACCCTCTCTCGATGGCATGGTAAAAAATTTTTTTCTTAACTTCCGATTTCACCCCCCAAAACTAACCCCTTAAATCAAAATTTATCTTTCAAAACTACACGGCTTTAATGAGGCCATCAAGTCCTATATAAGTGCCAAATTTCAACTTTCTGTGTCAAATAGACGGACAGAGAAACCGACGGACAGATAGACACCGAAGTGTTCCGTACGGAACATTAAAAAGACTCGATTCTAAAATAGGTACTGAATTTGACTTGCTGACTAAAGAATAACTTAATTTAAGCAATATTTTAAATTATAAACACTACTATATTACACAAAAAAAGTTAAACAGAGGAAGGGCCTCAGATATATCCACAATTAAAAACTGGCCTCTACTTCTTTTTCTTTTTAGGGTGCCTTCTCCCTTCAGAGGTTGGCTGTCATCCTGGCTATTGTTACTTTTGGTACCGCGGCTCTAAAGGGTTGTATGGAAGTACAGCCAAACCATTCTCTTAAGTTCTTCAGCCAGGACGTGCGTCTCCTTTCTGCAGGTATTTTACATTAAATCTTTCTTTCCATTATAAGTTGTAAAATATTGTAATGTTCTTCTCGCATGATGTGATCAAAGTATTCTAGTTTCCTGGTTTTTATTTCATTGATCAATTCTCTCTCCTTGTTCATTCGTCTTAACACTTTTTGATTGTTGATTCTTTGTGTCCAGGGTATTTTTATAATGCGCTTAAAATCCACATTTCAAATAATTCCAATTTCTTCATTGTGATTTTATTGATAGTTCTGGCCTCTAATCCATATAATAGAAACGAAATTACTTAGCATTTTGTCATTCGGAGTCGGAGTTGTAAATTCAAATTACGGTGAGTATAAAGTTGTTTTATTTTAAAGAATGACGGTCTAACCTGTTGTATTCTACGGTTGATTTCCTTATCTGGTCGTGTTTCTCGTTGATTCATGTTCCCAGATATTGGCATTTATCAGTGTTGACTCTGTATTGATAGTTGTGTGGAACGAAGGAGTATTACTCTACTACTATCATGTATTTTGTCTTTTTAAAATTCATTTTGAGCCCATATTCATTGCTGATTCTATTTATTTCCTGAAGGAGTGTTTGAAGGTCCTTTCCATTGTTTGCCACCTGAACTAACGTATCGTCGGCGTATCGGATCTGGTTGATTAATAGCCTCTTTGAATATAGTATCCGAATAGTAGTTGAACAGAAGCGGGGATAGGACATACCTTTGTCTAACGTTTCTCATTATTTTTGTGTCTTCCGATGTCTTCCCTTCAGTATTGATTACCGCAGTTAGCTTCCAGTACAGATTTCTAATGATTGTTATGCCTTTGCTATCGAGTTGACTGTTGTCTAAAAGATCAAACAGTTTATCATGTCTCACCCTGTCAAACCTGTTCTCATAATCTATGAATCCTAGGCAAATCTCATTATTCATGTCTAAGCATTTTTGAGTTCGAATATTTATTGCAAACAATGCTTCTCTAGTTCCCTATCTCCTAAGGAATCCAAATTGACTTTTATTCATATCAGCCTCCAATTTATACTGGATACAATTATGAATTATCTCAAGAAATAGATTCAAAGTGTAAGACATGAAACTTATGGTTTTATGATCTGAGCATTCTTTCGCATTAGTTTTCTCTGGGAGCAAGATGAAAGCTGATTGAGGACATTCTGATAGTATTATTCATGTATTATAAATGGTGTTATACAAATATATAAGAATATGTAGTTGTTCACATTTTATTAGTTCTAGCAATTCAGCCGGATTACCATCAGGACCAGGTGCTCTTCCATCTTTTGTACATTTAATGGCGTAGATTATTTCACTTTCGATGATAGTGATGCAAACATAACACCATTTTCAGATTTCTAGATGCTATAGATCTTGAAAATAACCAATAATATGATATATATATATATATATATATATATATATATATATATATATATATATATATATATATATATATATAAAGAATCTTGAATAAGTATTCTTAAAATGTATTCATTACCGCAACCAAAAAAACTAAAAAAAAATTTCATAATGATATTGAAAATTTATAAAAATCACTTTCACTTCTTTTTGCTAAAATAATATCGCTTAAAAACTAGAGGTTTTACTGCTATTCCAAGTATTATACGAGGCTGGTTTCAAAAGTCCGTGTAAAAATAAAAACTACTTATGTGTTTGGCGTAAACCTTTTTTATTTTTCGACATAGTCTCCTTTTAGGCTTATACATTTCGTCCAACGATGTTCTAGTTTGTTGATCCCTTCCGAATAATAGGATTTGTCCAAGTCTGCAAAATATCCATTAGTGTCTGCAATCACCTCCTCGTTTGAATAAAATCTTTGTCCCGCCAGCCATTTCTTCAAATTGGGGAACAAATAGTAGTCCGAGGGAGCCAAGTCTGGAGAATAGGGGGGATGTGAAACGAGTTGGAATCCTATTTCCATTAATTTTGCGACCACAACTGCTGAGGTGTGTGCTGGTGCGTTGTCGTGATGGAAAAGGACTTTCTTGTGGGCCAATCGCGGGCGTTTTTCTTGCAGCTCGGTTTTCAAACGGTCCAATAACGATGAATAATATTCACCTGTAATAGTTTTACCTTTTTCCAGATAGTCGATGAGGATTATCCCTTGCGAATCCCAAAAGACAGTCGCCATAACCTTTCCGGCCGAAGGAACGGTCTTCGCCTTTTTTGGTGCAGATTCCCCCTTGGTAACCCATTGTTTAGATTGTTGTTTGGTCTCAGAAGTATAGTAATGTATCCATGTTTCATCCACAGTGACGAAACGACGCTTAAAGTCCTCCGGATTCTTCTGGAACAGCTGCAAACCATCCTTGCAACACTTCACACGATTCCGTTTTTGGTCAAGCGTGAGCAATCGCGGCACCCATCTTGCGGATAGCTTTCTCATGTCCAAATGTTTATGCAAAATATTATGTACCCGTTCAGTCGAGATGCCCACAGCACTAGCAATCTCACGCACCTTAACTCTTCTGTCATCCATCACCATATCATGGATTTGATCAATGATTTCTGGAGTCGTAACCTCCACAGGCCGTCCAGAACGTTCAGCGTCACTTGTGCCCATATGGCCAGTCCGAAAATTTTGAAACCACTTATAAACTGTTCTAATCGAAGGTGCAGAGTCACCATAATGTTTATCAAGCTTCTCTTTAGTCTCCTGAGGCGTTTTGCCTCTCATAAAGTAATGTTTAATCACCACACGAAATTCTTTTTCGTCCATTTCTGGAAAATCACTCGACTTCCTTGATTCACACGAATGCCAAACACAAAGAAATAGACCAATATGGCTGAAACTTGGTGTGCGTTCATTCAAGAGATGCTACTAACTAAACATGACCTCGATACGCGCCGGTAGTGCCATCTCTCGGACTTTGCACGGACTTTTCAAACCAGCCTCGTATGTGTACCAAATTTAAAATCGGTATTCGAGAGTTATAGTACATATAGTATACAGAGGGACCGACGCATAGTGGGCCAGGAATCTGATTTTTCGTTCAAAATTGTCTAGGGCCCTCAATTATGAAATCAGACTTTTTTTTAAATACTCGTAAGCGAATTCTGGACAAACGTAAGGAAGCCGATTTGCAAAATATAACTATAAAATTTTTTAAAATTGCAAAAAGCAGCGGGAGGTGAAATTTCGAAGTTCAGGTCATTTCATGTTTATGACGATTTATTTCTTTAGTCAGTTTATATTATACTTATATAAACGCATAATAGTAATTTACTGACAACAAGTAATAAGAAGTCAGAAAATTATTCCCTTCAATTAAAACTAAGACATGTACGTGGCTTTAATATGTTGTTTCATTATTTGATGGAACACCTCGTATACTTAAAAATGCATCACGGGAAACTTATTTTATGTGAAGAAAGTACTTATTTCTGTGTTCGAAACATCAAACAAATGTGCACTAAATATAGTATTTCCATTTTTATAGTATTGATCGGTTCATGTGAATTTGGATGAATGGATAGACTATTTTGATTTTCTCTTTGCTTTAGCATACCAAAAGTTATTATATATTTATTTTTCGCAACGTAACATTCTTAGAAGCCAAAAGTTAATCAAGGACTATTAAATATCCTTCCACTTTTTAAAAAATCTTTGGTTTTTGTTGCACTTTCTTATTTATCTTTTAGCTTCAAGGAACCTTATAATAATAGTAAAAATTTAACGGCTACTAGTGTCAATTGTCAAATCTTTCCTCTATGTAATATAACAGGTGAAGCTAGATATAGTATTTTTTGTTAATTTTATTAAATATTTTTATTTCAGTTTACTTTTTTATTTTTAAGACACCTGGTGTAAATAAATTTTTGCTAAGGTTGCTGATAGTAATTGGTAGAATTTTTCATATTTTGTAGGAAACGAACTGATTTAATTAACTGTAGAGGGTCTCTGTTTCTAAAAACATAATCGGAACAAGGCTACGATGCTACAGAATCCAAACCGTTCTCCTCATCTGTGAATTCTTAAAATTACACAGAAATGTTTTGAAAAAATTAAGCCATTTATAAAAATTTTTAAAAATCCGTTGTTCTTTTCTTTAAAAAAGTTATTTATTAACCAGAAATGTTTCTGAAATTTTAGGACCACTGTATAGAATTGTCGTCAATTACTTTAAAATTTAGTTCAATTATAGTAGTCAATTACTATTAAAACTAACTGAAAATCTTCGGTAAAACTACTATTTTCAGGTAATTTAAGAAAAACAGTTCACTTACGCATTACTCACACAAAGTAATTAATTCCACAATAAATTACTTTAATTGCTTTATGTATTTCCGGTAATTAAGTTATTACGCGTTTATTATAATTAAAATTTGTTTTGTAATAATTTATTTATTTTTATTGTAATTCGATTAAATTTTATAGAAATTCAATGAAATCCTAAAAAGGACGTATACATACTACAATATTTACGAAGAATCTACTCTGACTGCCTCATCTACCTTATAAAAAAATAAAAAATAAGACTATTTTCAAATTCCGCGACTCCAAGAACTCTAATAGGGATGTATAAAATGTCATATGATATATAATACACAACCTCGTTAGCCTCCTCCTCCCCCTCATTGCTTCTTAGATGCTTGACAATAAATAATTGAAAATAATGAAACAATAAGGCGATTCTCAGATTTTTCGATTTTAAGAACCCTGGAAAGGACGTAAAAAACATAATATATATATATATATATATATATATATATATATATATATATATATATATATATATATATATATAAGCAAACCCTTCAATGCCCTCCTCCATCTCTTCCACCTCTTATATGTTTGATTATGTAAACAATTATTTTTAAAAGCATGCTTATTATTCCAACTAAAATTCCAAAAAAAAAATTATGTAATAATATTGAGAATTTATAAAATTATCGACCTCACCATCCCTTTCACTTCCTTTTCCTATAGTGATAAGGTTCAAAAAATAAAAAATGGTATTTCTACTTCAAGTATTATAAGTGTACCAAATTTGAAATCATTTTGTTCGAGAGTTATCGTGTCAACAGATACACTGACAAACAGGTAGAGCGACGTAAATGTATGAAGATGTTTTTTGTGATCTAGGTACCCTGAAACGTGAAAAAAACGCAAAAAATTCCGAGGGTAATTTTTTTTTTAATAACATGATAATGAATTTAAGCAGGAGACGTAAAAAATTGCGTTTTTAGTGGATTATTGAGAAAATTTCCATTAATTATGAACAGTTCTCTTAAAAAAATTTTAATCATTTAAAAAATATAATTTTAGTTTATATTTTGAAACGGTAGAAACGGAGATTGTTGTTTCTAATAAATTTTTATAAAATACGACAGATAACTGAAAATGTAATAAAAGTCCGACGCGTTTCGCTTTATCACTGCTCATCATCCGAGCTAGGATCGATGAGCGAGAAAAGGAAACTCGAAGTGCTTATTGCATTACTGACAAATTATATGTCTGTATTTTGTATAATTTTAATAGTAATATGTTTTTTTAATGTTCCGTACGGAACACTAATGGGATCACTTCGGTGTCGGTCCGTCACACCCGACTTTCTCCGAAACTAGTTGACATATAAGGTGGAAATTTTGAGTTAAGGAGTTAGCTTGTAGGGGGAAGTGAGAAAAAAGAAAGTCTAACACGAGGTTGAAAATATATATGATGTAATACTTGCGCACACTTTTCTTTGTAATATATTAAAAAAAATGGCCAAAAATCTCTGTCCCCCACCCTATCTCGAAAAGTACTGATCAAAACATTTTGAAAACATTCTGGAAAATCTATCTCCCCCTTACTTATCTCGACAAGTACTGATGAAAAATTTGAAAATATTCTGGAATATTCTCCATAAAGTGTACATTGAGCGAAAATTATCACGAGAGGATAAAAAAACCTATGTGGCATGACAGAATGGTGAAGATTTGGAAAGTTGGGAAGTCATCCGAGACGACGAGCTACTAAATATCAATACTTATTTGGCGCAATCAGTAATACGAAGACTGGTGATCAACGCATAGGTACCGAAAAAAAAATAATAATTTGTTTATAATTAAACAAATTATTTAGGTAGTAAATATTTATTTTAAACTTTTACTACTAGATTCTAGATTGAGCTAGATTCATTTATTGGCTATTGGGTAGCTTATTTTTACTTTAAAGGTAATCACGGCATAGAACCCTAATTGCGCAAGTCCACCTTTTTTATTTTTATTTGCTTAATCTAAATTAATTTTCTGCTAATTTGCTAATTTCTCTGCTATTTTTTGTTGAGCAGTAATGGGAAGTGTCGATTTATTTCCATTCAATTACTATGCACTAACCGTTAAATTACTGCGATAGTGATCGATTACTCAGAAACTTATTACGAATCGCCAATTACTTTAATCTTAATTGTTTGAAGAAAAAATACAAATATCCTTTAAAGAACATAATTGAATTAAACTAATTCAGTTACATTCTTTCGACGCACTGCCACCATATCATAAATTAAGTAGTTATTTATATGAAATACTATTTATGTGAAATTGCTCAATTTCTGCCAAACCAATTTAAAATTTTCTAAACGTTATAAAATGTCTAAATAAATAACTGTAGCTGATACCTTAAATTCCATTTTTAGAAGGTCAAATAAAATACTCTTAAAATAAATAAATATGTCATGTTTCATGTTCTTTCGTAATGTAATGGTGTATTACGAAAAATCTATGCCTGAGAGAAATTATATTTGGAAATATTGAAATGAAATGACAAAAAAAGTGATTACATGTCATTATTAGGGCTTAGTAATAAGCTGGATGAATTACTTCATAATTACGTGTTTTTTTACCTCCCAGTTTATTAGTACTACCTTGAAATACCTAAATGATTATTACAATATATATTTCTTGTTAATTAGAGGAATTTTTTAAAATTAAATAGTACACAAAATATTTGTGTTGTGTAGTTAAGTGGTAAAGTCAAAAACTACTTCCCTAACTGATTGAAAAATTGTAATTTGTTAATTTCATTAATCAAGAAACTTTTCTTTAATACTATTAAAACTAAACAATCTTTAACGGCTCCCACTTCTTTCACCCCCTTTCTCTATTAAAATTAAAAGTAATGACAAAAAAACCCGTGTGCAAGTCGGACTTGCGCAATTAGAGTCTGTACAGTGATTGCTTTTAAAATAAAATCCTTACCTAGGCTAAGCTAATTAGGTCCCTGATATGTATATGTCTCAGGATCCAATCTGTATTTTCACCTTTTTTTCTTAGTCAATAATGTATAATAGTTATAGCATCTTAGTTACCTAATAGCCAAAAAATCAATCTAGCTCAATCTAGAGTCTAGTAGTAAAAGTGTAAAATAAATATTTACTACTTAATATTTGTTCAATTATAAACAAATAAAATAAAATTATTTTGTCTTGGTACAGGAGCGACGCGTGACTCGGCAGCAGTTCTTTACTGAAAAGTATATTTAAAAAATTTCCACTTTTATACCAGATAAATTATCAAGCGTAATGCACTCGTGATAATTTTCCGCTCAAACTACATTATATGAAGACTATTCCAGAATTTTCTCAAAATTTTTTGATCAGTACTTTTCAAGATAGAGTGCGGGAGAGTGATTTTTGGCCATTTTTTAAAAATACCAGGTGTACAAGTATGAAATGCGGATTTCAGACAACAGATGGTGCACCAATGCAGTTTGTGCTATACAGATTTGACACTGCGCTATTTTGTTGTGTCATCAACAAGTGATAAATTGGAAAAGTGTGTGCATAGTGTTTTGTTGTTGTGTTCAATATGTCGAAATTTATACCAAACAAAGAGCGTTCGCGGACAGCATTCATTTTTTGTTTTCATTTGAAGAAAACTGCTGTTGAATCATACCGATTACTTCGAGAAGCTTATGGTGAACATGCTCCATCGCAAGATACGTGTGAACGATGGTTTCGGCGTTTCAAAAGTGGTGACTTCGATGTTGCAGACAAGGAAAAAAATACGAAGATGTGGAATTGCAAGCATTGTTGGACGAAGATGATTCAAAAACACAAAAACAACTCGCCGAGTAATTGGGCGTCAACAAGCTGTTTCCAATCGGCTATGAGAGATGGGAAAGATTCAGAAGACCGGTAGATGGGTACTACATGAGTTGAACGACAGGCAAATGGAAAAGCGCAAAAACACGTGTGACATTTTGCTCGCTCGGTACAGAAGGAAGTCGTTTTTGCATCGTATAGTTACAGAAGATGAAAAGTGGATTTATTTTGAGAATCCCAAGCGCAAAAAATCATGGGTAGTTCCAGGCGCACCATCCACATCGACCGCAAGACCGAATTGTTTTGGCAGAAAGACGATGCTCTGTGTTTGGTGGGACCAGAGGGGCGTGCTCTATTATGAGCTATTAAAAACTGGGGAAGTGGTTAATACTAAACGTTACCAACAACAATTGACCGATATGAACCGTTCGCTGTTTGAAAAAAGGCCAGAATACCGAAAGAGGCAACACAAAGTCATTTTTCTTCATGACAATGCTCCATAACATACGGTAAAACCAGTTCGCGACACGTTAGAAGCACTCAGCTGGGAAGTTCTATCCCATGCTGCTTACTCACCAGACTTGGCTCCTTCCGATTACCACTTGTTTGCATCGATGGGTCACGCACTCGCTGAGCAGCGCTTTGGTTCATACGAAGATGTGAAAAAATGGCTCGATGAATGGTTCGCAGCAAAGGGGAAGATTTTTATTGGCGTGGTATTCACAAAACTGCCCGAAAGATGGGAAAAATGTATAACAAGCAATGGAGCATACTTTGAATAAAGCACTTTTTATCATTTTTCCGAATTTAACATGTTTTTTTAGAAAAAAATTCGCATTTCATACTTGTACACCTGGTAATACAAAGAAAAGTGTGCACAAGTATTACATCATATATACTTTTGAACTCGTGTTTTCACAAGCTTTCATTTGACACCCCACTCGATGGCCTGGTGAAAATATTTTTTTTCACTTCTGGTTTCATCCCCCAGAACTAACACCTTAAGTCAAAATTTAACTTTCAAAACTACACGGCTCTAATTGGTCCATCGATTCCTATATTAGTGCCAAATTTCAACTTCCTATGTCAAATAATGTTAGAGAAAATTTGGTGTGCCAGACAGACAGATAGGGGGGGGGGGGGGGACAGACGGACACCGAAGTGAATTAACCTGAACTATATCCTTAAAATTTTGCCATTATATCAGTTAAAGAGCCTGGAAAAATTCTTAAAATACTATTGAAATAATAAGTTATTTAACGTATTCTTTCTCCCACTCTCCGTCTTAAAATTGAAGCTATTAAAAAAATAACATAATTTATGGATTCCTCGACTTCAAAAGTCCTGAAAAGAACATATTACATGATATATCTAAAACAGCTAATCTCCTCGCCCACCCCTGTATCACTTTATATGTTGTATCATAAATACTTTTGCGCAAAATTTGTTTATCATCTCAACACGGAACCAGGAAAAAATTGCCATATTATTGTTAAAACCTTACAAAAAAGGCACTCATCCCTTTCAAGCCCTGCCCATAAACCGATAGAGCTCAAAAACTAGAGTTTTCATTCTATCGTTAGATCTTATACATATATGTACCAAGTTTGTAAATTGATATCTTATTTCGTTTAAGAGTTATTGTGCCAGACCCACAAACTGACGGTAGTGACAGACCATGTTTTTTTCTAATCTAGGAACTCTAACATGTGAAGAAAAGCAAAAATCTCGGGGCTTAATTTTTGAAATACTTTCCCTTAGCAGGAGAAGTAAAAAGCCTGGATTAAGTGTGAGAAAGCCAAATACTCTATTTATTTTAGAACTGTGTGTTTGTAGGGAAAATACGAGGTCCGCCTGGTAAGTTTTTACAAACAACTAGATGGTTCTGTTGAAATGTGACATTAGCATTGTTGTAAAATTTGACATTTGTTATTTTTAAAACAGTGACAGTAATTTACTTATAGTGAGCGTTAAAAAAAAAACAGTTTTGAGAACAAATGGAATTTTCACGGAAACGTTTTTGTTGAATGATTTTTTTACGATTTTAAAAAACGCCTAACTCAACAATAATGCCTCGAATTACTTCGTCTAACTTTTGGTAATGAATCACCATCAGAAAAAACTGTTTAAAATTGGTTCAGAGGAACGGAGGACAGGTAATGATGAATGGTATACAACAATTTGTTTGCCAGAAGTCATCGATGAAATCAGGAAAAGCAATCGAAAACGTCGCTTCATTTTTCGTCATGACAATGCCAACTCTCACACACAGCACATCAAACAGTTGATTATTTGACGCATAAAGACTTCTTTTTGTTCCCGAATGTCAAAAAAAAAATGCATTGATAGTGATTTTCGTCACCTCAAGAAGCTGTTGAATCCATCCAAAACCATATTTTTGAGGTACCAACTTCAGAGTGCAAAACATGTTTTGAGAATTGCTTCCAATGCATGCAAATGTATATACGAGGCTGGTTTGAAAAGTCCGTGCAAAGTCCGAGAGATGGCACCACCGGCGCGTATCGAGGTCATGTTTGGTTAGTAGCATCTCTTGAATGAACGCACACCAAGTTTCAGCCATATTGGTTTATTTCTTTGTGTTTGGCATTCGTGTGAATCAAGGAAGTCGAGTGATTTTCAAGAAATGGACGAAAAAGAATTTCGTGTGGTGATTAAACATTACTTTATGAAAGGCAAAATGCCTCAGGAGACTAAAAAGAAGCTTGATAAACATTATGGTGACTCTGCACCTTCGATTAGAACAGTTTATAAGTGGTTTCAAAATTTTCGGACTGGCCATATGGGCACAAGTGACGCTGAACATTCTGGACGGGCCTGTGGAGGTTACGACTCCAGAAATCATTGATCAAATCCATGATATGGTGATGGATGACAGAAGAGTTAAGGTGCGTAAGATTGCTAGTGCTTTGGGCATCTCGACTGAATGGGTACATAATATTTTGCATAAACATTTGGACATGAGAAAGCTATCCGCAAGATGGGTGCCGCGATTGCTCACGCTAGACCAAAAACGGAATCGTGTGAAGTGTTGCAAGGATGGTTTGCAGCTGTTCCAGAAGAATCCGGAGGACTTTAAGCGTCGTTTCGTCACTGTGGATGAAACATGGATACATTACTATACTCCTGAGACCAAACAGCAATCTAAACAATGGGTTACCAAGGGGGAATCTGCACCAAAAAAGGCGAAGACCATTCCTTTGGCCGGAAAGGTTATGGCGACTGTCTTTTGGGATTCGCAAGGGATAATCCTCATCGAATATCTGGAAAAGGGTAAAACTATTACAGGTGAATATTATTCATCGTTATTGGACCGTTTGAAAACCGAGCTGCAAGAAAAACGCCCGCGATTGGCCCACAAGAAAGTCCTTTTCCATCACGACAACGCACCAGCACACACCTTAGCAGTTGTGGTCGCAAAATTAATGGAAATAGGATTCCAACTCGTTTCACATCCCCCCTATTCTCCAGACTTGGCTCCCTCGGACTACTATTTGTTCCCCAATTTGAAGAAATGGCTGGCGGGACAAAGATTTTATTCAAACGAGGAGGTGATTGCAGACACTAATGGATATTTTGTAGACTTGGACAAATCCTATTATTCGGAAGGGATCAACAAACTAGAACATCGTTGGACGAAGTGTATAAGCCTAAAAGGAGACTACGTCGAAAAATAAAAAAGGTTTACCCCAAACACATAAGTAGTTTTTATTTTTGCACGGACTTTTCAAACCAGCCTCGTAAATCTTGAACCGAATATTTTGAGAAAAATAAAACGATTTGTACCAACTTAAAACGTAGCCCTCGTACTTGGCAAATTACTTTACCGATTTTTTTTTAAAGGTTGTAGTTATACCTGTTATTTAAAAGCAAAACTAAGGACCTTAATTAAGGGTAGAACATCTCAAAGTAGTCAGTATAAATGTAAACTTTCCTGATTACAAGTTAGACCCTGACATGTAGAAATAAACTTTCATTCCAGTGTTTATCAATATTCTACAAGTTTGCTTGCTTACGGTTTCCGCCAAAACCAAAAATAACAGTAAAGAAGCGCCGGAGGTTGGAATTGATCTTATCTCTGCCGCAAGGTAGCTATATCGTATCATCTGTATATGACCGGCACGAAGGCCCAGCTTTGGGTCTAGCGACACGGGACCGTCGACATAGCTTTCATATGTAAACAAGATTACCATTATTCACCTTCGATGCGGCCGGCCCGACCAATGAGATTCTTACATGCAGGGATAATACGCGAACATGTCGAAATATACATGAGCCTTTTACCTTGCTGATTTTCGCCGTATATAATTAATAAAGTTTAAAGTGCCTTTTACGCAATGGATTTTAAAATGTATTCAAATTTTCTCTCGGCTTGTATGCCAACGAATTTGAAATATATAAACTTTAAGAGGACAATGTAACTAGTTACAAAGGGATACAAATATTAACTTTATAATAATTTTTGTAGCACTTGACATTTGACATATCTGCATATGAGGGCTACCTTTTAAGTTTTTGCAAAAATAATGAAAAAGATACATTTTTTTGGTACAAATCGTTTTATTATTTTTCAAAATATTCGGCTTTAAGATTGCACTTTTGCATGCGTTCGAATCAATTCTCGCAACATTTTTGCCTCTCTGAAGTTGGTACCTTAAAAAAATGGTTTTGGAAAGATTAAACAGTTTCTTGAGGTGATGAAAATCGCAGCCCAGGCATTTTTTTTTGACATTCGGAAAAAAGAACAAGTCGTTAGGCGATAAATCAGGTGAATACGGGCAATGAGACAATAATTCGATGTTTTTCTCCGTCAAATAATCAATTGTTTGACGAGCTGGCATTGTCATGATGAAGTATGATGCGATGTTTTCAGTTGTTTTTCTTGATTTCATCACTGACTTCTGGCAATCAATTTGGTATATACCATTCAGCAATAACTGTTCTTCCATCCTCTATAGCAATGGTTGCAATACGAAGTTTAGCTTGTTACTCCTCGTACAACCCTTTTCGAGCAGTCTTTTATATGGAGAACCTCATGCCTGTAGAACAATTTGCCCAGGACTGTGTTTCCGACCGAGTACAATTTACATGGATTCAAGACCATCGTGAATCGCTTCTTCCGCACACGTGTAGCTTCTGTAGCGCTTTAGGGATTTCCCTGCAGCACGTATGCTAGGCCCATAAAAAAATATCCAGTGTAACCAAAGAAACAAGTGATCATTTCTTGGAAGTGCTTCGCTAACGAACCACTTTTGTTGGATTCGGTTCATCTTGGAACACTGAAACAGTTGATTGTTGCTTAGTTTCCGGCTCGTACGTACATATCCAAGTTTCGTCTCGATGTTGTATACTGATTTTTTGAGCATTTTCTTACATCAATCGACATGAGCCTATTTTTGAGTTTCAGTCAAAGTATGCGGAATCCATTGAGAACAGATCTTTTTCACAGCCAGATGTCTATACAAAATTAAATGTACTACAGTCTTCGATATGCCTAAAGATGCCTCTATCTTACGGTAAGTCACATGCTAATCCTCTTCAATCGTGTACACAGCATCGATATTTTTTGGAACAACAACCGATTTTGGTCGACCTTCACGAAATGAATACACGTCGCGATAATATCACATTCGTCTGAGATTCAGCTTGCCCCTCCTTTTACTACCCTATTCAATCATTCTTTTATTGGGACAACCTTAGCCCTTTGGATTTATTTGCCTAAGACTGTATCTCTTACCGAGTACAGTCTGTTAAGTAAGAACGTGACCGCTGGTATTCTTGAAAAAATGTGTTTCGAGAACATTTTTGCCATAAATGTATTCTTTGGTGTGCTAACAATGGCGCCATTACCTTAGTAAGTTGTCTAATCGCCTTCTGCGAGACAAAGACAAAGTCCTCAGAGTCTTTCTTTTGAGTTTTCTCTTCACAGGGACCAAACATTTACGAGGCTGGTTTGAAAAATCCGTGCAAAGGTCCGAGATATGGCACCACCGGCGCGTATCGAGGTCATGTTTAGTTAGTAGCATTTCTTGAATGAACGCACACCAAGTTTCAGCCATATTGGTCTATTTCTTTGTGTTTGGCATTCGTGTGAATCAAGGAAGTCGAGTGATTTTCAAGAAATGGACGAAAAAGAATTTCGTGTGGTGATTAAACATTACTTTATGAAAGGCAAAAACGCCTCAGGAGACTAAAGAGAAGCTTGATAAACATTATGGTGACTCTGCACCTTCGATTAGAACAGTTTATAAGTGGTTTCAAAATTTTCGGACTGGCCATATGGGCACAAGTGACGCTGAACGTTCTGGACAGCCTGTGGAGGTTACGACTCCAGAAATCATTGATCAAATCCATGATTTGGTGATGGATGACAGAAGAGTTAAGGTGCGTGAGATTGCTAGTGCTGTGGGCATCTCGACTGAACGGGTACATAATATTTTGCATAAACATTTGGACATGAGAAAGCTATCCGCAAGATGGGTGCCGCGATTGCTCGCGCTTGACCAAAAACGGAATCGTGTGAAGTGTTGCAAGGATGGTTTGCAGCTGTTCCAGAAGAATCCGGAGGACTTTAAGCGTCGTTTCGGCACTGTGGATGAAACATGGATACATTACTATACTCCTGAGACAAACAACAATCTAAACAATGGGTTACCAAGGGGGAATCTGCACCAAAAAAAGGCGAAGACCGTTCCTTCGGCCGGAAAGGTTATGGCGACTGTCTTTTGGGATTCGCAAGGGATAATCCTCAACGCCTATTACAGGTGAATATTATTTCATCGTTATTGGACCGTTTGAAAACCGAGCTGCAAGAAAAACGCCCGCGATTGGCCCACAAGAAAGTCCTTTTCCATCACGACAACGCACCCGCACACACCTCAGCAGTTGTGGTCGCAAATTAATGGAAATAGGATTCTAACTCGTTTCACATCCTCCTATTCTCCAGACTTGGCTCCCTCGGACTACTATTTGTTCCCCAATTTGAAGAAAATGGCTGGCGGGACAAAGATTTTATTCAAACGAGGAGGTGATTACAGACACTAATGGATATTTTGTAGACTTGGACAAATCCTATTATTCGGAAGGGATCAACAAACTAGAACATCGTTGGACGAAGTGTATAAGCCTAAAAGGAGACTATGTCGAAAAATAAAAAAGGTTTACCCCAAACACATAAGTAGTTTTTATTTTTGCACGGACTTTTCAACCAGCCTCGTACAATATGGTTGACGTCCGGCGATTGTGAGGGTCACTCTAGTATCTTACCGTGAGCCAAGCGATTTCGCCCAGCAAAGGTTTCTTCAACATGCTTCGGAATTTGACATCATGACTACGAAGATGTTGTTGAATGGTCTCATGGGATATATTAAAGTCAATTTCGGGTTAAATGAAAACAAAGACACGATTCGTTTTTTGACTTTCGGAGTGACTTTGCCTACCGAGCCACGTTTTTGGAAAGTGTCGACATTTTTCGTCTTGTTAAAACGACTTACCTACTTCTTCACAAACGATACGGACTTTTTAATATATTTAGCGGCCGCAGAATGTGTCATTTTAGGTCCTTTTGGATGGAAATAAACAAAGATTTTCCTCGAACCGACGCACAAACAAGTGCCTCATTTTGGATTTTACATGATTTCGACGAAAGTTCCGAGTCGACTGATACTTTTCTAAATTGCATCTACCAAAAATAAATTATCGCGGACACGTTCTTACTTGACGGACTGTACGATTTACAGCGATTTGAGATAAACTTGAATGGCTCTTTCCGCACACGCTTCACTCCTGTAGAGCTTTAGGGATTTTCCCGTAGCACGTGTGCAATTTCCCGTACAAATGCTAATATTATATCAAATGTTTCATACTTCCGCCAAACCTAAAATTTCTGGTATAAATTTAATGTCGCATTAAAGATTTTTCCATCTATGTACGTATAAAAAAGTAATATCATTACTTTCAGCGCTCCACAATGTAATTTATTTACTATTTATTTAATTGCTTTATCTAAACTAAATCTTATTAACCTAACTTTCAATTTCCTTTTATTCAAAATACCAAAAAAAAAAATGAAATAAATTATGGGACGAGCAGTGTGGTGTACACGCGCGGAGCGAGTTCAGATTTCAGCGGCATGCTACCCTAGGCTATAACCCAGATGGAACAATGGCTGTAAAATTGAAACTTAATGAGGTGTAAACAGTTTAAATTGATATTTAAAAGAACCGAGATAACCTAGACTTGAACGGCAATCTGATTTAAAAAACAGTCTTTTCTATAATGACTGTAATCTTAACTTTTTGTTATTTAAATCAGTGAATCGCCAAATTGCGGTAGTACATAATGTTTCTTAAACTCAAAATTGTTTTTATAAGAATAAAAAAAGGATAAATCAAATTTGTCAATAGAAATTAAAGTATCTGTTATTTGAACAGGATTGAACTATTTTATTTTAATAAAAATAACTAGGGGCTGCTCGCAGAAAGATCTGTTTTCACCCTTGCTATACTCAATCCTGGTGGACAGTCTGGTGGCTATAATTCAGCTGCAGGAGGTAGAGCCCCGAGCATATGCTGACGATTTAGTTATCATAGTAAAAGGGCGCTTTGAAGTGAAAATTAACCAGGACTACGATGTTTCGAAACTGATATATCATGGTTTATGGAATCAAAATAATCAAGCAAGTTCTTGCTTCCGTATTAAAAGTACGTTGGCTTCTTAGCAGAGCTCGTCAGCCAGCCTAGGTGACGAGGCAATCGCTTCACAACCGTAAAAGTGCCAATATCCAACAAACAATAACTGTTGAACCACTTCCATTAACTAGGAAAGGAAAAAAAAATAGTATTAATTAGACAGATCGTTGAAAGATATGGGTGTAAGCTTGTTGATGTTATTCAAGTTTTTACGTGTCGTGTGAAGTGAAGAATTGTATCTATAAAATTATCTTCCAAGATTTCGGCGTGTTTTGACGTTTCAGTGTCCGAAGAACAAGTTTTTCGTTGAGCTAGAGCTAATACAAATATTTTAATCTTAAAAATATACAGCCAAATATATAAGACGTAGAAGGGTTGAGGAGGAGGTAAAAGTAAATCTTCTATGTCTTCTTTAGGGTTCATGAAATTGAAGAATCTAAAAATTATGTTATTTTTTCCTTATTTCCATGAAGTACCTATGACGTAATACTACTTGGTTTAAGTTATTTTTAATGTCCCGTACGGAACATTTATGGGATCACGCTGGTGTCTGTCCTTCTGGCTGTCTGTCCGTCCGTCTGTCACACCCGATTTTCCCCGAAAATATTTGACATAGAAAGTTGAAATTTGAAGAAGACCGTATAGTTTTGAAAGTTAAATTTTGACCTAAGGGGTGGATGGTGAACTCGGAAGGGAAAAAAAATTTCCAGGTCATCGAGAGGAGTGTCAAATGAAAACTTGTGAAAATACGAGTTCAAAAATACATATAATGTAATATTCTTGCGCACTTTTTTTTGTGTTATTTTAAAAGAATTGCCAAAAATCGATGCTCCCCTTTATCGCGAAAAATATTGATCAAAATTTTTTTTATCTATAATATACATAAAATGCAACGTCTCTCTATCGGTCTGTCTGTCTGTCTGCCTGTCTGTCCGTCTGTTAGTGCGCTTATCACTGGAGAACCACTTATCCGATTTATGTACTTCTATAATATATATAAAATGCAACGTCTCTCTGTCTGTCTGTCCGTTAGTGCGCTTATCACTGAAGAACCACTTATCCGAGTTACGTACTTCTATAATATATATAAAATGCAACGTCTCTCTGTCTGTCTGTCGGTTAGTGCGCTTATCACTGGAGAACCACTTATCCGATTTACGTACTTTCTATAATTTATAATATATATAGACAACGATCTTCTTTGAATGTCAGGTAAGTTACCACATAATTTGACGGAATACTCGCAGCATAGCTTTTGTTTACAGTGTCAAATGTACTGCAACAGTGTAACTTGATTTTAACCAAACATTAATGATTAAATACTCAGTATTTATTATTTTAAAATACTCCTAATTTTTTGCAGCATACCAAATAAAGAACATTCCAATTATTACTACGAACCGCCTCCCGATTATGATGTGGAAGGAACACCTGGTGCCCACAGACGATGGTCTGTAGCTACAAGTGGTCTGCCAAGCGTTGCGCAGCAAGTTTACGTGCCACCGCCCAAGAAGGATGGATACAATAATATAGAAAACTTTAGCATAAAAATACCAAAAACTAAACTTCAACCTCATACCCATCATCGCCATCATCATTATTTGGACCGCGCAAGGTCGCAGTCGCCTAGCTGGAAAAACAAACAAGGAGAACCCATTAAGCCAGAAAATAATGCACAATTTAATGGTAAGGTAGCCATCTCGAGGAGTTATTATGAGCTTGGAGGTAACAGACAAACGCAGGAAGTTGCACCAAATTGTAAACTGAAACGTAATCAAGAGGTAAGCGATTTTTTTGTTTACTTCTATAATATATATAAAATGCAACGTCTCTCTGTCTGTCTGTCCGTTAGTGCGCTTTTCACTGGAGAACCACTTATCCGATTTACGTACTTCTATAATCTATAATATATATATAAAATGCAACGTCTGTCTGTCTGTCTGTCCGTTAATGCGCTTATCACTGGAGAACCATTTATCCGATTTACGTACGTTTTTTTTAAAACATACATATGTTCTCTGGCCAGGTTATAGGTTATATTTTATTACGATAGGTAGCGTAAGGAATGAGCAGTGACGATAATAGTGAATGAAGTCGGGAAAAAAGTTTGCCGCTAGTGCGTTCCCTTGAAATACACAGTCTAAACCATTAAATATGGAATAATATTATGTAGCAGAGAATATCTACAATTTATAATATATATAAAATGCAATGTCTCTCTGTCTGTCCGTCTGTCCATTAGTGTGTTTATCACGCGAGAAACCACTTATCCGATTTACGTGCTTTTTTTAAAACATACATATGTTCTCTCGCCAGGTTATAGGATATATTTTATTGCGTTAGGTAACATAAAGAATAAGCAGTGACGATAATAGCGAATTAAGTCAATCAAGGTTACTGTTAGCGCCTTCTCTTGCAATACACTGCCTAAACCATTAAATATGGAACAATATCATGTTGCAAAGAATATAATATATATAAAATGCAACGTCTCTCTGTCTGTCTGTCTGTCTGTCCGTTAGTGCGCTTATCACTTGAGAACCACTTATCCGATTTACGTGTTTTTATAAATTTATACATATGTTCTATATAATTCGATATAAGCCTAGAAAATGGGAGATAAGGAGAAATAAGCAGAGATAAGTCTAGATAATGGGAATTATGGTGAGATAATAGGAGATAAGGAGAAATAATGAGAGATAAGGAGAAATATTGCGAGATAAGTCGAGATAAGCCTAGATAATGGGAGATAAGGTGAGATAATGGGAGATAAGTATCAATAATGGGAGATAAGCCTAGATAATGGAAATTATATAGAGATAATGGGAGATAAGTAGAAATAATGGGAGACATTTTATTACGTTTGCTAACATAAGGAATAAGCAGTGACGATAGTAGTAAATCAAGTCCACGCGAGAGGAGCCGCGGGCCCGGTTAGTCTGATATAAAAAAAATTATGAAAACTATGTTTCTTATGTCGCTATTGTACCGAGATATAATTTTATTTTATTTTAAAAGAAGCCACAGTAAGGAATACTAATTGCGCAAGTCCGATTTGCACTTGACCGGCTTTTTTTGATTTTAGAAAGTCAAATTTAGTATTTAGCGAGGGAATGGGTAAATACTATTTATTAAGTTTATTGATCAAATTCTAGAGCTTTAATTCCATATCCATATGTAATATTTTATTAGGCAGTATTTTTTTAATGATATATTTAAAAACTTCAGAGCAAAATTACAAGTCTTCTCGAATAATATCATTTTTAAAACAATTTTTTCGTAGACACTCTATTCCTACACCTATTTAAAATACTGCTATTTTAAAATATTTACACATAAAATGTTCCACGAGGCAATATTTAATTTTAAACTCTTTAAAACTTTTCTGTATACTTATTTCATTCTTTAATTATTTTCAAGTTTTTATAAGCTCAAGAAAAGCTTTTTAAAACTTAAGATAATAGGTATCTTATTTTCTTTCACATTGTTAAGTATAGCGTTAAAAGTTTATGGTTTTAAAATTTAAAACTCATAATTTAAATAATTTAAACAGCGTTTTAATTGAAAAGCGCACCAGTTTTGTCTTTTATTACTTTTCTACTCTCATTTTATGAAGATAGCATGTAAAAGTCGTAATTTTTAAAGTATCTAAGTCTTTACTGGTTGTTGAAATATCTCACTCAATTTACACTTTCATTATTTGTACAGTCAATTTTAAAACTCTGCAAAGTACTTTACCTAGTACTTTCCTTGTAAATACAAGGTGTGAAGTACATACGTAACTTCAGAATAATCATTACTATCCTTAATAATGCCTGAAAGTGAGACATCAACCACAACATCTTGGAACCTTTAATATAAGTTTAATTGCATTTAAAATTACCTGTTGTCAACTAAAACAAGTAAAAAAAATGCAATATTACTAAGAATTTTTTTAGGTCACTCGTAATTAGATTTAAGTCTTCTCTATTTCGATTTCTGTTAAAATTGAAAATAATGAAAAAATAACACAATTTTTAGATTTCTCGAATCCAAGAATCCAGAAAAGGATATGCAAGACGAAATATACGGAGCAACTCCCCTAACACACTTCCTTATTACTTTCACTTTTTACATGTTTGACTGTAAACAACAAAATAATAATGCAAAAATAATACAATCTTGAGATTCCTTGACTCCAAGAAATCCAACAAAGACGTGTAAACAATGTGTACGGAGCAACCTCTGTATCTTTTTCCCATTTTCTTAACGCTTCATATGTTTAACTGAAAATAATGAAAAAATAACACGATTTTCATATTTATCGATTCCAAGATACCTACAACTGATATATGTTATAACACGATATATACGGAACAACTCTCTCTTCCGCCTTACTTCTTTAAATGTTTGACTATAAAGATATAAATTGAAAATATTAAAAAAATAAAACAGTTTTAACTTTGTAGACTCCAAGAACCCTAAAAAGGATGTATGACACTTCTTCCAATTTTTCGCTAACTTCTTTCGCCTTCTTTATATGTTTGATTCCAAGTAATAGAAAACGATAAAAATATGACATTATTTTTAGATTTTCCGACTCCAATAACTCGGAAAAGGTTGTATATCATAACATATACAGAGCAAACCCTTTACCTCCATTCTCCACCCCTTTAGCCCTTAATATGTTTTACTAGTTGAAAGTAATGAAAAAATAGCATAGTATTACACAACTCCTGAAAGGGGTGTGTATATTCTATATACTTGATTATCAAAATTTGAGAATAATGGAAAAAGTAGCATAATTTTCAAATTCCCCGATTCCAAGGATATATCTTATATACGATTTATATTTAGTAATCTTTTCTTCCCCTTTAAATCGTTATATATTTTACTATATAGGTAATCTAAAATAATGAAAAAATTATAAAAAACTGGTCAAGTGCAAGTTGGACTTGCGCAGTTAGTGTTCCGTTCCGTGGTTAACTAAATTAATTACCTAATATCCAATAAATGAATCTAGCCCAATCTAGAATCTAGTAGTAAAACTTTAAAACAAATATTTACTATCTAAATATCTGTTTAATTATAAATAAATAAAATAAAATTATTTTGTCTTCGCTACCTATCCATTGGTGATCAGTCGTCATGATATTACTGATTTTATCGAGTACCTATTGATATTTCGTAGCTTAGTCCCGGTTGAATTCCCAACTTTCCAAATCTTCACCATTTTATCATGCCACATATTTTTTTTTATACCAGAAACATTATAAAACGTAATGTACTCGTGCTAATTTTCGTCCAATATCCACTTTATTTAGACTATTTTAGAATTTTTTCAAAATTTTTTGTCTAGTACTTTTCGTGATAGGGATTTTTGGTCATTTTTTAAAAATAATACAAAGAAAAGTGTGCGCAAGTATTACATCATATATATTTTTGAAGGAGGGTTTAAGAAAGGAAGATCCACTATAGATCAAGTCTTCACGATGAAACAACTACTACACAACAGCTACGAGCGGAACTTGGGACTGCATATTCTTTTCGTGGATTACAAACAAGCCTATGACTCCATAATAAGATCGAAACTTTACGGAGTAACGGAACAACTTAAAATTCCGCCGAAGTTGATAAGACTGGTTAAAATCACTATGAACGAAACATGGAACATAGTCTCGCTGGAAGGGGGCTTGTCCAAGGGCATTTGCAGTGAGGAACGGTTTGAGACAGGGAGACCCGCTGTCCACGACACAGTTTGGTCTAACCTTGGAGGCCATTTTAAGGGAGAGTGGAGTGCAGACTAAAGGAAGAATATACCATAGGAAACAGCAGGTCGTTGCTTTCGCAGATGATTTAGCACTTATTACAAGATCAAAGAGTGAACTACAGAAAATGTTCAAAAACATAGAAGCAACAGCTAAACAATACGGTCTATATATAAATTAAGAAAAAACAAAATATTTTGAAATGAGAGCTGAAGAAGGACCTAGGCGGGAAAAGATAAAAATTAAGAGCAAAGGAAGTAAAAAGTACAACTTCGAGAAAGTTAGCCATTTTCAATACCTGGGTGAGACGATCAATAATAGAGCTGATGACGACATGGAGATTGAGAAACGAATATCGAAGGGTAGCAAAGCTATGGGAACCCTAAATACAATGATAAAGTCCAAACTGATAAGTAGAAGAACTAAAAAAAGGATTTACAAGACAGTGATTCAGCCAGCAGTGGTGTACGGTAGCGAAACATGGATTCTGAGCCGAAGAAATACAGGAAAGATGGGAAAGAAGGATGCTCCGTAAGATGTATGGTGGACCAAAAAAAGAAGACGGTGGGTGGAGAAGAAGGACTAACCAGGAAGTGAGGGAGCTATATGGACAGCCTAATATCATCCAGAAAATTCGAGGTCGAAGGGCTAGTTGGTTGGGTCACGTATATAGAATGCCGCTGTACAGACATGCAAAGTGCTGACACTGGGGCGAGGGCGGCAAACGCAGAAGAGGAAGACCCAAAAAGAGATGCTAAGAGGATGTAAAAGCTGACATAGTGGCACTGAGGGTATCGCACTGGGAGCAGAAGACAAAGAATAGGAGGGAATGGAGAGAAATCATCAAAAAATTGAAGCCATGGGCCTCACGGGCTGAAGAGCTGCTATATATATATATATATATATATATATATATATATATATATATATATATATATATATATATATATATTTGAACTCGTGTTTTCAGAAGCTTTCATTCGACATCCCACTCAATGACCTGTTAAATTTTTTTTCACTTCCGATTTCACCCCCCAACTCCTATATTTGTGCCAAATTTCAACTCATGTTACTCTGTAATATTACAGAAACAACCCTTTTGGAAATTACAGGATATATAGTGGTAATCAATTGCTGTCGATAAATGTTGCAATTGTTATGTATTGTGTACATTTTAATCACTCGCATACATACAGTGTTTACGTTTACTATAGAAAAAAGATTTGACATTGTAGAAAGGGAAATACTAAATTCTAAGTTACTAAAATAGGTGCAATGGTGCTTCCTTAATTACGTGCTTAGTGCTGGGTGCTGGTGCAGTGCTTCAGTGCTCGGTGCTCAATGGTGGTCCCACTTATAAAAGAAATGTTCTCAAAACAGTAAACTGCAGTTTTAAATAATAATTAAAAGTTGAAAAATTTTTTAGTGTAAATATCGCGATTAAAAGTACATACTTGTTAGCCTAAATTAAATTGTCTTACTGTAAAAATTGTTGTTCAAGCAGGATATTTTCATATATATTCACTGAAATCGTCCAAGAAAGTAAAAATGTATTCTTAAAGATAAAAAAACCGGTCAAATGCAAGTTGAACTTGCACAATTAGTGTTCCATACGTTGATTGTTTTTAAAATAAAAATTATTGTTAGGGTGGTATAAAATGATCAGTGACTTCACAAAACACACCCCAAATGAGTTTTCAACAAAGTTTGTTTCCAATGTTTACTGAAAACTGGTGACCTTGAAATTTTGTTTTTTTTTTATATTCCAAATAAATTATTAAAGGTGATAATTTTCGTTCAATCTATACCACGTGGAGAATATTCCAGAATTTTTTCAAAATTTTTTGATCAGTACTTTTCGAGATAAGGTAGGAGGAGACAGCGATTTTTCGCGATTTTTTAAAAGTAATACGAAGAAAAGTGTGCGCAACTATTACATTATATATATATATATATATATATATATATATATATATATATATATATATTTTACTCGTGTTTTCACAAGCTTTCATTTGACACCACACTCGATGACCTAGTAAAAAAATTTTTTTTTCGCTTTATCTCCCATAATCTCGAATTCTCCCGTAATACAGGGGCTTATATCTCTTTATCTATCATTATTCAAGCCATTCTCCAAATATTTCTCCTTATCTCCCAGGGTCTCCAACTTTCCCATATTATAAGGGCTTATATATTGCATTTTCTGTCATTTTTCCGCATTATCTCCCATAATCTCAATTTCTCCCGTAATACAGGGGCTTATATCTCTTTATCTATTATTATTCAAGCTACTCTCCAAATATTTTTCCTTATCTCCCAGGATCTCCAACTTTCCCATATTATAAAGGCTTATATATTGCATTTTCTGTTATTTTACCGCATTATCTCCAATTATTTCGCCTTATCTCCCATAATCTCGAATTCTCCCGTAATACAGGGGCTTATATCTCTTTATCTATCATTATTCAAGCCATTCTCCAAATATTTCTGCTTATCTCCCAGGATCTCCAACTTTCCCTTATTATAAAGTCTTATATATTGCATTTTCTGTAATTTTTCCGCATTATCTCCAATTATTTCGCCTTATCTCAGATAATCTCGAATTCTCCCGTAATACAGGGTCACCCCTCAAAACGAACCCCTTAAGTCAAAATTTATGTTACGGTGGTATAAAATGATCAGTGACTTCACAAAACACACCCCAAATGAGTTTTCAACAAAGTTTGTTTCCAATTTTTACTGAAATCTGATGACCTTGAATTTTTTTTTTTTTTTTTTTTTTTAAATACCAGATAAATTATTAAAGGCAATAAACTCGTGATAATTTTCGTTCAATCTACCCCCCGTGGAGAATATTCCAGGATTTTCTCAAAATTTTTTGATAAGTACTTTTCGTTTTTTGAAAATAATACAAAGAAAAGTGCGCGCAAGTATTACATTATATATATATTTTTTACTCGTGTTTTCACAACCTTTCATTTGACACCACACTCGATGACCTAGTAAAAAACATTTTTTTCACTTCCGATTTCACCCCCCAAAATTAACCCCTTAAGTCAAAATTTAACTTTCAAAACTACATGGCTCTGATGAGGCCATCAATTCCTATATTATTACCAAATTTCAAGTTTCTATGACAAATAGAAATAGAAATTCTATCTTGGGGCGACAGTAACCAAGTGAAATATAACGCTGCAAAACCCAGGCGGCAGTTTTTTTTTAAAAAAGTTAACGTTGCTGAACCCGACATAGTTATGTCAGGGCACTCCATTCCTCTAACATCGTCACTCAATTTGTTGGGCGTTAATTTGGGAGCAAATATGTCCTGATTTAAACATGTTGCAGGCATAGCAGGGAGAGCTTCTCAAAAGTTGGGAATATTATTTCGAACCAGAAAGCTTTACACTCCACAACAACTGTTAATTCAGAGCTTACAAAGCTTAAATTCGACCAACTATGGAATACTGCTCCCATGTTTGGTGCTCCGCTCTCAAACATACACTGTATTTGTTGGATTCTATTCAGAGAAGAGCTGTTCGTCTGATTGGAGACGCGGAACTGACCGGCGGCCTTGATTCGCTGGAACATCGAAGAACGGTTGGCGACTTGAGCCTATTCTACATGTATTTTCATGGAAAATGTTCGAAGGATGTGGCCCGCTTAATTCCTCCCAGAGCGGTGCATATTAGAAGTACACGTCGCACTAATACTTGACATCCGTATGAGGTTCAGCTTGTTACTCCTCGTACAACGCTTTTCAAACACTCTTTTATATGGAGAACATCATCCCTTTGGAATAATTTGCCCAGGACTGTGTTTCCCACCGAGTACAATTTGCAGCGATTCAAAAACAACGTGAATCGCTTTCTCCGCACACCTATTTTTTTTTTAAAAAAAGGACTCTTAACTATATACATCTTCTGTCCAAAAAGGTAATGGACTGATTTTTCCCCGGCCTTTAAGCGGCGCGTGTGCGTAAGCAACACGAAAAACTTGAACTCACATCTCCAAACAACGGAGCTGCATTCAATCGGCCAGTTGTGAGCAGGCAGTGCTGAGTAGTAGAGGTACAAACTGTATATGCCGTAGTTGACGTGTCACAGAAGTGTGATGGGAGCAGCGAGCAGTGATCAAATTTCTTGTGAAATTAGGTAAAACAGCTACGGAGACATTTGAATCTTTGAAAAAAACTTATGGTGATGATTGTTTATCGGGGTCACAAGTGTTTGAGTGGTTTAAACGCTTAAACGAAGGACGGGCGTCGCTCGAGGATGATTGTGAAAATTGGTCATCTTCTGCAAATCGGCCGTCATGCCTATTAATGGCAGAAAAACTTAATATCTCTAAATCAAGTGTTCAACACATTGTCTGGAATATTTTTAACCACCAATCCAGAGATTTACACTGTCACCGTAAATCCGCGGTTAAGTTCTTCGGACCATAAATTTCTTTCGACATCGAATATTCTACTAATCAGTGCCAGAGAGGCGCCTAAATCGCGCTAGATTTGGATGGAATGTTTTCGAACATTTCCTTGGTTAGACTATTGTTTTAGATACGACGAGCCGCCTGACTGCGCTAAGGAGGTTTCCGATGTTATTTTAGCTGATATGGACACTTACATCCCTTTTTCGAAGAAATGCCCCTCTAACGGCAAGCCCTGGTTTGACCGAAAATGCAAAAGAGCTGTTGCTTTTTAACATCTTTCCTACCGACAATGGCGCGAAACTCCTAACGTCATAAATCCTAACATCTTTGTTCGTGCCCGGAACAGATGCAAAACAATTATCGACGAAACCAAGAAGGCACGCAATCAACGAATTAGAATCAAACTTCTTGCTTTCCCCAACAACAGCAGGTCCTTTTGGTCAGTTGCTAAGGCCGTTAGGCAAAATTTCACCAAATCTCCTATACCACCACTGACACGGCCATATAATTTTAATGCAGCAAACCTGTTGAGAAAGCAAACATTCTACTGTCGATTTCCAAGGAAAAACACCATCTACATTCCCATAGTGCAGTTAAAGATATCCGATATTGTCTTCAGACAAAATATCATAAAACACATTTTAATGAAGCTTCTGGCACTGACGGAATACCTGTCATAGTATTTAAAAACCGCGCGGGAGAACTAACACCAGTTTTCTGAAGACTTTTCAACATATCTTACAGAAAAGGAATATTTCCTTCCTGCTGGAAATGCGCCACAGTTCAGCCGATACTTAAAAAAGGCAAGAAGACCTTGCCAATCAACTACCGTTAGTCGCACTGCTTTCAATAATATCGAAAGTCATCGAAAAGATTGTCATTCGGTATTTTCTAAAATATCTGGAAGGATTCAATATTTTTAGCGACCATCAATATGGCTTTTTTGAGCGTTCTCCCGTAATTGTTCTTTCAAATTGCCTTTTTAATATTTCCTCGGAATAACCTTACGTCCCGCTTTTCCCTCTTGTCCTCCAATTCTTAGAAAACCATCCTCAGGATATCTTCTTGAATTAAAGGTTATCTTGTTTCAACTGTCTTTTACTGTTGCGCGTCGTTATCATGTCTCAGTCTCATTCATTTCACCTTAATAGTCGCCTTCTCTCGCTTTGTTTCAAGACCCTGACGCTACTTTCACCAGGGAACAGATGCACACAGGGAACACCAGGAGTACGAGAAAAAGCTGCGCGAAGAACTGCTGGCCAGAACGAAGGTGCAGAGTGGCGGTCAAAGTACCGGTGGTGCTACGGAGGTCAAAGGAATGCAAGAACAGAAATGGGCGAAAGATGGGGCGACGACGGGGGTGAGTATGTTGGTTCGTATGGCCCGATTTTTAGCTAAGCGACGTTCTTTTGGTACGTCTGAAAAGTTCTGTTTATGGCTCTCATGTTTCCTCGAAGAGCGTTCTTTATGACTGGAAGTCGACAGATTTTTTTCCAATACATTTACTATCAACGCCGGTGTGCCCCAAGGTTCCATACGATCTCCTACTCTTTTTCTCGTTTACATTAATGATCTCCTGGAAGTCGTTCAACCTAACAAAGACCTGGAAGAAATTCTATCTTGGGGTGACAGTAACGAAGTAGAATTTAACGCTACAAAAACGTAGGCGGGAGCTGAACGCTACATAGTTATGTAGGAATATTCCATTTTTACGTCACTCAATTTGTTGGGGAGTTAATTTCGGAGCAAATTTGTCTTGGCGGTCTTTTATATGGAGAACCTCATCCCTTTGGAATAATTTGCCCAGGACTGTGTTTCCGACCGAGTACAATTTCCAGCGATTCAAGACCAACGTGAATCGCTTTTTTCGCACACGTGTCGCTCCTTTAGCGCTTTAGGGATTTCTCTGCAGCATGTGTGCTACCCATAAAAAAATGAACAGGAGGTAAGTGTGTGTGAAGTTTGTTTCCCAAAGCATGACACCCGAACAAAAACAGCAACGGGTGGACGCCAACCGAAACTTCATCGAAATGTGATATGCGTACGATTCGTTTCTGCAGAAAGTAATCACAAACAATGAAATGTGGTGTTACCAATACGAGCCTACCACAAAACGCCAGGTACTACGTGAGCGACTTCACAATTCAGCGGGTGCGACCGGATAGATGGAACGCAAAGGATTTTTCCTTGCTTGATGACAACGCGCCCGCTCACACGGCTGGGATTGTGGTGCAGTTTTAGCCGCGAAAATAAGTGTCCGTACTCCACCGCCCTCCTTATTTGCTTGATTTATCCCCTAGTGACTTTTTTTTATTCCCAAAAATCAAGTTCCACATGAACGCTATCACAATTGGGAGGACGACTGTGAAGCGCGAGTTAAACATGTTTTTAAAAGACGATTTTTTTACAGTTTTACCTGGTTGTATAAACGTTCGGAGAGGACTATGTAGAACATCTGAAGTAATAAAATGTGTGTTTTTTATTAAAGCAGTCCGGGAACTTTTTAGACAGACGGTGTATGGTTTATTCATGTATGAATTTCATGTATACTTGTTGACCGATAGGAACCCTTGTTCTATTAAATAATACAAGTATAGAATATAAAAAGGGAAGCAATACATCTTCATGTATATGAAAAGATATTCAGAATTTGAAATTGCTGGAAAAGAATACTAATCTGCTGTTAAAAAAGGCTAGAATCTTGAAGTTTACACGATTACTTTAGTATACAATAGTTTTTATTGACGCCATTTCATTTGATGTTCTTGTAGCAGCTATATTTTTACTGGTTAAATGTTTGAAAAATTAAAATAAGTTTCGTATAAAGTTTTTAAGGTTACGTATTCTGCTAGCTTTAAGTTTTCAGTTAAATATGGAATAATTTTTTGGGATAGTATTTCTGTAGCAGAAATGATTTTTCAAATTCAAAAGGAGATTTTATGAATAATATTTAAAATTATTTACGGGAAAGTTATAAAGGTGTTTTTTGAATAAAAGAACTTTTAACTATATATGGTTTCTACTTTCACGAACGAATTTCCTTTACACTTTACCCTTTTTCCGTTAAATAATACAGGCATTATGTAAAATACCAAAACATTATATATTATCCTATTCACAGAAGTACGACGGAGAGGAGCAAACCGCCTTATATGTGTATAAAAATGTTTAATAAACGACCGCATAAGGTAAAAAATAACAGGTCGTCGAAATAATACGCGGGCTACCTATTAAGTTTTTACAAAAATAATGAAAAAAAAAAAAAATTGGCGGAAAACCTTTTATTTTTTCTCAAAATATTCGCCTTTAAGAATTATACACTTTCGCATGCGTTTGAACCAATTATCGAAACATCTTTTCCACTCTGAAGTTGGCACTTTAAAATCATGCTTTTGGAAGGATTCAACAGCTTTTTGAGGTGATGAAAGTATTTTTTAGTACACCGGGATAATATAAAAACGGTTAATACGCTATCTTATTATCTCCCTAAGCATAATTTACTGATTAAAAACTGTACCCGGAGCTTTAGAATTTCTTGCGTCTCAACTAACCTGACGGTCCACTGTGGTTTCGCACAGCGAGGCGAGTAAATATTTAATGCACCGCTATAGATAGAAGTAAAGTAAAGAACTTGAAGTACAAATATAAAATGCACTTCATCGTATGCGGTAAATTAAATATGACGAGTGACGATGACGCAACAATTTGTGAGTGGGACTGCGATTAAAGTTCCAGATTGGAGATACAACAATTTGCATTTTTGGCTTCTGTAAGCCTATTTTTGAAGGCATACCTGCGTTTAGCGAGTTGCTAACAATTACCGCTAGGCAGCGCAATCGTTAGGATTCTACCCCACGTATACAATCACATCAATTTCTAGAACTACTTGAATTGAATAGTCATATTTCAGTAGTTAGTCCATATTTCAGTAGTTTTTTTTACTGTTTTCTCATCTGTGAATTGATCTTGGGACGCGTTTCATAGTATCACAAACTCATCAGCCGAGCTAGGATCGATAGAGAAGAGAAAACAAGTCAGTATGATACAAAAATTTGCATCTTTGGTCTGAAAATTTATCTTCGAAAGCATACCTGCCTTTTCTGCGATGCTTTTTCGGGCCATATGTATGTATGTATGTATATATATATATATATATATATATATATATATATATATATATATATATATATATATATATATACATATATACGAGGTATATCCACAAAGTAAGTTCCGTTTCTATTTCTATCCGCGGCAGCGCTGCGATCGCAGTTCCGAGCATGCGTGGCAGTTACTCTGACTCAAGCAGAAGAAATGTACGCCATTTTCAGATCGCTGCTGCCGACGTGTTCTTTGTAGTGCTTCTTTATGATGTCAGCCTTAATTGAAAATGCCCCCGCTTGTGAAAGCAGATCTGTGATTCGTTTTCTAAATGCAAAGAAAGTTAAACCAAGTGAAATTTATCGGCAAATCTGCGAGGTTTACGGACAAACTGCTATGAGTGATTTAATGGTTAGAAGATGGGTCAGACAGTTCAATGAAGGACATGATCAAGTGCACGATGAAGAACGATGTGGACGCCCGTCTTTGGTTACTGATGAACTGGTTCACGCAATTGAAGAGAAGCTTAAGCAAAACCGTAAGTTTACAATTAGTGCTCTTGCTATGGAATTTCCGCAAATCTCACGATCACTAATTCGTGAAATTGTTAATGAAAAACTGAAATTTCGAAAACTTTGCTCACGTTGGGTACCCAAAATTCTTACTGAACAGCACAAAAAACAACGGATGGGCAGTGCACTTCAGTTTTTGACAAGCTACAATGAAGACGGTGATGATTTTCTCTCTCGGATAGTCACGGGGGATGAAACTTGGGTATCTTACGACACCCCAGAAACTAAACGGCAATCAATGGAATGGAGGCACACTTTGTCCCCGACGAAATTAAACCTAAGCAAATCTTGAGACCTCGAAAACTCATGTGCCCGACCTCACACTGCGAACGTGACAAAAGAACTACAGGAATTTGACTGGGACGTATTTGATCATCCTCCGTACAGCCCGGACCTCGCTCCTAGCGACTTTCATCTCTTCTTACACCTAAAATCTTTCCTTGGTGGTCGACACTTCAACGATGATGACGAGCTGAAAGAACATGTTACCACATGGTTGAAAACATAGGCGGCAACCTTCTATGAAGAAGGCATACAAAAACTTGTGCCTACAAAATTTCGGAAGCTGTGTAGAAAATTAGTTTAACAGTTGTAGATTTTTGTACAAAAAATATTCTTTCTGTATCTGTACACGTTTTTTTTATATAACCAAACGGAACTTACTTTGTGGATATACCTCGTATATATATATATATATATATATATATATATATATATATATATATATATATATATATATATATATATAAATACATTAAAATTCCGGGTTTCAATACGTTTGTCTAACAATGAACTTGCTCGACGTTTCGCCAAAATCTCATTCGGCATTTTCAAGTGAGTGCTCTTGCTGCTACTGCTACTTGATACTGTGATCTGTCGCTCGAAGCTAACTCAAACTCTTTGAGATTTTGGCGAAACGTAGTGCGAGTTCATATATATATATATATATATATATATATATATATATATATTGAAATATATATATATATATATATATATATATATATATATATATATATATATATATATATCTCCACTGAGCTCAATATATTTGGTCCAGCGAGATTCTAATTTTTTTTATTCCCTCAGAAAAAAAATTGTTTCGAACTGTGCATAATACTCGTTTGCATCACCTTTCAACCTCTTTATTCGATGAAAATTTCTTCCCCTCTAGTCATTTTTTGGCATTAGGAAACAGAAAAAGTCACTTGGGACCACATCTGATGAATGCGGTGAGCGAAGAACTATTTCGTAGCCCAGCTTATGCACTTTTCATATTGCAAGAGCCTTTATGTGAGCATGTGCACTGTCCTGGTGAAGAAGCACTTTCTTACACGCTGATCTTGATCGCCTCTGCTTCAACTTAGTATGCAAACGATCCAGTAACGTGTCGTAATAAGAGCCAGTCACTGTGTTAGCCTTTTCCAAATAGTCAATCAAGATGAACACTTCAATTCTGCCAATTAATATAGATTGGATCGGTTATCCTAAGGGCTATCCCTAAGTTAAACCCCGCTTTTGTTGTTACCAGTAAGCCCTTTTACTAATCTTCTTCTATATATATATACATATATATATATATATATATATATATATATATATATATATATATATATATATATATATATATATATATATATATATATATATACATACATACATATGTATGTTACAATAGAGGTTTTCACGAATGGTGGAATGTAATACATTAAAATTCCGGGTTTTAATCTCTTCGTCTAACAATGAATTTGCACGACGTCTCGCCAGAATCTCGTTTTGCATTTTCAAGCGCTCTTGCTGCTGCTGCTACTTGAAATCACAGAATATCTTATTGCTGCTGCCGCTCGAAGCTAACTCAGTTAACTACTCTGAGTTAGCTTCGAGAGGCAGCAGCAACAAGATCACAGTATCCAGTAGCAGCAGCAGCAAGAGCACTTGAAAATGCCAAATGAGATTTTGGCGAAACGTCGCGCAAATTTATTGTTAGACGGACGGATTAAGACTCGGAATTTTAATTTATGCCAAAACACAAAGAAATATATACTTATATATATATATATATATATATATATATATATATATATATATATATATATATATATATATATTTGTCAAAATAATTGAAATGATAAGGTATGGAAGGGTATCGATAATACATTCTTTTCAAGCTTATAGAAAGTAAAATACTAACACTGGGTAAACGCCTTGATTGTACTTCTTGTTAAAAAGGGGACCAAATTTAAATTGGAGAATTACAGACCCATCAGCCTGTTATGGGTACTATACAAAATCCTCACTAGAATCAAAACATATAGATTAGCGAACAAATTAGACAGTTATCAACCAAGTGAACAAGCGGGATTGAGATGACGATACAGCACTTTGGACCATCTTCAAACAATTAGATTACTAGTGAAAAAAGCAATTGAATATAAGATCCCCTTGTGGATAGCAATGGTTGACTACGGAAAAGCATTTGATTCGGTAGAGATATGCTCAGTCTTTAATGCCTTAGGTAAAAACAAAGTCGACGCAAGAGACACAACTCTTCTTGAATACATATATAAAAATGCCACATCACAAATAATGCTTGAAAAAAAAACAAATAAAAGCGAAATTAGACAAGGTGACTCAATATCCCCGAAGCTGTTCACGTTGACTCTCGAAGACATGTTTAAATCGGTAAAGTGGGAAAATAAAGGAATAATAATAGATGATGCACGATTAAATCACTTAAGGTTCGCAGATGATGTCATTCTAATCGTCAACACAAAAGAAGAATTACAAGAAATCAATATATCAATATCAAAAAATAATGTAAAAGCTGACTTGGATAGAAGAGTCTTTTTAGCGTAGTCTGCGTTGGGAAGGTTACAATCTACATCTTACATTCCAAATACAATAAAAGCCAGAGTTTGATCAATATATACTGGGCGTGGGCCTTAAATAAAAGGATAATAAATAAACTCCAGGTAACCCACAGAGCAATTGAGCGGAGCATGCTAAATGTTAGACTCCAAGATTGTATTCCTAACATCGAGATACGCAGAAGATAAAAAGTGACAGATGTAATACAACCATTATGTGTATTAAGGTGGATTTGGGCGGGGCATATCGCAAGGATGAATGATAACAGATGGACACGCCGTATGGTTGAATGGAGGCTTATATATATATATATATATATATATATATATATATATATATATATATATATATATATATATACGAGGCTGGTTTGAAAAGTCCGTGCAAAGTCCGAGAGATGGCACCACCGGCGCGTATCGAGGTCATGTTTAGTTAGTAGCATCTCTTGAATGAACGCACACCAAGTTTCAGCCATATTGGTCTATTTCTTTGTGTTTGGCATTCGTGTGAATCAAGGAAGTCGAGTGATTTTCAAGAAATGGACGAAAAAGAATTTCGTGTGGTGTTTAAATATTACTTCATGAAAGGCAAAACGCCTCAGGAGACTAAAGAGAAGCTTGATAAACATTATGGTGACTCTGCACCTTCGATTAGAACAGTTTATAAGTGGTTTCAAAATTTTCGGACTGGCCATATGGGCATAAGTGATGCTGAACGTTCTGGACGGCCTGTGGAGGTTACGACTCCAGAAATCATTGATCAAATCCATGATATGGTGATGAATGACAGAAGAGTTAAGGTGCGTGAGATTGCTAGTGCTGTGGGCATCTCGACTGAACGGGTACATAATATTTTGCATAAATATTTGGACATGAGAAAGCTATCCGCAAGATGGGTGCCGCGATTGCTCACGCTTGACCAAAAACGGAATCGTGTGAAGTGTTGCTAGGCACACACCTCAGCAGTTGTGGTCGCAAAATTAATGGAAATAGGATTCCAACTCGTTTCACATCCCCCTATTCTCCAGACTTGGCTCCCTCGGACTACTATTTGTTCCCCAATTTGAAGAAATGGCTGGCGGGACAAAGATTTTATTCAAACGAGGAGGTGATTGCAGACACTAATGGATATTTTGCAGACTTGGACAAATCCTATTATTCGGAAGGGATCAACAAACTAGAACATCGTTGGACGAAGTGTATAAGCCTAAAAGGAGACTATGTCGAAAAATAAAAAAGGTTTACCCCAAACACATAAGTAGTTTTTATTTTTGCACGGACTTTTCAAACCAGCCTCGTATATATATAAATATAATGTATTTAAAAACTTTTTCGTGATTTGCTTGTGGATTCTCCAGGACTTCTTATAACTAATGCAGAGTTATTGTTTGGAAACAGAACGATAAAGTAAATCATATCATGATGCAAAGGAAAAACATTGACCTACTTAATTTTTTTTTCTCATTTATATCAGAGAATTGATAGATAGTTACGTCAAATTTTAAACCTCGATGATTAAGGAAAGTAGTGATACATATGTCTATGTCTGTTAGTCAGTCAGTCCAGGTTAGTTAGTCAACCAGACTGTGAGTCATCAGATTGTCTAAGATAAAGTCACCAATATTAAACTTGTTCATGATCCTAATAACAAACTCACTTTTAACTGTGTATTGTGTTGATCAATCTCGGTTTCAAATATGTTGTGAACTATTAATGCTAATTAACAAAAAAAAGCGTTTCGGTTTATGTTTCTTCTGCATTTTTATTAAGGAAAAGAAATGTAAATCAAACCTGTTTGCTACCTATAAGCACTTTACAGTGCAACAAATCTATTCGGTTATTTCTGCAGTTCAAAATATTTTACTGTTTTGTAAGAACATTTAGCTTAAAGTGGACACCATTGCGAATATGCATGAATATAAAAATTGAAAAGATACACACCCTGGCTGTCGCTGAGTCACCACTCACCCTGTATCCTCCTAAATTGTTAACTACACAGGTGAATAGTGCATCCCTTCCCTGGGCGACTGTTAGGTTTTCCAGGGGATACAGAAAATCTGGCTCAAATGCAAACACTGTATCTGAAAAAAAGAGTCCATGTAATAAAGTGATTAAAAAAACCGTCCAAGTGCAAGTTGCACTTCCGTAATTAGTGTTCCGAATACTATAACATTGTTTTGAAAATATCAAAAATAGCATCACTAAAACGAATGTAACTTGTAAACTAATCGTCTAAATGTCATGAAATTTTAATACGTATTGTTTGAAGGTTGGTACTTCCTAAAAAAAATCATATGGATTTTTTTGAAAAGGGCGACATCTATGTCTACATGTTATGTCAAATAGTTTCGGAGAAAATCGGGTGTGACCGACCGACGGACGGACACAGAAATGGTCCCATAAGTGTTTCGTACTGAACACTAAAATGGTTAATTTGTGTTATCAAATTACTTCTTGTTAAATATTACATATATTACTGGGAAGTATATTAGTGAAATGTAACAACATTTTTTTTTGTAGTGCTTCCATACTTTTTATTAGTCTTTGTTATAATTTTAAATTTGGAATGTGAAGTAGATATATTGCATTCTAATTTCTGGACACTCTATGTATGATGTACATAAACAGGTAGTAGTGGTTGTAGAAATTTAATAACGCCCGTGGCTACACTACTCCGTTGTCTAAAAGGTTCCGCCAAAGAAAAATGTGTTTCTGAACTCTGACGGATATCACGACATCCTTGCCGATATACATTCAACAAAAGGGTAATTCCTATTCAGGCGATCAGATGACCGATAAAAAAAAGTGAGCGAAGTTTTAAATCTTTTTAATGGTTTCTGTTTCCCAGATTTGCATAAAGCATGAATTGCAGCGAGGGCTTTCATATAGCACTATTTACCATTCGTATTTCCAAACGCCAATTGGGCTTATCGTCATATTTAACGAATAGCGTCAAAGAACAGGTTTTTGCTGGCCGTGTTTTAAATTCATATAAATTGTTTTATCAAATGCATAAATAACAGTATCAAGTTTAGTCAAAATAAATCACATTTGTGTTATTACATTGTAATGGTAAATCAATATTTGGTAAATCAATCAGTCTTAATAACATTGAGTTAAGGATCGAGCGATTCAAAAATTTGGAATTTTAAATGAATTAATGTCCATTGAGTTCATATATTCTTTTTTAATAAATCTGGTGAAATTTTAAAGGCTCTTCCAGATGAGCTACTCTGCCGCGTTACTAAATATCAATTCTGTATTGCCAGTCCTAGTGAAGCTGAGCTGGTATTAGTTCATGTTTCACGTGAAACCTAAACCACTATTTTTTAAAATTATTTCTTTAGTGAGTGTCGAAAATTCATTGGAATATGATGAGAAACGCCTTATTCTTGCTGTTCATACACAGCCTCGTGCGTATCTTCTCAAGTTTTGCTAAATAATGTCGGCCAGACACTTTAATATATTAATAAACTAGCCGTGCCGCGGCTCCGCTCGCGTGGACTTGATTCACTACTATCGTGACTGCTTATTCTTTATGTTACTTAACGTAATAAAATATCTGCCATTATTTTCCCTTATCTCTTATTATTTTTCCTTATCTCCCATTATCTCTACATAATTTCCATTATCTAGGCTTATCTCTGCTCATCTCCCATTATTTCTTCTTATCTCCCATTATTTCTCCTTATCTCCCATTATCTCACCTTATCTCCCATTATCTAGGCTTAGCTCGACTTATCACGCAATATTTCTCCTTATCTCCCATTATTTCTCCTTATCTCTCATTATCTCACCATAACTCCCATTATCTAGACTTATGTCTGCTTATCTCCCATTATTTCTCCTTATCTCCCATTATTTATACTTATTTCCCATTATCTCACCTTATCTCCCATCATCTAGGCTTATATCGAATTATATAGAACATATGTATAAATTTATAAAAACATGTAAATCGAATGAGTGGTTCTCAAGTGATAAGCGCACTAACGGACAGACAGACAGACAGAGAGATGTTGCATTTTATATATATTATATTCTTTGCAACATGATATTGTTCCATATTTAATGGTTTAGGCAGTGTATTGCAAGAGAACGCGCTAACGGTAACCTTTTTTCCGACTTGATTCACTATTATCGTCACTGCTTATTCTTTATGTTACCTAACGCAATAAAATATATCCTATAACTTGGCCAGAGAAATATGTATGTTTTAAGAAAAAGCACGTAAATCGGATAACCGATTCTCCAGTGATAAGTATGTAAATTGGATAAATGGTTCTCCAGAGATAAGCACACTAATGGACAGATAGACAGACAGACAGAGATACGTTGCATTTTATGTATATTATAGATGTAATAAAATATATATCTATAACCTGGTCAGAGAACATATGTATGAATTTAAAAAATCACGTAAATCGGATAAGTGGTTCTCGAGGGATAAGGGCACTAACGGACAGACAGACAGACAGAGAGACGTTGCATTTTATATATTATAAATATAGATTATTATTATTATATAACCTGGCCGAAGAATATATGTATGAATTTAAAAAAAGACACGTAAATCGAGTAAGTGGTTCTCGTGTGATAAACGCACTAATGGACTGACAGACAGACAGAAAGACATTGCATTTTATATATATTATAGATTATAAATATTCTCTGCTACATAATATTGTTCCATATTTAATGGTTTAGGCTGTGTATTGCAAGGGAACGCGCTAGCGGCAAACTTTTTTCCGACTTCATTCACTATTATCGTCACTGTTCATTCCTTATGCTACCTATCGTAATAAAATATAGCCTATAACCTGGCCAGAGAACATATGTATGTCTTTTTAAAAAAAAGTGCGTAAATCGGATAAGTGGTACTCCAGTGATAAGCGCACTAACGGAAAGACGGACAGACAGACAGAGAGATGTTGCATTTTATATATATTATAGATGAAAGTCAGATACTACAAAGTTTTTCAACTGTTCTTCAACCCTTGTTAAAAGGAAATATTGTATTTGGTCCAGTATCAAAACATTTTTTTATGAACATGGCACACGCGCTGCAGGGAAATCCCTAAGGCTCTACAAGAGCGGCGCGTATGCGTGAATTATGATTTCTTTTAAATATTCTTGATCTGTTCTCATATGGCCGAAAAATTTTTGTTTGGATGAAACTGGAAATCCGTTGCTGCAGATTGAGCTCTAATATAACTAAGTCGTTGTACATTTCTGTTTTTTTATTTCCGACTTTCTCAGTGTCGAGGATTCATAACCATATATGAGAATAGGAAAGACAAGACAATTTACCAGCCTGATTTTCACTTGTTTGAATATGTGGATGTCTTGGCAGATTTTTTTGAGCTTTTACACAGAACTTTTGTAAGAGCACATCTTCGATGGATCTCCCGCCCTACTGTACTAATTAGGGATCCCAAGTAGACATACTCACTAAGAACTTCATGGCTGTCAATTTGTCTGACATCTGGTCTGGTGTTTTGCCTATCGACAATCATAATTTTGTTTTTATTTATATTCAGTTCAAGTCAGAGTTCTACGCTTTCTTTTTCTACCCTTAGGAAATAAACAATAATTGGTTCGATGTTGGCCCTATTTAAGAATTTTATTCTTAACTTCCATTTGCAGTTAAATATTTAAGTACTTCAGATCTTGTGCATGAAACTCGACATTTCGAGGTTAGCTTATTAAAAGTTTGCATTTAAACCCTCTTGTTCCATTTACATTCAAATAAAATTTTAGAAGTTATAAGATTTTACTACACCTTATGTTTACCAACACTTTGTTATGTATTTTACATCATCGCTTTCTGTTATATTACAATGTTTCCAACCGATTTGATGCGTTCAACAAAAGCCTCTATAATATGTACATGAAGATTAAGGAGCTCCTATAAAATTTCTCATATAAAATGCTATTTTTTATGTGACTTGCTGTTTTCAATTTACATGTTTTCCTTTTACTAGAAATTGGTTATGAATTTGCTTAGTTACAGATAAAAATTAAGTCTGAAATTTGCGTTAAACCTTATTTTATAAAGCGAAACATAAAATATCTCTCTGATTATTCAAGCAGTAACGATATCTGAGTACACTTCTTGTTGAACATTTGGCTTCTACTGTCTCTTCTCTCGCCATCCAGTTTCATATTCCGTGCAAAATACCGGAATCAATAAATTATCTTCCAAAGGATCCTAGTATATATTATCCGAAACTGTCGCCGGATCAGAAACACGGACGTTAGCATGGATTTCTCCTTCGAGTAGTTGCTTCCAATCTTGTGTTCTACCTAGCTGGAAGTTGAATCTGTCGTTGTGTCCGTTCCAGAGGTCGACTGTATCGACGAGAGAAAATTGACCGCTTCTTAAAACGTCACTTGATGTCATATAACTTGCTCAAGACTTATCGAGGTGATGAAAGGGGTAGGGGAATCTGGGGAGGAAAGATGCATTCTTATATGTGACCGTCTTATATCTGCCCAATAATCATTTTTAAGAAACGATAAATTACTAAAGGTCGATGCTTCTAATAAATTATTGCATGCAAAGTCACAACTTTGATACCCCAAAGCAAAGTTATCAGCTTTAAAATCATCACAAACAAGGAAAATCTGTTTCATGCCATTAAAGAAATAATTTTGGTTTACATTAGTCCCTATTTGTGATTTTATGAATAGAGAAACAAGATATATGGATGTTGTTTTTACAACTAATTTTGAGTCCTAAATACATAACATTGTTAATGAGGAAATAGGCGATTTCTTAATACCTGATATTTGATTTAACTAAAATAGCTACCCTTTCGTAGCTGGGCTTTGCGAAGTACGTTGTAACGTGAGAAAGAAATATAGTTAAAAGCCGAAACCAGGTTACAAGTTGGGTTATATTCTAGATATCCCAAATACGAGTATTTACAATTGCATTGACAAATAATTGATTTATTTTAATCATTTTTGAAAAACTAATTTTTTTATATTTACTACTTGAAAACTGCTTTTAATTTGAATAATATTTTTTGTTCATTTACTGCTTATAAGCCTTAACAAATTGTATCTTTGTAATCGAAATGTTTTTATTCCTTGCAGCATTTATTTCAGAATTGGTTTATTGGCTGTGATGATGTAAGGAATTTCAACTACTGCAGTAGTGAGTAACAAAAACAATAGTACACGTATAAAGACACGGCAAGGAGTAACTATAGAAGTACCAATATCATATGGAATTCGACTAGGCGATAGCACGAGTCCAACACATTTTAATTTAGTAATGGACAAAATAATAAGTGTCAGTGAAGTCAATAGCGGATACAAAATGGAACAAAAAACTCTAAAAATATTGTGCTTTGCTGATGATGTAATATTAAAGGCAGAAAATAAAAGTAGCTTACAGCGAATAATACATCGTTTCCAAACAGCATGAACTTATAACATGAGAATATCGGTGGAAAAAGCAGAATCAATGGTTATAGCTGAAGACCCCACTATAACAAAAAAATAACCGGTCAAGTGCAAGTTGAACTTGCGCAATTAGTGTTCCGTACGTTGATTGCTTTTAAAATAAAAAATTTTGTTACAGATGTATAAAATGAAGTGACTTCACAAAAACACACCCCAAATGAGTTTTCAACAAAGTTTGTTTCCAATCTTTACTGAAATCTGATGACCTTGAAATTTTTGTTTTTTTACATACCAGAAAAATTATTAAAGGTAATGCACTCGTGATAATTTTCGTTCAATCTACACCCCATGGAGAATATTCCGGAATTTTTTCAAAATTTTTTGATAAGTACTTTTCGAGATAAGGCGCGGGACAGCGATTTTTCGCGATTTTTTAAAAATAATACAAAGAAAAGTGCTCGCAAGTATTACATTATATATACATTTTTTACTCGTGTTTTCACAAGCTTTCATTTGACACCACACTCGATGACCTAGTAAAAATTTTTTTTTTTCACTTTTGATTTCCCCCCCCCGAAACTAGCCCCTTAAGTTAAAATTTAACTCTTAAAACTACATGGCTTTGATGAGGCCATCAATTCCTATACTACTACCAAATTTCAACTTTCTATGTCAAATAGTTTCGGAGAAAATCGTGTGTGACAGACAGACAGACAGACAGACAGAGAGACACCGAAGTGATCTTATAAGTGTTCCGTACGGAACACTAAAAATGGTGAAGCGCAAGTCGGACTTAGTACAATTAGTGTTCCGTATGGTGATTGCTGACCTGACATGTACATATCTTAAGACGTAATATGTATTTCATAGTTATAGCATCTTAGCTACCTAATAGCCAATAAATCATTCTCGCTTACTTAGGTTAATTAGGACCCTGACATGTATATATCTTAAGATCCAATATGTATTTTCACGTTTTTTCTTAGTTAATAATGCATAATAGTTATAGCATCTGAGGTACCTAATAGCCAATAAATCAATCTCGCTCAATCTAGAATCTAGTAATAAAAATGTAAAACAAATATTTACTACCTAAATGTTTGTTTAATTATAAACAAATAAAATAAAATTCCTTTGTCTCGATATAGTAGCGACACGCGAGCAGTAATGTACTGAAAAGTATATCAACGAAACCTTCACCATATTGTCAAGGCACATACCTTTTTTATACCAAATTAATTATTAAATGTAATGCACTTGTGATAATTTTCGCTCACTTTATGAAGAATATTCCAGGATCTTTTCAAAATTTTTTGATCAGTACTTTCGAGATTGGGAGGGGGCAGCGATTTTTGGTCATTTTCTTGAAATAATGCAAACATTTTTTTTACATTTCCCATTTCACTCCCCAAAACTAAACCCTTAAGTCTAAATTTAAATTTCAAAACTACACGGCTCTGATTGGGCCACCAATTCCTATATTTGTGCCAAATTTCAACTTTCTATGTCAAGTAGTTTCGGAGAAAATCGGGTGTGACAGACAGACAGACAGACAGAGATACACCGTATGGAATACTAAGAATAGCACAGAATATGTAGTGCACATGTCTGGGAGTAGAGCTATCGAGCTCAAGAAATCTACATCGAAATGTATTCAATCAAGCAAATAAAGCATCTAGAATATCTGGCTGTTTGAGGGACTTAATATGGAAAAATGCCTTCACGTCCACAGAAAGAAAGTGCGCATATATAACACCGTGGTAAGACCAGTATTAACGTATGCAGCAGAAATAAGAGCGGAAACACCTGAAACAAAAACCCTCTTGTCAACTACAGAAATGAAAACATTGCACACTATCAAGAGGTTACCGGGTACGAAGCACAACGATACGAGAAGAACTCAAGATTCAAAACATCGTCGCTTTGTCAAGATCAAAACGTCGACATTGGGGAGATCATGTAAGTAGGATGTCAGCCAGTAGCTGGCCAAGATGAAAAAAATGTGAAGAACCAGAGACAAGAAGACCGCCGGGTACCGACCACCAAAAAGATGGTACGAAAACCATCTACGTCACAAGAGGCTTAAATAAAACAAGACCTCGTCTTATAAGCAGAAGAAGAAAAAACATTGGTCATTTTAGAAACATTTTTCTCCCACAGATATGTATTATTTTACATAAAAAAAATTGTAGCCTACTATTATTATTACACATATTAAAATCATATATTCCTCACTACGTGTTAAGAGGTTAAAATAACCATTTTCATAACTTTTCATTTTTCTGCTGCATGCATATTATGAGATTTTGATATAAAAATTAAGTTATAGGCTACATTTTGCTCAATTAAAATTCCTATTTTCTTGGAGCAAGTAATGAGTTTAACGATAGGAATGTAAATTTGCTGCTAAAGTTGTGGATAAATATTTAAAAGAAAAATTATCACTCCGAAAAACTAAATTTTACTTTCTTTGCTAAAGGAAAAAAAATCACCCTCCAACATGTTTAAATTTCTTCATATTTTGAAGGTTCTATATCACGAAAAACGCAGTCCCATTTCCGTCGGTCTGTCTGTTGTTTGTCTGTTGGTACAATATCTACAATCTCCCGAACGAAACAAGATATCGATTTCAAATTTGGTACACATATAATACCTGAAGAAATCTGTAGTTTTTGGGTAACATTGCTAAAGGAGAAAAAGGTGGGAGTGGTGGGGGTCGATAAATTTTTATGAGAATCTTTTTGATTTTTGGTTGAATAGTGAACAAATTTTAAACATAATAATTTACAGTTAAATATATACTAGGTTAAAGAGGTACGGGGGGAGGGTTTAGAGACTTGTGTCTAGTATATCATGTTACACGTCCTGATCAGGGTTCTTTGAGTTGAAAAGTCTGTTTTTCATTATTTTCAATTATTTATTCAGACATATACTTGGCTAATGAGGCGGGGAAGAAGGATCAAAAGGTCGTATTACAAGTCTTTTTTTCGGGTTCTTAGAGCAAAAGCTCTGGAAATTGTGTTACTTCTTCTATTATGATCAAATCTATAAGAAATTATTGAGGTAGGAGAGGGGGGTTAGAAGGGGTGCTTCAGATATATCGTGTTATAAGGTCTTTTTAGGTTTCTTGGAGTCAAGTAGTGTTATTTTTTACTATTTGCAATTGATCGAACATGTATGGGGGTTAGATGCGTTGTTTCGTATATATCGTATTTTATATCCTTTTCAGGGTTCGTACAGTTGAAGAACCTAGAAATTGTGTTTTTACTTTCCGAAAAAAAATCACATTCCGATATTTTTACTTTTCTTTTAGGGTTCCTTGATTACACATAGTCACTTATTTTCGTCGGTCTGTTCGTTTGTCTGCCTGCCTGTTGTCACGATAACTCTCGAACGGAATAAGATATTAATTTTAAACATACATATATAATACCGAATAAAGGAATGGAGAGTTTTGTTTTTGAGCGATATCGTTTAAGGCGAAGGGGGCGAAAGAGGTGGGGTCGATAAATTTTGTATGGTTTTAATAGCAATATGGTTATTTTCCTGGCTTTTTGTTGAGATAATAAACAAATATTATGTATATCTATTTATGGTAAAATATAGAAGGGATCAAAAAGGTGGGGGATGAGATTAGAGGGGTTTTTCCCTATATAGAGTATTGTATGTCGTTTTTGAGGTCTTTAGAGTTGAAGAATTAAAAAATCGGAATATTTTCTTCATTTTTTTTTTTATTTTCAATCCAAGAAGGGCGTGAAAGGGGTGGGTTAAATATTCAGTAGTATTTTGAAAGTTTTCGTTGATGTAATAGATAAATTGTAAGCATATTATTATTTATTACTTTCAGTTGATCAAATATATAAAAAGGTATGGTAGAGGAATGGAGGAGTTGCTATATTTTCAATATTTCCCATTTTAGTAAAAATAATATGTAGAGGAAAATACCAGATTTTGGTTGTAAATATCTTTTATGATTTTTTTTGTTTCAACCTTTTTGTAATCTTGTCTTTTATAAAGTACCTACTATTTTAAATATTGACTTGCAGTGTTTGGATTAAGGGATATTTTAGTGTAAAAAGTTAAACTCGATTCTTATTTTAGAACTCCTTGGTTTCAAGGAACTACTGGATGAATCATTTTACAAATTTTTAGTGTTCCGTACGGATCACATCAGTGTCAGTCCGTCTGTCTGTCTATCACACCCGATTTTCTCCGACATGAAAGTCGAAATTTGGTACTAACATAGGAATTGATGGCCTTATCAGAGCGGTGTAGTTTTCAAAGTTAAATTGTGACTTAAGGGGTTAGTTCTGGGAAGTGAAATCGGAAGTGAAAAAAAATTACCATATCATCGAGTGGGGTGTCAAATGAAACACTGTAAAAACACGAGTTCAAAAATAAATATAATGTAATACTTGCGCACACTTTTCTTTGTATTATTTTTAAAAAATCGCGAAAAATCGCTGCTCCCCTTTATCTCAAAAAGTACCGATCAAAAAATTTTGAAAAACATTTTGGAATATTCTCCACAGGGTGTAGATTGAACAAAAATTATCACGAGTGCATTACCCTTATTAATTTATTTGGTACATAAAAAATACAAAAATTTCAAGGTCATCAATTTTCACTAATTTGGGATGTGTTTTGTGAAGTCATTGATCATTTTATACCCCCGTAGCAAAAATTTTTATCATAAAAGCAGTCACCGTACGGAACACTAATTGCGCAAGTCCAACTTGCACTTGACCAGTTTTTTTTTATCCTAGTTAGTTCCTTATTGTACGCTTCCTGAACAAACGTTTCGATATCACGACGTGGACCAAAAATCTGTTGAGAACTTGATCAAAATTATACGGGATTTTCGACTTGGTCTTAACGGTAATTTTGGGTTGTTTATGATACCCTAAATATTAAACCAAAAAGCAATAATTTACAAAATAATAATAGTTAATTAGTCTGTCCCAGGGAGCCAACTAAAGCCCAAGCATCTTGTCATTGCGGAGGAATTATTTGATTGAATTTAAGATTTAGGGTGCCGTAAATGACCCGAGTGCTCAACACATAACCAAGTCGAAAATTTCATATAATTGTTAACAAATTTTACAACTATATTAAGTGGAATAAAGTTGAGGAATCATAGGTAACATAACTAACAAAAAATCCACTACTATGGCACTAACGTTTATATACAATGACAGGAGAAAGTGTGCGACATATGGGATTTTTCTTTATGCGGGTCGCGTTTTAAGTTTTTATAAACGACTACTACATGGCGCGATGTAACATTACCATTATATACATATATATATATATATATATATATATATATATATATATATATATATATATATATATATATATATATACATATATACATATATATATATATATATATATATATATATATATATATATATATATATATATATATATATATATATATATATATACATATACTATACTTAGTTGGGGAACTCGGCAAAAGGGGCGTGATAAGAGATCACACAGTTTTCATTAAGCCAATATTTCGGTCCTAGATTGGGACCTTCTTCAGGGCAAGAACTGAAAAGGAGAACAAAGCATATTCACTGATAGTGCTTGGGACAAATTTAAATTTAATGATGTTGTAATTAAGTATATACGGCAATCTTTTGCTTTCTTTCTTTATTCTATATATATATATATATATATATATATATATATATATATATATATATATATATATATATGTATATGTATATGTATATGTATATGTATATATATATATATATATATATACATATACGGTCTAATGGTTTCAATGCATATTTTGTTAACGCACCTCAAAAATTTATGTTGAATCGAAATGCTGATGAGGCATACTTGAATTTTCCAATAAATAACAGTACCATGTTTTTCTCACCTGTCCTAGAACAAGATATATTAAGGATAATAAGATCTTTAAAAAAATCAAATTCATTTGGAATTGACGAGATTTCAATAATAATGTATTAAAGTCCATTACTGACTTTATAGTGAAACCACTTTCGTACTTAATAAACATATCTCTGGAACGTGCAACATTTCCAGATGTGTTTAAAACTGTTAGAATAATACCTTTATTTAAAAACGGCGATAGTATGTTGTGTGAAAACTATCGGCCTATATCTTTATTAAGTTCAATTTCTAAGGTACTGGAAAGGGTTGTTTTTGAACAAATAAGTAATTTCCTAACAGTATTTCGAATTCTTACCGATTGTCAACATGGATTTAGGAAGGGCAGAAATACATCTTCTGCAATACTGCAGTTGGTTGAAAGGCTTTATGAGCAGCTGGATAATAGTAAAAAGTGCTTTGGACTTTTCATGGACCTAAGTAAGGCTTTTGATTTGATCAATCATAATCTATTAATATCAAAGATGAACAGATATGGACTAAGAGGTAATGTGAGTGACTGGTTACAGTCATATCTAAAAGGTAGAGATCAAGTTGTGGATATTGATGGAGTGAGGTCGAATGGAATGAAAGTTTCTACGGGTGTTCCACAGGGGTCCATTCTCGGACCGCTGCTTTTTTCAATTTTTGTAAACGATTTACCGAATATCGTTAATGACCAAAGTAATTTAACCATGTTTGCAGACGATAACAGTTATGTATGCTGTGACAGCACCACTACTTTGGCTCTAGATAAACTTCAGAATATGTTAAGAGTTTTTGAACAGTGGTTCAAAACTAATATGTTAAGTCTTAATGCTGAAAAAGACTGTTTTTATAAATTTTGTGCCTAGGGCATCCCAATTTGTTGAAAGTTTTCTGATTAGGACTAATGTAAACGGACATTCCATTGCTCAGGTAACGGAGACTAAATTGTTAGGTGTCTATATAGACAACAGTTTAAATTGGGGATGTCATATAAATGAATTGTGCAAAAGACTTTCATCGGTGTGTTTTGCCATTTTTCGATTAAAAAGTGTCGTTAACTTTAATACAATAATGTCTTATTACTATGCACACTTTGTGTCTCGATTGAAATATGGCTTAATATTTTGGGGTGCTTCCTCTAATATGGTCAGAGTATTTAGAATGCAAAAAAGAGCAGTTCGAAATATTGCAGGTGTCAGATCAAGACATTCATGCCGTGAACTTTTCAAAAAATTTGCTATACTCACTCTGCCTGCTATGTACATATTGGAGGTTCTGATTTATGTTAAGACTAATTTGAATAAATTTGTAGCCATGGCCGACATGCATAATTACTACACAAGATATAACAAAAATTTAGTTATACCAGAACACACATTATCTCTATTTGAAAAGAGTCCCTATTACAGCGGCATAAAGCTTTTTAATAGTCTGCCGACTAGTATTAAATCTTTAAATTTAAGTATGTATAAGAGACTAATATCAAGACTGTTAATTGAGAATGTCCCTTATAGCACTCAGGATTTTTTTCAGATTGAGGACTTTACATTATAAATGTTTGTATGTAAGCTAGAGTACGTGTAATTGTAACTTTTTGGATCTTTATATCATGAATATTTGTATGTTAGCTGCAGTACGTGCAACTGTAAAGCTTTTTAGATCCTTATTTTCACAGGATGTATACATTTTGTGACTTGACTTTTTCCATACCTTGTATCAGGTCTCATGAAATAAAAGTTTATTTATTTATTTTTTATTTTTTATATATATATATATATATATATATATATATATATATATATATATATATATATATATATATATAGAATAAAGAAAGAAAGCAAAAGATTGCCGTATCTACCAAAATTCTTAAAAATAAAATCTTAGTTGGGCGTTGGGCAAAAGGGGCGTGATAAGAGATCACACAGTTTTCATTAAGCCAATATTTCGGTCCTAGATTGGGACCTTCTTCAGGGCAAGAACTGAAAAGGAGAACAAAGCATATTCACTGATAGTGCTTGGGACAAATTTAAATTTAATGATGTTGTAATTAAGTTGTTATAATTAATAAAATTAGTGTAGAGCAAAAATAAGATATTAATAATAATAATGTCAAAAACTAACATGAGTGGTGTGAAGTTGAGTTAGCCTTGAATGGCGTAGGTAGCTTATACATAAAAACGTTGGTTAATCCATAAAAATACACACTATAACACAGTAGATAAAACTACAAAAAGCAGATTTAAAACAGGAATGTGATTGAGAACCTTGGATGTTGAAAATATTGTTAATTACTTCACCTGGGACAACCACCAGTGGCCACCGCCATATGGGAAACAAATGACAAAGCCGACAGGAGACAGCTAACCGACAGAGATAAGGGGCTTATTAAGAAAACTCAATTAACCAGAAAATGGTCGACACCCGGGAGGAAACCGATCTAAATTGGGAAGTGCATGTATGGACCTTTAAAGCAAGAAAGATATAGCCAATTGAGCGACCAAGAACCGGTATGGAACCAAGGATAGGACACATCATAACCTAATTTTAGGTAAACGGTGAGCGAGAGAGAGAATAATGGGAGTAACAGAGAGGAAGATCGTCTATTATATTAATTACTAATTTGTTAATTTATAGTTGATATATGACTAGAGGAAGAGATTGTTTGCAGAAATATATGAAGATTGAAAATACCAGGAGGTAATGAAGGGGTGACGCTAGACACTGTCAGTGGAAGGAGGACAGTAATCAATAAGTGCACAAAATTGCCCAGTATAAGTGGAAGGAATCTGTAGAACCCAGGATCAAGGAGACCCGTAAACAAAGAGAGGAAGGAGGAAAGAAAACCCTGGAAGTTACACAGTAAGAGAGAGGTGACTAGCTATTTCAGTTCAGATGGATCATGGATGAAGACAGGGAATTATCATGTGGTGTTGATTTATCACAAGAGAGGAGGAAACTATATATGTTACTGAGACCATCTAGGTCAGTTCTTTTATTGATACTAAGGTGATTCTCCTGGATGCAACACATTTCAAGGAATTCTCTCTTGGAAAGATTTTAGAGAAATGAAGTATTTTGGGTTCCCTGAAATTATCTCTTATCACGCCCCTTTTGCCGAGTTCCCCAACTAAGATTTTTATTTATATATATATATATATATATATATATATATATATATATATATATATATATATATATATATATATCGTATATATAGGGTTTGTAGTCCATAGATAACACAAGCTATATGTGACTTAATTTTTAAAAAATTCAATAGTGACCATCCAGAATTACAATTTACGGTAGTAATCGAAAAATATAGCAAAGTATACTTTTTAGAGTTAATGCTAACAATACAATAATAACCGAATGGCACATTAAAGATACATGATCTTCAAGATATTTACGTTTTAATTTTTAACATCCTTTATCCCAAAAAAATCAGTAATTATAGGACTAGGGGATCGCAGCATAAAATTCTCGGTCCCAGAGTTTCGCAAAAGGGAAATTGACAAAACAAAAAGAATCTTAAAACAAAACAAATATCCATGCTGAAAAAAGAAACTACCTCGTAGGTTCAGTGTGTTAAAAGAAATATTTCACTAAGAAAATAACAACCAACACTAACCATTTCCTATTTAACGCTGAAATTTTTCACGCCCACTAATAAACGCTATATTTCCGTTAAAAAACTGCAGTGTGGAACGATACGAACTACAGTTCTTATCGCTGCAATGTAAAATCGCCGTTTCAATAAATAAGAAGTTCTCGTCTTGCTTGTACACACTGTTATGCAATTGGCACTCTCCTACTGGCTCAACTGGCTAATCGCATGTTGTGTGATGGTCTGCGCGATAATCCATACGTTGCTACTAGTTTAATGCCAAATAAATTAAAATCGTAATGTCTTACTCTATTTAGCGCGTATTTTAGGACTTAACGCAATTGCGTTTTGACTTTCTAGTATATCCTGTTTATTCTTAGTATTTTGCTTAAAGAACAATCGTTTAAGCCAGAAAAATTTTACTTGTTTTGTTGTGTTTTTAATATGCTGGTTTAGGTTCATTAACAGCACTTGTTTACTGTAAATAATATTCCGTGCCTTTTTTATTATCCCAACGAAGAACCAGGATCAATCTATTACATTTTTCTTAACCACCTTGTATGCACCGGCTGTCCAAAATGTTCCTGGACTGATTTTTCCCCCGGCCTTTAAGCAGCATCATCTCGTAAATAGTAGGAAAAGCTTGAACTTTCATCTGTAGACCACCTATTTGCATTCAACCAGTCAATTGTGATCAGTCAGTGTTGAGTGTGTTTAGTAGTAGACGTGCGAACCCTATGTGTCGTAGTCGTTGTGTCACAGATGTGTGATGAAGCAGCGAGCAGTAATCAAATTTCAAACTGGGTAAAACAGCTACGGAGGCATTCAAATCTTTGAAAAAAGCTTATGGTAATGATTGTTTATCGCGTTCACAAATGTTTGAGTAGTTTAAAGGCTTTAAGGAAGGACGGGAGTCGCTCGAGGATGATGAAAATCCGGCCGACGCAAACGTTGCGATGATTGATGGCAAAAAAGCTTAACACCTCTAAATCAAGTGCTAAAGACATTGCCCGGAATTTTTTGAACAACAGGAAAGTGTATGCGAAGTTTGTTTCCCACAGCCTGAACTCCGAATGAAAACAGCAACGGGTGGACGCCAGCCGAAACTTCATCGAAATGAAAAATGCTGACGATTCTTTTCTGCCGAAGATAATGACTGGCGATGAGACGTAGTATTATCAATACGAGCCTCCAACAAAACGGCAAAGAGTGCAATGGCTCGGTAGTGGTTCGCCGAGACCGAAGAAACTCCAACTGACAAAGCCAAGAACGTCAATGCTCGTCGCATTTTTTGACTCTTAAAGAATTACCCACAAAGAATTGGTTCCCTAGGCCACTACAGTAAACGTTAGGTACTACGTGGGTATCATGGATCGACTTTGCAAGAGGATTCAGCGGGTTCGAACGGAACGATGGAATTCAAAGGATTCTTACTTGCTTCATGACAACGTGCCCGCTCACACAGCTAGGATTGTGGTGCTTATTCGTCTGATTTAGCACCTAGTGACTTTTTTTATTTCCAAGTTTCACATGAAGGGTCAACGATTTAGAGGAAATTAAAGCTACTGTGACGCGCGAGTTAAACATGATTTCAAAAGAAGATTTTTCTAACAGTTTCAGATGGTTGCATTGAGGTCGGAGGTGACTATGTAGAACATCTGAAGTAATAAAATGTTTACTTTTAATTTTTCTATTTTTTTTTATTAAGGCAATCCGGGACTTGCCAGACAGTGTACATGTAAAGTTAAAAACTCGTGATTATCACATTAATAAAGTAAAGTGTACAAAATGCAACGTGCCGAGAACTTTACTGGCACTGTACGCACCCTTTTCATTATGAATTAGTTTTAATTTCTTGCTGTATGTAGGCTGTTGAACGTTTTTGTTACGACTATCTGAATAATTAACTTACCACCTTAGAATCACAATCCCGCTACGTGTACCACACATCAATGAGACCTTACCCATTTGCTATCTCGGCTCAGCTCTTAATTAGCGGGCTTATATTAACCTCCTTTACGATGTTTGCCAAGCATTTACAATACCGATTTAGGAGAAAGTCAACCCCTGCTTTTTCAAGGAATACTGATTAAAGATTAAGGAAGAGGAAGTAGAATATTTTTTATAAAAGATTTGGGGTAATGTGGGGAAATATAAATTTAGTTTAATGTTCTTATAATGTTATTTAACAGAATTATGACACATTAATTGAGGCTATAGTTTTACCACCCTCCTACAGGAAAAGTTAAAAAAAGCATCAAATACAAATAGGAGGTCTTAAGGATACATACATATAATATTATTATGTGTATACAATACTTTTGGGCTCCTACCTTTCATTGACGACGAAGCCTATTTTAATTGTAATTGCCGCTCTATAGTGATGGTAAAGTGCCATCTTTTGTTGTAAAACGAAGTATGATACTTGATCATACATGAACATGACATGGAAAATCAGTTGTAGAAGCGACTTCCTTTGAAAAGCAAGATTTGAGGCACTTTTATTTTTTGTATTTCAACTTAAAAGAAATCGCGGCGGAAAAGAATAAAATATCTTATTTGGTTTTGGATGAAACGCTTATATCGGACACCACATGTAAAAAGTTTTTCCACTAGTTTTGAGACAGAAATTTCGACTTTCACGATGATGAAACGACGGTCAAAAAAAAAAAGGAAAACGAAAATACGGAATAAATTTTGGACAAGAATCCTTGCCACACTCAACCAAAACATGCATATATATATTATTTTCAATTATCCACAAAAGCTGAAGAGTGGTCCCACTGTGTCTCCCGTACAAAAAAGTCCCTTAAAACCATTTTAAATTTGGTCTGAGAAATTTTCCCTTACGGCGGCGTAAACTTGGCCGCTTCGAATTGCCATCAAGTTCGACCTCTACAACACCATCTGGATGATTCCCACTTTAACTCAGTCGAGTAAGCCAAAAAAAACCCAATCGCTTCAAATCTCATCAAAACAATCATTATTTTTCTGATTTGAAATCCGATACTTGCCTGAGACATGGAAAAAAGGTGCAGAATGCAAAAGGTAATTAATTGAGATGGTAGTTCTAAATTTCCGCTATATTTTATGTCTTCTGGCTATTGTTTCCGTACACAGTACCTTCGTCAGATAACCGGTAAGTTATCAATTATCTGACGAAGGTACTGTGTAGTGAAACAATTGTCATAAAGCACAAAATATAGCGGTAATTTTAACACTAACATAAGTGCTTATTTCAATTATTATGAATTTCCATCAATTAACGGCTACTTTAATAGAACGAAGGTGATTAATTTGAAAATTGAGTTTGTATTACGTTATTATAAATAAATATCATATCAATATAATTCAATTAATTAACTCCTTTGACTATGAACAGCTTAGATTATTTTAAATGTGACTATTTATACAATTATTCCCCTATGGCCAGTTAGAGCTACAGGGCTCCCGCATCCAGTGGGCAAACACCATCAAGTACCTGAGAATCTAGTACGAGAAACATCTCGTCTGGAATGACCAGGTCTGCACTGCCACCCGAAAAGCTAAACAATTCCCATTATAAATCACTCCAGTAAGTTGTCCATTAGAACTAAATTTTTGGTTTGCAATATCATCGCGAGGGTGGGCTTCACTTACGCCTGCCCCACATCGTGTCAGCTCTCCAAGACAAGGAGAGCCCAATTCCAGGCAGTGCAGAATAAGTAACTGAGATAATCACGGGAGCCCCGTGGCTCATGAGAAAGACCCAACTTCATAGAGGTCTCGGTGTGACGACCATCTAGGCATACATGAGGAAAACTGGCCAAGGCGTCTCAACACTCGAATTCAATCATCGAGGACGTCTTCCGAATCCACCCTCAAGATCGCCGTTAATTCCCGAGATCCTCTGACCCCCGCTCTCATGACGAGCAAAGAAGATTGTAAACTTAGGTTAAATTAGCTTAGTCCTTAGGTTAAATTAAGTCAATCATGCTTTTGTTACATATTTCCTAGGTTAAGTTAGCGTAAGGCTACATTGTAAATACCGAGGCAGGTAAAACATGCATATCATGTAATAACAATCGTTTATTGTAAAGGTAGTACGAGACTTTGCCTTGCCAATAAAGACATTGACATTAACATAACTTCTCTTCCGGTCCCATGTATTTACATACGTCGGAGTCTCTGTACCATTTCTTCAGTTTATATTAAGTTTGTTATTCTCTGCTAGTCTAAAAATGGACGTAGCGTCTGGAACTCCACACCAGTCCCTGATACTCCGCAGCCATGCTTGCTGCTTTCTACCGGGTCCTTGCCAACCCTCTATTTTTCCCTGAAGAATAAGTTTTGGAATCGAACCTTTCTTTGTTTTACGATATTAAATAGATACCCCTCCACCTCGGCCCTTTGAAGCATTTCTTCATAGGGTAGGTGTTCTGTCCAGGAAATTCGTAGTAAACGTCGCAGTATCCATAGCTCCACAGCTTCGATACGATTCAATGATCTCACTTTTAACGACCATGTCTCTACATTATATAAGACCGGCCAGACATAGCATTTTATTACTCGTAGGCGCAGGGCGAGTGGCAATTGTCTTTGAAGCAGCATATTTTTCAACTTTACAAAGGTATTCTTTGCCATGCCAATCCGCGATTTAACCCCCCATCACAATCCCATCGTTCGTTAACTAGCTAAAGGCCCTTTTACACGGTCATATCAGTTCTCAGTTCAGTTTCAGTTTCAGTCGAACTGTCCGTTTTTTTCTATGTGTAAAAAGGAAAAACTGAAAGCAGAACTGAAACGGAGACTGACACCTGACGGGATGGGGTAGACCTATTTGTCTCATTTCAGTTCTTAAAATTCCTATGTGTTAACAAACGCGTCATGCCTCGGTCCGTTCGCTCATGTCAGTTCTTATGAAACTCTGGCTCAGTGTACGTATGAATTGCAATTGTCGCTATGTCCAAAAAGGAACACGAGTTTGTTATAGAATTCATCAAAATTTGTAAAATGTTGTGGAACAAAACGGACTCAAACTATCACAGAGTAAACATTAGGGAGGCTGCCTATACTCTCTTATTGGATTAATATCAAGAATGCGACGAAAAGGAAACAAAGGCGATAGTAAAATCCAAAATTAATAGCCTACGCTCAACTGATAACAAAGAACCTAGAAAAGTTAAATATAGTGAAAGAAGTGGAGTAGGAAATTGAGAAGTATACAAACCATCACTGTGGTATTATGACCTTCTTTCGTTCGTCAGCGATCAACAGCCGATTCTAAGAAGTGTCAATACTATGAGGAGTAATAGCCTCCCTCATGTTGGTATTCTATTTTTGTATAATAGGTGTCACAAGGCTTAATAACACAAGATACACATCCTCATTCATCATACTTCAGTCAATCATATGGTTCTAGGTGAAGTACTTTCATTAAATTTACATGCGACAGTGAATTCCAGGGTACCAAGCTTTACGCCATCGGTTTCTTTTCTTTCACCGTTTCTTCAAGGCCACAGCTAAGGCTACTGCAGTGAGACAGTCTTCATACATGAGCTATTTTACACATGTACATTTTGGGACAGTATGACAACACCTGTATGAACGAGAAACACACATAACACTTTGAAAGGGTAACTTGGACTGAGAACTGAACGGACGGTGTAAAAACAAACCTTCTTCCGAACTGAAATGAAAGGAAAACTTAAACGGAGACGGAACTGAGAACTGATATGACCGTGTAAAAGGGCCATTAGATATTTGAATTTAGTAACCCTCTGTCTCTTGATCCTTTATAGAGAGAGATGCATCCTCTTGGGGGTGTCTACTGATCACCATCATTTTAGTTTTCTCAGTATTTATACGTAGACCATACTCCACGCCAATATTATTCAGCTTATTGATTAGAATTTGCAGATCTTCCATGTTATTGGCAACAACACAGACATATACAATTATTAAATAAAAATAAAAAAAATCTTTCTATCTAAAAGCTTAGTGACCAAATGCGGTTTTAACAAAATTGTTTTTCGTCGTACTTTAAGTTATTGCATGAGAAAATGGCCAGATATGCACATTTAATTTCTTTAATTTCAATTATGACACCGCGCTGTTCCGCTGTTAATCCATTTAGAGCCGTGTTCCGTCTAGATAATCGAAAAATGTCAAGACAACCCGTTGATTTTATTTGCAAAAAAAGTCGTGTAAAAATGTCCGTATAAAAGATTTAAGATTTTAAAAGCTTGAAATTTAATGTAGTGCAAAAAAAACTAAGATAAAAATGACTACTGTCTGAAACTGTAGCAATGAAGTTTTGTAATTTTGTGCTACAAAATATCATTAACCAAATTCCTACAATAAAGGAGCCTTTTTGATTTCTTCTTGAAGTGCAGGCGACCCTCCTGCCTTTGCTTGTGGTTGGTGCCTCTTTAAGTGTTCCACAGGTAAAGGAGACCTGCAGTTTAATGCCGATTCCGAAAGGCCTAAGTAACTTTTTACTCTGCATATTACGGGTGGTTTGCCATTACCTTCCCGGGAGAGGGTACACGTTGTACAGTTTTTTTTTTTAAATTTTAGTATTTTCCGAGAGAGATTCGAACTCGGGTCTCCGAATGAATGCCAAATGAACGGAAAAACAGGCATTTACGAAAGTACATGTGCGCCGAGGCTGTTTACTCTCAGTTTGTGTAGAAAAATCAAGATGTTGAGTTTTGATATTAAGGACTATCTTCGCATTTTCGTACGTCGTTATATTTATTTATTCGTTTGTTAATATTTATTTGTTTTATATTTCAACATGTTAATAATTAGACGAAAAACAACATGGTATTTTTAAAGATAGTTTAAAATATTTCTTTATACACCACCTTAACTGTCTCTTCCCTAGGTGCCAGAACAAACAGTCTTTGTGAAACATGCTATCCATTAGTGAAAACTGGAATAAAATCCGTTCAGTGGTTACTAAGAAAATCGACAAATAGGCATACAGACGCAGGGAGGACTTTGTTTTATAATATGTATTGATAAGAATTAAAATAGATGTATATTTTGGTTTGGATTTTCCAGAAATACAGCACTGATTTCTGTTTATGATATCCTTGCAAAACCACCAACCAAAACAAATTGAAAATTCGCATTTGGAGTTCCCAAAAGTATTCTCTGTATTTGCTATACCATCCCAAGACGCGTTTCGCCGTATTTACGGCTTATCAGCTGGGCTAGGTTCGGCAAACACACAGAACACCATTCAGACCTTATCCGGGTACTGAAGAAAAACTATGACAAAATAGATACTCATACTGCACTCTGTCGTTGACTTATTTAAAGTTTATTATTCGAAACAGAGCGGCCAGGTCACAACAGACACCGACCAGTGATCAACACTTTGAAAAAGATGGATGAGATTCCATCGAAACGTCAGCGAAACCGTCCATCAAGGGACTTTAAGCTAACACGGGATACCCGAAAAAAAACCACTACTTCATTTCACACCCGTGAGAACATTCGTCAAAACATATATATATATATATATATATATATATATATATATATATATATATATATATATATATATATATATATATATATACATATATATAATGTAGACACTAGTGAGCAAAAAAATCGACTCAAACCATTTTGCTTCATTTAACACCGATGAATTTAATCTTCAAACAGTGGTATTATTTTTGGTATCTTCAGAATACTGATTTTCTACTCTTTCCAATAATATCAAAAACGTTAGGATTTCCAAAAAGTTTTATTGACGAAAACAGTTTTACCCAATAGTTTTTGTTCGCTCAGCAACGTACTCGTTGTGTGCTATTCAGCCCCATAAAAACACATGCGACTGTATTTTTTTATTATTCCTTTATCGGAACTTGAACCGTCAACATCTCTGTTGTATCTGCTCGCTAATTAGGTCATCGGAAAATGGATACTACCCCGGAGGAAACCGCACAAGTCATTACTCTATTACAAGAAGGGCATAGTCAACGTGTCTTCGCTGCGCATGAGTCAGTCAGCTGTCTCCAAAGTCTACAGACGTTACCAAGAGAGTGGCGCATTTACACGGAGATCAGGATCAGGAAGAAAAAGATGTACCTCGGAGCGAGGCGATCTCTTCATTGTCAACACAACTCTAAGAAATCGTCACTTGACCGGCGTTGAGGTCCAGCAGGAGCTTCGACAAGTTCGTGGTCGGGTTATCAGTCATTGGACGGTCAGAAGAAGACTTAAAGAAGCTAACCTAACTCTGAAGAGACCAGCTACCTACATGGCAATAATGAAAGAAGACAAGTCTATAGGAGGTCTTGGGAGCGCTATGCGCAGTGATGCAATATAGAAACGGTCGTCTACACCGATTTGGTGTTCGTGACTGATGAGATTCGTAGAGGTAGATTAACTGCTAACCGGTACATCGAAGAGATCCTGCAGGAACATGTCGTTCCTTACTCTGGGTTTGTTGGCGATAGCTTCGTGGTAATGTGCCACAATGCGAGGCCACATGCTGCTGCATGGGTGTGTTCTTCTTGTTCCCCCTTTTATTAATTTTAATCAGTAAAAAGCATGAGGATGGAATTGGTATCATTAAGAGAATAGAATGGGCTCTCAAATGATACTAAAATCCGTAAAAATATATGAACACTAAATTCCGTGTTAAATGAAGTCAAACAGTTTGAGTCGATTTTTTTGTTCACCCGTGTATTTTCTATACAGGGTTACAGGGAAAGTCGTCCTAGATAATTAAGAACGTTATAGTTTAGGTCGTTTCTGACCGATTTGACTCTATGACATGATGCCCTAAACTTAACCGTTTTCTAGATATTAAAATTTAAAGATTTTCTAAAAAAAACATTTTTTTTTTTTGCTTTTATATCGATTTTTTTTTATTAGAGGTTCTCGAGTGCGATTTTTTTGGTTATTTTTAGTTAGTCTGTATGTCAACTATCAAAAATCATCAAAAAAATTTGAACTAGTTACTAACAGTTTCAAATGGCGGCTTGTTAATGTTTCTAAATTACGAATTTTTACCTACTTTAAATCAATAAAGAGAAAAAAAAAATGTATGGAAGTTATTCTGCAAATTATTTAAAAAACTTTTACGTCTTTTTAGCTATCTAAAACGGTATAATATCTACTGGATCTATTGAAAATTCTAAGAAAATGAGATTTCAATAGGCCCAAATGTAGATTAACATAATAACAGAATTTATATACTACCAATTACCGGTTTACTACCTGCACCTTCAAACAATAAAAAGGGTTGGGTAAGCATTTTTTTTTTTTTCCGGTCGGGGTACTCTCTGTGCGAGTGACATTTTCTGTTCACTAAACATTATTGAATGATTTTTAGTCTGCTCATGCGATTCGTCCGTGGTAGATGTGCTATACCGTGCTTTTCAAAAATATCTGTGTTTCATCTTCTGACTGTGTGAATTGGCTCGTAACTGGATTTTGATCTCTGCTTGTGAATATGGCAACGTATACCAACGAGGAATATGCTGACATCCTAATGTGTTACGGATTTTGCGAAGGAGTGTCGACGCGTGCACGTGATGAATACATACTGCGATATCCTACTCGTCGTGTACCTGATGTTAGCGTATTTGATGGAACTTATCGAAGACTACGAGAAACTGGTTCCGTACAAAGACGGCGGATTGACATGGGACGACCACGTATCTTTGACGAAGACGAAGAAAACGAAATACGACGTCTCTTTGAGGTGGACCCAACCACATCTACAAATGTTGTCGCACAACAGCTTGGTATTTCGCAGTGAAAGGTATGGTTTGTAATGCATACTGTTGGGCAACACCCTTACCACTATACGCCCGTGCAAGTCATTGAAGACGGGGATCCGTTGCGACGATTAGAATTCTGTAGATTTATGTTCAATACCGATGTCGAAGATGCATCTTTTTTTAAGAAAATACTATGGACTGACGAGTCGAAATTCGACAAAGACGGTCTTACAAACTACCACAATGCCCACTAAAGAGGAAGGCAACCCAAACAAAAAAGAACGAAAGGATCACAAACAAGATTCAGCTTAAATGTGTGGATGGGTATAATTTTAAATTATTTGGTTGGGCCATTCTTCCTGCCAGATAATTTGAATGGCGAGGAATACGCAGTTTTTTGCGGAACGATTTACCTAATTTGATGGAAGACCTACCTATTGGTTTGAGACAAAACATGTACTTTCAACGCGATGGCTGCCCAGCTCACTACAGAGGAAGTGTTCGTGCATGGCTCAATGACAATTATCCCAACAAATGGTTTGGAAGAGGCGGACCCATACTTTGGCCGGCGAGAAGTCCAGACCTAACACCGATGGATTTTTATGTGTGGGGTCACATGAAAAGTCTCGTATACGACCAGATGACTCCTATCGAAAACGTTGATGTCCTAAGACAAAAAATAATTGATGCGGCTGACGAAATGAGGCGGCACCTCACAACCAGCGTTGTGAAAAGTAATTTAAGAAAAAGAATGAGAATTTGTGTTAGAAATAGGGGCGACCATATAGAACATGAATTATAATTAATAAAAAATATTAAATTGCAAGGTTTTTTTGTTTTATTTGTGTATTTTTCGTATTTTCACCTAGAACTAAAAATTTACCTTTTGCTACCCGAGCCCGCTTTAGGTGTCATTCTGTGTACAGTTTTCCTATTAAACTCCTAGTATTATACCTTTTTTGATAGCTAAAAAGACGTAAAAGTTTTTAAAATAATTTGCAGAATAACTTCCATACATTTTTTTTTCTCTTTATTGATTTAAAGTAGGAAACACTTGGTAAAAATTCGTAATTTAGAAACATTAACAAGCCGCCATTTGAAACTGTTAGTAACTAGTTCAAATTTTTTTGATGATTTTTGATACTTGACATACAGACTAACTAAAAATAACCAAAAAATCGCACTCGACAACCTCTAATAAAAAAAATCGATATAAAAGCAAAAAAAAACATGTTTTTTTTTAGAAAATCTTTAAACTTCAATATCTCGAAAACGGTTAAGTTTAGGACATCATGTCATAGAGTCAAATCGGTCAGAAACGACCTAAACTATAACGTCCTTAATTATCTAGGACGACTTTCCCTGTAACTATATAGACGGTAATAACTAGGCGATCGTGCGTATGGTATACAAATAAGGAAGCAGAAGAAGAAGGAGCTCAATTGTTGTTCAGATGCAAAATTTTTTATTTAAATATGCCAAAAAACTTTTATCCCACGCCACTGAAAAGGGCTATAAAATAAATTGTTACAAAATTGTACGTTAGCCCGTCAAGATACTAATATTCAATGTTAAATAATTTAAATATATTTTTAATGTCATACAGAGATGATGTAAAAGCCCTAAATATGTTATATATGGTGCGAATTATCATATTTACAAGCCGAACTATCGGAACTTAAACAAAGGGAGTCAGTTTTAATGGCAGCAATATGGCTCATTCGTTGGGAATGTGTTTTGTGTTTTCATATTATGCAAATTATCACTTAACCAACACGCGTTATTGGTGACAAATGATTTGTCGTTGAGTGAATAATGCAAATGATACTGATTAATTAGCTTAACAAGAGACGGGTATGAAAATGCCTTTTCTACGTTTAGCTTAATTTGGAACATGAGAATAAATTGCTTTATTTAATTTTTAATTTTAACCATTACAGAAAGTGGACTGACAAATATTAGTCTCTGTGTATACGGGAGCACCTAAAATAACAGATTACCTCTAGGCGTTCTTACTAGGCCAAATTGTCGCGTTTAACACTTCTCTATTTATTATACTAATCACTGTGTAACACGTGGCCCGTCCAGAAGTAAAATTGTGAGTACGACCATAAACTAAAAGAACTTCTAATGCGTCGATTTTATTAGCATTGTCATCTGGCGAATTCTACATACTATATATTGTATCATCTCTGTGCCGCGTCTATCGTTGCTACCGTGTTGTTTTATCACGTGATGGCGTTACGTCAGTTGTCATCTGATGGCAAGGGGTCTCTATATATCTATATGTAGCTGCCAAAAATGCATAATAGCTTCAGTGTTGTTATGTTAACGATGCAGATCGCTTGGTATTATCTGAACTACATCAAGCTGACGAGATCCGATATATCGAAACGAGTCTTAGATTGGTACTTAGTTCAAGAGTGCATAAGGGAGTCCTTTAACAGGAAAAAGGGTTACTAAAAATCGCCGTCTGTTAAGACATTAAACGGGTAGATTCTTTGCATTTATGAAAGACAAAAAATTACATAAAAGATAGTTCAAACTCAATTGTATTACTTTGTTTCAAGCACAATGTTTCGTTTCCTCTTTTTTTTTATGGGTCTAGTACACGTGCTGCAGGGAAGCCCCTAAAGCGCTCCAGAAGCGACACGTGTGCTGAAAAAGCGATTCACGTTGTTCTTGAATCGTTGTAAATTGCACTCGGTGGGAAACACAGCCCTTGGCAAATTATTCCAAGGAGATGATGTTCTCCATATAAAAGACTGCTTGAAAAGCGTTGTACGAGGAGTTACAACCTGAAACCTCATACGGATGTGAAGTATTAGCGCGACGTATATTTCTAACAAGCACAGCTCTGGGAGGAATTAGGCGGGCTACATCCTTTGAACACTTTCCATGAAAATACTTGTAGAGCAGACTCAAGTCGCCAACTCTTCGATGTTCCAGCGAATCAAAACCGCCGGTCAGTTCAGGGTCTCCAATTAGACTCTCTCTGAACAGAATCCAACAAATGCTGTGTATGTTGGGGAGCGGAGCCCCAAATGGGAGCAGTATTCCATAGTTGGTCGAATTTGAGCTTCGTAAAAAATTAACAGTTGCTGTGGAGTGTAAAGCTTTCTGGTTCGAATTAATATTCCCAATTTTTGAGAAGCTCTCCTTGCTATGCCTGCAACATGTTCATGCCAGGACATATTTGCTCCCAAATTAATGCCCAACAAATTGAGTGACGATGCTAGGAGAATGGAGTGCCCCGACATAACTAGGCCGGGTTCAGCAACGTTAACTTTTTTAGAAAAAACTGCCGCCTGGGTTTTTATAGCGTTAAATCAATTGGTTACTGTCACTCTAAGATAGAATATCTTCCAGGTCTTTGTTAAGTTGAAGGACCTCCTACTGTCTGCGGACATTCGCCTGAGTTGCCGATGTCCGAACGTTCAAAGTGTATGAAGAGATAAGCGTATTATCAACTGCAAAGCTGTAGATTGAACGCGTGTGGGTGTACGCGCGCGTGTGTATATGTGTGTGTGTGTGTGTGTGTATGTCCGCGCGAGTGAGTGTGCGTGTGTGTGGGTGTGTGTGTGTCTGCATGTGTGTGCATGTTCAAGTGCATGTGTGTGTATGTGGTTACTAGTATATATTCTGATAAATTATTAAAAGTATAGATAATTCAAAGAGCATAAAATAATTTCGTTGTCACCTTGTATACATGAACTGAATAAAGATTTATTTTAATCTGTAAGGGAGTTATTTTAAATTATCAGAATGTTTTTATTGGCTGTCAACATCCTCAAAAATTTTCTGATAAAAATAAATGGTTGCACTTCGACAACAGCACGGTCCATTTCATTTTTATACACCTTACAACAACACGTCGTTTATCATCTATCATTGAAAATATAAGTAAACATTTTGACTTTCTGTGTACTTGGTGTTAGCAGTGAAAACAGCCATGCTGCCAGCAAATGTTATTGTAAACGAAATGGAAGAGTATCGCTCTTACCTGGGAGCCTCGACGAACCCCTAATTAAATTTGATAAATTAAATAAAAACATTTTCCACCAAAAAAGGCAAATGGCGCAGATAAATTGAAACTTCACGAATTACTTGATAATTTTTAATAAATGTAAGAGGCTAAGACTTGGATGTGTTTGCTGTTTTTCCCTCCTTGAGTATAAAATGTTTTACTACTTACCTAAATCAGTTTAAAAAACAAATTTTCACGAACGAATAAAATTATATACATAAAATTTAATGCCTGTACGTACGTGCATATTTGTATATATATATATATATATATATATATATATATATATATATATATGTATGTATATGTATATATATATGTGTATATATATATATATATATATATATATATATATATATATATATATATAAATATATATATATTTATATATATGTATATGTATATGTATATGTATATGTATATGTATATATATATATATATATATATATATATATATATATATATATATATATATATATAATATATATAAAATGCAACGTCTCTCTGTCTGTGTGTCTGTCTGTCTGTCCGTTAGTGCGCTTATCACTGGAGAACCACTTGCCCGATTTACGTACTTTTTTTTTAAAAACATATATATGTTCTCTGGCCAGGTTATAGGCTATATTTTATTCCGATAGGTAGCATAAGAAATGAGTAGTGACGTAATATAGTGAATGAAGTCGGAAAAAAGTTTGCCGGTAGCGCGTTCCATTGCAATATACAGCCTAAACCATTAAATATGGAGCAATATTATGTAGTAGAGAATATCTATAATCTATAATATATATAAAATGCAATGTCTCTCTGTCTGTCCATTAGTGCGTTTATCACTGGAAAACCACTTATCCGATTTACGTGTTTTTTTTAAACAAGCTAAACCATTAAATATGGAACAATAGCAGATCAAAGAATATATATAATATATAAAAAATGCAACGTCTCTCTGTCTGTCTGTCTATCCGTTAGTGCGCTTATCACTGGAGAGCCACTTATCTGATTTACGTGCTTTTTTTTTAAACATACGTATGTTCTCTGGCCAGGTTATAGGATATATTTTATTACGTTAGGTGACATAAGGAATAAGCAGTGACGATAATAGTGGATCAAGTCGAAGAAAAGTTTGCCGCTAGCGCGTTCTCTTGCAAGACACTGCCTAAAGCATTAAATATGGAACAATATCATGTAGCAAAGAATATAATATATATAAAATGCAACGTCTCTCTGTCTGTCTGTCTGCCCATTAGTGCGCTTATCACTCGAGAACCACTTATCCGATTTACGTGTTTTTATAAATTTATACATATGTTCTATATAATTCGATATAAGCCTAGATAATGGGAGATAAGGTGAGATAATGGGAGATAAAGAGAAATAATGGAGATAAGTCGAGATAAGCCTCGATAATGGGAGATAAGGTGAGATAATGGGAGATAAGTATAAATAATGGGAGATAAGGAGAAATAATGGGAGATAAGCAGAGATAAGTCTAGATAATGGGAGTTATGGTGAAATAATGGGAGATAAGGAGAAATATTGAGAGATAAGCCTAGATAATGAGAAATAAGGTGAGATAATGGGAGATAAGGAGAAATAATGGGAGATAAGAAGAAATAATGGGAGATGAGTAGAGGTAAGTCTAGATAATGGGAGTTATGGTGAGATAATGGGAGATAAGGAGAAATAATGGGAGATGAGCAGAGATAAACCTAGATAATGGAAATTATGTAGAGATAATGGGAGATAAGGAGAAATATTGGGAGATAAGGGGAAATAATGGAAAATATTTTATTACGTCGGGTGACATAAGGAATAAACAGTGACGATAGTAGTGAATCAAGTCCACGCGAGCGGAGCCGCGAGCCCTGCTAGTATATAAATAAAGAAAGAAAGCAAAAGTTGCCGTATCTAACAAAATTCTTAAATATAAAATTTGTTGGGGGACTCGGCAAAGGGCGTGAAAAAAGTTCACACAATGTTCATTCAGCCAATATTTCGGTCCTATATTGGGACCTTCTTCAGGGCAAGAACTGAAGAGGAGAATCAGTCTAATAACTGAGAAAGCTTGGGCAGAAAAATTAGATTATTCGAATTATAACCATTATTATTATTTTTAATAAACCAATGTAAGAATAGAATGAAGTATAAAATGTAATAAAAGTAAAAAGAAAAAGACTCACATGAATAGTGAAAAGCAGAGTTAACATAGGTCGGCATGAAGCCAACCTATGTGCTCCAGAAATCATTCTAATTATACTCTTTTGTATTTCAAATACTATCTTGTATTTCCCCAGAAAATCAATCTATATTTTATACGACTAAAAAAATTATTTAGCGTAGTAGTACGAAAACAGAACTTCAATATTGCTCACTTGTTTTAACTAAATAAAGCATATGTAATGACTACAAGCTTTTTGCATAGTTAATCGACATCTATGTCCCAACTGAGCCGATTACACTGGTCAACAAAAAAAAGAAAATTGCTTGTTTCCTGTGGTTTTTTTTTTTTTGTTTCTATCTCAAATTGACGCGTATTTTTTAAATATGGCAACAATTTTTCTCTAACAGCTTTTGTTTTTGAGTTATAGCTAACTACCCTCATTTACTATTTTTACTTAGATTTTCGTTTTTTATTGGACACTAAAATATATTTTGTTGTTGTTTTAGATATGGTTTCGTCAAGAAGATGTTGTGTGCTTAATCCCGATTGTTTTTGCTATATTTGTGGTGAATATATATTTGCAAAATATCGAAAACCTATATCGGACTTTGTGAAAACTGCGTATGATCAATACTTTAAAATAAAATTTTGGAATCAGGACAAGCCATGGGTTCCTCATATTGTATGCCAGAAATGTGTGGTATGTCTATAGTTATGGTCCAGTGGAAAAAGAGATGCAATAATGTTCGTGACACCCATGATTTGGCGAGAATCTCGAAACCATCATGACGATTGCTACTTCTGCGTTGTGAAAATAAACGGAATTAACCCTGGAAATCGAAGTAAGTTTTCATATCCTAACTTATCTTCTGCTCAACGACCTCAATTAAAATCACAAGAGGTACAACCCAGCACATCTAAATCTTCTGATGATCCAAATCTCTGTGAACCCGAATGAAATACATCAAGTGAAGACTCTGATTCAGACTACAAATGTAGCCTTTCAGGACCTCAACCATTTAATCAGAAAGAACTAAATGACTTAGTAAGAGATCTGAACTTACCAAAAGAAGCTTCTAAAATTTTAGCATCTCGTTTAAAAGAAAAAAATTTGCTTACTCCGGATACCGACATTACATTTTATCGTACCCGAGAAAAAAATCTGTTACCGTATTTTTCTCAAGAGAAGGATTTAGTTTTTTGTAACGATGTTGGTGGTATTTTGCAGCAGATGGGATTAAAACAGTACCAACCTAGTGATTGGCGTCTTTTCATAGACAGCAGCAAAAGAAGTTCAAAGTGTGTTTTGCTTCATAACGGTAAAAAGTACGGATCTATACCTATTGCACATTCGACGACTTTAAAAGAAGAATACGTAAATGTTTCTAAGTTTATGGAAAAAATTAAGTATCAAGACCACAAATGGGTCATTTGTGTTGATCTGAAAATGGTTAACTTTCTTTTAGGTCAACAAGGGGGGTACACAAAGTTCCCTTGTTTCATGTGTCTCTGGGATAGTCGTGACGAACAACACCATTGGTCACAAAAAGTTTGGCCAGTGCGGGAAGAGCTAAAAGTTGGTACAAAAAATGTTATGAACGTGCCTTAGTTAGCCGAGACCGCATCATACTTCCACCACTTCATATTAAACTCGGCATAATGAAACAGTTTGTGAAGGCGCTTGACAAAAGTGGCGAATGTTTTAATTTTCTTTCACGCAAGTTTCCAGGATTAAGTTCAGAAAAATTGAAAGCTGGTATTTTTGATGGGCCACAGATTAGGCAACTCGTGAAAGATCCTAATTTTGCTAAATCAATGACTGAAGTCGAATCCAAAGCTTGGAATTCATTTGTTTTGGTTATGAGTAGCTTCCTAGGCAAAAAGAAATCTGACGACCATGTCGAGCTTCTTGAGTGCATGCTATCGAACTTGCACGAGCTAAGGTGCAACATGAGCATAAAAATCCACTTCCTGCACTCGCATTTAGACCGATTTCCACAAAATCTGGCTGATTTTAGTGAGGAGCAGGGTGAAAGATTTCATCAGGATCTTCGGACAATGGAAGAGCGTTATCAGGGGCGGTGGGACTCACATATGATGGCAGACTACTGCTGGAGTTTGCAACGAGATCTACCTAAAGTCGTTCATTCAAGGAAATCTTATAAAAGATCATTTGCTAGTGTTCAATAGAAATATTGTTAACATAATGTATTATTTTTTTTTTTGTATTTTTTTGGCAAAATAATAAAACTGTATATTTCAAAAGGTAAAGCTGTTAGCAATCTCCCAGTATTTTTTTCAAAGTCAGGGCCATAGAAATACCCAATAACAGAAAAAAAATAAAGGAAACAAGACTTGTGTTGACCAGTGTTATCAATATAGACACCCAAAAATTTCGTACTTGACATTTGCCGTATTGAACGATTTTTAATCTTAAGTATCTTAAATTATGAAACCTCGGTGTAAAATTTAGTTTTATTCACATTTAAATATAGTTTATTACCTAGAAACCAATCATAGAATTTATTGACCATTACTTGGGCTCAGTGGGTTGCTCCTTGAACATTATCAGACGTCAGCATTGGTATAACAACTAAATACGAAACGAAAAGAATTGCATTTTTAGAAGTTACCAAAAGCGTTCTTCGTATTTGCTGAACCATCCCAAGACGCGTTTCGCCATATCAGCTGGGCTAGGTTCAGCAAATACGAGAACACATTTTTAGAAGTTACCAAAAGCTTTTGGTAACTTCTAAAAATGCGATTCTTTTCGTTTCGTATTTAGTTGTTACACCAATGCTGCCATCTATGCCTTCGAGCAGTAAGCTCGAGAAAGGTTCGTTTCTGCAATAAGTGCCAGCCGTGCTATGCCACTCTGCTTGAATAGGCTTAGTAAGTCGCAGACAGAGTGCAGTATAAGCATCTATTTGTTATAATTATCAGACGTGACTAGGTAACTGCTATCATCAGCAAACATTACTCTGTTTACACAGTTATTAGAAATACCCGGTAAATCGTTTATAAATAATAGGAATAAAAGAGGACCCAGGATGGAATCCTGGGGCACCCCACAAGAAACTGACAATTTTTTCCGATCTTACGTTGTCGATCTCTACAGATTGACGTCTATTAGCCAGGTAAGATCATATCCATTCACAAATATTTCCTTTTAGACCATTATATTCAAGTTTCCTTATTAACAACGCATGATCCACCAAATCAAATGCTTTATTTAAGTCCATGAAAATGCCGAAACATTTAGACCGTTTGTTGAGTGATTTATAAACATTGTTTAAAAATTGACAGATGGCAGAATGAGTAGATTGTCCACGACAAAAACCATGTTGGGAAGGTTTCAGGATGTCAAAACGTTGTAGGAAAGAGACAATTTGATCAAAAACAATTCTCTCAAGTATTTTAGGCATAGCAGGTAATAAGGCTATAGGTCTGTAATTCTCCATAAGAAGTGAACCTGCTCTCTTAAAATCAACAGGAATCAATTCCTGTTGCTTTAGGTGTGTAATTCTCCATAAGAAATGAATCTGCTCTCTTAAAAAGCGGAATAATTTTTGCATGTTTCAAAACTTTCGGAATGATGCCACTTTCCAGAGACCAGTTCACCAAATATGTTAGTGGAAGCCTGTGGGCTGTTTTTTTTTTTTATTAGAAATGAAGGTATCTTATCAATTCCTGTTGCTTTGGATTTTTTCAACTTAGAAATCGTTTCCATAATTTCATATTCGATTAAGATTAATAAAATATTGATTGAAACAGTTTGCAAAGTCATTTGTGTTTCTTATAATTTTTCCCTCTTCATTCCTTATGGTTTCGATATTTGTTTTTGATTTTTTAGGATTCTGAATGTTATTATTCATAACTGCCCAAACAGCTTTAGATTCATTATTCGCTTCGAAATACATGTTACTGTGTTACTGTTATGCATTACTCTTGCTTGTCTAATCATTCTCCTATATATTTTTTGATACATGTTATAATGAATTATGTCATGTTCACTCGGAATCAGGAATATCAAATCGTTAGTTTATCTCATTTATCAACCAACGCAACGTTCAAATTTTTTTTTTTTTATGGGCCTAGCACACGTGCTGCAGGGAAGAAGTCCCTAAAGCGTTACAGGAGCGACACGTGTGCGGAAAAAGCGATTCACGTTGTTCTTGAATAGCTGTAAATTGTACTCGGTGGGAAACACAGTCCTGGGCACATTATTCCAAAGGGATGATATTCTCCATATAAAAGACTGTTTAAAAAGCGTTGTATGAGGAGTAACAAGCTGAACCTCATACGGATGTGAAGTATTAGCGCGACGTGTACTTCTAACATGCACCGCTCTGGGAGGAATTAAGCGGGCCACATCCTTCGAACACTTTCCATGAAAATACTTGTAGAATAGGCTCAAGTCACCAACCGTTCTTCGATGTTCCAGCGAATCAAGGCCGCCGGTCAGTTCCGCGTCTCCAATCAGACGAACAGCTCTTCTCTGAATAGAATCCAACAAATGCAGTGTATGTTGGGGAGCGGAGCCGAAAACATGGGAGCAGTATTCCATAGTTAGTCGAATTTGAGCTTTGTAAAGAATTAACAGTTGTTGTGGAGTGTAAAGCTTTCTGGTTCGAAATAATATTCCTAACTTTTGAGAAGCCTCCTTGTTATGCCTGCAACATGTTCATGCCAGGACATATTTGCTCCCAATTTAACGCCCAACAAATTGAATGACGATGTTAGAGGAATGGAGTGCCTCGACACAACTATGTCGGGTTCAGCAACGTTAACTTTTTTAGAAAAAACTACCGCCTGGGTTTTTGTAGCGTTAAATTCCACTTGGTTACTGTCACCCCAAGATAGAATTTCTTCCAGGTCTTTGTTAAGTTGAATGACTTCCTGCTGTCTGCATGTTTCAAAACTTTCGGAAAGATGCCACTTTCCAGAGACTAGTTCACCAAATATGTTAGTGGAAGCAAGCAAGCTGTTTTTTTATTAGAAATGAAGGTAACTTCCTGTTGCTTAGGATTTCTTCAACTTAGAAATCGTACAGCTTGTTTATGAACTACAGGTGAAGTTATGCTGGCTAAAGGATATTTTTGAATTAAGATTAATAAAATATTAATTGAAACAGCTTGCAATGTCATTTGTGTTTCTTATAATTTTTCCCTCTTCATTCCTTATGGTTTCGATATTTGTTTTTGATTTTTTTAGGATTCTGAATGTTATTATTCATAATTGCCCAAGCAGCTTTAGATTCATTATCCGATTCGAAATACATGTTACTGTTATGCATTACTCTTACTTGTCTAATCACCCTCCTATATATTTTTTGATACATTTTTTATAATGAATTATGTCATGTTCACTCTTAGGCTCATTTTTTTTTTCTTAAATAAGTCTTTTAGTGTTAGAGAGAGAAAGCGACGAAAACACAAACATAATTTATTTTTTCATTTTTTTTATTTTTAATATTTTTATAAACTTTTAATCATAAAAACTCTTTCACGAGTGTTACTGGGAAACAAGGAGCAAGAGCGAGCAGACGGAATCAGGAACGTCAAATCGTTAGTTTAGCTCATTTATCAATCGACGTTCAAATTCTGGCGGGAGGTCAAGTCGAGAAGTTACTGGAAATGGAAGGTTCGACATGGTTCGAGGTTCGACTCTAGTCTAGAATATTCCATGTGCCGTGCAGATAGAGGTTATGTTATGTGTAACAATAATATGCAAAATATGCTCGGTATCTCTGAGACACTTGACGAGGTACATTTTAAGGATGCAGTGCTTTTGGCAGCTGGCTTCGTTCTGGGACGACGTTTTGTTCCACGTGTTGGTCTTTCTGTAGCCATAGCTATACATTTTGTCGAATTAATTTTTTTTAAAAAATGTTTTATGTATGTCTCTTGAGAAGAAGATAATGGTATGGTATATCATGAGTTTGAACATTCACGTGTCCTATTTCTCCTTTATTATGTGTATTTCGACCTCCTCGTACATCTGAAGAAAAAAATGTAGTTGTTGTCTAAGGTTTAAACTTTAATAAGAAAAGACATAAAAACGTCGATGTGGGCAAGCTGACGTTAAAGGTTGTCGCACTCAGTATGCCCTTTGCGAAACGAGGCGCCATTGCTCGCAACCGTCCTAGTTAATCTTTTGGGGATAGGGATATGATTCAAAGTGTATCAAAGGGGGTCGTGGCGCGGGCCGCTTGACCTTAACGTTATCGTGATAAACGCAGCGAACGCGTACCGACGCCGACGACCGCTCTGCCGGCTTTATTGCCGACGTGACTCTCGCGCTTTTTCAATTTCGAAGCCGTGGGAGAGTGATTGGCGCTCGGGGGTGTGATTGCCATGATGACATATCGAATGGACAACCCGCGTTTGACCGACCGTTATTGTTGACAAATGTTCGTCGATGTGGAATTGAGCCGAGGCTGTGAATTGTTCTTTCTGTTGGGTCAATCGTGCCAAATTGCCGAAGAATTTTTATTCATAAAAAGTTTTTATTTATGTTGACATTTATTCTACAGCCAAAAAATAAACTCCAATAATTAAGTAGTAAAAATAAATGTAGATTCGAATTTAATTTATATTTATAATCATCGGCGAAGAGTTCGCAACATATGGGATTATTTTTTTTTATTAGAGACTCCAAATTTCTTTTTCAGGTAATCAGTTCCGCATGTCCAATAACCTAAAAATTGATTGATGTCACGTGGTCGTTGGTATGGCGGGAAATTAGAATAGACTGATATAGAATCATGAACGGTCGGGTTAATTGGCAGGATACCGAAAAAACTCAAAGAATAAAAAGTTTATTGAAATTGATTTAAACCCTATTTACAAAGTTTTAAGCATTTAAAACAATTGTCATTTTAGTTTTTTTTTTATTTAGGCGAAAACCTACAATTTTTTTGTATAATTAGTTTAATGGAGGTAAATTTCTTTTGCTTAGTTCATAATTAAAAATAGCCTTTGATTTTTTTCACAACTGGGAGAAATAATTCAAAAAACGTCAAATAAAAAAAAATTGTTTAAAACAAACATACCCAAGTGTGTTAATTAAACGAACCTATGCCCAAGATTAAAATTAAAAGATTTATGTACATAAAGGTTTAAGAAATCAAATTTTATATATGTATATATATATATATATATATATATATATATATATATATATATATATATATATATATATATATATATATATACGAGGCTGGTTTGAAAAGTCCGTGCAAAAATAAAAACTACTTATGTGTTTGGGGTAAACCTTTTCTATTTTTCGACATAGTCTCCTTTTAGGCTTATACACTTCGTCCAACGATGTTCTAGTTTGTTGATCCCTTCTGAATAATAGGATTGGTCCAAGTCTGCAAAATATCCATTAGTGTCTGCAATCACCTCCTCGTTTGAATAAAATCTTTGTCCCGCCAGCCATTTCTTCAAATTGGGGAACAAATAGTAGTCCGAGGGAGCCAAGTCTGGAGAATAGGGGGGATGTGAAACGAGTTGGAATCCTATTTCCACTAATTTTGCGACCACAACTGCTGAGGTGTGTGCTGGTGCGTTGTCGTGATGCAAAAGGACTTTCTTGTGGGCCAATCGCGGGCGTTTTTCTTGCAGCTCGGTTTTCAAACGGTCCAATAACGATGAATAATATTCACCTGTAATAGTTAATTAATTTTTTACCCTTTTCCAGATAGTCGATGAGGATTATTCCTTGCGAATCCCAAAAGACAGTCGCCATAACATTTCCGGCCGAAGGAACGGTCTTCGCCTTTTTTGGTGCAGTTTCCCCTTGGTAACCCATTGTTTAGATTGTTGTTTGGTCTCAGGAGTATAGTAATGTATCCATGTTTCATCCACAGTGACGAAACGACGCTTAAAGTCCTCCGGATTCTTCTGGAACAGCTGCAAACCATCCTTGCAACACTTCACACGGTTCCGTTTTGGTCAAGCGTGAGCAATCGCGGCACCCATCTTGCGGATAGCTTTCTCATGTCCAAATGTTTATGCAAAATATTATGTACCCGTTCAGTCGAGATGCCCACAGCACTAGCAATCTCACGCACCTTAACTCTTCTGTCATCCATCACCATATCATGGATTTGATCAATGATTTCTGGTGTCGTAACCTCCACAGGCCGTCCAGAACGTTCAGCGTCACTTGTGCCCATCTGGCCAATCCGAAAATTTTGAAACCACTTATAAACTGTTCTAATCGAAGGTGCAGAGTCACCATAATGTTTATCAAGCTTCTCTTTAGTCTCCTGAGGCGTTTTGCCTTTCATAAAGTAATGTTTAATTACCACACGAAATTCTTTTTCGTCCATTTCTTGAAAATCACTCGACTTCCTTGATTCACACGAATGCCAAACACAAAGAAATAGACCAATATGGCTGAAACTTGGTGTGCGTTCATTCAAGAGATGCTACTAACTAAACATGACCTCGATACGCGCCGGTGGTGCCATCTCTCGGACTTTGCACGGACTTTTCAAACCAGCCTAGTATATATATATATATATATATATATATATATATATATATATATATATATATATATATATATATATATATATACAGTGAAATCCGTTTTATAACGAACTCCCAAAAAATCACTAAAAATGGTTCGTTACAAACAGTAAACAAAATTTAATATTATTTTTCACTACTTTTTTATTTAGATTAGGCGCTGATGCTTAGAAAAATGAATAATAATAATTACTAAAAATTGCGAGTTTCAGTCATTTTCTTAGTCATTTCTGAAATGGATGGAACATAAATATTATCTCATTCTCCAAGCTCGTCTTCGTCGTCATTATCACTTAAAATCTTTCCAGAAGTCACTGATGTCACAATTTGATCATCAGTTAATATTTCTCTCGTCATTCATTTATTATTAGCACATACATATTCTTCAAAATTAAAGTGATGAAACATCTTTCTAATCTCGATTTCCACTGTACTTTGTTGAATGTGAGCATCGTAAACAAATTCTTAACAATCAGTAGGGTCTTCTCGATGTTTTTCAACCCACTGAGTCAACTGTAGCTCATCATCTGAGTCATATCTACAAATCTTTCTATAATGACATTTTAAAGAATGTATCACACCTTGATCCATAAGCTGGAGCTTTGCACTTGTGTTTGGAGGCATAAAAACTAATTTCATTTGCTATAGATCAAACTCAGGGTGCGCTGGACAGTTGTTAATCAAAAGTAATATTTTCTGTTTGTGAATTTTAATTCTTTGTTCTATTCGATCAGTTCGTTTTTAAAAATTTCTGACGTCATCCAGGCTTTACTGTTTGATTTGTACTTTACTGGTAAATGTTTGTTTTTAAAACACCTGGGATTGGCGGACTTTCCTATCACCAACGATTTTCTTTTCTCTGCTCCAGACATTTTTGCAGTTACCAACACAGTAATCCTTACTTTTGGTAATTTTCCACCAGCACAATTCTCTCCGACAAACTTTAATGTCTTATCAGGCGTCATCTTGTAAAACAAACCCGTTTCATCAGCATCAAAAATGTTCACATATTCATAACTTTCTCGAATTTCCGGCCATACATTGGCCAACCACTGATCAACAACAGTCATGTTCATTTCTAAAGTTTCTCCTACTATCTTACTCTCACTAATATTATGTCGCTTTTTAAATCGTTCAATCCAACTTCTGGAAGAGTTAAACTCGGTGTTTTCTATTTTCCTTCCTAATTCACTAGCTTTCTCTTGTAAAGTATAGCCGGTAATAGGAACATGTTCATGTCGTTTTTGACTAAACCATGTAAGGAGTCCTTTATCGATTTGGTCATGTGTAGATTTTTTTACTTTTTTACAACTAAAGTTTCTTTTATCATAGATTGATAAGATTCCTTGCCTCTTCTTCCATATGGTAGAAACTGTAGATTTAGGTAAATTCGACTGTTTGCAGACATCACTTTGTATAACTCCATTTTCTATTTTAATATCGTGTTTGTCTTTTAAAGTAAAGGCTTATACACTCAGTTTGATTTTCGAATTATAACATAACACCAGACATACACCCTAATAGATTTTAAGTCGCTTAATCATTCATTATCCGTTTTGCTCTATTACGTCAAAATTATATATATATATATATATATATATATATATATATATATATATATATATATATATATATATATAATTTTGACATAATAGAGCAAAACGGATAATGAATGATTAAGCGACTTAAAATCTATTAGGGTGTATGTTGCTCTATTATGTCAAAATTATATATATATATATATATATATATATATATATATATATATATATATATATATATATATAATTTTGACATAATAGAGCAAAACGGATAATGAATGATTAAGCGACTTAAAATCTATTAGGGTGTATGTCTGGTGTTATGTTATAATTCGAAAATCAAATTGAGAGTCCAAATTATTTTTAATCATTCATTATCCGTTTTGCTCTATTACGTCAAAATTATATATATATATATATATATATATATATATATATATATATATATATATAATTTTAACGTAATAGGGCAAAACGGATAATGAATGATTAAGCGACTTAAAATCTATTAGGGTGTATGTCTGGTGTTATGTTATAATTTGAAAATCAAACTGAGAGTCCACATTATTTTTAATCATTCATTATCCGTTTTGCTCTACTACGTCAAAATTATATATATATATATATATATATATATATATATATATATATATATATATATATAATTTTGACGTAATAGGGCAAAACGGATAATGAATGATTAAGCGACTTAAAATCTATTAGGGTATATGTCTGGTATTATGTTATAATTCGAAAATCAAACTGAGAGTCCAGATTATTTTTAATCATTCATTATCCGTTTTGCTCTATTACGTCCAAATTATATATATATATATATATATATATATATATATATATATATATATATATATATATATATATATATAATTTTTAACGTAATAGGGCAAAACGGATAATGAATGATTAAGCGACTTAAAATCTATTAGGGTGTATGTCTGGTGTTATGTTATAATTCGAAAATCAAACTGAGAGTCCAGATTATTTTTAATCATTCATTATCCGTTTTGCTCTATTACGTCAAAATTATATATATATATATATATATATAATTTTAACGTAATAGGGCAAAACGGATAATGAATGATTAAGCGACTTAAAATCTATTAGGGTGTATGTCTGGTGTTATGTTATAATTCGAAAATCAAATTGAGAGTCCAGATTATTTTTAATCATTCATTATCCGTTTGCTCTATTACGTCAAAAAAATTTATATATATATATATATATATATATATTATATATATATATATATATATATATATATAATTTTAACGTAATAGGGCAAAACGGATAATGAATGATTAAGCGACTTAAAATCTATTAGGGTGTATGTCTGGTGTTATGTTATAATTTGAAAATCAAACTGAGAGTCCAGATTATTTTTAATCATTCATTATCCGTTTTGCTCTATTACGTCAAAATTATATATATATATATATGTATATATAATTTTGACGTAATAGGGCAAAACGGATAATGAATGATTAAGCGACTTAAAATCTATTAGGGTGTATGTCTGGTATTATGTTATAATTCGAAAATCAAACTGAGAGTCCAGATTATTTTTAATCATTCATTATCCGTTTTGCTCTATTACGTCAAAATTATATATATATATATATATATATATATTTATATATATATATATATATATATATATATATATATATAATTTTAACGTAATAGGGCAAAACGGATAATGAATGATTAAGCGACTTAAAATCTATTAGGGTGTATGTCTGGTGTTATGTTATAATTCGAAAATCAAACTGAGAGTCCAGATTATTTTTAATCATTCATTATCCGTTTTGCTCTATTACGTCAAAATTAAATATATATATATATATATAAATATATATATATATATATATATAATGATATATATATATATATATATAATTTTAACGTAATAGGGCAAAACGGATAATGAATGATTAAGCGACTTAAAATCTATTAGGGTGTATGTCTGGTGTTATGTTATAATTCGAAAATCAAACTGAGAGTCCAGATTATTTTTGAAAGGCCATTTAAATATATAGTTTGTAGCCAAATATAAAATACTAACATCGAATTAATTTAAATTAATGGACTCTAAATAAATACTGCTTTGAAGTTACTGCAATAGAATCAAATAACCGGTAATTGGTAATTCATTTTTCAGTTAACTTTTGGAAGTAAACTGTAATTGTAACGGAACTACTTTTTAAAGTAACTGACGGCAGCTCTGGCTGCATCCCAGGAATTGTAACAAAAATATCCACTATTTCTGTAAAATTTTCCACTAGTTTTTGCTATGTTAAAAGATTGTGGATGATATTTCTATATAATTTTAAGTAGCTTTTAATGTATAAAAATAAAAATGGGAATTGTTGCATTTTAAAAGGAATTCCAAAAAAAAAAAAAGAAACAGCCTGATAGATGAAAAGTCACATGGTACTTCCCAATAAAGTGATTTTCAGTTTATGAAATATTAAATGCTGTCTGATACGATTAGTAAACTACACTTAATTTATCAACTAAAAGCTGCTGTACACTTCTACAATGATAACTAAAAGATACACATTTTTGTCAGAAACCTAGCTGTTTGTAATGATCAACCGAAAAAAATTAATATATTTTATTACATAGCGTAGTACAAAATGAAGCACAAATAGTATCTTGTATTAGTTTTATTCAAAATACCTAAGTTTTTGCCATCTTCCTTTCCGGCCTAATATATTTTTACACAAAAAATGGTTTCCTCTATAGCAGCATTCGATCTTTTCAAATTTTGAAGAGTTCAGAAGTTGCAAAATGCCCAGTTTGTTGCCTTTGTCAATGAAAACTGAAATTCGGAGAGCTGTCTCTGGTTCAGAATTATACATGATTGGTTAACAAATTCAACAAATAATCTTCATTACTTTGGCAATGAAATATTTCCATAAATCATATGTGACCATATATTAAATTAAATAGAATCCTTAAAAGAATATTGTGTAAAAATATTGGTCCTCCTGGGCGCTGAGAGGAGATATCCTCCTCTCAGGAGACGAAAATTGACTCGCCTTAGTCTTATTTGTTCATGTTTCCAGATTATTTTGTCTAAAATTTCCTTCAAAAATAATGTTAAGGCGTAGACTCCGTACTGATATGATGAATGGCCCAGCTCAATCGGTTACAAACGGCTCCTACCATATAGCGGACAACCTCTGGTAGTAAAATTTTTTAGGATACTCTTGAGATCCATATGCGCCAATCAAGTTCAAATTTTCCTTCACTTAGCGCATCAAAAAGACTCAGAACTGAGTCTTCGACAGAATCTACCCCAATTCTTGATAGTTTTTACATAATTAAAAAATCCGCCTTTTATAATATTTAAATCTCTTGAATTTTGAAAAAAAAACTTCGGCGCTTTATCAGATAGATTTCAAGATGGCTCACTTTCCAAAGAAGTAAAAATTCAAGACAATTTCATTTAGCTGGTGAATTTACCAATCTATATGTTTTCGAATAACTTCCTCCACTCATGCTTTTGTTAATGTTATCAAGGGAGTTGTATCATACTCAAATCTAATGAACTGTTGAGATAGAAAAACGCTTTAAAATCTTCGTGATCTGAGAGTTGTAAATATATTTAGACTTCCTAATACAAAACACTCCTCATACTAACCTTCCTCTACCTGTATCCGATCCTTTAAAACTTATTTACTCTCAAATAAAACCAAGCTGGTTAGTACTCACTACAAGTACGTCAATATATCCTCAACCCCATGATATGCTTTTCATGTCAAAGATTTGGACATCCGGCTAGCAGATGTTCCTTCTTCATCTTCTGTATATCTATCTGTATAAATTGTAGTGACAATCATTCTCCCAGATATTAAGACTGCCCTTCCTTCGAACGGTGATTTGAAATTCAAAAAATTCCAGTTCAAGAAAATATTCGTCACTCCATCCTTCATTCTCTGCCAAAATATAAGTCTATCACTATAAAACAAAAACCATCTATAATGTCGACTTCCGTTCCAGGGGTTCTCTTCTACATTCCCCAAATCCTTGCTTCTTCTCCCCCTTCTAATCTCATGCCTCTATATCACTTTCTCTTCGTTCCTTTCCCCTTCTGCTTTCACTCCTTCTTTTCTCAATCCCACATCGACGCACTTCACCCTTCTCATTCTACTTCAAATCACCCATCCTATCATAACTCCTCCAACATAACTACAAACATATTCCAGATCCTCCTGTCAAACAGAAATCCTCTTTATCGTATTCTTAAAGAAGTTCCTTCCAAAAAATCTTCTCGCTCAGACCAAACAATTCCTTCTTCCAAGAACTGCTTAACAAAAGACATGATTGCAGATAATGTAATCGATCTAGATTCGAAATATTCTCGCATCAAAACTGCTAAGAACAAATTTTAATCCTCATATCTCATTAAAATTCAATCTAATCATCCATCGGAATCTGAATGGTTTTAAACATAGAAAAGAGGATCTACACAGATCATCTATCATATGTATACAAAAATCTTTAACATTTCACATCTAAACGGAACTGACCCAGCTGTAGCCTCGGGCTATGAAGCAGATCCTTTAATTTCAAATTTAGAAACCTGTGCAATCCGAAAAACTTTAGGAATCCTTATAACTATCTGCAATCTTTACTTACAACGGACATCTCCTACACCTCAATAGATAACTTGATCTCCGCCCGTCCTTCCCTTTTTCTTTTCGCCCATAACCTTACTTGGGGATCTTTATATAGTTCTCTCTATTTTTCCCCCCCTCAATAAACTTTCCCCACTTTTATCTGTTCATCTAGCGGTTTGTTCTCCTGCATAGATCTAACATTAAGTAGCCCCTCTACCTCTCATAAACAAATGGGAATTACTCTATGACACTCATGGTAGTGATCATTATCCCATTATTATTCGCTTATTATCACTTACCTCGGAAAACCCAAATCAAAGAATCACTAAGAACAGCCATCAACTCTAAACTTTGGCAAAAATGTCCAATAATCTCAGATTCATTAAATGCACTCAATTGCTTCAATCTCTCGAATCTCGAAAACTTTCCTCCCCGCAAATTGCCCAAATCACTGATTTATTATATACTGGTATTAAGGAAAACGATCTGACCGACAACAACGCCAAAGTCGCCACTCAAAACAGGTGACCAAATTAGATACCTAGGGTCTTCCTGCGGCTATAAAAGCCATTTAATCTTCCAAAACCTGTTTCAACATCATTGAGATATTCAAAAAAAAACAAATTATGCGAGGTTTAACCTTTTAGTATTTCCCCCATTTCTTCTTCTTCAACTCTCGCAAAAAGAACACGCGATCTAGAGAGATCAATCAGTCACGTCTACCGAACTTACCCTTACGTATTGAAGAACAATCTCCTCTCTCTACTCTAAGTGTCAATCTCATTTAATAGATAATAAAACACATCTTTTCTTACCAGGAATTCCTACCTCTTAAAATAAAATATGACATCATCCATCCTATAAACTGTTTACACAAACCAGATCCCGTCAAAATCAAGAAGATTTTCAACTTGCTCAAAGAAATAGATTATTTTTCTAAAATGTGAGTACCTACAATTTAATATGGTGCGAAATGATCTCTGATATCTATGCGCCTTTCCTAACTTCCTCCTCCTTCTGTAAAAATCCATGTTTAAAATTTCTAAAATAAAATGAAATTCAACTGTACAAACTTAAACACTTACTCTAAGTATACATTGCACATGTTTACAAAGCCAAAGGTTACTTAACTTCTGAGAGTAACAAGAAATTGAAGAAAAATTTTATCACATAGGTTATCAAAAGCATCAAATCATCAATTTATTTTTAAATTAGGCACCTACTTCACTACTTAGTTCTGCAGTCAAGAGTAAATAGGAAATGATGAAGAAGGGTTTTCTGCTTCAGAAACCCCACTAAACCTATTTAGGTTGTATTCAGAAAAATAATTATTTTCTAATGTAAATTCAACGCCACTATTTTAATTAAAGCTAACAAGCCATGGCGCATTTTTTCGTATTTATAATGAAATATGTACATAACAATCCAACAAGTAAAATAATCAAAAATACCAGTGCTGTACTAAAACTTAAGATTCCTATAAAAAAGAAAGAGAAAGAGAGAGATATAAGGAGATAGAAGTAGAGATAGATATAGAGAGAGAAAATGGAGATTAGGGGTTTTAAAGTTTCAATGTATGAAACACATCTAAAAATCTCCCTCCCAATTATTAGTTTTCATACTGTTAGTAGTTTTTGAAGTTTCATTGTATGAAAGGGTTTGTTGTGAAAAATGACACCCTCTCCCTTATCGCCGATTTTGTTTTGGGAAGGGCATAAGCTGAATAGGATAAGTTCGCTGTAATTTTTGCACCGCTGCACAGTGGGTAGAAAAAATAACCGGTCAAGTGCAAATTGAACTTGCACAATTAGTGTTCCGTACGTTGATTGCTTTAAAATAAAAAATTTTGTTACGGTGGTATAAAATGATCAGTGACTTCACAAAACACACCCCAAATGAGTTTTCAACAAAGTTTGCTTCCACTCTTTACTGAAAACTGATGACCTTCAAATTTTGTTTTTTCTTTATATACCAGATAAATTATTAAAGGTAATGCATTGGTGATAATTTTTGTTCAATCTACACCCCGTGGAGAATATTCCAGAATTTTTTCACAATTTTTTGATCGGTACTTTTCGAGATAAAGTGGGGGGATAGCGATTTTTCGCTATTTTTTAAAAATAATACAAGGAAAAGTGTGTGCAAGTAGTACATTATATATATATTTTTTACTCGTGTTTTCACAAGCTTTCATTTGACACCACACTCAATGACCTAGTAAAAAAATTTTTTTTCACTTCCGATTTCACCCTCCCAAAACTAACTTCTTAAGTCAAAATTTAACTTTCAAAACTACACGGCTCTGATGAGGCCATCAATTCCTATATTATTACCAAATTTCAACTTTCTATGACAAATAGTTTCGGAGAAAATCGGGTGTGACAGACAGACAGACAGACAGGCAGACGGACAAACAGACAGACACCGAAGTCATCTTATAAGTGTTCCGTACGGAATACTAAAAACATTACCGTCCAAAAATCTCTACAGACCTCAAATTTCATCGGATCATCTTATTCTTTTTTCGAATCATCGTAAAAAAATTTAGAAAAGAACTATCGAGCCATATTTGGAAACCTTTTTTTTAAATGATTTTGCTATTGATTTACTATTGACCACACATATGTATTCCTAAGTATTTTTGGTCACTGAATCCAAATATGATATCCAATTTCCTAATAAACATATTGAATTCGAGTAATGGTCCAAAAACGGCCTCAAAGTGCTCAAAAATCGTCAAGTTAACAATAATAACGAGACATACATATTCCGATGTATTTTTTACAATCTGAATCCAAATATGATATCTGATTTGCTCGTATACCTATTGATTTCGAAATGAAGGTCCAAAAACAGCCTCAAAATGGTCAAAAGTGGTTGGGTCAGGAAACATATTTCGAAGTATTTTCGGTCACTGAATCCAAATATTATAAAAATAGCCAGACATGTTATCTTGGTCACTACATTCAAGTCTAACGTCTGATTTGCTGTATCTATATGATTTCCAGGTCATAAAGGAGCATAATCAAACACATAACGAGCATTAAGCTTAACATAACCTAACGAATTAAATAATAAAAAGGGAAAAGAGGAGAGACTTTTTATATTTGGTTGTGATATAAAACTTTATTGTAGGTGAAGTGATAAGATATGAATTAGTAGTAAAGTAAAAATTTGAGGTAGTTTTTAGACCATCACTCGAATTCAGTAGGTTTATTAGCAAATCGGATATTATATTTGGATTCAGTGACCAAAAATACGTAGGAATACATATGTCTGGTGAATAGTAAAGTCAATAGTATTTTTTTCTCGGATTGATCAATCATCAGATAGAATTTCTTCCAGGTCTTTGTTAAGTTGAATGACTTCCTGCTGTCTACGGATATTCGTCTGAGTAGCCGATGTTCGAGCGTTCAAAGTGAATGAAGAGATAAGCATACTGTCATCTGCAAAGCTGTAGAATGGATTCCCGGTCTTTTCCAACAGATCGTTAATGTAAATGAGAAAAAGAGTAGGAGACAGTATGGAGCCTTGGAGCACATCGGTGTTGACAGTGAAGGTGTTAGAAAGAATTCAGTCGACTGCCACTCGTAAAGAACGCTCTCTGAGGAAACATGAGAGCCACGAACAAAACTTTTCAAACATATCAGAGGAGCGCAGCTTAGCCAACAATCCATCGTGCCAAACACGGTCGAATGCCTTGGATATGTCAAGAGAAACCGCTCGAGATTCTCCAAATTGTTCGGTTGCGTTGTTCCACACATGTGTTACATAAGTCAGAAGATCTCTTGTTGATTTATGATTACGAATGCCATATTGGTGGTCACTAATAATGTTGAATCTTTCAAGATATTGTAGAAGATGCTAACTGGTAGCATTTTCTATGACTTTCGATACTATTGAAAGCAGTGCGACTGGTCGGTAGTTATTTGGCAAGGTCTTCTTGCCCTTTTTAGGTATCGGCTGAACTGTGACACATTTCCAGCAGAAAGGATATATTCCCTTTCTGTAGGATAGGTTGAAATGTCTACAGAAAACTGGTGTTAGTTCCCTCGTACAGTTTTTATGAACTATGGCAAGTATTCCGTCAGCGCCAGAAGCTTTTTTGGTGTCTAGCTTCATTAAAATGCGTTTTATGATACGCTGTCTGAAGACAATATCGGGCATCCTTGACTGCACTATCAGAATAGTAGGTGGTGTTTTTCCTTGGAAATCAGTAGAATGTGAAGCAAACAGTTCAGCCAACAAGTTCGCTTTCTCAACAGGTGTTCTTCCAATAAAATTATCTGGCCGTGTGAGTGGTGGTATGGTGGATTTGGTGCAATTTTGACTAACTGTCTTAGAGACTGACCAAAAAGACCTAGAATTGTTGGGAACTTCAAACTTCTGAGGCCTTTCTTTTTCATTTAGGCTGCGTAAATGATAATAAATGTGAGATTTTTTGCTGTGCAATAGGAACGAAGCTATTGGTTCTGTAAAAATTCCACACACAAATGGCACACTCTGGCGAACTACTGCATATAGACTAAATTTCCAAGCACCAGAGTTACGCTCTGTACCCTCACCTAGTTCTTTCAACCCGTTGTATTCGTGCACCGAGCCTAACAAGTTCAAATTTACTTATAGTATATTTTGTATTTCCTCATGTTATAAACTTTTGAAGTAAAATGATTATTAAAAACCCGCTACTGGTTTATTAAGTCTACCCCGACTAAATAAACGATTACATACCCATAAAGGAAGTCCAAGGCAAGAAAAAAACATAACGATTCAAACCCTCTGCATAAATGAATATCCGGCAGTTAAAATTAATTTAGCAGCTAGATTCTTCGTACTTGCAGCACAACAAAGCGTGCCCGCCATGCCCAATAAGTTGCCGAGAATATGCGAACTATGTTATAACTTTAAAATAGAAATAAACCACATTAAACTTAATTAACTAAGAAAGAGGAAACTATACAACAGACAAAATATTCACTGACCGTTTTATACTAAGAATTTTGCATTTTTTCGTTAGTTATAATTTATTTGCAGGGTAAATTAAACGTCTCTTAATTAAAAGTTTTTTTATAAATGTTTTACTTCCTCCGTTAAGAAAAGGACTGTATTCTTGAACAAAAAACTAGCTTTTGAGATATTTACATTTCCTTATGTTTCTTTCGATTTCAAAATTTATACACATTCTAGATGATTTCTAGTTCTAAGGTATCTTTGTCTGACAAACTACTTACATAAGAAAGTTGAAACTTCTATTACTTCTCAACATAATCTGTAGATGAACACGTTTTTCATAATATTGATCCCATTATTCCATGGCCGCTGAGAACGATTCTGTAGGGGTCGCTTTTGCGCAATAAAAAGTCATATTTGCAAGCTCTACTCGACAGGCAAATCATTGACTAGGGCGAGTGCCCGTTATGGTTGAAAAAGTCGTTAGGAGCAACGTGAGGTGAATAAGTAGTATGAGATTTTTTTTTATGGGTCTAGCACAGGTACTGTAAGAAAAACCCTAAGGCGCTACAACGACACGTGTGCGGAAGAAGCGATTCACGTTGGTCTTGAATCGCTGTAAATTGTACTCGGTCGGAAACACAGTCCTGGGCAAAAGGGATGAGGTTCTCCATATAAAAGACTGCTTGAAAAGTGTTGTACGAGGAGTAACAAGCTGAACCTCATACGGATGTGAAATATTAGCGCGACATGTATTTCTAGCATACACTGCTGGAGGAATTAAGCCGGCTACATTTATGAAAATACTTGTAGAAGAGGCTCGAGTCGCCAACCATTCTTCTCCAATCAGGCGAACAGTTCTCTTCTGAATAGAATCCAATAAATGCAGTGTATATTTGGGAGCAGAACCCTAAATATGGGAGCAGTATTCTATAGTTGGTTGAATTTGACCTTTGTACAGAATTAACAGTTGTTGTGGAGTGTAAACCTTTCTAGTTAGAAACAATATTCCCAGCTTTTGAGCAGCTCTCTTTGCTATGCTTGAATTTTAGTTTTGTACAGCAACAAGTTCTAAATAATATTTCCAGCTTTTGTAAAGCTCTCCTTATTATGCCCAACAAATTGAATGACCATGCTAGGGGAGTGGAGTGCCCCGACATAACTATGTCGGGTTCAGCAACGTTAACTTTTTTAAAAAAAACTGCCGCCTGGGTTTTTGTAGCGTTAAATTCCATTTGGTTACTGTCACCCCAAGATAGAATTTCTTCCAGGTCTTTGTTAAGTTGAACGACTTCCTAAATACCGAGATACAACTTCAAAGTTGCTGTTACGAGAAACCTCCTGACTCACGATCGTCTGATGAGTAGGAGCATTGTCCTGATGGAAAAGCACACGCATATACTTTTCCGGTTGGTTTTGCTTTCATTGCAGCGATTGCTGTTTAGTTTCAGGAATAAAAAATGAGATCCATGTCAATCACATAATGACATTTGATAAAACGAAAGGTCTATTCATGTCGTCGTTACGTGTCAACATCGCCTGACACCTTGTGTTCGCCAGTCACCATTTGGGACATCCACCTTAAAGAAATTTTCCACAGTTTCGGGTCTTTACGAAGGATGATGAACAAAGTTTACAGAAATGCCAGTTTTGAAGGCTATAATAATCATGCCTTATCGGCGATTCACAATACCCAATTGCTTCACTCATAATTTCAAAAACTTCGCTTTTAGAAAATCGACACCAACATGACCAACGCCCAGCACCGACGAGATTTTACGCCCCGAACGAGAGATTTCTTGCTGTCCTAATCTAGCTGCACCTGGGAGGTCAACCCATCTAGTTCTCATTCCCTTTAATTCGGTCCTTCGAACGTGATAAAAAGACCTCCTTATTAAATTTTAATGTACTACTCGTACATTTATTATTACTAAAAATATATTTAAATTTGATAAAGAAAATTAATATTTATAGTGACAAAATTAAAACATAATAACAAATAACTTGTGTAGGATTACAGTTTACTGATCAACGGAAAATGTGTATTTGTTAATCAATTATGAAATGCTTATTTACCAAATATTATCAATTTTTTACGCCACAATGTAAATTTCCTACTTTGCAAGTAGCAATCAGAGAGTTCAAGTGATTGATTGAATTCTGCACCAGTGCGCTACGTACTGGCATTCAAAGTTGCTTTGTAGACTTTGACAAAGTAAACTAAGTTTAGTTAGTGTGAATGTCCCTAAGTGCTTATTATTTTTGTAAATATTTAATTGTTTAGAGCATGCATATGAAATAAAAATTGACACTATTCTTTCATCAAGTTTTGAAGATATAATATAGTGGTTTCTTATACTGGATTTCGAGGGCGGTTTTGATAGTTCCTGTATCTTGCATAGGATATATGTAAGGCCTAGATAATCGAACAAGTCTTTGATATTCAAATAGCTGATAATTGTGTATTCTCTGGGTGTTATGATACCGGTGTATTCTTCATCTACTATTCTAAGTGATTGATTCAGATTTCAGTCTGCAGCAGAATAAAGTTTAAGGTCGTCCTTATGCTGGACTTTGTCTCGCCGATTTCCTGGTGGACTACAGTTATACTCACAGATTTAGCGTAGAGCCACTGAAAGAGGGAGCGGCGAAACAGAAGAAAAGTGGGGATTCAATTTTCGGATAGCTAATCCCGTTCTCACTTTAAGAAAAGATTTTTTCCAATAACCGAAAAGCTGAGTTACGTCTTGTTTATATTTAAAATACTTCAAAAAAACAATTTTCTATGATCTACGGAGAGTAACGGAGCACTGGTAACACTAAGTGATAATTTAAAGGCTATAAATAGCTCCTAATATATTGAAGAGAGAGCAATAAAAGGTCTAAGTAGCTCTAAGGAACTGTATTTTTATTCGAAATTTCTAGCTATTGTCCATGTATATGGACTTCTTCAGGAAATCTGAAATGTGTAAATATTCCAGAGTAAATAAAGATGTAATTATAAGAAAATAAACGTACATACAGAATATTTACAGCGTTCTTTGTGGTGTCTTTTCATTTGAATTATGTTGGATTGTATTAATTTTATAGTATTTTATTGTTCAACTATTTTAATTGTGACACCTCAACCTGAGGCTTAATAATTTGGTGAATGTTTTACTTTTTAATCTGTTTCAATTGTCATGTCTTACTGCTTGTTTTGGGAACAGGAAATGTGTAACGGGAAGAGTATTGCTGTAAATATTCTGTAAATACATTCATTTTCTTATAATTACATCTTCATTTACTTTGGAATATTTACACATTTCACATTTCCTGAAGAAGTCCATAAACATGGACGATAGCTAGAAATTTCGAATAAAAATACAGTTCCTTAGAGATACTTAGATCTTTTATTGTTCTCTCTTCAATATATTAGGAATTATCCCAGCCTTTAAATTATCACTATATATATATATATATATATATATATATATATATATATATATATATATATATATATATATACGAGGCTGGTTTGAAAAGTCCGTGCAAAAATAAAAACTACTTATGTGTTTGGGGTAAACCTTTTTTATTTTTCGACATAGTCTCCTTTTAGGCTTATACACTTCGTCCAACGATGTTCTAGTTTGTTGATCCCTTCCGAATAATAGGATTTGTCCAAGTCTGCAAAATATCCATTAGTGTCTGCAATCACCTCCTCGTTTGAATAAAATCTTTGTCCCGCCAGCAATTTCTTCAAATTGGGGAACAAATAGTAGTCCGAGGGAGCCAAGTCTGGAGAATAGGGGGGATGTGAAACGAGTTGGAATCCTATTTCCATTAATTTTGCGACCACATCTGCTGAGGTGTGTGCTGGTGCGTTGTCGTGATGGAAAAGGACTTTCTTGTGGGCCAATCGCGGGCGTTTTTCTTGCAGCTCGGTTTTCAAACGGTCCAATAACGATGAATAATATTCACCTGTAATAGTTTTACCCTTTTCCAGATAGTCGATGAGGATTATCCCTTGCGAATCCCAAAAGACAGTCGCCATAACCTTTCCGGCCGAAGGAACGGTCTTCGCCTTTTTTGGTGCAGATTCCCCCTTGGTAACCCATTGCTTAGATTGTTGTTTGGTCTCAGGAGTATAGTAATGTATCCATGTTTCATCCATAGTGACGAAACGACGCTTAAAGTCCTCCGGATTCTTCTGGAACAGCTGCAAACCATCCTTGCAACACTTCACGCGATTCCGTTTTTGGTCAAGCGTGAGCAATCGCGGCACCCATCTTGCAGATAGCTTTCTCATGTCCAAATGTTTATGCAAAATATTATGTACCCATTCAGTCGAGATGCTCACAGCACTAGCAATCTCACGCACCTTAACTCTTCTGTCATCCATCACCAGATCATGGATTTGATCAATGATTTCTAGAGTCGTAACCTCCACAGGCCGTCCAGAACGTCCAGCGTCACTTGTGCCCATATGGCCAGTCCGAAAATTTTGAAACCACTTATAAACTGTTCTAATCGAAGGTGCAGAGTCACCATAATGTTTATCAAGCTTCTCTTTAGTCTCCTGAGGCGTTTTGCCTTTCATAAAGTAATGTTTAATCACCACACGAAATTCTTTTTCGTCCATTTCTTGAAAATCACTCGACTTCCTTGATTCACACGAATGCCAAACACAAGGAAATGGACCAATATGGCTGAAACTTGGTGTGCGTTCATTCAAGAGATGCTACTAACTAAACATGACCTCGATACGCGCCGGTGGTGCCATCTCTCGGACTTTGCACGGACTTTTCAAACCAGCCTCGTATATATATATATATATATATATATATATATATATATATATATATATATATATATATATATATATATATATATATATATATATATATATATATATATATATATATATATATATATATATATATATATATATATATCTATATATTATCTATATATATATTATATATATATATATATATATATATATATATATATATATATATAACTAGTATCAGCGACCCTTAACGAGAAGCCATGAAATTAGAAAGTTTGCATTTTTAAAAGTTGAATAATTTTTCTTAATTAATTATGTTTGCTTTGTGAGCTGGGGTTGCTCGAGATCAGAATAGGGACAAGAAAATGGCCTCGTGTAAATGACACAGGCGGTTCGCCGCAATGAAGCTTTGGTGTCATAGGCAGAGATCGTGGTAGACAGCCGCAGGGTTGGACTAAAGTTACAAGTTATAGGGCTATTACAGCCACTAAGTTAGTCGTCTTAAAAGAACTAGCTTTCTGATTATGCTCATTACACCGTTTTTAGTATAGAAAACAAGGTCAAAAAAGTGTAATTAGCAACAACCTCTATATATTTTTTTATGGGCGTAGCTTACGTGCTGGAGGGAAATCCTTAGAGGGTTACAGGAGCGACGTGTGTACTAAAAAAGCGATTCATGTTGGTCTTGAATCGCTGTAAGTTGTACTCGGTGGAAAACACAGTCCTGGGCAAATCATTCCAAAGGGATGAAGTTCTGAATATAAAAGACGGTTTGAAGAAGGTTGTACGAGGAGTAACAAGCTGAACCTCATATGGATGTAAAGTATTGACGCAATGTGTATTCCTAACTTAATTAAGTTAGTAAAAGATCTCTTGAAAAGTGTTGTATAAGGAGTAACAAGCTGAATCTCATGCGGATGTGATGTATTGGCGCGACGTGTATTAATTTTTACCTCTTTGGGAGGAATTAAGCGGGCTGCATCAATCTAACACCCTTGATAGAATTTCTTCCAGGTCCTTGTTAAGTTGAACGACCTCCTGCTGTCCAGTAGATATTTGCATGAGTAGTCGATGGTCGAGCGTTCAAAGTGAATAAAGAGATAAGCGTACTGTCATCTGCAAAACTGTAGATTGGATTCCTGCTTTTTTTCAGCAGATCGTTAATATAAATAAGAAAGAGAGCAGGAGACAGTATGGAGCCCTGGGTCACCCCGGCGTTGATAGTGAAGGTGGTTGAAAAAAATTCGTCGACTGTCACTCCCAAGGAACACTCCTTGAGGAAACATGAGAGCTACAAACAGAATTTTTAGGAGATTCTAGAGGAGCGTAGCTTAGCCAACAAACACGGTCGAATGCCTGGATATATCAAGAGCAACCCCTCGAGAATCTCCAAAGTGTTCAATTGCGTTGTTCCAAACATGTGTTATGTAAGTTAAAAGATCTCCTGTTGATCTATGTTTACGAAAGCCATATTGATTGTCGCGGATAATATTGAGTCCTTCAAGATATTTTAGAAGATGCTGATTAATATCCTTCTCCATGTCCTTCGATATTATAGAAAGTAGTGCGACTAGTCGGTAGTTGTCTGGCATGGTATTCTTGCCTTTTTTGGCCATCGGCTGAATTGTGGCTCATTTGCAGCAGTAAAGTATTTTACCGCCAAATTTCGGCACATGATCCCCGCCTGCTTTCCTTGTGAGATTTTTCCGGATTTTCTAGGAAAATTACACAACATTGTTAACTAAAATGGTACCAACAATTGTTTACTGATATTAACACATGGGCTGAAAAGTCCCGGGCCTAACACATAGATGGCGCTAGTTTTATTGCAGTCACCTTTTTTTCAGTTAATACTAACCTTCAAAAGACAGCTGTTAAAATTTCATGATATTCTATTCATTAGTTTGTTAGTTATTGTGCTAAGAGTGACGCTACTTTTGTTATTTTCAAAACAATGGATCAAAAACAATTTCGTGTTTTAATTTTACACTGCTTCTTGATGGGAAAAAATACCGTTCAAGCGAAGCAATGGCTTGAAAAGTGTTATGGGGACTCCGCTCCATCAGAAACAACAATAAAACGTTGGTTTGCTGACTTCAAACGTGGTCGTAGAGACACCGATGATGCAGAACGCAGTGGACGTCCAAATGAGGCGGTAACACCAGAAAACATCAAAAAAAAATCCATAAAATCGTTTTGAATGATCGAAAAGTGAAGTTGCGTGAGTTAGCTGACATCGTAAAGATATCAAAAGAACGTGTTGGCTTTATATTGCATGAGCATTTGACTATGAGAAAGCTCTGTTCAAAGTGGGTGCCGCGTTTGCTCACTGTTGATCAAAAACAAGAACGTGTGTTGATGATTCTGAGCAGTGTTTGGCCATGTTTAAACGTAACAAACAAACCGGAATTTTTGCGTCGATATGTGACAATGGATGAAACATGGATCCATCACTTCACTCGGAATCAAAACGATCGTCATCTGAGTGGACAGCAACTGGTGAACCTCGTCCAAAGCGCCCGAAAGCACAACAATCGGCTGGAAAGGTTATGGCTTCGGTATTTTGGGATGTGCGTGGTGTAATATTCATCGACTATCTTAAGAAAGGAAATACCATCAACAGTGAATATTATATAGCGTTATTGGAGCGTTTGAAGGCCGAAATTGCAAAGAAACGACCGCATATGGCAAAGAAAAAAATTTTGTTTCATCAAGACAACGCACCGTGTCACAAGTCAATCAAAACAATGGCAAAACTACATGAATTGAACTTCGAATTGCTCCCACATCCACCGTATTCGCCAGATTTGGCTCCCAGCGACTACTGGCTGTTCGCAGACCTGAAAAAAATGCTCGCCGGTAAGAAATTTCGCACGAATGAAGAGGTTATCGCTGAAACTGAGGCCTATTTTGAGGCAAAAGATAAATCGTTCTACAAAAGTGGTATTGAAATGTTAGAGCGGCGCTGGAATGATTGCGTTGCTCTTGATGGAGATTACGTTGATGAATAAAGCTAATTTTGAACCAAAAAAACCGTGTTTTCTTTGTTAGGCCCGGGACTTTTCAGCCCATGTGTTAAGTAAATGTCCTGTGATTTGGCTTATTTTGTAACATCGATATACATTTTGTTTCAATCATTAGTCTTACAGTTTTTGTTTTGATAAAGAAACAAATATGTTTGTTTCGTCAGCTTGACAAATAAACAAATTGACTTTTAATTGGCCTGTTACGACTGCATCCCCGACAATCTAGTTCCTCCTTCTTATTAGTCAGCCGCGACTACCTTCTTTATATATATATATATATATATATATATATATATATATATATATATATATATATATATATATATATATATATATATATATATATATATATATATAGGGTGGAGTGAAAAAATGACCCAAGGGCGGTTAGTGCTCAAAAGTTTTCGTTTGGCTTCCAGAATACGAGAGTAAAAGGATTTTGAAATTGGTTAAGATTTTATGGTGGAATTTTAACTTCAAAGTTTTGAATTTCACCCTGAAAACTTAACCAATATCAAAATTATTTTTAGCCTCGTATTCCTGAGGCCAAACCGAAACTTTTGAGCACTACCTGTCCTTGGTTCATTTTTTTTACTCCATCTTAATATACTATATATATATATATATATATATATATATATATATATATATATATATATATATATGTACATATATATATATATATATATATATATATATATATATATATATATATATATATATATATATATATATATATGTCCTTTTCAGCTCTCTGAGAATCGACAAGTTTAAACATTATGTTATTTTCACATGATTTTCACTTGGTAAAATATTTATGATGTAGTAAAGTCGGTTAGAGGTGTTGTTTATAGGCTCCTGTCAGGATTTTTTGAGTGTTTTTATTATATTCGATTATTTATACACGTAAGGGGTGAAATAGGTTCTAACAAATATATTGTGTTATAATGTCCATTTCCACGTTCTTGAAGTCTACAAATCTGACGATGAAGTTACTTTTTTCGTGATTTTCAATTGGTTCGAACATGAAAGGTGTTAGCAAAGAGTGCTTTTCAGGATTCTTGGAGTCGAAAAATTGGAAGATGAGTATTATTTTTTTCATTGCTTCTAACTGGAGAAACATATAAAATGTTCATACGGTAGTAAAGTGGGTGAGGCCGTCATAGCTCAGTAGTTAAGGTGTCTGACGTCTACGCCGGAGACCAGAGTTCGAATCTCGGCTCGGAAAACAAAAGAATCAATTAAATACAAAAAGAAAAAAATTACAACGTGACGGTCGCCTCTCTTGGCGAGGCAAGGACAAACCACCAGTAGTATCATGCCTAGTAAAGCCACTTTGGCTGTTCGGAACCGGCTTTAAACTGTAGGTCCCCTTTGTCTGTGAAACACTTAAAAAAGTACCAACCACAGGCAAAGGCGAGAGGGTCGCCTACGTCGGTATCGGATGTGGCACCTCAAGAAGAAGTGGGTTAAAGGGGTTGCTTCGTCTATATTGTGTTATACGCCCCTTTCAAGATTTCTCGAGTCAAGAAATCTAAAAGTTGTGTTACTTTTTTATTATTTACAATTTTAACAGAAAAAAGAAAAATAAACTTTTCCCTCTGCCCAATTGCTTTTTAATTAATATCTTTCCCATATCTATCACGTATCGGTTTGTATTATTTTTATTAATTTAATGTCTTTTATATGAAAGTCAAACTTTCATATTAGGGGAACGCCGAATAAATCACTTCACTGATTATTAAGTTTGTGGTTAATATTAGTACTGCTTGGAATACATCATTTTCCTTTAGTATAGAAACGTAAAATTCAGTTATAATTTTACTAATTGTATTTGAGGGGAAAAACTGTACTAAAAGTTTTCAATTATTTTAAAGAGGCGTCAAACAGTTTATGCATAAAATCGACTGAAATTTGTAGTGCTTTGTACCTACGAAGAACAACATTACTTATTAATAATAAACACCGTTTGAAAGAAATTCTAAAAATACTATATTTTAATAGTTTAAATACGCGTTGACAGAAAAATCCATTTGGAATTAGTTTCGAAAAAGTTGACACCACTCAACGAAAAATCATTGAGAGTTTATAAGTTGAACCCAACGCATTGGCGGGATAATCCGCTTCGCTTGGATTATTCGAGAATCTCTAGTTTTCCGCGATAACGTCAATATGTAATTTACTGTCCCTTTTTGATTGCTATTTATGGCACCGGACTTAGCACTTTTTCAATAAACTCGTACAAACATTTATGAATCATGTCGCCTGATTTTTGATTTACGAGCTAACTTTTCTCATTTCGTTTCATTTAAATTGAACAAGCGCACCATGTTGTATGGACAAATACCCTTTTTTTCTATATTGACAAAAGCTCATGCTATGAAATGTCATCTCATAAATTACCTAATGCTTAAAATGGGTACCATAAAATTTTAACGGGTTGTGATATAAAGTCTAAATAAAACCGGTCAAGTGCAAGTTGAACTTGCACAATTAGTGTTCCGTAAGTTGATTGTTTTTAAAATAAAAAATTTTGTTAGGATGTTATAAAATGATCAGTGACTTCACAAAACACACCCCAAATAAGTTTTCAACAAAGTTTGTTTCCGATCTTTACTGAAAACTGGTGACCTTGAAATTTTGTTTTTTTTTATATACCAAATAAATAATTAAAGGTAATGCACTCGTGATAATTTTCGTTCAATCTATACCCCGTGGAGAATATTCCAGAATTTTTTCAAAATTTTTTGATCAGTACTTTTCGAGATAAGGCAGGGGACAGCGATTTTTTTGAAAGTAATACGAAGAAAAGTGTGCGCGAGTATTACATTATATATATATTTTTTACTCGTGTTTTCACAAGCTTTCATTTGACACCACATTCGATGACCTAGTAAAAAAAATTTTTTTCACTTCCGATTTCACCCCTCAAAACGAACCCCTTAAGTCAAAATTTATGTTAAGGTGGTATAAAATGATCAGTGACTTCACAAAACACACCCCAAATGAGTTTTCAACAAAGTTTGTTTCCAATCTTTACTGAAATCTGATGACCTTGAAATTTTTGTTTTTTTATATACCATATAAATTATTAAAGGTAATGCACTCGTGATAATTTTCGTTCAATCTACACCCCGTGGAGAATATTCCAGAATTTTTTCGAAATTTTTTGATAAGTACTTTTCGAGATAAGGCCCGGGACAGCGATTTTTCGCGAATTTTTAAAAATAATACAAAGAAAAGTGCGCGCAAGTATAATATTATATATATATTTTTTACTCGTGTTTTCACAAGCTTTCATTTGACACCACACTCGATGACCTAGTAAAAAAAATTTTTTTCACTTCCGATTTCACCCCTCAAAACGAACCCCTTAAGTCAAAATTTATGTTAAGGTGGTATAAAATGATCAGTGACTTCCCAAAACACACCCCAAATGAGTTTTCAACAAAGTTTGTTTCCAATCTTTACTGAAATCTGATGACCTTGAAATTTTTGTTTTTTTATATACCATATAAATTATTAAAGGTAATGCACTCGTAATAATTTTCGTTCAATCTACACCCCGTGGAGAATATTCCAGAATTTTTTCGAAATTTTTTGATAAGTACTTTTCGAGATAAGGCCCGGGACAGCGATTTTTCGCGAATTTTTAAAAATAATACAAAGAAAAGTGCGCGCAAGTATAATATTATATATATATTTTTTACTCTCGTGTTTTCACAAGCTTTCATTTGACACCACACTCGATGACCTAGTAAAAAAAATTTTTTTCACTTCCGATTTCACCCCTCAAAACGAACCCCTTAAGTCAAAATTTATGTTAAGGTGGTATAAAAATGATCAGTGACTTCACAAAAACACACCCCAAATGAGTTTTCAACAAAGTTTGTTTCCAATCTTTACTGAAATCTGATGACCTTGAAATTTTTTTGTTTTTTTATATACCATATAAATTATTAAAGGTAATGCACTCGTGATAATTTTTCGTTCAATCTACACCCCGTGGAGAATATTCCAGAATTTTTTCGAAATTTTTTGATAAGTACTTTTCGAGATAAGGCCCGGGACAGCGATTTTTCGCGAATTTTTAAAAAATAATACAAAGAAAAGTGCGCGCAAGTATAATATTATATATATATTTTTTACTTGTGTTTTCACAAGCTTTCATTTGATACCACGCTCGATGACCTAGTAAAAAAATTTTTTTTTCACTTCCGACTTCACCCCCCAAAACTAACCCCTTAAGTCAAAATTTAATTCTCAAAACTACATGGCTCTGATGAGGCCATCAATTCCTATTATTATTACCAAATTTCACCTTTCTATGTCAAATAGTTTCGGAGAAAATCGGGTGTGACTGACTGACAGACAGACAGACAGACAGACAGACAGACAGACAGACAGACAGACAGACACCGAAGTGATCTTATAAGTGTTTCCGTACGGAACACTAAAAAAAGATTGATATATTAATTAGGTTACCTAATGATGCAGTTACGAATTGTCCCTGGAAAAAATTTATGTACATCACACAAAAATTTGGATTCCAAATAGCTAACTCGTTTATCATAGCAAATATACTTTTATTTGAAAACATTATTAAACATATATGATGGAAAACTATTTTTAAGAACAACTGATTAATGAGTTTTTCTACATAACATATTTTGTTTGTTTGAAATTTAAAGAAAATAACCTGTCAAGTGCAAATTGAACTTGCGCAATTGGTGTTTCGCATGTTGATTGCTTTTAAAGTTTTATTACGGAGGTATAAAATGATCGGTGAGTTCACAAAACACACCCCAAATGAGTTTTCAACAAAGTTCGTTTCCAATCTTTACTGAAAAGTGATAACCTTGAAATTTTTCTACTCAGTATATATCACCACTACACCAAACACTTTCTTTTTGCACTCGACGCGCGTTTCGCTAACCATGTTAGCTTCATCAGGAGCGATGATTGACTAAGGCTAAACTACAAATCTACCCTATTTATACTTAGCCTTACCCTTGAATTATTCAGGCGGAACTAATGGCATAGGCAAGGCCATCAGTTCCGGTCAAGTAACCAGTAGAGGGGACTGTAAGGAATAGGCCCTCTGTCTTTATTTAAACTACTTTTACATTTTATAATTCCATACTTTCGTATGCGTTCAACAATCTCCTATCAATTTTTTTATTAACCTTAGATTATCTAATGTTACAGTATGATCAGCTTCAAGGGCATGTTCGGCAATGCTAGACTTTTCTGTTCTACTGTATTTTAAGTGTGCTAAATGTTCTTTAAATCGTGTTTTAATTGACCTTTTAGTTTGCCCAACATACTTTTTGTCACAATCATTACAACTAATTTCATAAATTCCACTTTTCTCACAATTAGGAATCTTATCTTTGGGATTTCCTAAGATATTCCTCAAATTGTCTGATGACTTATAGACTAAGGTGAGGCCTACCTTATTAAATACCTTATTGAGCCCCTTGCTATATTTCGGATTATATGGTATGGAGACATACTTGGTGTTATTTTTTTTCGCGTGTAAAAAAGGTGGAATTCTGAATATTAAACCTAAACTTATGTCTATTTATTAGCTTATTTACTAAGTCATCGTCATAACCATTAACTCTAGTTATATTTCTAATACGATTCCTTTCTTTATTAAAGTTTACTCTATTCAGAGGGAAAGTGACCAAACAATGAACTAAAAAATGTAATGAGGCTAATTTGTGTTGTTTGCAATGAAATCAATCATTAGGAATATATCTATCTGTTACTGTCTCCTTCCTATAGATATCAAATTGTAATCTATTATATTATTTTTAATAATTAAAATATCTAGAAAAGGCAATTGTTCTTTGTTCTCAACTTCGTAAGTGAATTTAATGGAATCGTACCGGCTATTTAATTTAGAAACAATATCATCAATATTTGCGTTCTTTATATTAAAAATCGCGAAAATATCATCCACATACCTATACCATACCCTCGGGAAATATTCAAATTCTTGACTGGCTTCGATTTCAAACTTACTCATGAATAAATTGGCTATGAAAGGTGATAAGCAATTACCCATAGCTGCTCCTTCTTTATGAACATAAAATTGACTGTTATATTGGAAATAATTTTGTTCCATACAAAGTTTAGATAATGTTAAGTATTCACGAATAATTTCGTCTTCAAAGTCATTCATTCCAAGTAATTCTTCGAGATATTGTAAAGTTTGGGGAATTAGCACACTTAAAATACAGTAGAACAGAAAAGTCTAGCATTGCCGAACATGCCCTTAAAGCTGATCATACTGTAACATTAGATAATCTAAGATTAATAAAAAAATGTATCTGAGATTGTTGAACGCATACGAAAGTATGGAAATTATAAAATGTAAAAGTAGTTTAAATAAAGACAGAGGGCCTATTCCTTATAGTCCCCTCTGCTGGTTACTTGACCGGAACTGATGGCCTTGCCTATGCCATTAGTTCAGCCTGAGTAATTCAAGGGTAAGGCTAAGTATAAATAGGGTAGATTTGTAGTTTAGCTTTAGTCAATCATCGCTCCTGATGAAGCTAACATGGTTAGCGAAACGCGCGTCGAGTGCAAAAATAAAGTGTTTGGTGTAGTGGTGATATGTACTGAGTAGTATCATTGTGCCAAAGATTCCATATTCCCAACTTACTTGAATTTTTTTTTTTTTTTTATATATAACAGATTAATTATTAAAGGTAAGGCCCTCGTATCAATTTTAGGCCACTCTACACTCCGTGGAGAATAGTCCAGAATTTTTTCAAAATTTTTTTGATCAATACTTTTCGAGATAAGGTGGGGGGACAGCGATTTTTTTTAAAATAATACAAAGAAAAATGTGCGCAATTATTACATTATATATACATTTTTTTACTCGTGTTTTCACAAGCTTTCATTTGACACCACACTCGATGACCTAGTAAAAAAATTTTTTTTTCACTTCCGATTTCACCCCCCAAAACTAACCCCTTAAGTCAAAATTTAACTATTAAAACTACGTGGCTCTGATGAGACCACCGAAGTCATCTTACAAGTGTTCCGTATGGAACACTAAAAACGTGTTTATGTAAGGTTTTAATTAAACTCAAAAGAAAATTTTTATAAGATTAGGGAAACTATACATATTTAGCCACGCCTTATCCTTATTGAAATAAATAAAAAAAAAATAAATTTTTGATTCCTCGACTCCAAGAACTATGAAAAAGACCTATTATATGATAAATATGGAACTCCCTCTACCAAAGGGGAGTTTGGCAGAGGAAGTGTGTTCTACTCCAAATATTTACGTTTGAAATTTATTCATTACCTTAGTCAAAAACCTGGAAAACTCTGTTTAAAAAAAGTTAAGTTTGTAGAACTCATCATAGTTACGTCGGAACACACACTCATCTTGTTGGGCTGGGGAATTTGTCTTGGCATGAACATGGTAAAGGGAGCTTCTCGAAAGCTGGGTGTATTATTTCGTGCTAGAGAGCTTTACACTCCACATCAATTTTTAATCCTGTAGAAAGCGTATGTATGTATATACATACACGATATAACATGGGTTTAACAGTTCTGAGACTTTTGAAGATTTCATCGATCAGTATTATTCCATGAGCATCCCAAAAAATACTTGCCAAAATCTTTCCCGCTTCGGTTGGCTTTCATGCGGTTCCAGCCACTCTGCGGACTGCCTGTTGGACTCGGGCGTGTAGCGGTGGATTCATGTTACATCTATTGTTGCGAATCGATGCAAAAACTTCTTCGAATTACTTCAAAACAGTACCAAACAGTGTTCTGAATCTTCGACACGTTGCTGTTTTTGATCAATTGCCTCACGCGCTCTGTTGATATCTTCACGATGTCAGATATCTCCCACACTTTCACTATGCGATCATTCAGAATAATTTTTTTTTTTTGTGTTTTTTGGAGTCTGAAACGTGGTACATCATCTGTGCTTGTACGACCGCATTTAAGTTCACTAAACCATCGACATATAGTTGCTTTCGAAGAAGCAGATGTGCCATAACACCTCTCAAGCCATTCTGGCATTCTCGCTATATTTTTTCCATTAAAAAGCGATGTTTAATCAACACATGAAATTATTTTTGTTCCACCGTCTTGAAAAAATCAAAAGTAGGGTCATTCAAACAGCTGTAAATCGCAAACTACTGGATAAAATGTCATGGAAATTTGACAACAATCTTCTGGGAGTTGACACAACTTTTCACCCAATGTTAATATACGAGGAAACCTTAAGGCGTATTTCCCCACCCATTAAACCTTATATATAAAATTTGTTTATTATCTCAACACAATTCAGGAAAAAATCTCATGATAATATCAAAACCATACGAGATTTATTGACGCTTACCCTTTTCGTCCCTTTCCCCTGAAGCGATATGGCTCAGAAACTACGGGTTTGATCCCTCCTTCATAGTATTATACTCGTATGTATACGAAATTTCAAATTGATATCTCACTCCTTTCGAGAATTATTGTGCCAGCAGACGAATGGAAATAGAAAACTACGTTTCTCGTGATCCAGGAACCCTAAACTTGAAGAAAAGCAAAAATCTCGAAGGGTGAAGGCTAAACTGTTGTTTAGCAAGTGAAGTAGAGGCTCTTATAACAACACTTTAAATTTTATACATACAAGGCATATTGAAAAAATTGTACACATGCAGCGCCGTCTATTGATTGTTTCCGAAGCCACTGAAGTTATTGTTTTGATTCAATAGTCCGCTTAACTCCAGCCAATTGCGAAGTGCGTGTTGTGATTCGACTTTTAAGTGCAAAAGAATCATCAGTTATTCAAATTTATCGGGAGTTGTGCCTAGTTTATGAACCTACAGTAAGGAGTAAAGGAAGGGTTAGACAATGGTGTCGAAATTTCAAAAATTGCCGCACAAATGTGCATGATGAAGAGCGGAGTAGCAGGCCCAGTATCCAGACCGATGTAATCGTTCAACAAGTGGACCAAAAACTGCGATCTGATCGACGATCACTTGAAAACATTGGCCTGGTGGACAATAGTTTAAAGACGACGAGGAACTCAAGACCGCCTTTGTCAACTGGTTCAATTCCCAGGCGGAGAACTTCTATGCAGAGGGACTAAAGAAGCTGGTGCGGCGTTACAAAAAGTTCTTAGAAGTGGACGGCGGTTATCTGGAAAAGTGAAGTAGGTTTGTCAAAAACTGAAACCGTCAATAAAAAATTTTTCAAATGAATATTTTTTTTTTATCACCAAACGGCTGAATATGTCTCGTATATTTGAAAATAGCTTAAAAATAAATAATTAAATAAATAGATAAAAAATAGGCCCTTTTACATTGCGAATGTGGCCACTGTGTATATATAAGTTTAATGAACTGAACTTTTCTAAATTTTACAAAGTATTTTAATAAAAGTTTTTCTAATGAGGAATTCGAGTGACGTGAAATAATTTAGAAAGACAAAAGTATTTACGGCCATTTTAAAAGCCTTACTAGACATTTTAAGCCAGCTTAATGTTTTAGGTGACGTTTGCATGAATTCAGGTAAATGTAGAAGAGAAGAGGCATCAATATTATAATTTCTTTGGTGTTTTGGGGAACGCAGCAAGGCAAAGCAAGCCCTAAGAGTTTGGCGAAGGAAAAACTTAGACACGAAAAGTTTGGCTAGAGCCGGTTTACAAGCTCGTTGCCTAAGAGGAAAAGTTTAGTTTAATATTGTTGGTTTGACGTTAAGCTCGGCTCCTGTCACTTTCTTTCTGACTGTTGTTTGGAACCGTACGAGATGTTTCCAACAATATTTCTCTTGCTTTTATTTTAAACTTATTAAATAGTTTTTCGCATATCATTTGGAAGTTATACCAGTTTCCGGAATGATATCCATTTTCTTGGAAATAAGGCGTATCTTTTCTTTTAAGACTTCAAAAAAGATGTTTTAATTTATTCACGCTCCAATTCCATTAGAATTTTAAAATAATTAACTAAATTAGGTATAAAATTTTAAAATACAATTCTTAATTTAGAATTAAATGAAATCTATACTTTATTAATAATTGAAAGTAATTTTTGTTCCTTGAGTAAAAGTAAAGGAGTTTCAAGGATAATGGATCGTCTACTAACAAGCCGTTTGCTTCATCAAGAAGTCATAAAAAGGACAGTACCAAAAACTGGTTCTGGATTAAGTCTTGATGATATCATATTAGAATGCGCTGGAACTTTTTAACTATTAATGTCTTTTGATAGATGGTTCTTAAATATTTGTTATTGTCGTGATTTTATTTGCAAAATATACATGTACAAGGTGATCCATTTTAGACGCCCTGCCCCGATTTATGGAAAATTGTTGAGTATTTGTTAATTTTTTTTAAAGTAGAATGGTATAGTTCATGTCACAATTTGATTCGGAACGATGACTGAGTTTTGTACCAGAAATGATGATTAAATATGACGAAGAACGTCATTTTCTGAATCATATATTACGGACAGGTGAAAATAATTTTGTCAGGAACGGCAAACCTAATAAAAAAAATTATTATTACTGGAGTGATGAGAATCCACACAACGTCAATCAAATCCAGAATCAAGACCATTATGGCGTTAATGTATGGCGTAGGATAATTAGGAGACATTAGGTTGGACCATACTTTTTTGGGGGAGCACTAACTGGAGATCGATACCTTAATTTCTTGGTTAATACTCTACCAGTTTTATTAGAAAAATGTTTCCCCTTATTTTAAGAAGGCATATGTGGTATCAACACGACGGAACCCCCACCACCTCATACAGCTGCTGCTGTTAAGAGAGCATTTGAATGAATTTTAGAGGGTTTATGCTGCATCCCTTTTAGTAGTCAACAGAATAACGCACAAGTTGGAAATGATATCTCACTGCACTCTCTAGAATATGGTGGAAAGTTCCAAAAATATGAATAAAGAAATTTTGTAATTTGATGAGAGACTATTTTATGACAGATGGTGCCAGAAACAAAGAAACAAATTGATTTACTGGTAACAGATATTTCCAGTCATTTCATCGTGCTGTCGCTGTCTTGTTATGGACGAACTTGAGGAGAACGAGAGCGGAAGGGTCGCCAACAAAATTCTTTTCAACTGCAGGTTCCACTTTGGAATAGTTTTGGGGGGGGTACTGCATTAGACTAAGCATTCTGACAATGTTTACCACTAAACGCAACGGAAATTCGATAAATAAACACATTATATAATAATAAACGTTTAAAACAATGTATTCCACAAATTTTCTCTGCATATTAATAAAAAGGGGCACGCCAATGACTGAGCGTCACTTGGAAAGTTTATTTTAGAAAGTGCAATGCAAATTAACTTGTAAACCCGTCCTTCTCGTGACCTACATTGGCCGTTCAAAAAGTTCCCGGCCTGACCTCTTCTCTAACCTATAAATAGCGCTATCTCTTGAACTATAGTGGAAGTTTAAACAATGCATGCGCATTCGGTCTGACAATTGTGATTGACAAACGCTGAATATTAGGTGTCCTAACTTGTTGTGTCGAAGGCGTCGTGTTAAAGAATTGTGATGGGCCAGTGAGCAGTGAACAGATCTCATGTTAAACTCGGTAAAACTGACTGGTCAAAAACAAAGACAATGCTCGTACGATTTTTGGCCGCTCGGGGAATAACCACAAAGAATTCGTTGCTCCGGGTAGTACTTTGAATAGTCCGTACTACGTTGTTATAAAACTGCTGTACGAAAAGATTCAGTAGGTTCGTCTAGCACGATTGATCGGAAACGATTTCCTCTTGCTTCACAACAATCCGATCGTGTACACGGCTGGTGTTCTTACTCTACCACCTTTCATGCTACTCGGATATGGCTCTGAGCCCCTTTTTAATTTCTTTAAGTTAAGCTTCGAAAACGTACAAGTCGTATGTACTGCCTGTTCTCACGTACGGTCTTGAAACCAAGTCGCTAACATGTAAGTCGCTGAATAGACCTTAAGTGGCGCAGCGTGCAATGGAGAGAGTGAGTTTGAGAGATAGAATTCCAAATGAGGAAATTCGGAAAAGGACACGGCTGACGGATGCTCTGGATAGAGCGGCTCAATTAAAGTCGAGATGGGCTGGTCACGTAGAAAGACAGAACAACGGCAGATGGGCCTATGAGATTACAGTATGGCGCCCAAGGAGAGTAAGAGGAATATAAGAAAAAGACCTCAAAGAAGGTGGTGAGACGACATCCAGATTATCGCAGGAGAAAATTGGAACAGAACGACTCTGGATAGGGAAAGATGGAAAAACTTGGAAGAGGCCTACATCCAGGTGTGGATAAGAGCAAGCCGAAAAGAAGCTTCGCATGAAAGTCAGCACTGTGATATTTTAGAAAACACTTAAGGAGGTTCGTAACAGCTTTACATGGCTGTATGAACATGCTAAAAGTTGTATTGAAGTCGGAGGGGACCATGCAGAAAACCTGAAGTAATATGGTAAAATTTTATTTTTTCGGGAAATTTTTGGACAGATGGTATATTTATGAAAGTTTTTTTACCCTATAGTTAAAGTCAAGCTCTAAAATATAAATGAATATACTTACCGAGATACCATATTTCAATAGGAGTACCTTTGTGGTACTGTAAAATCATTCTTTTAAGCTTAGAAATCACATACGAAAAATTAATTATTTCGTCTTTATACGCTGAGAGAAGCTATTGGAAGTTTAAACATTTCAGAAATATTTGCTCAGCGTAACAATGTACTGCCTTAGACGAACATACCAATACAATTTATTTTTATTGTGACAAGATTTAAATGTGATCAATTTTTCTAGATCGAAAAAACCGATAACTTTAAATTGTTTTGTTGATTACAAAGCAGTAATGTTGTTTAAACCAATATGCAAACAAATAGGAGATATTTTTAACGTTTGTATGTTCAAAAAAATTTACTCGTCGGTTGATTTTCACAAAGAATGAAAGAAAAGCAATACCGTAATTATATTACATGTCCACATGCCTGTATACAATACCACGCTTAAACGGTAAATTTATATAGTTTGTTTTAACACTAACGAACAGGGCAATGATGCCAAATAGAAGGTTTTTTTTTAGTGCTGTCAGTTTTATTTTGGCAAAAGCATAATAGTAGTGACATATAAACTAATCCAAATAGGTAAAAAATATAACAAACCATGTTTAAAGTGACAAAAAATTTGTATACGTTTACATATGATCAGGTCCTAGAAATATTAATCTACATATACAGGGTGTTATAAAAATCATTTATTATATTCAAATGGGACGATTCATTTTGTCAAGTAAAAAACATTCAATATTTGTTTTACTCTCAATTCGGAAATTTTAAAAATTTTATGAAAGTTCTTTTTCCTTGTTAAACGTCGTTTGCAAATGTTCGTTTCTTTTTATTAACATGATATTTGATTAAAAAATACTTTTTTAAAGTAAGTAAAAAACAGCCAAAACTGTTGCTAAATACACTCTTCCACTTCTTAAAGTGGATACGAACATAGGTGACCTTCTCGCCTTTACCTGTGGTTGGTGCCTTTTTAAGTGTTCCAGAGATAAAGAGAATCTACAGTTTAGTGCCGGTTCTAGACATGATACTACGGGTAGCTTGCTATTGCTTTTCGGAGAGAGGTGACCGTCACATTGTAAAGTTTTTTTTATACTCGCTCACTGTCCATAGCTTTCTGGTTTAAGTTGGTAGAAAGTTGGGTAAATCGTATTATTTTTGTTATTAGCATCTTTTTTTTCGATTCCTTCCTTTGTTTATTGATGTCTTTACCTTTTTTAGTTGTATTTTCCTCGGTTTGGTTGGCGATGCTTCTTCCAATATATTTTTGTAAGAATTTGATGTAATTTCTACTGTCTTTTGTACAGTATTTTTTGTAGTATTGGGCATAAAGATTTATTAGTGTTCCGTACACAACACTTATAAGATCACTTCGGTGTCGGTCTGTCTGTCTATTTGTCACACCCGATTCCCTCCGAAACTATTCGACATATGTTAGAAAGTTGAAATTTGGCACTAATATAGAAACTGACGGCCTCATCAGAGCCGTGTAGTTTTGAGAGTTTAATTTTAACCTAAAGGGTTAGTTTTGGGAGCTGAAATCGGCAGTGAAAAATATTTTTTTTTACTAAGACATCGAGTGGGGTGTCAAATGAAAGCTTGTAAAAACACGAGTTCAAAAATATATATAATGTAATACTTGCGCACACTTTTCTTTGTATTTTTTTTTGAAAAATTGCGAAAAATCGCTGTCCCCCCTTTATCTCGACAAATACTGATCGAAAATTTTTTAAAAAATTCTGGAATATTCCCCACAAGGTGTAGATTGAACGAAAATTATCACGAATGCATTACCCCTAATAATTTATCGTATATAAAAAAAAAACAAGAATTTCAAGCTCATCAGCTTTCAGTAAAGGTCGGAAAAAACTTCTTTGAAAAATTCTCTTAGGGTGTGGTTTGTGAAGTCATTGATCATTTTATACCTCTGTAACAAAAATTTTTGTTTTAAAAGCAATCAACGTATGGAACCCTAATTGTGCAACTCCAACTTGCACTTGACCGGTTATTTTGACATAAAGTTGATGAAAGAGGCCTAATATGAGGTGTTTTTTGTTAAAAAAGTTTGTCAAAAAGCTCTAATATAGATTGTTTTTTGTTCATTCGACATCTATTGTTATAGGTCGGTTAATTTAGAAAAAATATCCACAAATTATATACCTAAACCTTTCTCGTAAAACTCTCTATCTACTAGTGAAGACCAAAATAAAATCCGTTAAGTAGTTTACTTAGGAAATCGCGTACAGATAGACAGATGCCGCGGAGGACTTTGTTTTATAATATGTACTGATATACGAGGCTGGTTTGAAAAGTCCGTGCAAAAATAAAAACTACTTATGTGTTTGGGGTAAACCTTTTTTATTTTTCGACATAGTCTCCTTTTAGGCTTATACACTTCGTCCAACGATGTTCTAGTTTGTTGATCCCTTCCGAATAATAGGATTTGTCCAAGTCTGCAAAATATCCATTAGTGGGGGTCTGCAATCACCTCCTCGTTTGAATAAAATCTTTGTCCCACCAGCCATTTCTTCAAATTGGGGAACAAATAGTAGTCCGAGGGAGCCAAGTCTGGAGAATAGTGGGGGGGATGTGAAACGAGTTGGAATCCTATTTCCATTAATTTTGCGACCACAAACTGCTGAGGTGTGTGCTGGTGCGTTGTCGTGATGGAAAAGGACTTTCTTGTGGGCCAATCGCGGCGTTTTTCTTGCAGCTCGGTTTTCAAACGGTCCAATAACGATGAATAATATTTACCTGTAATAGTTTTACCCTTTTCCAGATAGTCGATGAGGATTATCCCTTGCGAATCCCAACCTTTCCGGCCGAAGGAACGGTCTTCGCCTTTTTTTGGTTCAGATTCCCCCTTGGTAACCCATTGTTTAGATTGTTGTTTGGTCTCAGGAGTATAGTAATGTATCCATGTTTCATCCACAGTGACGAAACGACGCTTAAAGTCCTCCGGATTCTTCTGGAACAGCTGCAAACCATCCTTGCAACACTTCACACGATTCCGTTTTTGGTCAAGCGTGAGCAATCGCGGCACCCATCTTGCGGATAGCTTTCTCATGTCCAAATGTTTATGCAAAATATTATGTACCCGTTCAGTCGAGATGCCCACAGCACTAGCAATCTCACGCACCTTAACTCTTCTGTCATCCGTCACCATATCATGGGATTTGATCAATGATTTCTGGAGTCGTAACCTCCACGGGCCGTCCAGAACGTTCAGCGTCGTCCGAAAATTTTGAAACCACTTATAAACTGTTCTAATCGAAGGTGCAGAGTCACCATAATGTTTTTATCAAGCTTCTCTTTAGTCTCCTGAGGCGTTTTGCCTTTCATAAAGTAATGTTTAATCACCACACGAAATTCTTTTTCGTCCATTTCTTGAAAATCACTCGACTTCCTTGATTCACACGAATGCCAAACACAAAGAAATAGACCAATATGGCTGAAACTTGGTGTGCGTTCATTCAAGAGATGCTACTAACTAAACATGACCTCGATACGCGCCGGTGGTGCCATCTCTCGGACTTTGCACGGACTTTTCAAACCAGCCTCGTATATTCAATTCTCCCCTCCAAAAACCTGAAAAAAGGACTTATAAACCCTTTCCAAGCAGTCTTTTATATGGCGAACCTCATCCCTTTGGAATGATTTGCCCAGGACAGTGTTTCCCACCGATTACAATTTACAGTGGTTCAAGACCAACGTGAATCGCTTTTTCCGCACTTAGAGCGCTTTAGGGATTTCCCTGTAGCACGTGTGCTATGCCCCTAAAAAAATATACGAAAACAACTCTTCTAACCGCCCCTCTACTCCATTAACCACTTATAGGGTTGATTATAAGTAAGTGAAAATATTGAAGAAAATAACACAATTTTTAAAATTCGCAACTCCAAAAACTCTGAAAAAGATATGTAAAACGAAATATTCGAAAACCCCCTCTAACACCCTTCACGACCCATTTAACCCCTTATATCTTTGTTTATAAAGAGCTATTCTTAAAATTTGTTCATTATATCAACAAAAACCAAGAGAAACTCTCATAATGATTTAAAAAATGAACAAAATTTATTTAACCTCTTACCCCCTTCTCCTTTAGCGATAGTATTCAAAAACTCTAGGTCTCATTTCTACGTAACGTGCCAATTTGGAATCGACATCTATTTTACGAGTAGTTCGGGATTTCTCGTGCTAACAGACTGACAGATAGACAGGCCCACAGACTGGAAACAATGAGAGAGTATGTTTTTTTTCGTGATCTAGGGACCTTAAAACGTAAACAAATACAAAAGTCTCGGTAAATTTTCAGTAAAATTGGGGAAAAATTGGAAATATACAGGGTGTTTTATTTAAAACAAAAGAATATGTCAGCGTCCTAGCGGAATCAGAAACAATTGCTAATTGTTTGTTAAATAAAACAGATATACATATATATTTTGACTACACTATCATAATTTATATCCTAACCAATTAAAACTAATTGTTTAATTTCGTTCTGTCAATGTTCAGTGGGCTAATTAACACGACCTACATAAATCGCATTAAAAAACCGTCAGTTACTGGGTTTAAATCATTCTAGAGGGCTTGTGTACAATGCCGCAACACATAAATGTTATACTATAATTAAATACCAGGTCTAACTGCACTGCATGCGGTGGGGGATGCACACGCTACCCCGCCACATACTACTCTATATTAAATAACATTGCTTACACTTACAATTTCACGCGTTCATAATTTTATTACTAGATCTGCAGAACCGCGAAGGCATTTTAAATTACCTGTTATATATTACCTACAAGGGGATGCATATTATAAATAGCCTAAATGTTCAACTCCGGCTATTAAAATTTATCTTAGCCATTTAAGGGCGAAGTACGGGGTTTAACATTGCCCTTAGTGAAATTTAATTGAACAGTAAAAGGTAGTTTAATGGAAACTACTGAAAATAGACAAAGTCCATATTTCAACAGTCCACCCACTGTTCTCTTATTTGTCAATCCATCTCGAAACGCGTTTTCTACTTATCACGGCTCATCAGGCGAACTAGGATCGACAAACAAGAGAACAGCATTTGCTAGTCCTTATCTAGGTACTTACGAAACCTAATGATAAGATACAACGAACCGTACCAAGTACGCACACCTCAGGGTTTTTCGGCTACAAAAGAGAGCTATGAGAGCGATAGTTAACGCTCAAAGAAGTGCATCTTGTGGGCGGATTTTTAGGGATTTAAGGATCCTCGAAGTACCTTGTATTTTCATGGTTGAAATTTTGTTATTTGTGAAGCAGAAACCACAGAATTTTGTTACTAACAATTATTATCACGATTATAATACAAGGTGCGGTAATAACTATGCTATTCCAGTCCACAGTTTGTTCACAACCGAAAACAATCCCCGTTATATTGGCATTTACGTATTCAATAAATTGCCCCCCTCCCCCGTTTTTGAAATATTGATAATATAAAATTGTATAAAAGAACGTTGATTGATTTTTTTTTTGGAAAAATTTTACGTAGTATAAACGATTTTTTAACAGACAGAGGCTGCTAATGTTAAGATGCTAACTTATGTTTGCTTTATTATATTTATGTAAATTCAATTGTAATACTTCTCACTCCGCCCCGACTTGTCCTATGCTATTGTGTATGGTCTTTTGGATTAATAAAGTTTATTAATTTATTTATTTATATAAAAACTCCATCGTAGGCTGGCAGAGCAGCCACAAGTGAGCAGAGTGGTTTTACGTTAAACCAAATATGCCCGAGGGGAATCCTTCGAAAAACGCGCCGCCTGCGTTGAAATGTTGTCTTTGTCAACCACTCTGTCGGCTTTTGCTGTTGTGTCAGCCATGATGGAGTATTAGGTGTGCGCACTTGGTGCAATTCGTTATATCTTACCGTTAAGTTCCGCAGGTACCTGGATAAGGACTAGTAAATTTTGTTCTCTTGTTTGCGTCGTATTAAATTATCAACTAACAACAAGTTGTTAATTTTACAAAATGATAGTCAGGGCCGGACTTACGTACGCCTGCCAGACCTGGTGTCAGATGTCCAGATCCCACCGGGCCAAGGTCCAGTCAGTTCAAAATAAAGCCCTCCGCATCATAGTAGGGGCCCCTTGGTTCGTCCGCAATAATCAGTTGCATAGGGAGTTTGATATGCCCACGATAAAAGAATTTACACGTGATTCCCAGCTTCGCTTCCTTGAGAAAGCAGCGGTGCATTCTAACCCAGAGATAGCTAACACTTTCAGAGGCAATGTAAATGTCGACGTTCGATACTTACGACCAACAGACATTCTACCACCAGACTAACATTAGACACAACATGGACTACCCTTGACTTAGTTTTAGGTTAAGGCCGTAGGTTAGTTGAGCTACTCCTGCAGTTTAAAGTGTAACAACACACACACTAACAAAATTATAATACAACACCCCCAGCAATTGGAGATTTAGGTTAGGTTAGTATTAAGTTAGGATAAGGTAGGTTAGCTCTATTCACTAGAAAATTAACCTTAGAATCATAAATCATCTAGACAATGTAACAAGCTCAGAAATGTTAAAAGGACTAAAGGGACTTCCCAGCTCACAAGGAATTTTAGTGGGTATGCCTTCAGGTTGGAGAGCCCCACATACCTGGAGCATTTTGGAGCACCCTTATGGTGACGCAGACTGCTCCAGAATCCATAAGGAGGATTTCTTCTTGAAAAAAAAATTCTCTTGTTTGTCGATCCTAGCCCGACTGATGAGCAGTGATACGGCGAAACGCGTCTCAGGATGGGAACAGTGTCTGTTTTTAGTAGTTTACATTAAACTACATATGCCCGAGGGGAGTTCCTCGAAAAGCGCGTCGCCTGCGTTCAAGTGTTGACTTTGTCAACCACTCTGTCGGCTTATGGCTGCTAAACGATGCAGTATTACTGCATTTCAAACAATTCATTGTATCTTACCATTACAGTAAAAGGTATAAAATTGGTGGACTTTAGGCTATTATTCTACCGATACGTTTATTAAATCAAACTTGAAGATATTGAGTTGAGAATGTGGAATCTTTGGCACAATGACACTACTACCACTACACCAAACACTTTATTTTTGCACTCGACTGTCAGTCAATCATCGCTCCTGATGAAGCTAACATGGTTAGCGAAACGCGCGTCGAGTGCTATAATAAAGTGTTTGGTGTAGTGGTGATATATACTGAGTAGTTGAAGATACTGAGTGTATTTTATGACAATAACAGCGACAATCGGACGCCTATGCCGCGTAAGATTTGGCACTACAAATCTGTTAAATGAGAAAAACTCATGTAATATTTTTGGACTTCTCCTTGGTTAGACATTTTTTTAGATCCGACGACCCAACTGGCTGTGCTAAGGAGATTTCCGATGTTATTTCGGCTGGTATGGAAGCTTAAATCCCTTTTTCGAGGAAATGCCTTCGCGGTCACATCTTCTTCATAAATTCACTACAAATAGCACAATAACTTCTGGACCACCAAACTCTGTGCACGTATTTACTAAATAACAAACTACTATTGTGGCTACAGTGGTAGCCCGTGGCTCAGTGACATAGTACCTTGGTTACTGTGCAGAAGGTCGAGGGGTCAATCCCCCAGGTCGGTATACTTATTTATTTATTTAAGTATATTTGGTCTGGCCACGTGCATAGGTAGTAGTGCTCGCAGAAATGCAGTAACGTCCGAGGCAGTACTACCGCGTTTCGGCACTTGGACAACGTTGACGGGTATTACGACATCCTTGCCGATATCCTTAGAATATGGAAAAAACCTCCCTACCTCAGGCGGGGAGGTGAATGATAAAAAAAAAAATCATGCAATTGCATTTGTTTTGACAATGGGAAGTTGTCTAGGTCTATCAATACCCATACCATATTAAATTATACAGATTAAATACAAAAGATTTTTACTAAAAAGCAGAGTCTTTCATCTGGCTGGATAACTTAAAATCTGCGTGGTTTCAACTTAGACTATCAAGTGCGTAACTAAGAACATTATTTACTGAATTGTTATTACTAAGTTAAATTTATGCATTATCTCCATTAAGAACCAGGAAAAATTCTCATAATAATATAGTTAACATACAAAATTTACCGACCTCCAACCATTCCACTTCCTCTCATCAAAAAAAACTATAGGTTTCATTTCCTTTGAAGTGTACCAAATATGAAATTGGTATTTAATTTTGTTCAAAAGTTATCACACCAATAATCAGACAGATCGACAGAAATGACTGACTATGTTTTTCGTGATCTAGGAACGTGAAGAAATACAAAGATCTCCAAATGTGATATTATAGCTTTCTAGATATATAAAAAATTATTTAAAGAAATACTAATAGAGAACGTAGACAATATAGCAAACTAAGGACGATAAATGATATAAATGGGTATAGCGTTATTAAAATGAATTACCAATAAACACTAAACAAGATTTTCTAACGCTTGCTATTTAAATATAATAAGCGTCAAATATTTCCTTCATGAGCTTGTTGATGTGTTGGTTGTTTAAGAATTTCTAACGCTTTCTATTTAAGTATAATAAGCGTCAGATGCTTTCAATCAATAGTAATAGTAATATTGAGCAATTCGTGTTCTTAAAGTTAACATTTTTTTTTATATAGTACTACTCAGCACTTTATTTTTGAACGCGACGCGCGTTCATCAGGAGCGATGATTCACTAAAGCTAAACTACAAATCTATCTTATTTATACTTAGCCTACCATCTGAATTACTCAAGCGGAAATACTGGTATAGGCGGCGCCATCAGTTCTGGTCAAGGAGTTTTCATTGCAACAGTATTTGTGGGTGTACTATGTGTACTGTAGCAAATCAAAAAATGACAACATTAGTGTACCAACCAAAGTCGTTTTAGATTTAATAGAAAACTTGTTAAACAAAGGTAGAACGTTATGTACTAATAATTATTATACGTTGGTGACTAAGTTCGGAATGTGAAATCTTTGGCACAATGATACTACTCAGTATATATCACCACTACACCAAACACTTTATTTTTGCGCTCGACTTGACTGTCAGTCAATCATCGCTCCTGATGAAGCTAACGCGCGCGTCGTGTGCAAAAATAAAGTGTTTGGTGTAGTGGTGATATATACTGAGTAGTATACGTTGGCGAGTTAAGCGTTGGCTCTTTTAGAGCGCAAAACACATTTACTTGGAATACTAAGATCGAATAGGGAGTTCAATCTTAAGAACGTCATACAGTGTAAGCTAAAAGTAGGGGATACAATAGCTGAAGAATGTAACCAGGGAATAGTCGTTCAAAACTGGAAAGACCGGCGAGATGTTCGAGTACAAAATACGGTAATGAAATAGTTGCTGTTCAAAGAACGAGAACAGACGTTAGTACACCAAAGAACGTTGTGGAGTACAATAAATATAAAGCATACATAGACATCTCAGATCAAATGAAATCATATAACACTTGTCTTCGTAAAAGCCTAAAGTGGTATACAAAGCTGGCTCTGGTAAATGCTTATATATTATTTCGAATATTTGAACCAGGAAGCTTTACATCCCACAACAACTTTTAATTCTTTACAAAGCTCAAATTCGACCAACTATAGAATACTGCTCTCACGTTTGGGGCGCCGCTCCCAAACATACATAGCATTTGTTGGATTATGTTCTTAGAAGAGCTGTCCGTCTGACTGGAGACCCGGAACCGACCGGCGGCCTTGATTCGCTGGAACATCGAAGAAACGGTTGGCGACTTGAGTCTGTTCTACAAGTATTTTCATTAAAAGTGTTCGAAGGATGTAGCCCGCTTAATTTCTCCCAAAGCGGTGCATGTTAGAAACACACGTCGCGCTGGTGCTTCGCATTCGTATGAGGTTCAGCTTGTTACTCCGCGTACAACGCTTTTCAAGCAGTCTTTTATATGGAGAACATCATCACTTTGGAATAATTTGCCCAGCGCTCTGTTTCCCACCGAGTACAATTTACAGCGATTCAAGAACAACGTGAATCGCTTTTTCCGCACACATGCCGCTCCTGGAGCGCTTTAGGGGCTTCCCTGCAGCACGTGTGCTAGACCCATAAAAAAAAAAATGTTGCCCCTCAGGAAATTACAAACAAAAAATGTCCGTAAAAGCCTTTAGCCAACCAATCGAGGATTTACTAAGACTAGACATCCAACACACCGGGACAGGAAGTGACAATAATACAGAGGCTGGCCAACAGCAACATTTCCTTGTGGATGAAGGTCGGAGTAAGGGGTGTCGCTGTGTTAGATGTTATAACAAAATAAAAAGTGAACTTGAAAGAAAAATTACTGTTTCGAAGACTCTACAAAGCCCGCTGAAATGCGAAAAGTACTACTGCCTGAACTATTTCTTTGAGGTTCATGGGACTAAGAAAAATAATTTTTTGTGTATGTTTAATACTTTATTTCACGTGTTGTATAATATCACACACTTCCTGTAGTAATTTATTTGTCACTTTGTTGAAATAAAAAAAAAAACTACAAAATTTTGATACCTAATGGCCGTGTGGGGCCACACTTTTTCAGGACCCGCAGGCCGCCTTTTTTAAAAATCCCATGCACTTAAATGCGGCGAGTGAAGTCAGCCTGGCTTCGTGCGGCAGAATTACGATTGAGCCGTTGTGAGACCGATGTGGACTCATGCGGCCTTACTCTCTCAAAATGTTGTGAGACCAATGTAGACTCTTTGGCACTCAACGTGCTAGCGTCTGAATATCATCATGATATTTTAAGCTCCTCTTCTACATCAGTTCCATTTGCTTTTCCTGATTGCAACTTTGATTTTCTATTTATGACTTTACGCCTTTTTTTCTATCACAGACTAACTTGGTCGTACAATTAAATTAGCAAGTGTTTAAATCATTCGACGAATATATGATAAAATAATTATGAGTAAAATAGTTTGCTGGAAAATAGAGGTTAAATGCATATTTCACTATTAATGAATTTATTTAATTTAAAACAAGTGAAATTTTGCGTTTTAGCATTTCATTAACACATAATAAATAATTTGATGAAAGTCGAACCTAAATTTGTATTAATGATAATAATTAATTAATTCCTATTATTACGCATATGCATGTTTAGGTTGTTTGTTTTTTCATAGAGTCCCTAAACATGTTATGCTTTTTGGTATTCCGTACGAAACACTTATGGGATCACTTCGGTGTCTGTCTGTCCGTCTGTCAAACCCAATTTTCTCCGAAACTATTCGACATAGAAAGTTGAAATTTGGCACAAATATAGGAATTGAAGGCCCAATTAGAGCTGTGTAGTTTTGTGATTTTGAAAGTTAAATTTTTACTCAAGGGGTTTCTTTTTTTTTGGGGGGGGGGGGGTGAAACTGAAAAAAAAAAATTACCACGTTATCGAGTGGGGTCTCAAATGAAAGCTCGTGAAAACACGAGTTCAAAAATATATATGATGTAATACTTGCGCACACTTTTCTTTGTATTATTTTTAAAAAATGGCCAAAAATCTCTGTCCCCCCGCCCTGTCTCAAAAAGTATTTGTCAAAAAATTTTGAAAAAATTCTGAAATGGTCTAAATAAAGTGTAGAATGAGCGAAAATTGTCATGAGTGCATTCAGTTTGTTCCTTTTTCTGGTATAAAAGAACTATGTAGCTTGAAAGAATGATGAAGGTTTGGAAAGTTGGAAATCCAACTGGGACTAACAGCTATGAAATATCAATACGTATTCGGTGCAATCGGTAACCTCATAATGACTGGTGACCAATGGATAGGTATCGAAGACAAAATAATGTTATTTTATTTGTTTATAATTAAACAAATATTTAGGTAGTAAATATTTGTTTTAAACTTTTACTACTAGATTCTAGATTGATTTAGATTCATTTATTCTTTAGTTCTCTCATAAAAAGGAATATTGCATTTATGAAAAAATATATTCCGATATTTTAACTTCGCTTTTTGGGGTTCTACATTACCAAAAACAAAGGCTTCGTCCTCTCCTCCCGCTTGTTCAACCTCTTCACCGCCGACATTTCCAAGTCGGACCAAACCTCCCTCCACATGTACGCCGATGACACCGTCATCATCGCCACCACCAAGTGGACCAGGATCATCATTCACCGCCCCCAACGTCACCTCGATAAGCTAGTTTCCTGGTTCGAACATTGAAGAATCCAGATCAACCTAGCCAAGACCCAAGCCATCATGTTCTCAAAAGCTTACCGCGCCATGCTTGGAAGCCTCACCCTTCAAGGCACCAGACTCCGACGGACAAACAGCATCAAGTACCTGGGCCTCCACTACGATGAGCGGCAAGCTGTACGTCTCCTCAACAAGTCCAGTAAATTGCCAACTCGCAACAAGTTGACAATTTATAAAATGATCATTCGAGCCGGATTGACTTACTCCAGCCCAGCATGGTGCCAAATATCTACCCTCCAGACGAGTTAGCTTAAGTCAGCCTTAATTAATTTTAAGTTTAGCCTTAAGTCTATGTTTAAGTTGTATGTTCATGAAATATCTTAAGTTTAAAGTACTAATATTAATTTCTTTCATGAAACATAATTAACGGAAAATGGAATAGTTACCCACCTTTTACCATTGTTATTATTTTTTATTTTATGATTAAAATAGTACCTCGACAGTTAGAATATTTCCAAGAATTCATTTCAAATATGTATTTATAAAAAATGACTTACCATGACAGTGAAGTAATAGTAAAATATAGACCAGATGTGGGTAAATTGAAAGACTGCTAAAAGTTTGTTGAGTATGCATGATTGCCCAGTTCAATCCGCTCCAGCTATTCGGACTGAGACTCCCATGGCCCTGTAAAAGACAGAACAAACTTGCTGTATAATTCGATAATATCTTGAAGGCGGACGTTATCAGGGAGAATGGCTTTCTTATAACATGAATGTATTTATAGTAAAATGGATCGTAGCTTAGAATTTCTGGAAAATTTTAACAATAATAAAACTTCCGATTTAAGTTATTTTAAGGTTATAGGTTATATGAAAAATTAGGTCGCAAATTTACTTAGACAGTGTCTGCTAAAAAAGTTCACACCTTTGGGAAGAATTACTCTCTTCTACATTGGTGAGCAAGAAAATCGACTCAAATGATTTTGCTTCATTTAACACCGATCTTATAAGTGTTCCGTACGGAACACTTATAAGATCTCTTCGGTGTCCGTCTGTCTGTCTGTCTGACTGTCCATCTGTTTGTTTGTCTGTCACATCCGATTTTCTCCAAAATTATTTGACATAGAAAATTGAAATTTGGCAATAATATAGGAATTGATGGTCTCATCAGAGCCGTGTAGTTTTTAAAGTTAAATTTTTACTTAAGGGGTTTGTTTTAGGGGGTGAAATCGGAAGTAAAATTTTTTTTTACCAGGTCGAGTGGGGTGTGAAATGAATGCTCGTAAAAATACGAGTTCAAAAATATATATAATGTAATACTTGCGCACAATTCTGTGTGAGAAAAATCGCTATCTCCCCACCTTATCTCGAAAAGTACCGATCAAAAAATTCTGGAATATTCTCTATAGGGTGTAGATTAAACGAAAATTATCACGAGTGCATTACCTTTAATAATTTATCTGGTATACCAAAAAACGAACATTTCAAAATTTTCAAGAATGCTGATTTTCTATTCTTTCCAATAATACCAAAAATATTTGGATTTCTAAAAAGTTTTACTAATTAAAACGGTTTTACTCAATAAAATCCGATTCGTTTTTGACTTTCGGAGTGACTTTGCCTACCGAGCCACGTTTTGGTAGGTTGTCAACATTTTTCGTCTCGTTAAAATGATCTTCATAAACGATACCGACTTTTTAATATATTTAGCGGCCACGAAATGTGTCATTTTAGGCCCCTGTGCATCGTAACAAAGAAAGACTGCCTCGAACCGACGCGCAAATAAGTGACTCATTTTGGAATTTACGTGATTTCCACAAAAGTTCGGAATCCATTAATACTTTTACTAAAATGCGTCGTAGACACAGGTTCCCTCTACCGATTTTTTGTTGAACCGCTAGAATCGCATTTACAAAAAAAAGAATTATCGCGGACATGTTCTTACTTGACAGACTGTATCTTTTTATTTGTCTGTCTGTCTGAGATATTAAGGTCAATTTTTTTATATGTTTGTTACTGTAGAAGTAAACACAAATCTTTTTCGTTTGTTTTTATGATTGTGTTTCTAAGATATTGAAGATGTTTTTAGCGTTCCGTACGGAACACACTTCGGAGTTCGTCTGTCTGTGTCTGTCTGTCTGTCATACCCGATTTTTTCTCCAAAATTATTTGACATAGAAAGTTGAAATTTGGCACTAATATTGTTTGGTGGCTTTATCAGAGCCGTGTAGTTTTGAAAGTTAGATTTTGCCTTAAGAGGTTAGCTTTGGAGGATGAAACCGGAGGTGAAATTTTTTTTTTACCAGGTCATCCGGTGGGATGTCAAAAGAAAGCTTGTAAAATGACGAGTTCAAAAAAATATATATAATGTAATACTTGCGCACACTTCTCTTTGTATTATTTTTTAAAAAGTACGAAAAATCATTGTCCCCTCCATTATCTCAAAAAGTACTGATCAAAAAAATTCTGGAATATTCTCTACAGGGTGTGGATTGAACGAAAATTATCACGAGTGCTTTACCTTTAATAATTTATCTGGTACATATAAAAAAAACACAAATTTCGATGTAATCAGTTTTCAGTAAAGATCGGAAAAAAATAAAAAAAAAAAAAAAAAAAAAAAACTTTGGTGAAAACTCATTTGGGGTATGTTTTGGGAAGTCACTGATCATTTTATACTTCCGTAACAAAATGTTTTATTTTAAAAGCAATCAACGTACGGAACACTAATTACGCAAGTCCAACTTGCACTTGACCGGTTATTTTTCTTTTACTCAGAATTTATAGAAAATACATAAAACTTAGATATATAATAGAAGTACTAAAACATGTCAACTGATTAATATTCAATAATTTTTGATTGAACAAAAAACGAGCAGAAAAAATATTTTAAAAATTAAATTTTTTGTTGTGTTTGGGAGGCCATTAATCATTCTTAATCAATATTCCTCATATGTCTTCATCTAATATAGATTTATATCAAAATTTTTTAAAAGGTAAAATGTATTAGAGTATGCATTAGTTACCTTCACCTTCATACAGAAAGAAATGAAATTTACAATGTTAATAACAAGAAAAATCTCCTGTCATAGGTCATTTTAACGATAATTTTTCAAGCATTGTCTAGAAAAGACTATAATATTCAATCAATCCAGTGTTGGCTCTAAGGAATCTAGATCCAGATTTGCCACTGCCCACAAATATCTACAGTTTTGTTAAAATTTATGGGTATTATGTTGACAATCACTCATTTATTTATAGTACATCAGAATTTGAACATTTTTTCCGATGTCATTTTCGCTGGCATCGAAGTTTACATTCCTTTTTCCAAGAAATGTCCTTTCAACGGCAAACCTTGGTTCGATCGAGAATTCATAGAAGCTGTTGCTTCTAAACATCTTGCTTACAGACAATGGCATGAGAATCCTAACGTGTCCAGAACAGATGCAAAGAAATTATCGACGAAACCAAGGAGGCACAGAGTCAATGAATTAGAAACAAACTACTTGCCTGCCCCAGCAATTCCAGGACCTTTTAGTCAGTCGCTAAGACCATTAGTCAACATTTCACCAAATTTACTATACCACCACTCACACGGATAGATAATACTATTGCAACAACACCTGTTGAGAACGCCATCTTGTTGGCTGTACTGCAGTCAAGGATATTCGATATTTTCTTGAGATGGTGTATCATAAAATGTATTTTAATAAAGCGAGACACCAAAAAAGCTTCGAAGGCTGATGGAATACCTGTCATAGTATTCAAAAAACGTGTGAATTAACTCCAGTTTTCCGTAGACTTTTTAACCTAACCTACTTTGTTCCTGTTGGAAATGCGCTACAGTTTAGCCGATACCCAAAAAAGGCAAGATAACCTTGCCTACCGGCCAGTCGCACTGCTTTCAATAATATCGACAGTTTTGGAAAAGGCTATCAATCAGCATCTTTTAAAATAACTAGAAAGATTTAACATTATTAGTGGTCATCAATATGGCTTTCGTAAGCAAAAACCAATAGGAGATCTTCTAATTTATGTAAAACATGTCTGGAACAACGCAATTGAACATTACAGATCCATTCGACCGTATTTGGCATGACGGATTGTGGGCTAAGTTACTCTCTTATGGTATTCCCGCAAGGTTTTCTTCATGGCTCTCGGGTTTTCTTCGAGAGCGTCCTTTAAGAGTTAAAGCTTGACGGATTTCTTTCTAATACCTTTATTATCAATACCGGTATGCCCCAAGGCCCAATACTGTCTCCTACTCTCTTTCTCATTAACATTAACCATGTGCTGGAAAGGATCAGAAATCCAATCTACAGCTTTTTAGATGACAGTACGCTTATTTATGCAGTAAGTCGTTCAACTTACCATAATAAAGACCTGGAACAAATTCTATCTTGGGGTGACAGTAACCAAGTAGAATTTATCCCTACAAAAACCCAAACGTTGTGAAACCCGACATAGTTATGTCGGAACCCTCCCTTCCTTATCCTCACCTCAGCATCATCACTCAAGTTGCCGGGTGTTAACTCCAGAGCAAATATATCTTGGTATGAACATGACGCATGCACGGCAAAGAGAGCTTCTCGAAAGCTGGGAATACTATTTCGAATTAGAAAGCTTTACACTTTACAACAATTGTTAATTCTGTACGAAGCTCAAATTCGACCAACGATGGAATACTGCTCTCATGTTTAGAGCTTTTCTTTTAAAAACATATACGGAACCTGTTGGATTCTATTTTGAAGACAGCTGTTCGCCCGACTGCAGACCCAGGACTCATCAGAAACCTTGCTACCTTGGAACATCGAAAAACAACGATTGGCGACTGGAGTCAATTCTACACGTATTTTCATGGAACGTGTTTGATAGATGTAGCCTGCTTAATTCCTCCTAGAGCGGTGCATACTATTAATACACGTCGCGTATCGCATCCGTATGAGGTTCAGCTTGTTACTCCTCGTACAACCCTTTTCAAGCAGTCTTTTATATGGAGAACATCATCCCTTTGGAATGATTTGCCCAGGACTTTGTTTTCCACCGATTCAAGACCAAGGTGAATCGCTTTTTCCACACACGTGTCGCTTCTGTAGTGCTTTAGCGATATCCCTGCAGGACGTGTGCTACGTCCATAAAAAGAATATACATTTAACACAAGAACAAGTATTTGGTGATGTTATTACTTGTTCACCAGCTACGGTAAAATAAATTTTGGACATTAGTAAAGTTTAATTCGATTAAAAGATAAGATCAAATAAAATATCTTAGCTTTTAATGGAAGTGCATTCCAAAAGGCTTGACGAAGAAAAAAGGTTTAATTTTGCGATAATGCGAGTGAGGAAACTCAAGTTACGAATAAACCTTTGTTAATCTCAACGGAACATTTGAAATTAATTAAAGGTTTTGAAACATTATTATTTTTTACCCAAAGCTATGAACAATTTCGTTATTTACTTACAAGTATTCTTATACCCACGTAATGATTAATTGGATTGCTGGGGTAAGTTTTTAATACATTTAGGAATGGAAATGTTTTAAACCGTTACCAAAGTGTTTCGAATTTTTTATAGATCCACGCAAGGCTTTGAGTTTGATTGACCATAGTCTATTAATACCGAAAATTGAATAAAAGAAGTTAGCGATTTTTTTTTATGAGTCTAGCACTACAGGAGCGACACGTGTGCAGAAAAAGTGATTAACGTTGTTCTTGAATCGCTGTAAATTATACTCGGTGGGAAACACAATCCTGGGTAAGCCATTCCAAAGGGATGATGTTCCCCATATAAAAGACTGCTTGAAAAGCGTTGTACGAGAACCTCATACGGATGTGAAGTATCAGCGCGACGTGCACTTCTAACATGCACCGCTATGGGAGGAATTAAGCGGGCCACATCCTTCGAACACTTTCCATGAAAATACTTGCAGAATAGACTCAAGTCACCAACAAGCCGCCGGTCAGTTCTGGGTCTCCAATCAGACGAACAGCCCTTCTCTGAACATAATCCAACAAATGCAGTGTATGTTTGGGAGCGGAGCCCCAAACATGGGAGCAGTATTCCATAGTTGGTCGAATTTGAGTTTTGTAAAGAATTAACAGTTATTGTGGAGTGTAAAGCTTTCTGGTTCGAAATAATATTCCCAATTTTTGAGCTCTCCTTGCTATGCCTGCAACATGTTCATGCCAGGACATATTTGCTCCCAAATTAACGCCCAACAAATTGAGTGACGATGCTAGAGGAATGGAGTGCCCCGACATAACTATGTCGGGTTCAGCAACGTTAACTTTTTTAGAGAAAACTGCCGCCTGGGTTTTTGTAGCGTTAAATTCCACTTGGTTACTGTCACCCCCAAGATAGGATTTCTTCCAGGTCTTTGTTAAGTTGAACGACTTCCTGCTGTCTGCGGATATTCGCCTGAGCAGCGGATGTCCGAGCGTTCAAAGTGAATGAAGAGATACGCGTACTGTCATCTGGAAAGCTGCAGATTGGATTCCCGGTCTTTTCCAGCAGGTCGTTAATGTAAATCAGAAAGAGAGTAGGATACAGTATGGAGCCTTAGGGCACACTGGCGTTAGATTATAAAGAACCCTCTCTGAGGAAACATGAGAGCCACAAACAGAACTTTTCAGACATATCATAAGAGCGTAGCTTAGCCAACAGTCCATCGTGCCAAATACGGTCGAATGCCTTGGATATGTCAAGAGCAACCGCTCGAGATTCTCCAAAGTGTTCAATTGCGTTGTTCCAAACATGTGTTACATAAGTCAGAAGATCTCCTGTTGATCTATGTTTAGTTAGAGATATATCTAATGGATTCGGAAATCAGGAATATATTCTAACAAATGTAGCGTCTGCTTGGGAGCAGAGGCTCAAACATAGTAGCAGCATTGCATGGTTGTCCTCATTTGGGCTTTATACAGGGTTAAAAATTGTTGTAGCTTACAAGGCTTTTGACTACGAAATAATATTCCCAGCTTTTGACAAACTCGCTTTGCTATGCATGCAGGATGTGTACTCCAAGTCATATTTGCTCCTAAGTTAGCGCACAACAAGTTGAGTGCTAGAGGATTGGAGTGTCCCGACATAACTATGACGGCTTCTGCAAAGTTAACTTTTTGAGAAAACCCTGCGGCCTATGTTTTTTATCTATATTATGCATAGTTTGGGTTATGCATATTTAAATTTAGCTATTTCAGGTCACAGCTTATCTTCGTTTGAGACATATAGTCTGTCAAGCAAGAACGTGACAGCTCGTATTCTTGAAAAAATATGTTTCGAGAACGTTTTTTGGTATCAATGTATTCTATGCTGCCCACGGGATTTTCTGCATACTTGCGCAGCGATGATCTCCCAATTTTTCGAATCTCGCGAGACAACTGAGTTGAAGTTTTCAGAGTCTTTCCTCTGAGTTTTCTCTTGACCAAACGTTTTTAATAGGGTTGGTGTCCGCCGATTACGAGGGCCACTCTAGTATCTTACCGTGGGCCCAAGTGAGCCGCTTCGCGACGTGATTTTCGTCCAGCAAAGGTTTCCTCAACGTTTTTCGGAATTTGACATCATGAGCACGAAGATGTTGTCAAATGGTTTCATGGGACACATCCAAACGCGATTTACTTAATTTTGCCGCTCCTTGACGCAGCGCCAAATTCGGGTACTGTGAAAACTAAGACACGATTCCTTTTTCGACCTTTGGAGTGACTTTGCCAACCGAGCCACATTTTGGTAAGTCGTCGACATTTTTCGTCTGCGTCAAACGATTTACCTACTCCTTCACAAACGACACCGATTTTTTAATATATTTAGCGGCCGCGGAATGTGTCATTTTAGGCCCCTTGGGATGGGAAAAAAGAAAGACTGCCTAAAACCGACGCGCGACGGGAAACAAGTGATTCATTTCGGATTTTACGTGATTTCGACGAAAGTTCAAAATCGACTGATACTTTTACTAAAATGCTTCGTAGAAAACGAAATTATTAAACGGGATATTTTAGATTTACTTACGACGTGCTTGGATCAAAACTATTTTGAATTCAACGACAACTTTTATATATCTAAAGAAGGTCTAATAATGGGTAATCCTTAAGTCCGCTACTAGCGGAAATTTTCATGGGTCATTTAGAACTAAAAATTCATCAAAACGCGGTAAGCAAAAATATTGTTTACTGGTATAGATATGTTGACGATATCATTTCCTGTTTCACGGGAACAGATAGACAACTAACAATCCTCCTTAACTTCCTAAATAATTTGCATCCTAATATTAAATTTACCATAGAATTAGAAACCAATAACTCTATAAATTTCTTAGACATATCTATATCAAAAGTGAACAATAAACACGATTTCTCGATTTTTTCACAAACCTTCAAATACTGACACAGTCATACATAATAGCTCATCCCACCCGTATCCTCACAAAATGGCAGCTTTTAACTCTTTCATACATAGATTGTTACATATCCCTATGACTAAAACTAATTTTAACAAAGAATTCAACATGATCTACCGATTTTTTGCAGAATCGCTAGAATCACATTTACCAAAAATGAATTATCGCGGACACGTTCTTACTGTATGTTTATAACATAAGCATAAAACTGTTTAGCAGACTGTCAGTGATTCTTTAATTAACTTACTTTATTTAAAAGTCGGGTGTTTAAAGTATTGATTAAATATACTTACTTGTTATTTGAAATGTTGATTTAATATATCACTTTCTCCAAATACAACACTTTACCTTGTGAATAAACTGTGGTTGATATACACGAACTACACTTATTATGGCTTAATAATATTAAGTGCCGTCGTTTTCACATCAGTTGAATCCTGCGGTAAACAACTGACGCTGTGGTGTCGTATTTTGGTCTTATGAAATAAAAATTTATTTATTTATTTATTTTTTATTTACTAGGCAGGGAAGTAAAAATAGATTTTAACAAAATTATATTTATTAACTTACCTTCCCAGTCATGTGTAGGGCTTGTTCAGTTACGGCTTTAAATTAAACACGAGCAGATGATTTTAATTTAAATCACTTTCTATTGCATTTTAAAAAATCGGCCAAATACAAGTCGGACTTGCGCAATTAGTGTTCCGTTCAGTGACATAAAATGATCAGTGACTTCACAAAACACAGCCGTAATGAGTTTTCAATAAAGTTTCTTTCCTATCTTTGTTGAAAATTGATGACCTCAAATTTTTTTTTTTTATATACCAGATAAATTATCAAAGATAACCTAATCGTAATAATTTTCGTTCAATCTATACTTTATGGAGAGTATTCCAGAATTTTTTTTCAAAATTTTTTGATCAGTACTTTTTGAGATAAGTGGGGGGGGGGATAGCAATTTTTTAAAAATATTATAAAGAAATTTGGGCGAGTATTAAACATATACATATATATATATATATATATATATATATATATATATATATATATATATATATATATATATATATATATATATATATTTGAACTCGTGTTTTCATAAGCTTCCATCTGACAACCCACTTGATGACTTTTCACCCCCAAAACTAACCCTTTAAGTCAAAATTTAACTTTTAAAACTATGCGGTTCTGATTGAGCCATCAATTCCCATAGTTGCGCCAAATTTCAACTTTCTATGTCAAAGAGTTTCGGAGAAAATCGGGTGCGACAGATGGACACCGAAGTGATCCCATAAGTGCTCCGTATGGAACACCAACGAAACGAGAAAATACCGTGTTGTTTGTTAAAGATGGACGAGGAAATTATTAATATCCTGACTATGGTATGGGACATCCAGTTTTATTAAAACTGTTAAGAAGTGTAGTTAGAAAGTATCTGGAAAGATAAAGTAGAAACATACAAACTTGAAACCGAAACTGACAATTTATGGCGTAACATTATTTCTACTGACTTTATGAGGTTTAATACAAGAACTATTAGTAGACAGATATATGGTAAGCTAAAATATTATGGCGTGGTAATCCTAAACAACATGGTTAATCGATTGCAATTTCAATAACTGTCTTAAAATACAGAATAACCTACCAACGTTTAGGCCTGGATAAATACCAACGAAAAAATATTCATCTGTTGCACCTAACAGGAAAAAAATCATAATAAAAGTGGTGGAATAGAATTCTTTAGACAGTCGACAAGGAAAAGAACTGCATAGGAGTGACGTAGTACATTTTGTACACTTGCTTCACGCCAGTCCTGATTCTGACAAGCTTTCTTTCCTACAAAGCTGGTTTAGATTATTTTCGACCTTTGAGCTGTTACTTTTCTTTCAGTAAGTTCTTTACCTAGTTTATCTTGCGGCTAAAATCCATTATAACTCCAAATTGCAGAAATTGCTTTATTTTTGTATATATCACTTATATGATGAGAGTTTTATTAAATAAATTTTGGCAGATTTTCATTCATTTCTTTAAAAATTTTATTATTCGATTAAGAACTATATCGCATATCAACAAAGAGTTGAATTATATATAACACATGGGCTGAAAAGTCCCGGGCCTAACACATAGATGGCGCTAGTTTTATTGCAGTCACCTTTTTTTCAGTTAATACTAACCTTCAAAAGACAGCTGTTAAAAATTCATGATATTCTATTCATTAGTTTGTGAGTTATTGTGCTAAGAGTGACGCTACTTTTGTTATTTTCAAAACAATGGATCAAAAACAATTTCGTGTTTTAATTTTACACTGCTTCTTGATGGGAAAAAATACCGTTCAGGCAAAGCAATGGCTTGAAAAGTGTTATGGGGACTCCGCTCCATCAGAAACAACAATAAAACGTTGGTTTGCTGACTTCAAACATGGTCGTAGAGACACCGATGATGCAGAACGCAGTGGACGTCCAAATGAGGCGGTAACACCAGAAAACATCAAAAAAATCCATATCGTTTTGAATGATCGAAAAGTGAAGTTGCGTGAGTTAGCTGACATCGTAAAGATATCAAAAGAACGTGTTGGCTTTATATTGCATGAGCATTTGACTATGAGAAAGCTCTGTTCAAAGTGGGTGCCGCGTTTGCTCACTGTTTATCAAAAACAAGAATGTGTTGATGATTCTGAGCAGTGTTTGGCCATGTTTAAACGTAACAAACCGGAATTTTTGCGTCGATATGTGACAATGGATGAAACATGGATCCATCACTTCACTCCGGAATCAAAACGATCGTCATCTGAGTGGACAGCAACTGGTGAACCTCGTCCAAAGCGCCCGAAAGCACAACAATCGGCTGGAAAGGTTATGGCCTCGGTATTTTGGGATGTGCGTGGTGTAATATTCATCGACTATCTTGAGAAAGGAAATACCATCAAGAGTGAATATTATATAGCGTTATTGGAGCGTTTGAAGGCCGAAATTGCAAAAAAACGACCGCATATGGCAAAGAAAAAATTTTGTTTCATCAAGACAACGCACCGTGTCACAAGTCGATCAAAACAATGGCAAAACTACATGAATTGAACTTCGAATTGCTCCCACATCCACCGTATTCGCCAGATTTGGCTCCCAGCGACTACTGGCTGTTCGCAGACCTGAAAAAAATGCTCGCCGGTAAGAAATTTCGCACGAATGAAGAGGTTATCGCTGAAACTGAGGCCTATTTTGAGGCAAAAGATAAATCGTTCTACAAAAGTGGTATTGAAATGTTAGAGCGGCGCTGGAATGATTGCGTTGCTCTTGATGGAGATTACGTTGATGAATAAAGCTAATTTTGAACCAAAAAAAACCGTGTTTTCTTTGTTAGGCCCGGGACTTTTCAGCCCATGTGGGCAGCTATACATCTGAGGTGTTGTTTCCAGTTTTCGTAAAAATGCTGGAAGGCTTTCACTGGAATCGCCTTCATCTCCTTGGTTACGTTCTTTTGCTTGTTATCGACAGTACCAAAATGACTTCCTTTTTAAGTAGGTTTTGATCCTGGAGATCAAAGAACAGTCACACGGACTGAGATCAGGCGAATAAGGAGGCTGGAAAACCATAGAAATCCTTTTTTTCAGTCAAAAACTGGTTGATCGAGATGGCCGTTTTTGGCACGATCTTTGCACACACCTTTCTCAAGCCTAAATCTTGAGACAAAATCTAGTAAAGGCTAAAACTACTCAAATTTAACTTAATACTCATTAGCCTTAATACGAGTATTAATCGGCGGTATGAACTCACAAGTTTCATATTTTCCTCAGTGTTCGATGTCGAAGATCTTCCTGAGTGACATTCGTCTTGCAATGCGCAAAAATGCTTTGTACTACCGAAAAAGTTGTGCTCTTGATAAGGAATGTTCTCAATAGGCTTGGTGCAACTTTTTTCATAGGTCAGAGTTGCGGATTCACCAAGCTTAACACAAAATTTGATGGCACACCGTTGCTCGAAATTTAGATGTTCAATTTCTCGTAATGCACTACAAAAATACAACTTTACTTATCATACTCTCTAGGGTTGCGTATTACCGTACAAGGCTGAAACGTGTACAGAGCCTTTAGGAGAGAATGACCTACAAGTTATCAGAAAGGGAACCCTGCGGTGTTGCCATTCTCATTACTTCTCTGCCATATCTCATATATATATATATATATATATATATATATATATATATATATATATATATATATATATATATATATATATATATGTATATATATGTATATATGTATATATATATATATATATATATATATATATATATATATATATATATATATATACATATATATATATTGTAACATTCATTTTTTCTTAGATTTTAAGACCATGTAATGTTACTGATTTTTCACTTTAAATTGTACTTCTTTTCATTTTTGTATCGAACGGTATATTAATCAGAAATTCCAAGCCGTTCGGTATATAGTGTGCTGTGTGGGTTGCGACCGAATCTCTCGATAAGCCGGGATTGGTTAAAAATTTGTATCCGGTTTTGGTTCCGGCGTCGCCATATTACAGGCAGAGTTCGCACGGTTTATTTAAGGAGCCGAAATAGCTCAGTGAAGGGCTAATTTTCCACCGAGCCGCCAAGTAGGTTGTTTCGACCAAGCCGCCAAGTAGGCTAATTTTCCATCGAGCCGCAGCGAGGCTTACTTCGACCGAGCCGCAGTAGAGGCTCATAGCAACAATTATGAGAAGCTAAGTAAAGCACAAGTTTTTTCTAACGTAAAGCCGTTGGGCTCTAAGTGTTTCCTACAAAGTGTGAAATCGGTTGTGTTCCATCGAAGGCCTAGAAGCCGAAATAAAAACCGTAAGTTACCAGAACTACATCAATAAATATATTCCCCGCAAATAAGTGTTTCAACAGCAATTTGAACTGAAAGATCGCGAAGTGAAAATCACGACTTTTCGATTTCGGGTGTAGTCACAAATTAGAAGTAAAATCTCTGATTTAGGGACTCTAATTTATAAAAACTACATTTAGGCTAGAACTTTTATAATTTTTATAACAGCAAAGGTTGGAACTTTTATTTTAAATCATGAATAAATTTTCTTTTTTTGTTGATTAAAGCTAGTGTCTCACTGAATACCTATTTTCCTTTCAGGATAAGAAGAGTTGTACTAGTATAATTCTTTTTAGTAATATCCATAAAACACTTCAGTATTTTTTCATTTTTTTAACTGAAGTTAGATCCTTTCTATTTTAAAATGAATGGTGCCCAAAAATTTGTACGACTGAAGTTTTTTTAAAAAAAAATAGAAAATAATTCCAAAAAGACGTAAAACAATTATCTCTTACCCATATTTCTCTACCAAGGAAAACTGAGCTAGTGTGTGTTTAATTTCTTTAGTTCTTTTAAAATCAGGATCCACTCAATTCATTATCAGAAATTAAAAAGAGGTTGCAAGAAAATTGCTCCCAAGCGTGGGAAAAACAACTTTTCACAGGGTACAAAAAGTGCGGGCAAGTTCACACCTTACAAAATTACGCCCAAGCTTGGGGCAACATTTTTTCACATGTTACAATATATATATATATATATATATATATATATATATATATATATATATATATATATATATATATATATATATATATATACACTAACGTGCATAGAAATCGGCCCACTGTAAACTTTTGACTTTAACTATATTTTTTTTTTAAATTATTCATCAGATCAAAAAAAGAAATATGCTGTTTGAAAGACAATTTAATGTGAGTATAAATTTATCAAGAAGGCTTATCGTTTATATGCGTAGCAACCGGTAAACAAATGAAACGTGTTTATGTGGTGATTGTAACGAAAATAACAAATTTGTCAAATATTAAAATTATTGCGTTTGCAACTGAAATTTGCATATTAATTCGTTTTTCATAATCTCAGTAGTGTTTAAGTGTGTTAGTTTAATGCATACTACACCACAAAAAGCCGCCCAAGTTTTTGCTTTAATCGAAAATGGACTTAGTCAGCGAGCTGTTGCTAGACAATTGAATATGACACGCGCAGCGGTTCGAAGAGTGTGCAAACGTTATGAGGAGACTGGATCCTTTCATAGGCGACCTGGAACAGGCAGAAGGCGATTTACAACCGCTCGTGATGACCGCTTTATTGTGTCAACAACATTAAGAAATCGTCACCTTAATGCCGTTCAAGTGCAACGACAGCTCCGTGAGGTGCTAGGAGTGGCTATTAGTCAGTGGACAGTAAGACGAAGACTGCAGGAAAATAACCTGACCCCTAAAACACCTGCGATTGGTCCAAAACTTACTCCAGCTCATCGGCAAGCCCGCCTGCGTTGTGCACGGGATCATCTGAATTGGACGTTGGAACAATGGGGATCTGTTCTGTTCTCAGATGAGACCAGAATATGCCTCCATGGTAGCGACCGAAGAAGGAAAGTCTACCGAAGACCAAGAGAGCGATTTGCAGATTGCTGCTTTGAAGAGCGGAGTGCTTATGGAGGTGGTTCCTGTATGATCTGGGGTGCAATTTCTATAGGAGCACGAACCGACCCTGAGTTCATTCGTAGGGGCGACCGTGTTCACGGAAGAAGAGATTTAACGGCTGCTAGATATATCGAGGAGATTTTAGCAATTTATGTGGTACCTTACGTCGACTACATTGGAGACGAATTTACCTTTATGCATGACAATGCAAGGTCGCACACCGCAAGAATCGTGCAAGATTACATTGCAGAAGTCGGTTTTCGGGTTATGGAGTGGCCAGCATACAGTCCTGATCTAAATCCGATCGAACATTTATGGGATGAGTTAAAAAGAAGAATTCGAGCTAGACTTCATACCCCAAACTCGATCGCAGAGCTTATTGTTGCAGTAGAAGAAGAGTGGTTTAACATCCCTCAAGAAACAATAGCAAACTTGATTAGATCTTTGCCTAATCGTATGAGAGATGTTATTAGGGCAAGAGGAGGTCATACCCATTATTAAAAAAATTAAGTTTTAAGTTTTAAATTGTCAATAACCCTATTTATGTTAATAATAAAAAAGCTTAATTTGCTTAATGCATTAATTTCACTATGTTAAACATAGGAAGTCGAAATAAGTTTTCGTAAATTTATACTCACATTAAAGCATATTAAATTGTCTTTCGAACAGCATATTTCTTTTTTTGATCTGATGAATAATTTTTTTTAAAAAAATATAGTTAAAGTCAAAAGTTTACAATGGGCCGATTTCTATGCACGCAAGTTTATATATATATATATATGTATATATATATATATATATATATATATATATATATATATGTATATATATGTATATATAGGTATATATATATATATATATATATATATATATATATATATATATATGTATATATATATATATATATATATATATATATATATATATATATATATATATATATTTGTGTGTGTAATGTTATATCAATAGTTTACGATAGTCCTAGTGAACAAATAAATTAAAATTCGGCAAAAATATGATGATTAGCTGATATTTAACGAAGTTTAATGGATATAAATTTTATGGCTGTTAAAACCATAATAGTAACAATAAAACCCAAACATATTATATTGAACAAATAGTAAAAGCAAAGAATTGTTTATTCTTAGAACAAACACTTCACTTTAAGACCCATGATAATAGATGGCGTCATTTTCTTGACCAATCTAAATGGTTAATTTAACTTAGTCTTAAAAGGCTCAACCCCTGTTAAATACGCTTCTTTACTTATAGAAAATACATATTAAAGCCCTTAAAGTTGTTGAAGTCACATGATCCAAATCATATGAAAAGGAGTCACGGTTTTTAAGAAGGTCCAATCGAGGTATATTTGAAGGTATTATTTAGTCTCATGAGACTAAAACTTTCCGAAGTTGAAAAATTCAGGACTGAAAAACGACACAAAGAATCATGGTATGGATTGCTCTTCGTTATACCGGGATTTTCCGCTAAAGATCAATGCTACATACTATGAATATCATATTTAGGAAACAATTTTCACCATTTCCAAATGGGAAATCTATTCTTTGACCAAGACTCAGTTTCGTCAAGTAAAGTAAATTTGATAATTGCCTGATTGCATGAACGTAAAATTTTATTTGCTAATTCTCGGGTTGTCTATGTTACTCAATGCTTCTTTATGAGTGTATAAAATTGCTAGTGTATAAAGGTAATAATATTAAACGTTTTATTTAAATTGCTTAAAAAAATCAAGTTAATATTTTATGTTTACCTTTTTTCATTGTAAGGGTATTTGTGGGCTACTATTTAAAAAAAAAACTTCGGTATTTCAATAAAATAACAAAATTAGTTTAAGCTTTTGCATTAATGCAAGCTCTCGCAGTATAACGTAATACGTATTTTTAACAGGATATTGAAAAACGAATTCAGATAAAAAATTAGAATTAATTCGGTTTTATTGGCACTTTATTAATGACTTTAATCACCTATTATCCTTTTTTATTTTAAATTGAATATTGATTCAATTCCTCTTTTCAGAAAATTAACAAAAAAAAAATATTTTTAAATCATTTTACGATAAAGAAATTTTGGTAAAAGTAGAAATGTATTTTTGGCTATAAAATACGTAAATACATTTTGACAATAACAATCGAATTACATCACTAATGTCAATTACGAACTTATTTCATAGAAATTTTTAATTCAGTTACGGTTTACTTTCCTCCCGTGTTCGCAATTGCAGTCAATGATATATTTAATGTATTTAAAAAGAATAACCGATATTTGCGTAACGGAAAATCTCGTATTAAATTTTCGTTACCTTCTGGATTTTTGGCCTCCTGTTTTAAAGAAGATTTATTTTTTAGCGTTTCAGGGTGTCCTGCGACCTGGAATTATCAGGAAATTATCTTTTACTTGAAAAATCAGAAAAATATCAAGAAAATTGGGGAATTTCCCTAGACAAATGAAAAATTAGGTATTTGGAGCTTCGCGTGGAAACGACTGATCGTGGCTGTTTTGTTCGGGAAAAGTTTGATCCCAGTTTGGTGTGATTTCTACAACCAGCTTCAACATACTCTGCCACTATATATACAGTCCCTGGCCAAATTATTAGACGCACTGCAAGATTTCATGTAAAATATTAATTACCGAGTGATATTGTACCGTTTTATTATTTTAAATTGATTTGTTTTTTATTTTTATATTATCCAATCAATTACCTATTTATTTGACATAAATAAAACAGCATTAATTTAGAAAAGCATAAGTTTATTAAGTTTTAAAGAAAAGTGAAATTAATGTTAGTAAAAGTCAATATTTAGTTGAGCCACCTTTAGCCGCTATCAAAGCTTTAATTCTGCGCGGCATGCTATCAATGCAAGATTGTACTGTCTCCTGCATTTGAGGATGATGATTCCACACATGAATAATCTTTTCTAGGAGCTGGGTTTTGTTGGTAATCACATCTTTAGCCACTTCTCTTTTCATCAGCTCCCACACATTTTCAATGGGGTTCATATCAGGGCTATTACCCGGCCAATCCAACAGAGGGATATTTTTTTCTGCCAAAAAAGCTTTAACAGACCGAGCAGTGTGGCAGGGAGCTCCATCTTGCATGAAAGTGAATGGTTCCCTATTTGGAAACCATTCTCTGAGCTGCGGAATCAACCGATTTTGTAATACTTCTTTGTACTGATCTTGCCTCATTATTCCTTTGACGACGTACAGATGTCCAGTGCCCTTGCCGCTGATGACTGACCAAATCATCACTTTGGTGGGATGTTTAACCGTCGGGACGACACAATCAGGATGAAACTTTTCTCCATGACGACGACGCACATACTGAGCTTTATTCTGCAAAATTTCGAATGTGCTTTCGTCACTGAAGCAGACCTGTCAAAAATAGGAAAAATATATAAACTTCCATGTTTATTTGCTTTATTTAACTGAAAATGATAATAATGTATCAATTATTGATTAAATTGCTGTATCTTACCGATCTCCAGAAGTCCACATCTTTGTCTTGCCATTGTTTGGCCCACTTCAGGCGCTTTGCTTTCATTGCAGCTGTTAACTGGGGCTTCCTGGCGGGGCGACAGGCCTTAAAATCTAATTTTTTTTTTTTTTTCCAATTTTCTTCGAACAGTGCGCTCAGAAGCATTTACGCTAGCATCCTGGAGTTGTGATTTTATTACCTTTGTGGTAGCAAATCTGTTTTCTACACAAATTTTCTTCAAACATCTCTCTGACCGTGGAGTGAAAATTGGTTTTCTACCGCATCTTTTCTTTCTTTTCGGGCTTAATTCCTTCCCTGACTCAATTTTCTTTTTTATGCGTCGTACACTAGCTTCAGAAACCTCCAATCTTCGTGATATTTCTCGGTTTGTAAATGTTTTCGCAATCACAAGGGCCTTCATTTCAGCTTTTTTACGTGGTGAAAGATCGCCTTTTCTACCCATAATGAAAATAGTCCAATTACTTTTTTAAAACACTGCATACAAAATAAACTAATAACTGAGTAGTATAAAACTGTTAAACAGACAATCACAGTCCATAAAGCCACAGAAACACGTCCGTACCTGACTCGATTCCGATCACGACTGATACAGGTTTGTACTTGTTTACGTTCATGTATCACTTTGTCAACACGGTGTTGCCATATGTTAAAAATAAATACAAATATGTAGTCTACAACAATTCTTTTAAATAAAAATCAATAATATTGTAGTTTAAATATACCACTCTTAAGAAACATAAAATTACTAAAAAAAATACAGTGCGTCTAATAATTTGGCCAGGGACTGTATATATATATATATATATATATATATATATATATATATATATATATATATATATATATATATATATATATATATACCTACACCTAGAAGATTTACAACAAAGAATTCAATATGAAATAACACAGATCACACCAGATTAGCTGCAAAACTCTGTTCAGGCTGTTTATGACAGACTGGGTCATTGCATCGCTGTTAACGGTTGACATTTTGAGCAATTCTTACCTGAAAACTAAACCTAGAGTATTTATAGAGCATTCTATTAAAAAAAATCAAGATGGCGTAATTTCTTCGAACTGACAGTTCAAAACATTTTATTGTCAACGTCAGCATGTGCGCCGTATAATACCCTATAACTTTTATTTAAACATTTTTTTGATACACTGATTAATAAATGCTATGGAATCTTTATTCCATACATATGGGGCACCCTGTATATATATATATATATATATATATATATATATATATATATATATATATATATATATATATATATATATATATATGTATATATAACACGTCTTTGCCAAACCTAAATAGCATCAGGAGAAATAAATAATAATATCTGGAAAAGATGTATGACTCAATATATACGTTTATAAAGAAAACCATTTACCTTTCTTCCCCACCTTTTTAACCCTTTATGTGTGAGACTATAGTAATTTGAAAATAATGGAAAATTTACAACATTTTTAGATTTCTCGAATTCAAGAACCCCGAAAATGACTGATACACAATACGTACAAGCAAGCAACCCTTCTAGCCTCGTCCCCTCTTTTAACCTCTTATAGTTGTAATTATATCAATTAAAACCAGGAAACTTTTTCATAGTCTTATAGAAAATATACAAAATTTAGCAACCCTTACTCTTTTTACTTCCTTTTCCTTAGGCTGTATTGCTTGAAACTATGTTTTTCGTGATCTAGGAATCCTGAAAAGTAAAGAAAGGCAAAAATCTCGGATTGTGATTTTTTTACGAATAAAATACTACCCTTCAACAAAGGAAGTAAGCAAAGTTAAACGGAGTAGGGGCTTCTATTGCTCATTACAGACAATGAAGAGATAATATAATTTTCCGATCCTTGTATTTCAAGAACCCTGAAAAGGACATATAATACGATATATTGAAGCAACCCCTTAAACGCTCTGCCCTGCTTCTTTAATTCCCTATATGTTTGTTTATAATATTTATGCTTAAAATTTGTTGCTTATTACAACCCAAAATCAGACATTTCAATTTTCTAACGAAACGCATTAAAAGTGATACAACACAAATAGCCCTTATAGTAATATAAAATCTATTTTAACCCACTTTCCCTTTAATTAAAAATGATTCTTTATATTTTCCTCTACAAACAGCGTTTCCTGTTGCTTTCCTATAACAAACGTAACTCGAAACGGCAGCAACTGGTTACAAGATCGTACTATTAAAAGAAGATGCTTTAATTTACTTCATGGCAGCATTCTGATGGAATGTCACATCATTTCTATACGGAAATTGAGAAAGTATTGTAAGAGAAAACTATGACATAGCCTGACTGACAGGCGCGCTTCTTTATCAGCTATGCCATGTATTCGGAACTCTTTCAGGTTTTTTGTTATACCATTTTTTTAATGTTTGTTTTTTCTTGTAGGCAAATGTTTTTATGATTAACACTTTTGACTGTCAGGCACTCAATTTGTTTTCTCTGGAGCCTATGATTTTACAGTTCATTTAAAGAAATGGTAAACAGTTTTTGCTATAGTATTGAAAGTGCTGATTTATTTACGAAATTCTTAATAGTAAGACTTGTATATAATATAATTATGTATTGTTTTTTTTTTATTAAATAAAGCGTGTAAAGGGTGATCATTTTTAGACGCCTGACCCTGATTTATGGAAAATTGTTGGATATATATTCTTTTTTAATGTAGAATGGTATAGTACATATCAAGGAGTGTACTCACATATATACATACATACATATATATATATATATATATATATATATATATATATATATATATATATATATATATATATATATATATATATATATATATATATATATATATATATATATATATATATATATATATATATATATATATATATATATATATATATATATATATATATATATATATATATATATATATATATATATACAGTCCCTGGCCAAATTATTAGCCGCACTGTATTTTTTTTAGTAATTTTATGTTTCTTAAGAGTTTTTATGCAATAATGGTATATTTAAACTACAATATTATTGATTTTTATTTAAAAGAGTTGTTGTAGACTACATATTTGTATTTATTTTTAACATATGGCAACACCGTGTTGACAAAGTGATACATGAACGTAAACAAGTACAAATCTGTATCAGTCGCGATCGGAATCGAGTCAGGTACGGACATGTTTCTGTGGCTTTATGGACTGTGATTGTTTGTTTAACAGTTTTATACTACTCAGTTATTAGTTTATTTTGTATGCAGTGTTTTAAAAAAGTAATTGGACTATTTTCATTATGGGTAGAAAAGGCGATCTTTCACCACGTAAAAAAGCTGAAGTGAAGGCCCTTGTGATTGCGAAAACATTTACAAACCGAGAAATATCACGAAGATTGGAGGTTTCTGAAGCTAGTGTACGACGCATAAAAAAGAAAATTGAGTCAGGGAAGGAATTAAGCCCGAAAAGAAAGAAAAGATGCGGTAGAAAGCCAATTTTCACTCCACGGTCAGAGAGATGTTTGAAGAAAATTTGTGTAGAAAACAGATTTGCTACCACAAAGGTAATAAAATCAAAACTCCAGGATGCTAGCGTAAATGCTTCTGAGAGCACTGTTCGAAGAAAATTGAAAGAATTAGATTTTAAGGCCTGTCGCCCCGCCAGGAAGCCCAAGTTAACAGCTGCAATGAAAGCAAAGCGCCTGAAGTGGGCCAAACAATGGCAAAACAAAGATGTGGACTTCTGGAGATCGGTAAGATACAGCAATTTAATCAATAATTGATACATTATTATCATTTTCAGTTAAATAAAGCAAATAAACATGGAAGTTTATATATTTTTCCTATTTTTGACAGGTCTGCTTCAGTGACGAAAGCACATTCGAAATTTTGCAGAATAAAGCTCAGTATGTGCGTCGTCGTCATGGAGAAAAGTTTCATCCTGATTGTGTCGTCCCGACGGTTAAACATCCCACCAAAGTGATGATTTGGTCAGTCATCAGCGGCAAGGGCACTGGACGTCTGTACGTCGTCAAAGGAATAATGAGGCAAGATCAGTACAAAGAAGTATTACAAAATCGGTTGATTCCGCAGCTCAGAGAATGGTTTCCAAATGGGGAACCATTCACTTTCATGCAAGATGGAGCTCCCTGCCACACTGCTCGGTCTGTTAAAGCTTTTTTGGCAGAAAAAAATATACCTCTGTTGGATTGGCCGGGTAATAGCCCTGATTGAAAATGTGTGGGAGCTGATGAAAAGAGAAGTGGCTAAAGATGTGATTACCAACAAAACCCAGCTCCTAGAGAAGATTATTCATGTGTGGAACCATCATCCTCAAATGCAGGAGACAGTACAATCTTGCATTGATAGCATGCCGCGCAGAATTAAAGCTTTGATAGCGGCTAAAGGTGGCTCAACTAAATATTGACTTTTACTAACATTAATTTCACTTTTCTTTAAAACTTAATAAACTTATGCTTTTCTAAATTAATGCTGTTTTATTTATGTCAACTAAATAGGTAATTGATTGGATAATATGAAAATAAAAAACAAATCAATTTAAAATAATAAAAACGGTACAATATCACTCGGTAATTAATATTTTACATGAAATCTTGCAGTGCGTCTAATAATTTGGCCAGGGACTGTATATATATATATATATATATATATATATATATATATATATATATATATATATATATATATATATATATGTATATAAACTCCTGGACAAAATTAACGCAACAATCTGAAAGTTAATTTATCTTTTTCTTATGTCAGTTTTAAAGTTTATCGAGTATTTGAATAGTAGGCTATGCATATTTTGTTTCGTTGTTCATGATAGAAATCAAAACAATTCGTTTAGATTTACAGTTTTAAAGAATTTTTTGGAAGATAAACAATTTTCTGTAATAATGCGATAGATTTTCTTCAAAAGTAAGCTTATAAATTGTTCTTTTTTTCAAAGTAATACGTTTTTGTGGTAGATTGTTTTATTTTTGACCCCGAAGAATTAGAAAAATGAATCGATCAACGAATTTAACTGAACACGAGGTAGTGCGAGCCTCAGTTTTATTGGACGAGGGATATTGTCAGAGTTATGTTGCCAATTTGTTAGGCAAACATCGTTCCACAATAAGTCGTATGGTAAGACGCTTGAATGAAGTAGGAACTTATTTTAGAAGGCTAGGGCAAGGGCGAAAACGATGCACTAGCGACCTAGATGAACGTTTTATAAGACAATAAGCTTTAAGAAACAGGACTGTCACTAGTTCTATAATAAGAAACGAACTCGAAGCTGTTCGCAATGTCACAATTTCTTCTAAAACAGTTAGAAGATGGTTAAATGAAACTGGATTAAACAGAAGGAGACCAGCCACTGCGCCCTTGCTTACTAGAGAGAACAGAGTTGCCAGGCTTCGATTTGTTCGAAATCACGAAAACTGGTCTGTGGATGATTGGAAACAAGTTTTCTTCACAGATGAAACTAGGGTTAGTCTAAAACATCCAAATGGTCGTGAGCGAGTATGGCGAAGACCAGGAGAGTGGTTTGCTCCTTGCAATATCTCTGCAAGGATTCCATTCGGCGGTGGCTCTGTTATGTTCTGGGGTGGCATCTGCTTTGATGCTCGCACAGAGTTAGTTCCTGTCCGTACGAGATCCATGAATGCTGACTAGTATCTTGAGAATATTGTAATAGAAGAGCCTTTCCGTCATTTTGTGGGGCCCAATTTCCTGTTTATGAAAGACAAGGCTCGACCTCACGTGGTTAGGGAGGTACTCGATTATCTTAATCAAGTTGATATACCGATTATGCAATGGCCACCAAAAAGCCCGAATCTGAATCCGATAGAACATGTATGGGATCACCTTAAGAAAAATGTGAAACGTTATATACCTGCACTTAGAAACCTGAGGGAACTTGAAAATGCAGTTATCACAGAATGGGAGCAAATTCCTCAAGACTTTATCCAGCATAAACGCTGTCATCCGAAGTAGAGGAGGCAATAAACGCTACTAGTGTCCCAGTTACACCATTAATTTTGCTACTAGTGTCCCAGCTTATTTTTTTTTCTTTATTACATAATTTCAACGATTTTGTTATTAGGTCTTAAGAATAATTTTAATTCGAATTTTATAGAGAAATTTGGTAGCTAATTCACTTTTAAAGTATCCGAATAAGTTTTTTTCTAACTTTTAGTGTAACCAATGTTCATAAAAAATTATTAAAATTAATTCATTATAGAGATTTGTATGATTTAATATATGTTATTGTTGCGTTAATTTTGTCCAGGAGTGTGTATATATATATATATATATATATATATATATATATATATATATATATATATATATATATATAAATACGAGGCGAGGTTTGAAAAGTCCGTGCAAAAATAAAAACTACTTATGTGTTTGGGGTAAACCTTTTTTATTTTTCGACATAGTCTCCTTTTAGGCTTATACACTTCGTCCAACGATGTTCTAGTTTGTTGATCCCTTCCGAATAATAGGATTTGTCCAAGTCTGCAAAATATCCATTAGTGTCTGCAATCACCTCCTCGTTTGAATAAAATCTTTGTCCCGCCAGCCATTTCTTTCAAATTGGGGAACAAATAGTAGTCCGAGGGAGCAGTCTGGAGAATAGGGGGGATGTGAAACGAGTTGGAATCCTATTTCCATTAATTTTGCGACCACAACTGCTGAGGTGTGTGCTGGTGCGTTGTCATTATGGAAAAGGACTTTCTTGTGGGCCAATCGCGGGCGTTTTTCTTGCAGCTCGGTTTTCAAACGGACCAATAAAGATGAATAATATTCACCTGTAATAGTTTTTTACCCTTTTCCAGATAGTCGATGAGGATTATCCCTTGCGAATCCCAAAAGACAGTCGCCATAACCTTTCCGGCCGAAGGAACGGTCTTCGCCTTTTTTGGTGCAAATTCCCCTTTGGTAACCCATTGTTTAGATTGTTGTTTGTTCTCAGGAGTATAGTAATATATCCATGTTTCATCCACAGTGACGAAACGACGCTTAAAGTCCTCCGGATTCTTCTGGAACAGCTGCAAACCATCCTTGCAACACTTCACACGATTCCGTTTTTGGTCAATCGTGAGCAATCGCGGCACCCATCTTGCGGATAGCTTTCTCATGTCCAAATGTTTATGCAAAATATTATGTACCCGTTCAGTCGAGATGCCCACAGCACTAGCAATCTCACGCACCTTAACTCTTCTGTCATCCATCACCATATCATGGATTTGATCAATGATTTCTGGAGTCGTAACCTCCACAGGCCGTCCAGAACGTTCAGCGTCACTTGTGCCCATATGGCCAGTCGGAAAATTTTGAAACCACTTATAAACTGTTCTAATCGAAGGTGCAGAGTCACTATAATGTTTATCAAGCTTCTCTTCAGTCTCCTGAGGCGTTTTGCCTTTCATAAAGTAATGTTTAATCACCACACGAAATTCCTTTTCGTCCATTTCTTGAAAATCACTCGACTTCCTTGATTCACACGAATGCCAAACACAAAGAAATAGACCAATATGGCTGAAACTTGGTGTGCGTTCATTCAAGAGATGCTACTAACTAAACATGACCTCGATACGCGCCGGTGGTGCCATCTCTCCGACTTTGCACGGACTTTTCAAACCAGTTTCGTATATATATACATATATATTTTTTTTTTCTTTCAACAGCCAGTATATGTATTATTTCACATTATTCTAATTTAAAAATATAGGTATAAAGGGAAAAGGCTATAATATTGTGAGACTCTCAGAACCTTGTCGTATTGTTATCAAAAAAAAGCGAAATGACAATTTATCAATAAGCAACAAAAAAATCTGACTGTTAAGTAGATACCATTCAAGAAAATCAATTAAAATAGTTGGAAGCAATTAATTCACCGCTAGTTTTAATCAGTAGACAACATTAATTTTAAATTTGCGTGTTGAGCCTTTACTATCTTTACGACTTACCAGGTCACATTAACTATTCATATTAAATCAGAAGTTGGTAATAGATTGTTTTTAGGTCTTAAAGTTAATGAATTTTCTAACACGAAATTGTTGGTAGTAAAAAACAACATTTTATGTCTGTTTTTGAATTAGACAAATCGGGAAATTGAAACATCAAATAATTAGGAATAACTAATTTATCACTAATATCACAGGAAATATAGCTATCACTATTGAAAGACAAATACGTAGAACAAAACGTCGCCGCAAAACGAAGCCGGATTCTAGTGTCCGATAGTTAAAATCATTATCGATTTTCTTAGATATGCCGGGCGGAATTTTCCTATTATTGTTATATTTAACATAATACAACTTTTACTTTCACGGCATCTTTCAACCCTAAAAAGGACATATTACATGATACAGACCAAGCAATCCTTATTACCCCACCATATTAACATTATATATTTACAGCTTCACGTCTGAAACAATACAACGTGTGTGTGGCGACTCGTGGTTCTGTGGCGTAGTACTTGCTTGCGGTGCGAAGATCTTATTTATTAATTTATTAGGTATATTTGGTCTGGCCACACATATAGGCAAATATTTTGAGAAACAATAAAACTATTTGTACCAAAAATTTTTTTTTCTTTTATTGTTTTTCTAAAAACTTAAAAGGTAGCCCCCGTATTTATATGTTACTAGTTATTATTATTCTGATTGAAACGTATATTACTTATGATCTTAATTTGGAGTCATGTCAGTTTTTTTGGTTTACAGCGTAAATTATTCGCGTTATGACAAGGACAGGATACAGTACTTTAGTTCAGGATACAGTACTTTAGTTCAATTAAAAATCCTAACTCTGCCTTGTTCATATATTTTAACTTGTCTGCTATACACTTACGACAACAAGAATAACTTTATTACACTGACTAACATACACTACTATAAAACACAAAGACGAACCATAGATTTAATTTTTGGTGGCCAATGATTTTTCTAAATAATTTCAATTAACACTGTTTGCTGATTGTTTCGAATGTGCAGTGATTTTTTGAATTCCTATATTTTTTTATTTTATTTACATTATTAATTTATTAACCATCTATTTACTAAGTAAATTAAAATATTAAATGAAATGAACACTTCTACACAACTTAATTAAAATTACTGACTATTAACTATACTTTTAAGGTCAAACGATGGCACAAAATATCCTACGTCAATGAAAGAAACTCTCCGATATACTCTGTAATGTGTTTCAAATACATACGTGCCACCGGAAATGTATTTAAAGACAGAACTTAGAATCTTCTGTTAACACGAAAAGGAAATGTTCAAACATCCCAAGATTGGTAGCGGCTACTTTATCCTTTAAAAGTAGAGTTAAGAATCGTTTGGGCAGCACTAGAAAGCTTTTTATTCACTTCTTAACTTTATTTTTCATTTGTAGGAAATTGTGGTAAACGATTGTACTTTATTTTCATATATATATATATATATATATATATATATATATATATATATATATATATATATATATATATATATATATATATATATATGTATATATCCCAAAAATACTTTTACAGATTTTCACGTACGGCCCCTATAAACATTAACACTTTTTTTGGCGAAATTATTTATAGATTATGTTACTCATTTGTTATACGGTTATTGTATGTAAACATTAGGGTGGTCACAAGGCTAAGGACCCTTTTATCAGAGAATTCTACCTAGAGTGTCATAAACCACACCCCTTCTTTTTTGTTCCTTGTCTGGGATGTCCGGGGAAAAATCAGAGAGTTTTCGTTTACGTTTGCCTTTCAAGCAATGAACATTTCAACGACGTTCGTTTAGTGATTTTTCTGTTCGAGTTCGAGTTTAATGCAGAAAGAAATGGTGTATTTAATCGGCCACATGTCTCATGAAATCAGTGGTAGTAAATTACCATCTAATTGTCAAGTTTTACTCAGTTTATTTTATAATATACGGCAAGTGAAAATAAACACGAGAGAAGCTGTAAGACTTACAATACAGGAAGTTTTAATTTTTTGAGAGATACCAACAAGACACCTGACAGATTGTGTTGCAAAATTAGAAAAACTGTACGACGAATGGAGAAAATTGCAAAAAACTCTAAAAGATAAATAGTAGAAGCTTACAAGTCACATACATTTGTTTATTTTTAATCAATATTTATACAAAAGCGTGGTTCAGCACCCCTAAACCCACTTTGGCCCCCAACCAAGACCTACCATTGTTAAAAATCTTTTGTGAAATACAGACAAATTGATAAAGTACTTGCAGACAAGGCACTGTCTAAAATGATAAATCATCTGTGGTATCTCAATTCGGAGCTAGTCACATTTTCATTTTTTGATGAAACTTTAGAAAAAAAAAGCAAGCATGGCTGCGAAATGTCTAAAATTAATTTCCGTTGAAGAAAAAAGTTACGATGGTAGGGATGTAAAAGCAAGGCTCAATCAATCAAAATTGATTATTTTGTTTATCATCAAACTCTAATTTTTTTCAAGAGATTTGAAATCGATACAGTCTGTTTAAATGCTGATTCCGATGAATGGTATGACAATTCACACTATTTAAAAGCTAACAAAATAGTAAACAGTTTTAAGGTTGTCATTGACACAGCTGAAAGAGGTGTAAAATTAATTCAGGACTTCAATTCCTGTTTGACGAAAGACGAAGAACAACGGTAGTTTCTGTTACAAGTTGTATCTGAACGTAGGAAAATTTTTCCTGACTCCTCAAACGCCACCTTATCTAAGCCGTTACCACCTTGATCTGATAATAAATTGTAAATGTAAATAATAATAATAACTTCTTTGCTTTATATTGTCTCCCTTTTTATAACTAAACTTTAAATAGTAAAATGTATTTGAACATTATTTCTTCTCATTTTTATACCGTTTTGCTTTTCTTTTCTCCTAAATCCTCCATTTTCAATTTGGATTTTGCTTTATTTACTTTTCAAAACAGTTTTAACTAAACCCTTTTCTATGTACATATTGAAAAAATAAATAAAGTAAAATCTAGAGAGCCAATGTAATTGAATTTTACAATGTTTTTAGACATTTTCATAAAAAATCAATTTTCATAAAAAGTTAAAACTTCAACCTTGATGAGGCACGGGTTAACGTTACCCAATTAAGCTGAAACTTAACTAGTCTCATTTCTTAGTCAATTGGCAACTTTTAGGAGGATCCCAAAAAAAATTTGGACATTGATTTTTTGTGACCACCCTAGTAAACATATTTACAATCTGAATTATTTAAATAATGCGGTAGGGTGATCGAGAAAATAGGATCGATGTTACAGCTTTATTTAAGTGCGGTATGGAAAAAGCGATATTTTTAAGACCTTAAAGCGGCTTAAAATTTATCTCATGAGATTCTATGTCTCGTATTATCAAAGAAGACCTAAGCCTTGGCGCTTATAAGGAACACACTGGTCATTTGCTAACGGAAAATTTAAAGTGAAAATGGTGGCAAAAATCTAAAAGTTTGTTGAAGGAATACGCTAATGCCAAACACGGAAAAATTTTGTTTATCGACGAAATTCAATATCGAACAATCTTTCAATAAGCAAAGCGACAGAAATTATGCCAGATCGTCTTAGGAAGCGTCTGAACTGGCTTCAAAATTTAAGAAGGGTCATCATCCATCGTCAATTTTGCTTTGGTAGGGAGTTAGCTTTGATGGGATTACCAGTATTCATTTTTGTGAAAAGGGTGCGAAAACTTCGGCTAAAATATATCAAGACACTATTTTAGAGAACATTTTGAAACGACTAAACCATACTGTTTTCAAAAATAAGCATTGGGCCTTTCAGCAAGATTCTGCACCAGGACACAATGCTAAAACAACACAAGCATGGCTTCAACAAAATGTGCCTTCATCTATTACTACAAAAGATTCGCCTTCTGCAAGTCCTGATCTAAATCCTCTAGATTATAAACTATGGTCTCTCTTAGAGAGTATGGTTTGCTCTAAACGATGTACCAATCTTGATTCTTTAAAACGAGTTTTAACAAAGCGGTGGACAATTTCCCGTTGGATCAAGTGCGTGCTGAGGGCTTCTGCAAAAGCAAAAGGGGGGTTATTTTGAGTAAATGTTAAATTAATTTTGTCGTTATGAATATACGAATTTTTTAAATTTTCATAGAAATTAATTGTTTAGGCAATGTTTTTATTGTAAGAGTATTTATGAGAGTACTAGGTATATAACATTGTTTAACTCATTATCAACGCAGCGTAGAAGGATTCAAGATATATTTTTTATCACTACAATAGAAAAAGATCATTTAAATAAGTCAGGTGTTCTCATGTCGTCTTTATGTGCTTCCCTTGCTACACTTCGCGCGCTCGTACTGCTAAACTAGTGCCCATGATGCGAGAAGCTTGGCGCAACATCCAAACATTGCCCATAGTTCAAAGTTAGATAGCATTAATTTCGTCATGTCTGGTTAGTGACTCCAGCTAGTACGTATTTTAAATCTTCAATACAATTGAATTTTTCATAATAATTATAAATGTTATATGCGGCTCCGCTCGCGTGGACTTGATTCGCTATTATCGTCACTGCTTATTCCTTATGTTACCTAATGTAATAAAATATATCCTATAACCTGGCCAGAGACTAAATGTATTAAAAAAAAAACACGTAAATCGGATAAGTAGTCCTTGAGTGCTAAGCGCACTAACGAACAGACAGACAGAGGGACGTTGCGTTTTTATGTATATATATATATATATATATATATATATATATATATATATATATATATATATTATAGATTTATTTTTGATAAATATTAAGTTAAGAATTAAAAAAAAAACACGTAAATCGGATAAGTGGTTCTCGAATGATAAGCACACTAACGAACAGACAGATAGACAAAGAGACGTTGTGTTTTATATATATTACTAGCCGGGCCCGCGGCTCCGCTCGCGTGGACTTGGTTCACTACTATCGTCACTGCTTATTCCTTATGTTACCTAACGTAATAAAATATCTGCCATTATTTCCCCTTATCTCCCATTATCTCTCCATAATTTTCATTATCTAGGCTTATCTCTGCTCATCTCCCATTATTTCTCCTTATCTCCCATTATTTCTCCTTATCTCACGTTATTTCTCATTATCTAGGCTTATCTCGACTTATCTCGCAATATTTCTCCTTATCTCCCACTATTTCTCCTTATCTCCCATTATCTCACCATAACTCCCATTACCTAGACTTATCTCTGCTTATCTCCCATTATTTCTCCTTATCTCCCATTATACTTATTCCCATTGTCTCACCTTATATTCCATTATCAAGGCTTATCTCGACTTATCTCCCATTATTTTCTCCTTATCTCCCATTATCTCACCTTATCTCCCATTATCTAGGGTTATATCGAATTATATATATGTATAAATTTATAAAAACACGTAAATCAGATAAGTGGTTCTCGAGTGATAAGCGCACTAACGGACAGACAGACAGACAGACAGAGAGACCTTACATTTTATATATATTATATTCTTTGCTACATGATATTGTTCCATATTTAATGCTTTAGGCAGTGTATTGCAAGAGAACGCGCTAGCGGCAAACTTGTCTCCGACTTGATTCACTATTATCGTCACTGCTTATTCCTTATGTCACCTAATCCTAATATATCCTATAACCTGGCCAGAGAACATACGTATGTTTAAAAAAAGCACGTAAATCGGATAAGTGGTTCTCCAGTGATAAGCGCACAAACGGACAGACAGAGAGACGTTGCATTTTATATATATTATAGATATCCTTTGCTACATGATATTGTTCCATATTTAGTGGTTTAGGCAGTGTATTGCAAGAGAACGCGCTAGCGGCAAACTTTTTTCCGATTTCATTAGCTATTATCACCACTGCTTATTCCTTATGCTACCTATCGTAATAAAATATAGCCTATAATCTGGCCGGAGAACATATGCATGTTTTTTAAAAAAAAGTACGAAAATCGGATAAGTGGTTCTCCTGTAATAAGCGCAGTAACGAACAGACAGACAGACAGAGATACGTTGCATTTTTTATATATTATAGATGTAATAAAATATATATCTATAACCTGGTCATCGAACATATGTATGAATTTAAAAAATCACGTAAATCGGATAAGTGGTTCTTGAGGGATAAGCGCACTAACGGACAGACAAACAGACAGAGACACATTGCATTTTATATATATTATAGATATAGATTATTATTATTATTATATAACCTGGCCAAAGAATATATGTATGAATTTAAAAAAAGACAGTTAAATCGGATAAATGGTTCTCGCGTGATAAACACCCTAATGGACAGACAGACAGACAGAGAGACATTGCATTTTATATATATTATAGATTACAGATATTCTCTGCTACATAATATTGTTCCATATTTAATGGTTTAGGCTGTGTATTGCAAACGAACGCGCTAGCGGCAAACTTTCTTCCGACTTCATTCACTATTTTACGTCACTGCGCATTCCTTATACTACCTATGGTAATAAAATATAGCCTATAACCTGGCCAGAGAATATATGTATGTTTTTAAAAAAAAAGTACGTAAATCGGATAAGTGGTTCTCCAGTGATAAGCGCACTAACGGACAGACAGACAGGCAGAGAGACGTTGCATTTTATATATATTATATAGATATATAGATAACCTGGCCAGAGAACATATGAATGTTTTAAAAAAAGCACGTAAATCAGATAAGTGGTTCTCCAATGATAAGCGCACTAACGGACAGACAGACAGACAGAGAGACGCTGCATTTTATATATATTATAGATATAGATTATTATTATTATTATATAACCTGGCCAAAGAATATATGTATGAATTTAAAAAAGACACATAAATTGGATAAGTGGTTCTCGCGTGATAAACGCACTAGTGGACAGACAGACAGACAGAGAGACATTGCATTTTATATATATTATAGATTATAGATTAAAGATATTCTCTGCTACATAATATTGTTCCATATTTAATGGTTTAGGCTGTATATTGCAAGGGAACGCGCTAGCAACAAACTTTTTTCCGACTTCACTTACTATTATTGTCACTGCTCATTTCTTATGCTACCTATCGTAATAAAATATAGCCTATAACCTGGCCAGAGAACATAAGTATGTTTTAAAAAAAAAAGTACGTAAATCGGATAAGTGGTTCTCCAGTAATAAGGTCACTAACGGACAGACAGACAGACAGACAGACAGACAGAGAGACGTTGCATTTTATATATATTATAGATATAGATTGTTATTATTATTATATAATCTGGCCAGAGAACATATGTATGAATTTAAAAAAAACATGTAAACTGGATAAATAGTTCTCCGGCGCATTAACGGGCAGACAGACAGACAGAGAGACGTTGCATTTTATATATATTATTATATATATATATATATATATATATATATATATATATATATATATATATATATATATATATATATATATATATGTATATTTAAGGTGGAATTGGGAGGGACATATATAATACAGTGGCGGTAATCTTTTTTTTAATCTTCTGGTATAACGTATATTATATGCTGGTAGTGTTAAAAATGCGAAATTTGTCAAGGCCCTTTTTTGAAAACGAAAAGAAGCCAGCATAGAAGTAAAGAAGTAAAAAGAAATCGTGTTTGAGTAACAAAAAAGAAATAAATTACGCACTTGATGCTGAAAAGTCAAAAAAACATTTACGATAATTTAACCAAAAATTAAAATCTGAGAAAAATCCCTTTACAATCGCTTGCTAAACTAAAAATCAGACATCCAAGCAGTTATAATCCATTTACCATGGATAATTGACTCTAATAATTGACTCTAGTAATAGTGATATTGGTAATATTAGTAGAAATAGAAGAAAGTAATATTAGTAGCAGAAGAAGAAGAAACACGAACTTTATTTGAATAAAGTACTTTTATCCTGACACTAATGGCTTCTTTTCTTGTTCAAAAAAGTTTTTTAGCAATTCCAGCATATAATATACGTTATACCAAGGAGGTTAAAAAAAAATTAGATTTGCGGAGTGGCTAAAATTTTTTCCATTTTTTCACACTGTGCGTCGTATAGTTGAATGCAGGCATGAATTGGATGCAAAAAGCAAACAACAAACCTCATTGGAGAAAACTTGGGGAGGCTTACATCCGAGTATGGATCGAATAAGGTGGAATAAGCTCATTAAACCAACTGCTGATATGGAAAAACGAGTACAGGTGAAAACTTACAATTAGAGTAAAATAAACAAGCACTGGACAAACATTCCACCTGGAATGTCTGTCCAGTGCTAGGCACTAGACAAACATTCCACCTGGAATGTTTGCCTAGTGCCTGCTTATTTTACTATAATTGTAAGTTTTAAACTGTACTACTTTAATTAATAATAAATTAATTTAATTAAAGTTCGTTTAATTGTTTCAGCTGGTATCTCCTGATGATGTGGAAAAGAAATCCACGAAATATAAAGAATACAAGAATAAATTGAGTATTTTAATTTCTAGACTGCATACCCGCAAATTAAGTCTAATTTATTTTATATATATATATATATATATATATATATATATATATATATATATATATATATATATATATATATAATTTGCTTAACAATACAAAATACTCCAATTAAACATTTTATTTAATTAGAAAATTTAAAAATAAACGAATAGAACAGTTTCCTGGTGATTATCTTCGTCCGCTACTACGATTATTGGAAATTAAAGTACTCAGACTTTTGCAACTAAAATTATTTTAATGCGGGAAAATACGCTTAACTGGGTAAATGATCCTAACATTGCCTAAAACATGATTACTGGAAGCCAATTAAAATTGTTACGGGGTACAAGAAGTTTTTAGCATGCGTCATTTCGGTTAAAGTGAAGGCTTAGGAATTTCAATTAGAATTTGTCACTTCTTGAAACGTGCGAAAGAGATGAGGATCAGCTAAAAAAGAACCTAGCCATCAGATATTACTACTTGGCTTGCAAGTCCGATAATTGCTTTAATATATCGACACGATGTTTAATTTAATATTACAAATTAAATGAATATTAATTGAATGATTATATATATATATATATATATATATATATATATATATATATATATATATATATATATATATATCGAGTCTTCCATTAAGGACTTGACAACTTTTTTTTGAAATAAAACGCAACCCATTTGAGACATTTCGAAAATTTTACTATCGGCTTGAAGTACAATCAAAACATTTATGTATGGAATTCGACTTCATTCATATGTCCACAACGGGCACGTTTGCAGCGGTCGATTCGTGGAACCCAATTTTCGATGACTAGGCCACACATTTCGACGGAAACGGCTGCTATCTCTCTTTCAATATTGGTTCTGAGCTCCTCTAACGACGCAGGCTTGTTAGCATAGACCAATGATTTAACGTACCCCATAAAAAGAAGTCTAGAGGTTTTAAATCACACGATCTAGGTGGCCATTCGACGGGACCATTTCTCGATATAACACGTTCACCGAATTTAGATTGCAGTAAGTCGATTGTTACACCCGCTGTGTGGCTTGTGGCGCCGTCTTGTTGAAACCACATATCATTAATGTCTAGCCCATGCAATTGATCAAAGAAATAACGTTGCAACATGCCTCTGTAGCGATCTCCATTGACTGTAACGTGACGGTTATTTTCATCAACGAAAAAGAACGGCCCAATGACACCACCGGCATGAAAACCGCACCAAACAGTAATTTTTTGTGGATGAAGTGATGTTTCTTCTTTCACCTGACCAATAACGCATATTCTGTTTGTTGACGAAGTTGTTTATCCAAAAATGCGCTTCATCACTAAAGATGATTTTGCGATGAAATTGGTCATCTTCTTCCAACATTTCTAGAGCCCAATTCGAGAACGTACGTCGCTTCATATGATCGAGTGGCTTTAGTTCTTGAGTTAACTTTAACTTATAAGGGTGCAGGCCAAGATTCTTTCGCAAAATTCGCCATAGTGTGGTCTGAGCGATGCCCAATTCTTGAGAACGCCGTGAAATCAACTGTTTTGGTTCGTTTGAGATGGACGCTTGAACGGCAGCAATATTCTGGCCACTTCGACCAACCCGTTGTCTCACTGGCACGGGAACATCCAGCAGCGAATATGTTAACTCAAATTTTTTCACTAGACTATGAATTGCTTGTCTACTGGGACGAGAATTACGACCAAAAATTGGCGTTAACGCTCTTAAAGTTGCAGTCACCGACTCCAAATTTTGGTAGTAAATTTTAATTATTTGTAAACGTTGTTCGTTCGTGTACTTCACCATGATGAAAATGTTGACTTTACTGAATGTTTTGACGTTGACAGTTCGGTGATTGGCTTAGGGGTGCGTTCACAGTGAAATTTCAAAGTTGTCAAGTCCCAAATGAAAGACCCTTATATATATATATATATATATATATATATATATATATATATATATATATATATATATATAGATATGTATATATAATACATTAAAATTACGGGTTTCAATCCGTTCGTCTAACAATGAATTTGCATGACGTTACGCCAAAATCTTTTAGCATTTTCAGGTGCTCCTCTTGCTGCTGCTGCTGCTATTCGATGCTGTAATCTTGTTGCTGCTGCCGCTCGTAGCGGATATGTATATATATATATATATATAAATATATATATATATATATATATATATATATATAACATATATATATATATCTCGTACACTGACAACTTATAATGGTATTTGCCATAAAATATTACAGTCTACCTAAAATACATAAACCTGATATGCCTTTGAGACCAATCGTTTCCTGTGTAGGAGCATCTACACAACCACTTGCTAAATACATAGCCTCTATTTTAGAAATAGTTTTTTCCACTTTTAACAAATTCAGAATTAAAAATACCTTCGAATTTGCAGAGAAGGTGGACGATTTTGTTTTACCAGAAGATTTTGTATTTGCTTCTTTCGATGTAGTTTCACTTTTTACTAACATTACTTTAGATCTTATTATATCGATATTGAATGAACATTCCACATTAATAGAAGAGATATGTAATATTCCTAAGAAACAGCTTCTACTAACCATTACTTATTTATATGAGCATACATTTTTCTCAGACAAAAAGTAGGCGTTCCAATGGGAAGTGCTATTTCGCCAATTCTGGTCGAAATCGTCATGAATAAACTTCTTTATTTGGCCATTTCACAGGTAGATTTTGAATTTCCCCTGCTGTTTCATTCACATTCCTTAAAACCCTCATTCATTGAAGAGATGGAGATATCACTTTTATGGAACGGATAATGTATTCTTCATCTGGTATCCACATCATGAAGTGTCCTTACGCAAAAATATTAATATATAAAGAGGCTCTAAAAGTTGCTGCAAAATGTAATACGAGTGGAACTACAGTATATCTATATGTATCTACAAAGTTACTGTTACTGTCTATTGGTATGTTTCACTCAACTGACTCTGCAGCATAATTTAAATCACTATATATACCATTATTTACGCTTGAATATTTTGAATTATTACTATGTATACCTTTTTCTCTAAAGGTACTTTCTAACGTGAAGAACAGTCCGCGAAAAATTGAGCACAGATTTTCCAAATAATTTTTGCTTTAGTTAATATGTTCCAAAAATCATTAACATGTTTTTCTCGAACAGTACATCCGAGCTTTCGCCAACAGTTGGCCATGAAGCAAGACGATTGCTAAAAATCGGGGAAAATATAGGTAAGATTCAACTTATACTAAATGCACTCTTTATTTGTTGGGGTTAACTGTCTGCGTGATTATCAGGTGAAAACAACACTAATTAACTAATGTAGTTTAAAAAGGTGTGTGTCAATACCTATGCCCTACTATCCTAGTGAGTCATGGCAAAATATTTATAATAATATGCCACATATTTGCAGTACATTTGGTTTCGAAAACATGCATTTACGTAAAAACGAAAAAATGTGCATTTGCATAAAGTATGCCAATGCATATTAATTTTTATCATATTCCTAATATTTTTTATTTTGACACAAGACTGATTAGATGTGAGCTTCTGAAGTGGTTCGCAAGTTGTCTCCCCTTGAAAATTCGAAGAATTAATAAGAAATTTTAGAAAATCATGATAGAATTTGGTAAGTATATTTAATAACACTGATTTATGGGAAAAAATCAAATCTATGAACTAAAGATAAGCTGTAAAATATGTTACCACTGTGTGGCTTATTGTGAAGATTTTTATTTCGTATATGTTATTGTTATATAGTAAGCATAAACTAATGACGAGAAAACTGTTTGTTGAATATAAAAACGGAGATTTAGAAGTTAATATGAAAAAAACGGAATATCTATATATTCGGGGACAATAAAGAGATCTTATACTGGACGATCGAACCACGGTAAAACACTGAGACGACTACAAGTACTTGGGTATAAGAATTTCAGATTATGGAAAACTGGACAAGGCAATAATATAAGGAAGGTAATTAAACTGCTAAACCGCATTTTATGGGATGTCGATTATTAAAACCAACAAAAAGAGGATATATGAAACCATAGTGAAAAGTATCGCCTTATATAACTCTGAATGAAATAGCATTAGCCACGTTGAGAGCAACGGAACTGGACTTTTGGGGAAGAATAGCAGCATGATTCAACGAAAATGTTAAGGAAATCATGGGAATTCAACACAATATTACAAATGGTACTCTAACCAGACAATGTATCTGGTTTGGATACATCTAAAGAATGAAGGAACATCGAATCCCAAAACAAATACTAAAGTGGCAACAGTGGTAACTAGCAGTAGAGAAAAAGCAGGGTAGACCGAGAAAAAAGTTGAGTATATATATATATATATATATATATATATATATATATATATATATATATATATATATATATATATATATACAGTCCCTGGCCAAATTATTAGACGCACTGCAAGATTTCATGTAAAATATTAATTACCGAGTGATATTGTACCGTTTTGTTATTTTAAATTGATTTGTTTTTTATTTTTTATATTATCCAATCAATTACCTATTTATTTGACATAAATAAAACAGCATTAATTTAGAAAAGCATAAGTTTATTAAGTTTTAAAGAAAAGTGAAATTAATGTTAGTAAAAGTCAATATTTAGTTGAGCCACCTTTAGCCGCTATCAAAGCTTTAATTCTGCGCGGCATGCTATCAATGCAAGATTGTACTGTCTCCTGCATTTGAGGATGATGATTCCACACATGAATAATCTTTTCTAGGAGCTGGGTTTTGTTGGTAATCCCATCTTTAGCCACTTCTCTTTTCATCAGCTCCCACACATTTTCAATGGGGGAGAGGGATATTTTTTTTCTGCCAAAAAAGCTTTAACAGACCGAGCAGTGTGGCAGGGAGCTCCATCTTGCATGAAAGTGAATGGTTCCCCATTTGGAAACCATTCTCTGAGCTGCGGAATCAACCGATTTTGTAATACTTCTTTGTACTGATCTTGCCTCATTATTCCTTTGACGACGTACAGACGTCCAGTGCCCTTGCCACTGATGACTGACCAAATCATTACTTTGGTGGGATGTTTAACCGTCGGGACGACACAATCAGGATGAAACTTTTCTCCATGACGACGACGCACATACTGAGCTTTATTCTGCAAAATTTCGAATGTGCTTTCGTCACTGAAGCAGACCTGTCAAAAATAAAAAAAAAATATATAAACTTCCATGTTTATTTGCTTTATTTAACTGAAAATGATAATAATGTATCAATTATTGATTAAATTGCTGTATCTTACAGATCTCCAGAAGTCCACATCTTTGTTTTGCCATTGTTTGGCCCACTTCAGGCGCTTTGCTTTCATTGCAGCTGTTAACTTGGGCTTCCTGGCGGGGCGACAGGCCTTAAAATCTAATTCTTTCAATTTTCTTCGAACAGTACGCTCAGAAGCATTTACGCTAGCATCCTGGAGTTGTGATTTTATTACCTTTGTGGTAGCAAATCTGTTTTCTACACAAATTTTCTTCAAACATCTCTCTGACCGTGGAGTGAAAATTGGTTTTCTACCGCATCTTTTTTTCTTTCTTTTCGGGCTTAATTCCTTCCCTGACTCAATTTTCTTTTTTATGCGTCGTACACTAGCTTCAGAAACCTCCAATCTTCGTGATATTTCTCGGTTTGTAAATGTTTTCGCAATCACAAGGGCCTTCACTTCAGCTCTTTTACGTGGTGAAAGATCGCCTTTTCTACCCATAATGAAAATAGTCCAATTACTTTTTTAAAACACTGCATACAAAATAAACTAATAACTGAGTAGTATAAAACTGTTAAACAAACAATCACAGTCCATAAAGCCACAGAAACACGTCCGTACCTGACTCGATTCCGATCGCGACTGATACAGATTTGTACTTGTTTACGTTCATGTATCACTTTGTCAACACAGTGTTGCCATATGTTAAAAATAAATACAAATATGTAGTCTACAACAATTCTTTTAAATAAAAAATCAATAATATTGTAGTTTAAATATACCAATATTGCATAAAAACTCTTAAGAAACATAAAATTACTAAAAAAAATACAGTGCGTCTAATAATTTGGCCAGGAACTGTATATATATATATATATATATATATATATATATATATATATATATATATATATATATATATATATATATACATATATATATATATATATATATATATATATATATATATATATATATATATACATACATATATATATATATATATATATATATATATATATATATATATATATATATATATATATACATGTACGTACATAATCAGTTGCGTAGCCAGGTTCATGGTGAGGGGGTGACATATATATACAAAGGGAAAAAAGGAAAAAAAAAAGAGAATACTGAAGGCGCAGTGGCATATAAAAAGAGCCGCCAATCGAGAAACGAAAGGTCGTAAAAGCTTCCCAGCAGTGTTCTGGCATGTAACGCAGGCTCTTGACTATGTCTATCGCGAAATACTATTGTAGAAATCGTATTAGGTTAATTATATAACTTCATTATGTTAGATTAAATCCGGGTATGGTAAGTGTAAAGTTTGCGTGTAAAATTCTGTTTTAAATTGAGTTAAGTGTGCTTCCAAAACAGTAATTTTTTGTTTATTCTAAAAAATTATTTATATATGTATTTCTGACTCGCTGGCTGGTCCTGGTAGCGCGGTATGTATAGTGCCTGCCATATTTATTTTTAAATTTAATTTTTTAATTAAATTTATTTTTATTTATTTATTTAATTTTTTTTTTAATTAATTTTTTATTTATTTATTTATTTTTTTAATTTAATTTATTTTTTATTTATTTTTTAATTTAATTTATTTAACTTTTTTTTTTATTTATTTTTTTTATTTAACTTATTTTTTTTTAACTTATTTATTTTATTTAATTTAATTTATTTAACTTATTTTATTTTAATTTAAATTTATTTATTTATTTAATTTTTATTTTAATTAATTTAATTTATTTAACTTAATTTAATTTATTTATTTTAATTTATTTATTTATTTAACTTATTTATTTTAATTTAAATTTAATTTATTTTTATTTATTTTTAAATTTAATTTATTTTTATTTATTTAATTTATTTATTTAATTTATTTTTTAATTTATTTTTTATTTAATTTAATTTATTTATTTATTTATTTATTTTATTTATTTTTTATTTTAATAAATTTAATTTATTTAACTTATTTAATTTTAATTTGAATTTAATTTATTAATTTTATTTATTTTTTAATTTTTTTTATTTTTTTATTTATTTTTAATTTTATTTAATTTTATTTTTAATTTAATTTATTAATTTATTTATTTAATTTATTTAATTTATTTAAATTTAATTTAATTTATTTATTTATTTTATTTTTTATTTTAATTTAATTTATTTAACTTATTTTTATTTAATTTAATTTTTATTTATTTAATTTTTTTTTTATTTATTTTATTTATTTAATTTATTTTAATTTTTTTTTATTTTTTTTTTATTTACTTATTTATTTTTAATTTTTTAATTTAATTTATTTTTAATTTAATTTATTTATTTTTAATAATTTAATTTATTTAATTTATTTTTTAATTTATTTACTTAATTTTTAATTTATTTAACTTATTTATTTTTAATTTAATTTATTTAATTTTATTTATTTTTGAATTTAATTTATTTAATTTTTATTTTTTATTTATTTATTTAATTTTTTTTTTAATTTATTTAATTTATTTATTTATTTTAATAAATTTAATTTATTTAACTTATTTATTTTAATGAATTTAATTTATTTAACTTATTTAGTAAATTACTCATAGGTTAAAAAGTTTCGAGACTTTCGAAGAAAAATAATATCCCCAGTTGGATCAGTTTCACCATCGATTTTAATGAGTTTTGACCTGCGCATTATCTTGGCGAAACAAAACCTTTTTCTTCGTTAAATGCGGCCTTTTTTTCTTGATCTGACCATTCAAACGGCTCCGTAAACCAATGTAACACGTAGGCTGAAAAGTTTTTGGTCTAGCTACTTAAAGCACATTTTTTTTTGTAAAATTCGACTTTATTTATCAACATAGTCTCCTTCAAGAGTGTTACAATCAGCCCAACGCTTTACTAACAATTCTAAACCTTTCTTGTAGAAGAATTTGTCTTTGCCTTCAAAACAGGACTCAGTTCGGCGATAACTTCTTCTCTGGCGCCAAATCTCTTTCCCGCGAGCATTTTCTTGAGGTCTGCAAATAGATAATAGTCGCTGGGGGGCCAAATCTGGAGAATACGATGGATAAGGAAGCAATTCGAAGTTCAATTCATGCAATTTTGCCATTGTAACACTTTATTTGTAACACGGTGCAATGTCTTGATGAAAGAGCACTTTTTTTTGTTCATTTGGGGCCGTTTCTTGCGATTTTTGCCTTCAAACGTACCAATAACTTTATATGATATTCGCTATCGAAGATTTTTCCCTTCTGAGCATAGTCGATGAAAATTATTCCATGCGCATTCCAAAATACAGAGGCCAAAATCTTCCCAGCCGACTGTTGTGTCTTTGGTTGCTTCAGGCGGCTTTCACCGGCTGCTGTTCACTCAGCTGATTGCTGATTTGATTCCGGTGTATAGTGGTGGATCCCTGTTTCATCCATTGTTACATATCGCATGAAAAAATCCTTTTTACTGCGCTTAAACAGGTCGAAACAGTGCTTAGAATCATCAACACGTTGTTGTTTTTGATCCCCTGTGAGCAAACGCGGTACCCATTTCAAACAGAGCTCGCTCATAACCAATTGTTTTGAAAAAAATCAAAGTAGCGTCATTAAAACCACTGTAACTTGTAAACTAATTGTTGAAATGTCATGCAATTTTGACATGTAGGGTTTGAAGGTTAATATTTCCTAAAAATCAGATGGATTTTTTTGAAAAGGGCAGCATCTATGCGGCAGACCAAAAACTTTTCAGCCTACGTGTTAATAGTTTCCGGTCATTGATCGCTCCTTCTCCAGATAGTCGATCAGTATTATCCATGTGTATCCCAGAAAACACTTGACAAAAGCTTTCCAACTGATGTTTACGATTTTAGACGCTTTGGTCGGCTTTCATGCGGTTGCAGCCACTCTGCGGACTGCCTATTGGATTCAGGCATGTTGTTATGGATCGATGTTTCGTCTATTAATACAAATGGCCAAAAACTCTTTTGGATTACCCTGAAACAGTGCCAAACAGGTTTCTGAATTTCGACACGTTGCTATTTTTGATCAGATCATGCAAAATATGCCGTATTCTGTTGATGTCTTCACGAAATTAGCTATCTCTCTTACTTTCACTTTGCGGTCATTCAGAACCACAGACTTTTTTTGTCTTTTTTTGAAGTGACTGCCTCATTTGGCCGTCCGGAACTTGGTGCATCATTGGTGCTTGTACCGCATTTAAGTTCACTAAATCATCCATATATGGTTTCTTTCGACGGAACCGATGTATCATAATAGTTATCAAGCCATTCTTAGATTCTGGCTTTATTCCCATCAAAAAGCAGTGTGTAATTGTAATCAACACACGAAATTTCTTTTTGTTCCATCGTTTCGCAAAAATTAAAAGTAGCGTTACTCGAAATAGCTGTAACTCGCAAACTAATAGATAAAATTTCATGAAAACTTTACCCAAATCTTCTGAGAGTTGACACTAACTGAAAGTCATATGTTTTTTTGTTTGTGTTTCCATCTCTCGGAAAGTCTCAGGACTTTTCATTCCATTTTATTTGAGTTGGATCTCAAATCATCATTTCCAAGCAAAATTTTACTCATTTACGCGCAAATTCATGTCAAACGAAGCTCTTGTTTGTTTTAATATTTTAGCAACAAGTGCATAATAAAAGGTGTTTATGTGTAGAAGGAGAGCATTTACCATTATTTACTGCCGAGACGTTTTAGATTCAGCTCCACGTTTGAAAATATAATTTATGATTTTATTTTGAATTCTTTCTTCATTTTGTGAAATATAAATAATTTTTAAACAAAATATTGGTAAAAGTCGAAAATTCCCATAACTTCAATTACCATTAGCAACTTTTACCAGACGATGACAATCTGCCTATCGATAAGTTGGTTTGTTCTCGATGAATCGATAGTTACTGATAAATAAGAAATAGGTATTTACCAGTAGACATCTATCCATGTTTTGTACTGACACTCCATTATGTGTGCAAATTAAAATGAATGAAAAGTTAAAGTTGGACTTGCGCAATTACTATTCCGTACCGTGATTGCTTTTTAAGATAAAATAAAATCTTTACCTAGACTAAGCTAATTGGGTTCATCATATCTTAAGATCCAATATGTATTTTCACGTTTTTTCTTAGAGCATCCTAACTACCTATTAGCCAGTAAATCAATCTATAAAAGTATAAAACAAATATTTACTACCTAAATATTTGTTTAATTATGAACGAATAAAGTAAAATTATACCTCTTTACAAGAGCGACTCGCCACTCTGTTACAGTCGAGGCACTCCATTTTTCTAGCATCGTTATCTAACTTTCTGCACGTTAACTTGGCGTGCATAGTTTTTGCGAGGAAAATGTTGAACACATAGCAAGGAGAGCTTTTCAAAAGCTAGAAATAGTCCTTCGTAATATAAAGCTTGATATGCCACAATAACTTCTAATCCTGTACCAAGCTCCAATTCAATCAGTGATGGAATACTGTTTCCTTGTTTGGGACTATGCCCCCAAACATACACTGCATTTGTCAAATTCAATTTTCAGTAGTACATTCGCTATTTAGTCTTGGCTGGGAGATTTGCGGTTTTTTTCATTTTTCCAGTGCTTCTATTTCGCCTTCTTCCATTTTATATGTTGCTTCGTTTATCGTTTTATCTGGTGTTTGTGATAGTGTGATACTCTGTTCCCTTTTATATAATTGTGTAAAATATGTTACCCACGTTCCTTTCTTCACATGTGTATACTCTGTTAGCTCTTTCATCTCAGTTCTCTGTTGTCTTATGGACCTCCATATTTGTTTTTGTTGACCATAGAAGTCTGATTCCAATTTTTTTATTATCTCTTCCAGTATTCCGTTTTTGTTCTTCTTACTAATTCGTGGTTTTTTGTTCGTATTCTTTTATGTCTTTGGTACGCTCCATCTGTCCTGATTGACCTGTAGTCTACTTAGCTTTCTTTCTTTTCACGGCATGTCTCGTTGATGTCTTCACTGAACCATGGTATGTTTGTTTGTTTTCCATTTTTTTATTTTTATCTATAGTTTTTGTCCCTAATGCTTCATAAGCAGCTTCTAATACATTTTTTTTTAAATTTTTAACCAACCGTTATCTATGTTATCATTGTCGTTTATTTGATTTATTCTGATTTTTTCTTTCGGTTTTCTCTCGTTGATTCTTCCTGTAGATTTTCTATTCTTATCTTTATTTCCAGTTGTTTATTTTGGTGTTGCTTTGTGTTTCTTATATTCCACTTTAGTTTACATATAGCTAGGTTATGAACAGAGTGACGACGAAAATGCAGGACAAACAAGGAACATTATTTTTTAGGGTTAGTTTAGTAAAATTGCGTAAAAACTATAGGTTTCATCACCCCTGCTTCAAGAATTTTATATGTACCATTTTTTTCAAGAGTTATAGTATCAACAGATCGATAGACCGACAGACAAACAAACCATTACAAATCCGAAATTATACTTTGCGAGATTTAGATACCCTAAAACCGTAAGAAAATCGCAGAGGGTAATTTTTTTATGAATAAAAATAAAAATGTTTATAATTTTCATCAGTGGGAAAACTGACAAGCGTAACACGACATGTTCGGCCGTACAATTTTGCTCTTACAGACTTGCACCTGTTAAGAATATGTACTTACTTAATAAGTAAATACAACAATGTATTTACTTATTACCTCTAATAGGTGTTCTAGCGAAATGTATTGTCAGTTAGTCACGAAAGTCACATTATATGCTGATAATGTTATGTAAATTTAAACCAAGTCTCAAAACTATCGTATTAAGTCTTTTTAAATCGCTAAAAATGTCAAAATTAGTAGTAATACAAAAGTAATTATATTTAAAGTACTACAATGTAAAAAAATAACAATTTTATGTTAATATTTGCAAATTTGGTATAACAGTAACGAAATAACGTTTCCTATTCACATACAACGCGAAGTGATGACTAATTTAAAACATTTTGTAATTATAGAAAGACAGAAGATAAAGAAAAGTGTATGTATTTTGAAATATTATATTAGGTACCTAGGTGAGTCAAACGATATCAAATTAACGGATTCAGAATTTATAGGTTCCCTACCTAAATAATTACGGAATTTGAATTTATCACAATAAAGAATATTCTTTACTGTGAGATGTTTTAAAGAAGGAAATAATATCCTATGATGAAACACCAGTCACAAAATGTTGGGACATATTGTATCAGCAAATGATTACATTTAAAGTTAGCTAACCACAACCAAGCAAAAAGTGGATTAATAAAAATGATCGATGATTTCTAGAAACACAATCCTCATGTGCGGCAAAGAATATTCATAGTCAGTCTTAAGATGACCAACAGCTGTTTAAGCACGTTAAATCGCGAAAAAAAATCAAATGAAGTAAACAAAAGTTCAACATTTTTATTAATTCCTAAGTCATATTGTAATTAAAATTACAAAAGTTTTTCAAGTTTCTAAACTACCTACTACGTATCTTTACTTATAAAAAAAATTATTAAGTAGAGTTCTTAAAAGGGTTCAAGTTTTATAAATGAAAACGACACAGTAGTTGAATTAAATTATATTTGTATTTATGCTTGTATTCAAATTTTACCAGTTTCTCTAACTAACGAAATAGCCATAATTTTTGAAAATGCATCTTCTTATGCTATATATTCCCATCCCTAGCCATAACATGGCTTGATACCTAGCTCAGAGGAAAAATAATTGTAGTAGTAGCAATAATAAATTTAGCCGATTTTCGTATTACTTTATACGATGTACTAGTTTTAAATAACTTAAAAATCACTGTTGTAAATTTTAAACAGCGTGTTCTCAATTGATGTATAAAATACAACAAATAATGTCCCAGAAAATATTTTCTTTTTTTTTCTGCAATATACTTAAGGTAATACAACGGAAAAAATAACAATTTTACAGTTAATACTTGTAAATTTAGTATAATAGTAAAAAACATAACGTTGCTTATCTGAGCTAATACAAATGCCTAATTCAAAACCGACAATAATCATAGAAACAGAGACGATAAAAAAGTATATCTCTTTTGATATACTATATGTTATAATAGATAAGTTTAAAATGAAATCAAATTAACTGATTCTGAATTTACAGTTTTCCTACACAAAAAATTAACAGATAATATTCCAGAAAATATATTTACCTTTTTCCGAGAATACTCCAATACAAAGGGAAAAAGTTTTAAATCAGAACCATCCAAGTGTCAGTTCGAGAAATGCAGTTTACCAGGCTTCTACGTAAGTATTTATTAAATATAATTTGATCTTATACAAATTTGAATTAACTATAAAACCAGTTGGGATATCGTTACTAATAATAAACCAAATTAATAGCAAAAACAATATGAACAGTTGTTAGAGAATTTTCAATTTTGAAGAATTTTATGTCACTCTGTGATGATGTATTATAAACCAAGAGGACGAAATTTTGACCTGTCGACTAACCGTCGTTTGTTGTTCATTCTATGGGGCAAGACTTTACCGTTGATTTTGCGGTCCTCGTACCCTGGAATACTCAGGAGACTCAGGCCCAAAATGCTACATCCAAAAATAGACTGTCATTTAACCACTTGAATCGAATACCATAACACTTGCTGACACTAAAAAAATCGACCGTCCAAAAGGTAGACGCCGCCGAGATCGGACCCAGCCTTAGGGCCCAAAAAAACGTTGATACAAAAATGGATTGTCATTTAACCATAAAAAATCAATAAATTTAGTTTGTTCTTGATAAAATAAGAGGGAATCTGCAAAAGGCAGACGCCGCCAATACCGGAGGACGAAGCTCGACCCGCTTTTTCCAGCCCAAAACGGTGGTTTTTCAAGTTTTTGAATAAATAAGACCGCAAGTCCCAACTATTGGGTCCTACGCGTTTGACCAAGTTATTTTTGGAAAACTTAGTTACGGCCTAATAAAATATTACCAGGGCAGACGCCTTGCTTATGCCTGAACAAGTCGATGCATTTTTAAAGTCCAAAAAAAAAACTAATTTCTGCTAGTATAAACGCTATTATAGGTGAATGAACAACTAGGCAAAATTTCGGGTCGCCCTCTTGGTCTGTATAGTGAATAAAATCTATATATATATATATATATATATATATATATATATATATATATATATATATATATATATATATATATATATATATATACAGTCGACACTCTATATAGTGAAAGACCAAAATGTTGACCGAAATTTCACTATAGAAAGTTTTTCACTATATAAAGAAAAAATCCGTATATATTGCTATGTATGTATTTTATATTGGTAATCATTTACGTGTAAAGATATAACGTACGGACTTTATGTATGTATGTACTACATACGAAATAAAAAGAATAATACAAAATCTGTTAATACATATGTACATACTACGTACATACGTACTAGGAAAAATAATCAGTCATTTTCTTTTGAACATTACTTTTGAAAAATAATTGTTGCTCAACAAAATTCTCGCATTTATTCAAATGTATAAAGATTTGATCAGGTACAATTTCCTGGCCCCTGAGAGTAGTTCGCACAATGTCAAATGCATTTCTCATTTCATTTTCACTAAATTTAGCAGGACATTCCCGGGTTTCAGTTTCTTCTTCATGATCTTCTATACTTTTTATATCGTCAATTATGTCTTGGTCAGTTGGGAGATCTGTCGTGCCAACATCATTGTCGATTTCTAAGAAATCTTCAAGTAAAAAATCTGTGTCGACGGTAGCAGTTTTTTGTAGAATACCCCATTGTCTTTTTAAGGTAGCGAGATCCATTTCGTCTTCTTCTTCCCATTCGTCAGTTTTTGATAGTTTTCTGAGAAACATTTTCACTCCATACTTTAGCGACTTCGGTTATACACTCTTTAAGGGTAATTAATTTTTGGACTGGAAGGTTGTTATCAATCGCATTAACAATTTTGTGAACAATTCTTTTTCGGTAATGATGTTTTTTTTGTTTTTTATAATACCCTGGTCCATAGGTTGCAATTTGGAGGTCATGTTTGGTGGAAAAAAGATCAATTCAATATTCCTTAATTTTTTACTTACAGTAACTGGATGTGCAGGACAATTGTCTACAAACATCACAATCTTTCGCTTTTGGCTTTTCATTTTCGTGTCCAGTTTCTTTGATCCATCTTTCGAACATCTCAGAAGTCATCCATGCCTTTTTATTATTGGCGTAATCTAACTCTACAGATTTAACTCCTTTTAAACAATAGGGATTTTTACTTTTACCTATGAGCAGTAATTTCAGTTTTTCTGAGCCATCCATGTTTGTTCCAACCACCCTTTCTTTACTTGTTTTAACACCAAAACATTTATCACTTTTAAAAGCAAAAGTTTTATTTGGCAAACATTTAAAAAACAAACCGGTTTCATCACAACTGAAAACGTTTTTTGGCTCGTCCTTTTTCAATGCACTTTTTAAAACAGTTTCAGTCCAAATGTCACAGTCCTCCCGACTAACGCTTGCACTCTCGCCAGACACCGTCTTGAAAACAATTGAATTGCGAGTCTTCCAGGCACTGAACCACCCTTCACTAGCTTGAAAATTAACGCAGTTAAATTCTTTAGCAAATTGTAGAGCCTTTTGCTTTATTAAATTTCCCGATATTGGTACGTTTTGATGCGTACGGGCCACTTGAAACCATCGTAAAACTGCTTCATTTACATCCTCGTAAGTACTCACCCGTACTCGTTTTCGACTGCTTGGAACACTAGGTTTCTTGATGATACTGTCACGACTTTTTATTATCAGAGAGACGCAACTTGGAAAAACATCGAATTTTGCAGCAACATCAATTTTTTTGCAGCCTTTATCAACTTCCTCCAAAACTTTAATTTTCTCAGCTAAATTTAAACACATTCGCTTGGACATCTTACTTGATTCTTAAACAAAAAGAAACTGAACCTGAATTTGCGAATTACTAGGCCTCGACTATAAAATGGGTTTTTCCCCGGGTTTCTATAAAATGGGTTATTCCCCGGGTTTCTCACAGAAATCTACCTGATTTATTGCCAACCATTAGGCGTTATAAACGCGTTAAGAACCTTTTCAAAAGAATGCGTCATAAAATACCCATTAAGTCAAAAGTTTAAAAATACAAATTTCCACATACTAAGTGACAGATTTTTCCAACCTATGTAATAAATTATTCTTCTGCAACCAGAATCTTGTTTTATAAAATACTTACATAGTAGCGTGAGTTGAAATAAAACAATAATATAGATAAGTCCTTACAGTTAAAAACGTTTGACAACGTTTTTAAAAAAATTTAGTCATTTTAAGAACAAGGGAATGAATAAACAAAAACTGTAATTATGTATTAATTTGAAAATCTTGGCAATCCTGTAATTACAAATTAGAATAATAATAAGTAATTAATTAGTCTTCCAATAAACAATAATGAGAGATAATGTAAAAGGATTTATATACATTTTTCAGTCTCTTATTTGGGCTATGGAAATTTTCCCAGTAACATGTTACTAATGTAACAGAAGGCTCTTTATTTCTATGTAGTCATGTTTGCAGTCTTGTGAACAGAGAAACATGCATTAGTAATAAATAATGTTCTAAACATTTAACCCTCAAGCATAAAGATAGAGATTAAGAGCATAGCATACGTATTACAGGGAAATCTCTAAAGCGCTACAGGAGCGATACATGTGCGGAAAACGCGATTTGTGTTTGTCTTGGGCGCTGCAAGTTGTATTCGGTGGAGTACATGGGTAAATCGTTCCGAAGGGATGAAGTCTTACATATAAACAACTTTTCGAAAAAATCGGTACGAGGACCTGAATCTCATAATGATGTGATGTATTAAAGAGACCTGCATTCCTAGAATGAACCAATCTTGGAGGAGTTAAGCAGACTACATCTATCGAGCACTTTCCAGGAAAGTACTTATAGAACAAACTCAAGTTGCCAACCGTTCTTCGATGTTCCATGGAATCAAGGTGGTTGGTGAGAGTGGGAGTAGAACCCCAAATATGGAGATAATATTCCATAATTCGTCTAATTGGAGGTTTACGCACGATTGAAACATGTGGAGTGAGCTACTTAATTCTGGTACATTTCCAGCAGGAAGAAAATATTCCTTTTCTGAAGGATAAAAGGATCCAAAAAATTATGAAATAGGTGGGAATATTTCTGCTAACAAACAAATACAATATATGTGTAAATTCGATGAAATTTTACTAAGCCACAAAGGATATATATATATATATATATATATATATATATATATATATATATATATATATATATATACATATTTACCTGGGACACAAAAATACAACTTGGTAAAGAAAATCAAAGCTCTGAAATAACTAGAAAAATAGGACAAGGTTGGGCTGCGTTCGGCAAGTTGGGGTATGTTCTTAAATCTAGAGAAATCCCAATAAATCTTAAACGTAAAACATACGACTCATGTATTCTGCCGGTCCTTACGTATGGTCTCGAGACAATGGCACTCACCCGAAAAACCGATGACAAGCTTCAAGTGACACAACGAGCAATGGAAAGATCTATGCTCGGAATTACAGATACAGATACAGATACAGAACGAGGAAATTAGAAGAAGAACGTGCGTGATAGATGTCCTCAGAAGAGTAGCTCAACTCAAATGGCAATGGGCTGGCCATATAGCTCGCCAAAGCTCAGAAAGGTGGACCAGCAAAATGATAAAATGGCGTCCAAAAAAAACCAAAAGGAGTGTTGGAAGACGTCCAAAAAGATGGCGCGATGACATCCAGAAAATTGCGGGGGGAAATTGGATCCAAACAGCCCTAAACAGAACGACGTGGAAAATGATTGGAAGAGGCCTTCATTCAGGAGTGGATGACTATAGGCTGAAGAGAGAGGGAGATATATATATATATATATATATATATATATATATATATATATATATATATATATATATATATATATATATATATATATATTGGTGAGCAAAAAAATCCACTCAAACTATGTGGTTTCATTTAACGGATTTTAGTATCATTTGAAACTTTCTAATGATATCAAATTCCATAGCATACCTCATGCTCCCAAGGACTGAAAATAGGGGTAAGAGAAAGGAGAAATTAAACAAATTTTAAGTTTAACAATTTATTGATGAAAACCAAAATCAATAATTGTATTACCCCCTCCCTAGCCGTTATTACTGCTTCCGACCGGTTTGTCTTAAAGCGGTGAGCTTTTTCACCACTGTCTGTGGGATTCTTCTGTCATCGTAACCTTTAAGTCCCTCAGGCAGTTAATCCACCGCTACGAGTCTCATCAGTCACGAAAACCAAATCGGTTTTCGCATCCAGTGAGCTGCCTCCTCACACCATGACAGAACCTCCTCCATAGGCGACCGTTTCAGTAATGCAGCGCTGCACATAGCGCTCCCGAGGCCTCCTATAGACTCGTCTTCTTCCATCATTGCCATGTAAGCACAAACGGGACTTGTCGGATAATAAAACGAAACGCCATTGCTCTGGGAGGCTTTGTAGTTATGTTACCTTCTTTAAGTCTTTTTCTGACTGTCCAATGACTTACAGCCGATTCTTAGAGTTGTGTTGACAATGAAGCGATCGGCTCGCTCCGAAGTACAACTCCTTCTTCCTGATCCTGGTGTAAAGGATCCTAGTATAAAGGCGCCAGTTTCTTGGTAACGTCAGTAGAGTCTGGAGATCGCTGACTGGCTCAGGTGCAGTTGCGTAGCGACTGCACGTTTGCCGTCCCTTCTTGCAATAGGGCAATGACTTGTGCCGTTTCTTCCGGGGTGGTATCCATTTTCCGATAACGTAATTAGTGAGCAGGCATAGCAGAGATGTTGACGGTTTAAGTTCCGATAAAGAAATAATAGGAATATGCAGTTGCATGTGTTTTTATAAGGATGAATAGCGCGCAATAAGTAAGTTGCTGAGCGAGCAAAAACCGTTTTAATCAGTAAAACTTTGTGGAAAACCAAATGTTTTTGGTATTATTGGAAAGAGTAGAAAATCAGCTACCCTCACTATCAACGCCGGTGTGCCCCAGGGCTCCATACTGTCTCCTACTCTCTTTCTCATTTACATTAACGATCTGCTGGAAAAGACCGGGAATCCAATCTATAGCTTTGCAGATGATAGTACGCTTGTCTCTTCATTCACCTTGAACGCTCGGACATCGGCTGCTCAGGCGAATATCCGCAGACAGCAGGAGGTCGTTCAACTTAACAAAGACCTGGAAGAAATTCTATCTTGGGGTGACAGTAACCAAGTGGAATTTAACGCTACAAAAACCCAAGCGGCAGTTTTTTCTAAAAAAGTTAACGTTCCTGAACCCGACATAGTTATGTCGGGGCACTCCATTCCCCTAGCATCGTCGCTCAATTTGTTGGGCGTTAGTTTGGGAGCAAATATGTCTTGGCATGAACATGTTGCAGGCATAGCAAGGAGAGCTTCTCAAAAATTGGGAATATTATTTAGAACCAGAAAGCTTTACACCCCACAGCAACTGTTAATTCTTTACAAAGCCCAAATTCGACCAACTATGGAATACTGCTCCCACGTTTGGGGCTCCGCTCCCAAACATACACTGCATTTGTTGGATTCTGTTCAGAGAAGAGCGGTCCGTCTGATTGGGGACCCGGAATTGACCGGCGGCCTTGATTCGCTGGAACATCGAAGAACGGTTGGCGACTTGAGCCTGTTCTACAAGTATTTTCATGGAAAGTGTTCGAAGGATGTAGCCCGCTTAATTCCTCCCAAAGCGGTGCATGTTAGAAATACACGTCGCGCTGGTGCTTCGCATCCGTATGAGGTTCAGCTTGTTACTCCGCGTACGACGCTTTTCAAGCAATCTTTTATATGGAGAACGTCATCCCTTTGGAATAATTTGCCCAGCGCTGTGTTTCCCACCGAGTACAATTTACAGCGATTCAAGAACAACGTGAATCGCTTTTTCCGCACTCGTGCCGCTCCTGGAGCGCTTTAGGGACTTCCCTGCAGCACGTGTGCTAGACCAATAAAAAAAAAAAAAAAAAAAAATTCTAATGATACTAAACATAATACCACTGTTTGAAAATTAAATTCATATGTATTAAATGAAGCAAAATCGTTTGAGTCGATTTTTTGACCACCAGTGATTATATATCAAAATATAATAATAACATTTCAGTTAATTTTGTTTAATTTTTAGGGTTTGAAGACTTGAAAAATTAAAAAACCAAATACAAATACTTTTTTAAACGTACCTTATCGTTTCTACACTTTTTACTTTAGCACTAGAAAATCTTGGTTTTGTAGAAAGAAAAAATCGTTTAAAATTTTAGTGGAAATGTGAATTTTCAACTTCCGCCGATAAGTGGTAAAAATCTACGCCAAAATTAACACCTGATTTTTAATTAATTTTGTGCGCAGTGCTGATGTAAAAGTTCGTACATATTGGCACCCCGGAGCGGATACGCCACTGCAATTAAATGGAGTATAAGGTAAAGGAAATAATTCGAACACTGCATAAGTTGTCCTACCGGCGGCGTAAACAGAAATTGAAAAGAATAATTCATAAAAGGGGAAGGTAGAAATAGAAATGGTTAAACGTCCAGAGATTCTCCCAAGGGGAAGCGGGGTGAAGAAAGATCCTTTCGTCGTGTCCGTTCAAAAGCCGAGAAGTCGATTAACGTCAGCGCTACAGAAGAGAAATAGAGACTAAATTGCTGCACATCCAAGTTTCTTAGCGAGAGATTCTGAAGTATTTTACACGACAGGGTCCGTACACGCTTATGGCTCATGAAGACCCTATTTGTTTCATTTCCTTCAAATTATTTCTTCCGAGGGGTACATAATCTTAAAGCTTCCCTTTATTAAACCTACCTAATGGTTATTTTAGGCGGGATAATTGATATACTATGTCAACTTATCTACGTAACCTGAAAGTTTATGTGAATATTAGATTTTTAAAGTTTAAAAGTATTTTTAAGCGTTGGACAAAAACAGTTATATTATGTCACCATTTTATAATTATTTTATAGTTGGTATTGTGTTATCAGAAAATTAAATATTTTAGTTAGCAATCGTAATTATTTACAAAACAAAGTTAATTCTATGTTCTTATTATTTTTCGTCTATAGGGAAATGAGTTTCTCTACAAAATTGTGACTGATGACGAAACCATTATGATCTTGAAAGTAAACATCAGTCAAGGGAGAATCGTCACCACGATTCTCCAGTGTTCGAAACGTCAAAGCTCCAATGTCAGTAGGAAAGATCACGCTGACCATTTTTTGGGATGTACAGGGCATTATTCATAAAGGATACGCGGTTCCCGGTGCCAAGATTAATTCAGCAAACTGCAGCTGTACTTTACAGAAATTAAAAGACCAGATCGACGAATTCGACTTACATCTTCACTGACAACGCGCGGTCGCGCTATAATGAAGCCGCAAATGTCAATATCGAGCGCTTGAATTTTGAGATCGTATGACACCCGCTCTATAGCCTAGGCTATAGAGCATCCGATTTTTTTTTAATTTCCAACATTAAACAAGAGGTTAAACAATTTATAGATAGTTAGTTGAGCCATAAGAAGCCAGAATCTTTCTGTAGCGGAATGAAAAAATGAATTTATCCTCCTCCTCTTCAAAGATGTATTGTGCAGGGTGATTATAAAGTAATATCTGTTTTGTTTTAAATGTACTTTTTTCTATAGTTACGAAAGTGAAAAATGCAATTTTATTATGTATTATTATGCTGACAGTAACCTAAGGGCATATACTCAGTTATGGAGCCAACAAAACATTTTTTTAGGAATTTTTTAGTGAAACTATTCATTATATAAATTAGGTTTTTATTTTATATAATCATACATAGCTTAAAAAACAATTTGTGATAATTTAATTTAAGAAAAAAGGAAAAATAGCGGCGCTACACCCGTTCTCCTGCGACCACTTTTTTAGGGAGTATTGCGGTGTGCACGATTACTGGGCGCTGGATCATCTGAAATCAAAATTTCCAAAGAAAATAGTTTACTAGAGGATCAATCTTGTCTTTAAACGAAGGAATATTATTTTATCAAGAACTTCATTTTTAATTAGCAAAAATGTGAAACGCTGTAACGTAATTTTCGCTTTTTTGTTTAAACCAATGCCATTTGATGATTTTTTTTTAAATCCTTCATTCAAAGACAAGATTGATTCTCAAGTAAACTAATTTCTTTGGAAATTTTGATTTCAGATGATCCGGCTTCCAGCAATCGTGCACACCGCAATACCCGTTAAAAAAATGGGTACGAGTGAAACGGGTACAGCGCTGCCATTTTTTTTTTTAAATAAAATTTCGCAATTGTATTTTAGACAAGGTATTCTTCTTCTCGTTAGTCCAAGTCTGTCCATTCGTGGATGCAGGTCTCTTCTAATCTCTTCCATGCTTCCCTATCTTTTGCCCCCTTTAACCACAGCTTGCCTGCTACTATTCTTATATCATCGACCGATCGTTTCTGTGGACGCCCCACGCCCCTTCCTATTTTCCTGGGTCTCCATTTGGTAACCCTATATACTCATCTGTCTCGGAATCATCTAGTCAGATGACCCGCCTATCGCCACTTCATCCTTGCCGTCTCCTGAGCTATGTCACTGACTTTGGTTCGTCTCCTTATCTCCTCTAAGGGAGATACTAAGCATGCTTCTTTCCATATCTTTCTGTGAAGCCTTTTAGCAAATGTTTAGTGAGGCACATCGTTTCCAGCCCATATGTGCTGAAGGTAGGATGCAGATATTGTAGACTTTAGTTTTTAGGTTTATGGGTATTGTAGTATTTTTTAAGATATGTGTTAGTTTTCCAAAAGATGCCCATGATAGCCTCATTCGCCTGGTAACCTCTGTATGCTGGTTCTCCTTTCCGACCTTAATAGTGTCACCTAAGTAGATATACTCGTCGACGCGTTCTATGAAGTTATTTCGTATCTGTATGTTGGTATCTTCAGGGCTCAAAAATTTATTTGTTTTAACATTTATTTTAAGACCTACCCTTGCAGAGACCACATTCAGCGGGTTTAACATTTCCTGTAGCTCACTGGTGTTATCAGCTATCACAACTATGTCGTCGGCAAACCTAAGGTGACTTGTCTAGTGCCCTTCTCATCCCAATTTAACTGTTTAAAGACGTCTTCAAGAGCCAGAGTAAATAATTTAGGTGAAATATTATCTCCTTGTCACACTCCTTTCCTATATTAATGCAGAATTTTAACTTTCTATGTCAAATAGTTTCGAAGAAAATCGGTTGTGATAGACGGACGGACAGACACACACCGAAGTAATCTTGTAAGTGATCCGTACGGAACACTAAAAAGAATTTTCAAAGAACACTAGTTTTGTAATTGTTTGCTGGGATTCTTAGCACTGCAAACATGAAAAAAATATTTTGAAAAATATCTCAAATCAAAAAGCAGAAACTTGTTTACAGTGCAGTAAAAAAATGCAAACAAATTGCAATTTCTAAAACAATAGTAAGTTCAACAGACGAGATGCTTTCACAACTGAATATTGACTTTGTTAATTCTAATCTTTGTTTGAACTCCAGATATCCAAAGTAAAAAAAAAAAAAACATATTGTGGGTGGCAGTTTAGTCTAGAATTAGTAACTGTGTAAAAAAAGTCAATCGAACTTATGGGACCGACTATAAAAAGTTTTTTTTTATAATACAACATAATGCAACCCTTAGGTAAAAAATTATACACTTTTTTATAATTATAAATTACTGCTTTCTTGATCTACTTTTAGATAAATTTAAATAACTTACACAATATGATAGGATTGAGGCAAAATAGTTCAAACAGCGCTGTCGATATAGCGGCGGCTCTAGTTTTGTGGTATAGTTGTCGCTACCGAAGATCTCCGGTGCAATCCTGGTACGTCGGTGTACTTATTTATTTATGTATATTTGGCTTTACCATGGGTAGTCTTGTTGCAGAAATGTAATAACGCCTGTTTCAGCACTACCACGTTGTCTGAGTACAAATGTATGTTTCGGCATTTGGACAACGTTGACTGATATTATGACATCCTCGTCGATATCCACCTAAAAGGGAAATAATATGCCTATTCAGGCGGAGAGGTAAACGATATGCAGAAAACATTTTGAGGTAGAGTGTAGCATCAAATCGTTCATACACTACCCAATATGAGTTGGAAGTGCAGCCACAGTAAAGATAAAACACAGGAGCGACGCTCAAGAAAATTTTTAGGTCTTGTTTTTATCATGCATGCGTCCCATATCATACCAACAACATGACTGCTAGTGTGGTCGCTGGATTTCAAGCAAGAGCTTTTTATAACGTGCTTCGAAATTCATTATTAATAATCTTTCAATAAGTAAATGACTCGATTGACGTTATAATTGAAAATAATTATAAATAACCGGTCAAGTGCAAGTTGAACTTGCGCAATTAGTGTTCCGTACGTTGATTGCTTTTAAAATAAAAAAAATTGTTACGGAGGTATAAAATGATCAGTGACTTCACAAAACACACCCCAAATGAGTTTTCAACAAAGTTTGCTTTCAATCTTTACTGAAAACTGATGACCTTGAAATTTTTGTTTTTTTTTCATATACCAGATAAATTATTAAAGGTAATGCACTCATGATAATTTTCGTTCAATCTACACCCCGTGGAGAATATTCCAGAATTTTTTCAAAATTTTTTGATAAGTACTTTTCGAGATAAGGCGGGGGGACAGCGATTTCTCGCGATTTTTTAAAAATAATACAAAGAAAAGTACGCCCAAGTATTACATTATATACATATTTTTTACTCGTGATTTCACAAGCTTTCATTTGACACCACACTCGATGACCTAGTAAAAAAATTTTTTTTTTCACTTTCGGCTTCACCCCCCCCAAAACTAACCCTTTAAATCCAAATTTAACTTTCAAAACTACATTGTTCTAATAAAGCCATCAATTCCTATATTATTACCAAATTTCAACTTTCTGTGACAAATAGTTTCGGAGAAAATCGGGTGTGACAGACAGACAGACACCAAAGTCATCTTATAAGTGTTCCGTAGGGAACACTAAAAAGATGTCAAGAGGAAGTTTTTGTTGTGCGGTTAGTGCTTATATAAATATATGTAGTAGCTCCAAAGGAGTTATTTTTTTAGAATTCCCAAAGATTCTAAAAGGTAATTTATTCATAATTCAGTTGTATGAAAATATTAGATTTAACCAATAATAAAGTGGAACAAAAAGTGTACTCACTTTATTTTTAAGTTCAGAAGAAAGACGATCTCATCTTAAAATGGGATTCGCTGAAACATAAGGAGCATGTTGATATTATACGCGCGAAATTGAAAGTGTGCAGAGATACATTCACAAAATAAGCAATATCTCTAATAGCTGAGAAATATAAATTCAACAATGAGATATCTAAATGGATAAAGTGTATTTTTCCTGTTTTTAGTGTTCCGTACGGAACACTTATAAGATGACTTTGGTGTCTGTCTGTCCGTCTGTCTGTCTGTCACACCCGATTTTCTCCGAAACTGTTTGTCATAGAAAGTTGAAATTTGGTAATAATATAGGAATTGATGGCCTCATTAGAGCCATGTAGTTTTAAATTTTGGATGGTTGTAGCTTCTACTTGATGGAAATTCATTATAAATATATAATAAAAGACTGTTTTTAGTCAATTTCCACTGGTTTATTTAAATTGCGATTTCCAAGTGTTCCCCCAGACGAAACAATAATTTTAATAGAGAACCTATTAACAAAAAACAAAGTAAATGAAGTTATAAAAATGGACATAATTAATTTATTAAGAACTTGCCTAAGACAAAATTATTTTTCATTTAATAATACATTCTACAATAGTAAGGAAGGGTTAATTATGGGGAGTCCATTAAGTCCATTACTTGCCGAAATTTTCATGGACAGTATTGAAACAATGATATTTAACAACCATAATAACAATAGTAATAATTGTCTATACTGGTATCGATACGTAGACGATATAATTGTATGCTTTACAGGTACGGACAGACAATTAACTCACTTTTTACAGTATATTAATCGAGTCGAAGGGAAAATCAATTTCCTAGACTTAACAATCAGTAAAGCCATGAAAAAACATGAATTTGCAATATATCACAAATCTTGTTATACAGATACCACAATTCACAATAGTTCTCACCACTCTAACCATCATAAACTTGCAGCTTATCATAGTTTTATACATAGACTAATTAATATACCCTTATCAGAAGAAAATTTTACTAAAGAATTAAACTACATAAAACAAGTAGCCGTTAACAACGGTTATTCGGTTACTTTAATCAATGGTATCGTTAGGAAAAAACTTAGAAACAAGGCAATCTCAGAAATATACCCACGTTTTAAGGACAGAAATACCACTTTTAAATGCTTAACCTATTTCGGCAAACCAACGGAAAAACTGGGGAAATTTTTAAATCAAAAAAATATCAACATAGCTTACAAGACTAACAATACTATATGGAAATATCTTAAAAACTACAAACCACAAATCAATAAAGACAATAAATCAATGGTTTATCAATTAACATGTGGGTCATGTCCTAAAACATACATCGGACAAACTGGACGTACATGTAGACAAAGAATTACAGAACACGAAAAAAATCCATAGAAAATCTAATTCAACATATGCTAATCATCTTTTAACAGAAAATCACACATTTAACAAGAATTTCAAAATTTTACACACCCAACAAAAAGGTTTAAAACTAAACCTTTTAGAGACAATGCAAATAAATCGATTAAGAACTACAGGTACTTTACTCAACGACCAGGTAGATTTAAGCAATTCACCATTATTGAATTTATTCTCCTAACTCCAAATCTGTGTGGATTTCCCAATACTATCAATGTAATTTAATTAAGTGTAATATTATAATTAAGAAATTATATAAAACTGTGAATATTAAACCTAACTTGACAGTGTAAAATGTAGATCTGAAGAAGCTGCATCGACAGCGAAACGCGTCATTGCAATTTAAATAAACCAGTGGAAATTGACTAAAAACAGTCTTTTATTATATATCCATGCAGTTTTGAAAGTTAAATTTTTTACTTAAGAGGTTAGTTTTGGGGGGTGAAATCGGAAGTGAAAAAAAAAAAAAATTTTTTACTAGGTAATAGGAGTGTGGTGTCAAATGAAAGCTTGTGAAAACACGAGTAAAAAATACATATATATTGTAATACTTGCGCGCACTTTTCTTTGTATTATTTTTAAAAAATCGCGAAAAATCGCTGTCCACCCGCCTTATCTCGAAAAGTACTTATCAAAAAATTTTGAAAAAATTCTGGAATATTCTCCACGGGGTGTAGATTGAACGAAAATTATCACGAGTGCATTACCTTTAATATATCTGGTATACAAAAAAAAACAAAAATTTCAAGGTAATCAATTTTCAGTAAAGATTGAAAACAAACTTTGTTGAAAACTTATTTGGGGTGTGTTTTGTAAAGTCACTGATCATTTTATACCTCCGTTACAAAATTTTTTATTTTAAAAAGCCATCAACGTACGGAACACTAATTGCGCAAGTTCAATTTGCACTTGACCGGTTATTGTATATCTGTTTTAATAGGAACTTGATAAATACAAATAAAATGTTAAAAAAAAAAAAAATTGTGAATGTTACGAACTCGAACCCATTGAGATCAAAAGTGCCGAGTCGGACTCTCTCTACTTTGTTTTATGTTCATCGTGGTATAGCTATTTAAGCGAGTAACACGTAGGCTGAAAAGTTTTTGGTCTAGCTACTTAAAACACATTTTTTTTTTGCAAAATTGGACCTTATTCCTCAATATAGCGTCCTTCAAGAGCGATACAATTAGTCCAACGCTTTCCTAACATTTCTATACCTTTCTTGTAAAAGGATTTGTCTTTGCCTTCAAAATAAGCTTCAGTTTCGGCGATAACTTCTTCACTGGAGCCAAATCTCTTTTCCGCGAGCAGTTTTTTAAGGTCTGTGAATAGATAATAGTCGCTGGGGGCCAAATTTGGAGAATACACTGGATGGGAAAGTAATTCGAACTTCAATTCATACAATTTTACCATTGTAATCATTGACTTGTGACACGGTGCATTGTCTTGGTCAAAGAACATTTTTTCTTGTTCACTTTGGTTCAGTTTCTTTGCGATTTCTGCCTTCAAACGCACGAAATTACTTTATACAATATTTGCTATTGCTTTTCAGTATAGTCGATGAAAATTACTCCATGCGCATCCCAAAATACAAAGGCCAAAACCTTCTAAGCCGACTGTTGTGTCTTTGGTCGCTTCGGGCGACTTTCACCTGTTGCTATCCACTCAGCTGAAAGCCGATTTGATTCCGGTATGTAGTGGTGGATCCATGTTTCATCCATTGTCACATATCGCATGAAAAAATCTTTTTTATTGCGCTTAAACAAGTACAGCAAACGCGGTACCCATTCGAACAGAGCTTTCTTCTGCCTAAATGTTCCTATTTCACGCAATTTCACTTTACGGTCATCCAAAACAATTTTGTGGATTTTTTTGATGTTTTCCGGTGTAACTACCTCATTTTTGCCACAACAATTCTCAAAAAAATAATGAGATATTGATTTTAATTTTGACAATATTTCCTTAAGGAAATATATTTTCTGTTTTCAATATGATTACACAGCCCCACAAAAAAAAAATTGGGGTATACTTTTGATGCGATATATCAGATCCGTAGTATTTTGGCCCGCTGATCACGAATCTGACGTCAGAATATCGCCATCACATCTCAATTTTTTTCTAACCTCAAAAAATAGGTAAAAATTAAGAAAAATATACTCGTAAAAAATTGATTCAAGCTTTTTCATGAATCCAAAGATGTATTAATATGTATTCGGACACGCTAAGCTAATATTCATCGGTTGGATTGAGCCATACAGTTCTGTTTTCTTTTTAACCTCAAAAATCAGACAGATATAGTGCTTCTCGAATGCAAAAACGAATTCAAATTAAAATTCAACCGATTCTTACCAAATTTGGTACCCGGGGGTTTTTTGGGTTGCTAATCATGAATCTGAGGTCGGATTTGCAAAATTCAAAATGGCGGATCCAAGATGGCGGACAAAATTTTTAAAAACCAACCGATTCCTACCAAATTTGGTATACAGTTGGGGAATCCTCAAACCTGATACTCTTAAACCCTAAACCCTGAAACCTTAGACTCCCACACCCTGTAACCTCAAAAAATAGACCTCAATAACCCTGTAACTTTAAAAATGAGACCCAATAAACTCAAAACCAGGACTTTTAAACCATATACTCTCAAATAGTAGACCCTTAAGCCCTAGAATAGACCCGCGCCTAACTTTCCTTTTTTTGGCTGTATCTTGTTCTTTTTTCGGCGAATGACCTATTCAAAGGCTTTCTGCCCAAACGCTTTTGAGGATTTGTTTCTCTTTTTAGCGACCAGCAATAGTCCGCTAGCATATGGTCATCCCATCGTCCTTGATACCGATTTTCTATGATTTTCAGATCTTGGTGAAAACGTTCCCCTTGCTCCTCACTGTAGTCACCAAGATTATCTGGGAAATCATCGATGTGGGAGTCCAGGAAATGTAATTTTAGATTCATTAAGCAACCTAATGTTTGGAATTTTTTTACCATTTTCTCGACTATTTCTTTGTACTTAGGACTTTTATTATTTCCCAAAAAGTTTGTTGCGACTTGTTTAAAACTAAGCCAAGCAGCTTTTTCAACTTTATTCATTTTAGTAACAAATAATGAATCTTGAAACAATTTTCTTATTTGTGGCCCGTCAGATATGCCGGCCTTAATTTTAGCTCCAGAAAATTTCGGAAATTTTTTTTGCAAATATTTGAAACATGGGCCGTTTGTATCTAATGCTCTCGTGAATTGCTTCATAAGTCCAAGCTTAATGTGAAGCGGGGGAATAAGAACTTTTCCTGGATCTACCAATGGTGGAAACAATACATTATTTTCACCAGGAGTGAACGATTCTCTTGTTGGCCAAATTTTTTTCTTATAATGACGTTCCCTGTCTCTGCTATTCCACAGACATTTATAACAGGGATAAAGTGTAAACCCTGACTGTTGGCCAAGCAATATTGTTACAATTTTCAGATCTCCACAAATTTTCCAGTTATGATCAGCATATTTTATTTTTATCAAAAGCTGCTTCATTTTTTCATATTGCTCTTCCATAACTGTGGAATGAGCAATCGGAATGGGAGCGTAAACGTTGGTATTATGCAGCAAAACTGCCTTAATGCTCCGTTTAGAAGAATCAATGAACAGTCTCCATTCTTCAGGATCGTATGAGTTATTTTGAAATTCATCCATTACACCTTTTACATCTGTACAATATGAAAGTGACAATTCCTCGTCCATTGTGAAATATTTTCGAAATTCTTCATCTCTGTTTCTATAATAAGAAATCGTAGCTTCTGGCTTAAGTAAATGTCTTTCCTTTAAAAGGGAAGCAAGATGCTCTGAACCATCTTTGGATAAGCCTAAATCTCTGACTAGATCACTAAGTTCTGACTGTGATACGAGTATTGGTTCTGGTTTACGGTTGTATGGTAGAAATTCTTTATCTGTGTCACTAGTATATGATAGGTTGTCACTAGAACATTCATTAGTAACAGTCTCAATGTTTTCGGCATGAACTGATAAGGTGAAATCATTGTTTCCATAACATCAGCATCAAGTGGTTCAGGAGGCGGAATTAGTTTAGTTGGTCTTGTTACTGTCGAAATATCGTTATAAGTAATAGTGCTTTTATTTTTTCGGTTATGCCTAGATACAACATTCATACAAAAGTAGCAATCATTTTCACTGTATGGTCTATTCCATATTGCTGGTCTGGAATATTTAATCGCCTTCTTATTGATATACAACATTATTTTGCAAGAACTGCAAATGATGTGGGGAACCCAATCTGTATCCTGGTGCTGTATTTCAATGTTAAAACAATCCTTATATAAGGTTTTAATCTTATCCGTTATCGGTGCCCCATTTTACTCAATACGTGTTGACAGCATATATAACAAAATGAATCACTGTTTTTATCGCACTTATGAAAAGTCCTTGTACCGTGAGACCGTTTTCTTGTAGCATTATACTCTACATGAGCCAAGTCACCCACACATGAAGAGCTATGGTCGCTGGATGACGACGGCTGCGGGCCCGCTTTCCCACCCTGACCAACCGCCGATACTGGGTTTCCGAGTCCCTGCATCGTAATTCTCTTTCTTCTACCTGCCATGACGGCATCTAAGCCGTTATCAAGGGACTTTGCCGGCTAGTGGAGTAACACCGTTGCCCACCGTCACCACGTGGAGGTGCCATCTTGAATTTTTGCAAAATCCAACCTGCCAGATTTTCGTCCAATCAGCGACCCAAAAAATCCCCGTGTACCAAATTTGGTAAGGATCGGTTGAATTTTAATTTGAATTCGTTTTTTGCATTCGAGAAGCACTATATCTGTCTGATTTATTGAGGTTAGAAAGAAAACAGAACTGTATGGCTCAATCCAACTGATGAATATTAGCTTAGCGTGTCCGAATACATATTAATACATCTTTGGATTCATGAAAGAGCTTGAATCAATTTTTTAGGAGTATATTTTTTTTAATTTTTACTAATTTTTACCTATTTTTTGAGGTTAGAAAAACAATTGAGATGTGATGGCGATATTCTGACGTCAGATTCGTAATCAGCGGGCAAAAATACTACGGATCTGATATATCGCATCAAAAGTATACCCCCCTTTTTTTTTGTGGGGCTGTGTTATTAGGGCTTTTTCTTGGTTTTTGGTTGCCATAATTAACCAATAATTATTTATGGACAAACAATGAGAGGATGAGAGGCTGAAAAGAAGTGCTTGCGAGAAAAATACTAGGCAATTCTCTTTAACAATTATTTTACTAAATGTACAATGGAAATGCTGAAGTATAATATTAGATATTATACAACCGTTTAGTATCTGAAATAGCATAAGTTCTCTGGAAAATGGATCTTGATGATTTACCAGTGTAAAATTTATTTATTTACGGACTTTATTTTTCTGTTGTTTTAGGAAGAAGTAAAATATATTTCATCACACTCATTGTTATTGGATTTGGTATAACTTTCATAATATATACCGTGCTGTGGATTAACACTACAAAAACATGTGTAGATGTGTTCTATAGACCGTTTGAAAGACACAAGATGCGGGTGAAACCGATTAAAAAGCATATATTTCCTTTAAATGAACTTGAGCCAAATGATTACAAGAAATTAATTAATATAACAGATTTTAAGTTTATAATAAATAACGAAAATTATTGCGATATACCAGACATGTTTCTGTTAGTTTTAGTGCCATCTGCAAGCCAAAATACGAGGCAACGAGATGTGATCAGGAAAACTTGGGGGAGTACATATCGCAATATAGTAACTGTATTTCTGCTAGGATCTAATAATGACCATGAGCTTCAATTACAAATAAAGGAAGAAAATGCCATTTTCAAAGACATTGTGCAAGGCAATATTTTCGATAGTTATAAAAATTTAACTTATAAAACAGTTATGAGCTTAAAGTTTGCTATTTACCATTGTCCTCAGGCTAAATATATTCTTAAAATAGACGATGATTCTTTTGTTAACATGCCTCTGCTTATAAATTTTTTACGAAATGACATATCACCTTTCGGAGCTGAAGATCTTTTTTTATGCAATGATATGACTGGATCACCAGTTTTAAGAGATAATAGATCAAAATGGTATGTCTCAAAAGAAGATTTTGCAGAAGATTGGTATCCAAGTTATTGTTCTGGATGGTACACTATATTTTCTCCAGACGTAGGTTTCAAATTGTACAGGGAGTCTCAGAAACAGCCAAAATATTTGTTTGTAGAAGATGCTTTTGTTTATGGAATAGCCGCCAAAGGGGTACCAGGATTGACACACACCGATATTACCCAGTTTACACTTGCTTTCCGAGATTATCGATTACTTTTTAATGGTACTTTGGATAATATGAATATCATATTTGGAACTCCAAATATGTCTCCAGATTTGATAATTAAGTTCTGGAATTATTTCAGGGATAAACCTGTGCCGGTGTCGGTTTACAGAAGAACTAATAGAATATAACTTGTCAGCAATATTAAATATTAGGTTTATTATGTCAAGAGAAAAAAATTGTTTCAGTGGTTGTTGTTGGCATTCTTTATCTTTACGAAACTAAGTTATTCACTGTCGTGAAATCTCTCTTTATATATGCACAGTAAAAATTACTGTAAAATTTTATTTATTGTTTTATTTATCCACACTGATGCACATGTGTATATATGTGTTTTAATAGGAACTTGACAAATAACAACAAAATGTTTCTAAAAAAAAAACTTGTGATCGTTACAAACTCTAACCCATTAAGGTCAAAAGTGCCGAGTCGGACTCTCTCTACTCTGTTTTAAGTTTATCGTAGTAAAGCTATTTAAATATTCAAATACTACCGATGAACAAGGTCGTGAAACCGAATCATTTTCAATCAATTGTGGCTTATTGACGAACCAACACGGATCCCTGATCGAGATGGGAAGTTCGCCAGTCTTCTTGATCTGTTTCTAACCACCAATCCGGAGATTTACACAGTGAGCGTAAATCCGCCATTAGGTTCTTCGGACCATAAACTATTATCGACATCGAGTATCCTACCAATCAGTGACAGAGAGGCGCCTAAACCGCGCAATATTTGGCACTACAAATCTGCTAAATGGGAAGATCTCATGGAATATTTTCGAACTTTCCCTTGGTTAGACGTTTGTTTTCGATCCGATGACCCATCTGACTGCGCCAAGGAGGTTTCCGATGTTATTTTGGCCGGTATGGAGGCTTACATCCCTTTTTCGAAGAAATGCCCTTCCAATGGCAAGCCTTGGTTTGACCGAAAATGCAAAGAAGCTGTTGCTTCTAAACATCTTGCATACCGACATTGGCGTGAAAATCAACACCATAAATCGTAACGCCTTTGTTCGTGCCAGGAACAGATGCAAAGAAATTATTGACGAAACCAAGGAGGCACACAATCAACGGATTAGAAACAAACTTCTCGCTTGTCTCAACAATTCCAGGTCCTTTTGGTCAGTCGCTAAGGCAGTTAGTCAAAATTTCACCAAATCCACCATACCACCACTCACACGGCCAGATAATTCTATTGCAATGACACCTGTTGAGAAAGCGAACTTGTTGGCTGAACTCTTTGCTTCACATTCTACTGTCGATTTCCAGGAAAAAGCACCACCTAATATTCCAATAGTGCAGTCAAGGATGCCCGATATTGTTTCAGGCAGCGTATCATAAAACGTATTTTGATGAAGCTAGACACTAAAAAGGCTTCTGGCGCTGACGGAATACCTGCCATAGTTCTCAAAAACTGTGCGAGGGAACTAACACCAGTTTTCTGTAGACTTTTCAACCTATCTGACAGAAAGGGAATATTTCCTTCCTGCTGGAAATGTGCCACAGTTCAGCCAATACCTAAAAAAGGCAAGAAGACCTTGCCAAATAACTACCGACCAATCGCACTGCTTTCAATAATATCGAAAGTCATGGAAAAGGCTATCAATCAGCATCTTCTAAAATATCTTGAAGGATTCAACATTATTAGCGATCACCAATATAGCTTTCGTAAAAATAGATCAACAGGAGATCTCCTAACTTATGTAACACATGTTTGGAATAACGCAATTGAACACTTTGGAGAATCTCGAGCGGTTGCTCTTGACATATCCAAGGCATTCGACCGTGTTTGGCACGATGGGCTGTTGGCTAAGCTACGTTTTTATGGTATGTTTGAAAAGTTCTGTTTGTGGCTCTCATGTTTCCTCAGAGAGCATTCTTTGCGAGTGGCAGTCGACGGATTTCTTTCTAACACCTTCACTATCAACGCCGGTGTACCCCAAGGCTCCATACTGTCTCCTACTCTCTTTCTCATTTATATTAACGATCTGCTGGAAAAGACCGAGAACCCAATCTACAGCTTTGCAGATGACAGTACAATTATCTCTTCATTCACTTTGAACGCTACTCAGACGAATATCTGCAGACAGCAGGAAGTCATTCAACTTAACAAAGACCTGGAAGAAATTCTATCTTGGGGTGACAGTAACCAAGTGGAATTTAACGCTACAAAAACCCAGGCGGCAGTTTTTTCTAAAAAAGTTAACGTTGCTGAACCCGACATAGTTATGTCGGGGCACTCCATTCCTCTAAAATCGTCACTCAATTTGTTGGGCGTTAATTTGGGAGCAAATATGTCCTGGCATGAACATATTGCAGGCATAGCAAGGAGAGCTTCTCAGAAGTTGGGAATATTATTTCGAACCATAAAGCTTTACACTTTACAACAACTGTTAATTCTTTACAAAGCTCAAATTCGACCAACTATGGAATACTGCTCCCTCCCAAACATACATTGCATTTGTTGGATTCTATTCAGAGAAGAGCTGTTCGTCTGATTGGAGACCCGGAACTGACAGGTGGCCTTGATTCGCTGGAACATCGAAGAACGGTTGGCGATTTGAGCCTATTCTACAAGTATTTCCATGGAAAGTGTTCAAAGGATGTGGCCCGTTTAATTCCTCCCAGAGCGGTGCATGTTAGAAGTACACGTCACGCTAATACTTCACATCTGTATGAGGTTCAGCTTGTTACTCCTCGTACAACGCTTTTCAAGCAGTCATTTATATGGAGAACATCATCCCTTTGGAATAATTTGCCCAGGACTGTTTCCCTACACGGAGGGTGAATTATTTTCCCCACATTACTGCGCGTCGACAAAACAAGTTTTTTTTATTTGTCTATAATTAAATATTTAGGTAGTAAAAAATTTGTTTTTACACTTTTATTACCAGATTCTAGAATGTGTTAAATTGATTTATTAGCTATTAGGTAGCTAAGCTGCTATAACTATTATATATTACTGACTAAGACAAAAAGGGGAAAATACATATTGGATTTTAAGATATATACATGTCAGGGACCTGATTAACTTAGCCTAGGTAAGAATTTACCACATTAACTACTGTGGGACCAAAGAGCATGATGAGGCGCCTGGATGCAAGAAGTTCCGGAGGTAGAATGGCCCCCCGTTCGGATCTCCGGGTAGGGGCTGGTTCGGAGGGTGTCGACTTGCAGACATCATAATTTTAAGATAGATTTTTGCAACATACGAGGTATAAACTCGAACATAAATTCAGTGCATCAACACCTGCAATCAGATAAACCTCATGTACTCGCTCTATGTGAAACCAAGGTCAGTCCATCGACCAGCACGGTCAACTATCTTTATCCTGGGTACGACTTCTATTCCCGATTTAGGCGTAACTTTGGAATCTGTCTTTTTGTCAGAAGCGACCTCTCTTGTCAACGAGAAGAAGCTCTGGAGCCCCCAAACTTTGATGTTATGTGGTTAAAAATAACGACTCAACAAACCACAAGGTTCATCTGTATCCTGTATCGACCACCAAGTGATACCAATTTTCGAACACTTTTCGCTTCTCTTGCAGACACCATCGATCATTTACAAAGTAACTATCCAAGTGCCGAAATTGCCATCCTGGGCGACTTTAATGTCCACAATATCAACTGGCTCAAATATTCAAATACTACCGACGAACAGGGTCGTGAAGCTGAATCATTCTCAATCAGTTATGGCTTAACTCAGCTTATGGACGAACCAACACGGATCCCTGATCGAGACGGGGGGAGTTCGCCAGTCTTCTTGATCTGTTTTTAACCACCAATCCGGAGATTTACACGGTCACCGTAAATCCGCCGTTAGGTTCTTCCGACCATAAACTGCTTTCGACATCGAGTATCCTGCCAATCAGTGACAGAGAGGCGCCTAGGCCGCGCAAGATTTGGCACTACAAATCTGCTAAATGGGAAGATCTCATGGAATACTTTCGAACTTTCCCTTGGATGGACGTTTGTTTTCGATCCGATAACCCATCTGACTGCGCCAGGGAAGTCTCCGATGTTATTTTGGCTGGTATGGAAGCTTACATCCCTTTTTCGAAGAAATGCTCCTCCAACGGCAAGCCTTGGTTCGACCGAAAATGCAAAGAAGCTGTTGCTTCTAAACATATTGCCTACCGACAATGGCGTGAAAATCCTAACACCTTAAATCGAAACATCTTTGTTCATGCCCGGAACAGATGCAAGGGAATTATCGACGAAACCAAGGAGGCACACAATCAACGAATTAGAAACAAACTTCTCGTTTGTCCCAACAATTCCAGGTCCTTTTGGGCAGTCGCTAAGGCAGTTAGTCAAAATTTTACCAAATCCACCATACCACCACTCACACGGCCAGATAATTCCATTGCAACCACACCTGTTGAGAGAGCGAACTTGTTGGCTGAACTCTTTGCTTCACATTCTACTGTCGATTTCCAAGGAAAAACACCACCTACTATTCCCATATTGCAGTCAAAGATGCCCGATGTTGTCTTCAGACAGCGCATCATAAAGCGTATTTTAATGAAGCTAGACACCAAGAAGGCTTCTGGCGCTGACGGAATACCTGCCATAGTTCTCAAAAACTGTGCAAGGGAACTAACACCAGTTTTCTGTAGACTTTTTAACCTATCCTACAGAAAGGGAATATTTCCGTCCTGCTGGAAATGTGCCACGGTTCAGCCGATACCTAAAAAAGGTAAGAAGACCTTACCAAATAACTACCGACCAGTTGCACTGCTTTCAATAATATCGAAAGTCATGGAAAAGGTTATCAATGAGCATCTTCTAAAGTATCTTGAACGATTCAATATTATTAGCGATCACCAATATGGTTTTCGTAAACATAGATCAACAGGAGATCTTCTGACTTATGTAACACATGTTTGGAACAACGCAATTGAACCCTTTGGAGAATCTCGAGCGGTTGCTCTTGACATATCCAAGGCATTCGACCGTGTTTGGCACGATGGACTGTTGGCTAAGTTGCGCTCTTATGGTATGTCTGAAAGGTTCTGTTTGTGGCTCTCATGTTTCCTCAGAGAGCGTTCTTTACGAGTGGCGGTCGACGGATTTCTTTCTAACACCCTCACTATCAACGCCGGTGTGCCCCAGGGCTCCATACTGTCTCCTACTATCTTTCTCATTTACATTAACGATCTGCTGGAAAAGACCGGGAATCCAATCTATAGCTTTGCAGATGACAGTACGCTTGTCTCTTCATTCACCTTGAACGCTCGGACATCGGCTGCTCAGGCGAATATCCGCAGACAGCAGGAGGTCGTTCAACTTAACAAAGACCTGGAAGAAATTCTATCTTGGGGTGACAGTAACGAAGTGAAATTTAACGCTACAAAAAACCCAAGCGGCAGTTTTTTTCTAAAAAAGTTAACGTTGCTGAACCCGACATAGTTATGTCGGGGCACTCCATTCCCCTAGCATCGTCGCTCAATTTGTTGGGCGTTAGTTTGGGAGAAAATATGTCTTGGCATGAACATGTTGCAGGCATAGCAAGGAGAGCTTCTCAAAAGTTGGGAATATTATTTAGAACCAGAAAGCTTTACACCCCACAGCAACTGTTAATTCTTTACAAAGCCCAAATTCGACCAACTATGGAATACTGCTCCCACGTTTGGGGCTCCGCTCCCAAACATACACTGCATTTGTTGGATTCTGTTCAGAGAAGAGCGGTCCGTCTGATTGGGGACCCGGAATTGACCGGCGGCCTTGATTCGCTGGAACATCGAAGAACGGTTGGCGACTTGAGTCTGTTCTACAAGTATTTTCATGGAAAGTGTTCGAAGGATGTAGCCCGCTTAATTCCTCCCAAAGCGGTGCATGTTAGAAATACACGGCGCGCTGGTGCTTCGCATCCGTATGAGGTTCAGCTTGCTACTCCGTTATATGGAGAACGTCATCCCTTTGGAATAATTTGCCCAGCGCTGTGTTTCCCACCGAGTACAATTTACAGCGATTCAAGAACAACGTGAATCGCTTTTTCCGCACTCGTGCCGCTCCTGGAGCGCTTTAGGGACTTCCCTGCAGCACGTGTGCTAGACCAATAAAAAAAAAAAAAAAAAAAAAAAATTCATTTTATTTAAAAACCAGTCTGGGTATGGAACACTAATTGCGCAAGTCCCACTTGCACTTGACCGAGGTTTTTATTATAACTATCTCGCCAATTTATAATTTCGAGTTGTAATACTGAGATAATGTTTTTTATTAGTGTAATAAAGTTAAATTTAATAATGATTTTAGAACAGAGTGCAAGGGAAGTATTAGGCAAATCGCTTTACCGACTTTTTCTTTATAACTTAAAGAATCTCTTGAACTGACGTAGATGACGATCGTGATTTTGTAGCATGTTATAGTATGCCATCATTTTTTTTTTATGAGTATGGTATTCGAACTGCAGGAAAATCTCTAAAGCGTTGCAGGAGCGACGGGTATGCCGAAAAGCGATTCACGTTGAATTTAATAGCTTTTTGAAGTTATTTACGGCTTGATAAAATGTCTTCCCATATGGATACCAAAAAATCGGTCAAGGCGAGATGGACTTGCGCAATTAGTGTCCCGTGCCGTGGTTTTTCTTTAAAATAAAAATTAATTACCTAATACCCAATAAATGAATCTAACTCAATCTAGAATTTACTAGTAAAAGTTTAAAACAAATATTTATTACCTAAATATTTGTTTAATTATAAACAAACAAAATAAAATTATTTTGTCTTCGGTACATATCCGTTGGTCACCAGCCATCATAACATTACTGATTGCACCGAATGCGTATTGATATTTCATAGTTCTTACTCCCGGTTTCCATACGTTCACCATTCTGTCATGCCACATAGTAAACGTAATGCATTCGTGATAATTTTCATTCAATCTACACTTTATATAGAATATTCCAGAATTTTTTCAAAATCTTTTGATCAGTACTTTTCGAGATAACAAGGAGGGACATCGATTTTTTGCAATTTATGTAAGGAAAAGCGTGTACAAGTATTATGCCATATATATTTTTTTCGCTCGTGTTTTTACAAGTTTCACTCAATGAGCTGGCATATATTTTTTTTTCACTTCCGATTTCACCTCCCATATACAGATAACTCAACAAACGTCATGCAGTAGTGAAAATTTTCGCTCAATCTACACTTTACGAAGAAAATTCTAGAATTTTTAAAAAATTTTTTGATCATCACTTTTCGAGAACGGGTAGGGGACAGAGATTTTTGGTAATTTTTTTAAATAACACTAAGTGTGCGAAAGTATTTCATCATATATATTTTTGAACTAACAAGTTTTTATTTGACACCCCACCCGATGACTTTGGAAAAAAAAAATCATTTCTCCCCACAAGCTAAGCCCTTAAGTAAAAATTAAACTTTCAAAACTACACGACTCTAATTGGGCCATTAATTTTTATATTTGTGGCAAATTTCAACTTTATATGTCAAATAATTTCAGAGAAAATCAGGTGTGACCCACGGACACCGAAATGATCCCATAATCCGTACAGAACATTAAAAACAAGTGGTTATTTCCAATGCATCGGTCAGATGTTAATATAACTGGTACGGATGTAAAAGAAATAATAGTTCTCATTGGATTAACGATGAAAAGACAGAGAATGATTTTTTTAAAATATTTAATTATAAAAACGATTGCTATATATTTCTATTAACTAACTTTTTTTTTGTATTGTTTTAGGAGGAGGTAGAATATATTACATCAAGCCAATTGCTATTGGCTTAAGCATAATTTTCATAGTATACTTTATATTAAACGCAATGCTTTGGACACGTATTACAGACCCATGTGAAGAGGTATTTTATAGACCATTCGAAAAATACAAGATGCGCGTCAAACCAATTGAAAAACAGACATTTCCATTAAATGAACTTGAGCCAAATGATTACAAGAAACTAGTTAATTTACCGGATTTTAAATTTTTAATAAATAATAAAAGATACTGCGATCTGCCCGAAGTGTTTCTATTGGTTTTAGTGAAATCTGCTGTTAAAAATAAAAACAGACGAGATACGATCAGGGAAACTTGGGGCCGTACATATGGAAGTATAGTAATTTTATTTATGTTAGGCTATAGTAATGACAATAAGCTTCAAAAACGAATAAAAGAAGAAAATTATCTTTACGAAGATATTATACAGGCGATATTTTAGATACCTACAAAAATTTAACCTACAAAACAGTTATGACTTTAAAATTTGCTATTTACCATTGTCCTCAAGCTAAATATATTCTTACAATAGACGATGACACTTTTGTAAACATGCCTCTACTTGTAAACTTTTTAAGAAATGACATATCACCTTTCGGAGCTGAAGAACTTTTTCTATGTAATGACATGACTGGATTTCCTCCAATAAGGGAGAATACATCAAAATGGTATGTTTCAAAAGAAGAATTTCCAGACGATGTTTATCCAAGTTATTGTTCTGGATGGTTCACTCTATTTTCTCCAGATGTTTGTTTTAAATTATACAGAGAATCCCAAAAACAAAAAAAAAAATCTTTTTTATTGATGATGTCTTTGTTTATGGAATGGTTTGCTAAGGGAGTGCCAGGATTGACACACACCAATATCCGTTACTATACACTTGCTTATCGAAATTATCAACTGCTTTTTAATGGCACATTTGATAATCTGAACATTTTATTTGGGACTATGGATATGTCTCCAGATCTAATAAGGAAATTTTGGGACTATTTTAGGGATAAGCCAGTACCAGTGTCTGTTTACAGAAAAAATAATGGAATATAGAGTTAATGAGAACGACATAATTTCTTATTACCAATCATACTAAATGTCAGTTTCAATAAGTAAATATGATTGTTTAACAATTATTCTTGTTATTATTGCTCAGTTGTCTACTAATTTAAGTAAGATTTTTTATGCGTATTCAGTGAAAAGTTGAATAAAATTTATTTATTATTCGGCACAAACACATGTAGTTACACTGAGTTATTGAAAGACGAAATTAATTTAATAATACAAACAACGAACTATATTTGAAAAGTCAATTCCATCAATTTCATTTACTGTAATAATCCGACTTAATAGGTTACGTCACTTACACAGTGCAACACATAAAATGTAAACTAAATTCTGACTTTAGTTTTCTGGAAGTGCCCACCCAAACTGGCAAAACCTTATTTGGGTTTTGATAGTTTAGTTCGATTTTTTTTTGCCATCATCAATTTTTTTTGCTCGAGCTTTGGTTTTGCATGGCTATATCTCGTAAATTATTGGGAATTTCTCAATGCAATCTTCAGACGAAATGTTCTTCACACCAAAATACACAATTTTTGTGAACATGTCGAGGCCAGATTTTCACTCTTTCGGGGTGTTTTTAGTGCAGAAAGTCCGAAAAAATGCCATTTTTTCACATTTTCGACCATAACTCACAAACCGCGCATATTTTAGCATAACTGTCTTCGACAAAAATGTTTTCTGCATCAACACGAGTAACTTTGCTGAACATTGCAATAACCTCCAATCGATCCTTATAGTTCTTTTGGCCATTGTAAGGAATTTCGCCACCAAATAGTACATTTCACACCAAAATTTCAGCTTTCATTAGCAAATATATTTTTTTTTTGTGTTAAAGTTTATTTCGCAAATTTTTATCCATTTTATAGACCTATTGAAAATTCAAAATTTTAAAAAAGGCAAAAAAACGTATAATCAATTTTAAACACACGAAAAATTGACAACGTTTAATTACTGAGTTCCTACTGTGCAACAATCCTTACCAACACTAGTATGGAATTAGCGCGCACTGTGCTAGTATTGGTACAGTGCCATATACTTAACATGCGCACGTGTTAGATATATGGTACTGTACCAATACTAGCACAGTGCGCGTCAATTCCATAATACACACAAGCGATTTCCCGTTCAAATGTGTGTGTATTTATTCCAGCGTGTGTGTGTTTGTACCACAGCAGTTCACAAACACGCTGTCTCCCTTCTCTCAACCTCGCGTTCCATTCTTTTCGATCTTCCCAGTCTCCTTCCTGTAACCCTCTGTTTTCCATTGCCTCATCGACGTCATCCCGCGATGAGCGCCTTGGTCTTCCCCTCTTTCTTTTTCCAATTGGACTCCATTCTGTGATTTTCTTAATCCACCTTCTGTCGTCGTTTCTCTTTACGTGACCATACCATTTCAATCGTTTTTCTTCTATGGCATGTACTGCGTCTTTTGTTATTCTCATTCGCGCTCTTATTTCCTCGTTCCTAATCCTATCAGTCCGGGTCACCCTACAACACTTTGTCCAACATTCCATCTCTACCACGTTTATTTTTGATTTATATTTCTTGTTAATGGTCCATGTTTCTGACCCGTATGTCATGATACTTTCAGTGATTGTTCTGTATATTCTGACCTTGTTTGCTTTCGTTATGTGCTTATCCCGTAATATTGAGTTTAACTGTCTGATGCAGGTTCTCGTTTGTCCCAGTCTCGATTTCATTTCTTCTTCGGATGTTGCTTCTCTTGTTATTATGATGCCCAGGTATTTAAATTTTCCAGTTTCCTTTAATTGTTACGTTCTCTTCAATTTCTAGATCTTCTATTTCTCCTGTTTTAGTTGTTGGTATTCCGTCTTATTAAAGTTTATGTCTAGCTCAGCTTTGCCATACTCTTCCTTCAGTTGCCTCACCGTATAGCTGAGATCTTCTTCGTCCTGTGCAATGACGACTTGGTCATCTGCGAAACTCAAGTAGTCGTCTCTTACTGGGACTCCCATACCTTGACATTTATTCTTCCAGTTTTTTAAAGTCTGTTCCAGGTAGATTTTAAACAGTGTCGGAGAGGTTGTACATCCTTGTAGTAGTCCTTTCGTTGTTCTAATTTTAGCCCCTAACTTATTACCAATTTTTTACTTTGTTAATATTATTTTTATATATCGCTTTTTACAGCTTTTATTAATATATATATATATATATATATATATATATATATATATATATATATATATATATATATCAAGGATTTTCTACAGCTGACGCTGTCTTCCTTCTCTCAGCCTTTGATTCCATCCGTTTCTATCTTCCCAGTCTCCATCTGTTAGACCCCTGTCCTCCATAGCCTCGTCCACATCGTCTCTCCACGATCGTCTGGGTCTTCCTCTTTTTCTTTTCCCTATAGGGCTCCACTCCGTTATTTTCTTTATCCACCTATTATCTTCGCTCCGTCTTATGTGTCCAAACCATTTTAATCGTTTTTCTTCAATGGTATTTATTGCGTTATCTTTGGTGTTCATTCTGCTTCTTATTTCTTCATTTGTTATTCTCTCCATATGTATTACTCTACAACATCTTCTCCAATACTCCATCTCTACTGCGTTAATTTTAGATTTATTTCTTTTGTTGATCGTCCATGTTTCTGACCCGTATGTCATTATGCTTTGTTTTATTGATTTGTATAATATGCGTGTTTTGTTTCTCTTTGTAATGTGCTTGTCCCACAGGATCGAATTTAATTGTTTTATGCATGTTCCGCGTCCGCGTTTGTCCTAATCTAGCTTTAATCTCTTCTTCTGATGTTGCGTTTTTTTGAAATGATGGTTCCTAAATATTTAAATTTATCGGTTCCTTTGATTATTGTTTCGTTATCGACTTCTAGATTCTTCAGGTTTATTGCTAATCCTGCTCTAGTGTATTCTTCTTTCATATAACTGAGGTTTTCCTCATCTTGCTCTATGATTACTTGGTCGTCTGCGAAACTTAGAGTATATAAGTAATCTTCTCATATCGGGACTCCCATTCCACTACATTTTTGCTTCCATTTTTTTAATGTTTGTTCGAGGAATATTTTGAATAGTGTGGGGGATGTAGAGCATCCTTGTAATAGGCCTTTTAATGTTTGGAGTCTCTTCTCTATTTTATGTCCTATTTTTATGTTCGCTGTGTTGTTTTCGTAGAGAGCTTTTACTGCGTATATTAGTTCTTTATCAATGCCTATTTCTTTCATTGCGTTCCATAATCTTTGTCTTGGTACTGAGTCATAGGCCTTTCTTATATCTAGGAAGGCTAGTTGAACTTCTCTATTCTTTTGCCAGTTTTTTTTTTCCATTGTTTGTTTTATAGTATATATGTGGTCTATACATGATTTTCCAGCCGTAAAGCCTGCTTGGTCTTCTCCAATTTTTCCTTTTATATTTTCCTCTATGATATTTTTAATAATTTTTCCATACAAACGTCCCATACTCGATATTATGCTTAGACCTCTATAGTTTGTGCATTTTTTCTGCGGTCTCCCATTTTAAATATAGATACTATATAGGCTTTTGACCATTCCTCTGGTATCTTTTCTCCATTTTATCGCTCTGTGGAACATGCTTCTCAGCATTCGATGTAATTTATTAGACCCGTACTTAATCATTTCATTTACCACACCCCCAGGCCCTGCAGATTTATTATTTTTGAGTGTTTTTATTGTCTTCTTTACTTCTTCATAGCTTAGTTTCTATCTCTTTTTTTTCCTTATTCTGTTCTTCTTCAGGGTTCTCTTCCTGGAATTCTTGTCTGTCTTCTGTTAGCAGCTTCTTATAATATTCTTCCCACTCGCTTTCTGGAATATACTCTATATACATCTTCTCTTTATTGTTGGTCCTTAATGCTTTAATTATTCTCCATGACTCTGTGTTTCTAGTTCCTCCTATATACTGTTCTACATGTTCGCACGATTCTTCCCATCTCTCGTTCTTTTCTTTGTTTATCATCCTCCTCGTTTCTGCATTTTTCTCTTTATATTTCTGTAGATCTTCTTCTGATTTTGTATTCAGCCATTTTTCGTATAGTCTTTTTTTCTCCTTTATAGATTCTTTGGTTTTTTCACAGATTCTAATTTTATGTTTCTTATTCTCGTTGTCTTCTTTACCTAATGCTTCTAGGGCCGCCTGTTTGATGCATTCTTTTATGTGGCCATACATCTGTTGGAGGTTGTCGTAGTTAAATTCATTTAATTTTTGATCTAATCGTCGTCTTTATAGGTCTCTTATCGTTTTCGTCTTGCAGTAGGTATATTTTTTATTTTATTTCTTTGTCTGCTTTTATTAATACTTTGTCGATTCCCATGTTTGACATTGCTTTCCAGTGGCGACTTCTAGCAAAAGTAAACCTTAACTATTTGAATAACTGTTTTAACATGATGTGAGAACAACTTACATAATTTACATTTTTTGTAACCAAATCATCGATTTTCGCTTCGAAACTGACCAAACTCAACAATACTGCGTTCAAGAAACGAATATTTCACATTTATAATATCGGCAATGGATAGGTACTTTTATCCCATATTTCGTCAATTTTTAAATGGACATCATCGTTACATTTTGCTAAACCAGCTTTCTAATGAACTAGATGAATGTCCCAAGAAAATTAAATTCAAGTAAAAAAAAAAACACCTGCTAACATGGGAAAAAATTGGTAAAAATACAGCAAATAAAATAAATAATGCTGTCTTGTTTTCAGTTCACTACAACAATTTAATTACCAAAAAAATGGCGTTCCGATCAGTCTTAATATTTGTTGCACACGTTCATATGCAATTTAGATTAGACTAAACAGCAGTCCAAAAAAAGTCAATTGAGCTCGTTACACTTACTGTAAAAAGTATTTTTGTGATACACCATGCAATTTTTAGGTAAAAAAATCAGTTTGTTAACAATTATAAATACGTGCACTCTACTCAGTTCAGATATATAAATTCAATATTCTAATCGCAAGTAGAAGTGCAGTTATATATGGAACGTTGGAAACCGATTTTAATTTGACCGGGTCTAATCCTAAGAACCACGATTTTTTCATCTAATGAAGGTCGTGTAAGAGTCCGTTCGATATTACAATATCTCTTTATTATTTCAGATTTTAACCGAATGGGCATGTAGAGAGAGGTACTTCTCAGATTTTAAATTTTATATATTCTTGAGGGCCCTGTACCAACGTTTTTATTATTATCTCACCAATTTAAAATATCAAGACTGAGATAACATTTTTTGTTAGTGTAATGAAGACAAATTTAATAATTATTTTAGAACAGTGTCCACTACTCAGTATATATCACCAGTAGACCAAACGCGAGTTTCACTAACCATGCTAGCTTCATCAGGAGCGATGACTGACTGAGTGATTGGAGTTAGTCGTCTTTCCTGACATGGTTAGCGAAACGCGCGTCGAGTGCAAAAAAAGTATTTGGTGCAGTGGTGATATATACTGATTTGCGTTACTATGCCAAAGTTTCCACATTCCAATATAGTTAGAACAGTGTGTTTGCAAGGGAAGTATTAGGCAAATTGCTTCACCCCTTTTTCTTCATAATAACTTAAAAAATCTTTTGAATTGACGTAGGATGACGGGATTTCCCATATGAATAGTAAAAAAACGGTTATTTCTAATGAGCCTGTCAGACGTTAATATAACTGTGTAGATGTAAAAGAAATAAATTCCTTTTCGATCTTCTTTTAATACCCATTAGATTAAAGATGAAATTACAAAAAAATTTACAAAAAGCGATTACAATGTATGGTATTTTTATTAAATAAGTCTGTTCTTGTATTGTTTTAGGAAGAGGTAGAATAAATTACATCCAACCAATCGCTATTAGCTTAAACATAATTTTCATACTATACATCATGCTGTGGACAAGTACTCCAGATCCATGTGTAGAAGTATTTTATAGACCATTTGATAGATACAAGATGCGCATCAAACCAATTGAAAAACAGAGATTTCCATTCAGCGAACTTGAACCAAATGATTACAAGAAACTAATTAATTTAACGGATGATTTTAAATTTTTTAATAAATAGTAAAAGACACTGTGATCTGCCCGAGGTGTTTCTATTGGTTTTAGTGAAAATCTGCTGTCAAAAATAGAAACAAACGAGATATGATCAGGGGCACTTGGGGCCATACATATCGAAATATAGTAATTTTATTTATGTTAGGATATAGTAATGACCATGAACTTCAAAAACAAATAAAAACAAGAAAATTCTCTTTGCCAAGATATTATACAAGGCGATATTTTAGATACTTACAAAAACTTAACCTACAAAACGGTTATGAGGTTAAAATTTGCTATTTACCATTGTCCTCAGGCTAAATATATTCTTGCAATAGACGATGACACTTTTGTAAACATGCCTCTACTTGTAAACTTTTTTTAAGAAACGACATATCACCTTTCGGAGCTGAGGAACTGTTTCTATGTAATGATAGGTCTGGAGCACCCGCTGTAAAGAGATAATACATCAAAATGGTACGTTTCAAAAGAAGAATTTCCAGAAGATACATATCCAAGTTATTGTAATGGATGGTACGCTCTATTTTCTCCAGATGTTTGTTTTTAAATTATACAGGGAATCTCAAAAACAGAAAAAATATTTCTTTATTGATGATATCTTTGTTTATGGAATCAGCTGTTAAGGAAGTGCCAGGATTGAGATACACCGATATCAGTTACTATACACTTGCTTTCCGAGATCATCAACGGCTTTTTAATGGCACATTTGATAATTTGAGTATCTTATTTGGGACTACGAATATGTCTCCAGATCTAATAAGGAAATTTTGGGACTATTTTAGGGATAAGCCAGTACCAGTGTCTGTTTACAGAAAAAATAATGGAATATAGAGTTAATGAGAATGGCATAATTGCTTATTATCAACGATTTTAAGTGTTAGTTTCATTATGTAAATATGATTTTATTAACAAGTATTCTTCTTATTATTGTTCAGTTGTCTACTAACTTAAATCATGTACTTGACTATGCTGAAATCTTGTACTATGTTTTTTTGCGTACTCAGTACAAAGTTGTGTAAAATACATTTATTATTTTGCACAAACACATGTATTTACAATGAGTTATTGAAAGTTTAAATTAATTTATAATACAAACAACGAAGTATGTTTCAAAAGTTTTTTTTCCTTGATGGTGGTAACAAAATCAATGTCATTTACTGCATTAATCTGAATTGATGTGGCGAGGAGGGAGAAGTAAGTTACGTCACTTTAGGAAAATACCCGAAGATAATATCTACTAGCTACCAGGACCTTGACATGTGAAAGTGTTGTGGATAAAGGGGCGTTAAGAGGTGCTGTAGAATGGCCTGTAAGAAGTCCCGACCTTACGCGACTCGATTTTTTTTTATGGGGTCATTTGAAAACCAAAACTTACCGAAGTCGACCTAAAACTGTAAAAGATTTACAACAAAGAAGTCAGTATGAAGTAGCACAGATCACCCCGGATTCTCTGCAAAACGCTGTTCAGGCTGCTCATGACAGATTGGGTCATTGCGTCGCTGTTAACGCTAGACATTTTATTGTCAACGTCAGCATGTGCGCCGTATAACACCCTGTAACTTTTATTTAAACATTGTTTTGATACACTGATTAATAAGTGCTGTGGAATCATTATTCCATACATATGGGGCACCCTTTATATATTATATATATATTTATATATATATATAATATATATATATAAATATATATATATATATATATATATATTCATAATGGTGAAACTAACTGGGCATAAAATATTTCGGAGGTTGTGCCTAAGATTGTTCATATGGATGAACCGCGACAGGACTCTATACGGCAGAGAAAAACTTAATAGGGGCAGGCCGAACTTAACACTTTATTATCAAAACATCAGAGGTATTAAAACCAAAATAAAAGACTTAACACTCAGTATATCAGATTGTGATTTTGACGTGGTGGTATTTTCAGAAACTGGCTTAGTGATGATATCTGTGAGGCTGAGATTGGTATATCTGATTATGTATTGTATCGAAAAAAGATCGGTCAAGCCAGACTAGTAACAAAAAAAGTGGGGGGTGGGGTGCTTATATTGCAGCACGAAACTGTTATCAGTTTTGTATGTGCCAAACAACTACCATAGTGTGGAACACTTGTTTGTGTTGTTAATTCGATGTGGTACGGAGAAACTTGTAGTGGGTGCT
>CM032450.1:44829390-44948177 GCA_019049505.1 Pachyrhynchus sulphureomaculatus | reverse complement strand
TAAATACAAAAAAAATGTTAAAAAAAAAAAAAAAAAAAATTGTGAATGTTACAAATCCACTGAGATCAAAAGTGCCGAGTTGGACTCTCTCTACTTTGTTTTATGTTCATCAGTGGTATAGCTATTTAAGCGAGTAACACGTAGGCTGAAAAGTTTTTGGTTCTAGCTACTTAAAACACATTTTTTTTTTTTGCAAAATTTGACCTTATTCCTCAATATAGCGTCCTTCAAGAGCGATACAATTAGTCCAACGCTTTCCTAACATTTCTAATACCTTTCTTGTAAAAGGATTTGTCTTTGCCTTCAAAATAAGCTTCAGTTTTCTGCGATAACTTCTTCACTGGAGCCAAATCTCTTTTTCCGCGAGCAGTTTTTTGAGGTCTGTGAATAGATAATCGTCGCTGGGGGCCAAATTTGGAGAATACACTGGATGGGAAAGTAATTCGAACTTCAATTCATACAATTTTACCATTGTAATCATTGACTTGTGACACGGTGCATTGTCTTGGTCAAAGAACATTTTTCTTGTTCACTTTGGTTCAGTGTGTCTTTGCGATTTCTGCCTTCAAAACGCACGAAATTACTTTATATAATATTTGCTATTGCTTTTCAGTATAGTCGATGAAAATTACTCCATGCGCATCCCAAAATACAGAGGCCAAAACCTTCTAAGCCGACTGTTGTGTCTTTGGTTCGCTTCGGGCGGCTTTCACCTGCTGCTATCCACTCAGCTGAAAGCCGATTTGATTCCGGTATGTAGTGGTGGATCCATGTTTCATCCATTGTCACATATCGCATGAAAAAATCTTTTTTATTGCGCTTATTAAACAAGTACAGCAAACGCCCGGTACCCATTCGAACAGAGCTTTCTTCTGCCTAAATGTTCCTATTTCACGCAATTTCACTTTACGGTCATCCAAAAACAATTTTGTGGATTTTTTTTGATGTTTTCCGGTGTAACTACCTCATTTTTGCCACAACAATTCTCAAAAAAATAATGAGATATTGATTTTAATTTTGGCAATATTTCCTTAAGGAAATATATTTTCTGTTTTCAATATGATTACACAGCCCCACAAAAAAAAATTGGGGTATACTTTTGATGCGATATATCAGATCCGTAGTATTTTGGCCCGCTGATCACGAATCTGACGTCAGAATATCGCCATCACATCTCAATTTTTTCTAACCTCAAAAAATAGGTAAAAATTAAGAAAAATATACTCGTAAAAAATTGATTCAAGCTTTTTCATGAATCCAAAGATGTATTAATATGTATTCGGACACGCTAAGCTAATATTCATCGGTTGGATTGAGCCATACAGTTCTGTTTTCTTTTTAACCTCAATAAATCAGACAGATATAGTGCTTCTCGAATGCAAAAAACGAATTCAAATTAAAATTCAACCGATTCTTACCAAATTTGGTACCCGGGGGTTTTTTGGGTTGCTAATCATGAATCTGAGGTCGGATTTGCAAAATTCAAAATGGCGGATCCTAGATGGCGGACAAAATTTTTAAAAACCAGCCGATTCCTACCAAATTTGGTATACAGTTGGGGAATCCTCAAACCTGATACTCTTAAACCCTAAACCCTGAAACCTTAGACTCCCACACCCTGTAACCTCAAAAAATAGACCTCAATAACCCTGTAACTTTAAAAATGAGACCCAATAAACTCAAAACCAGGACTTTTAAACCATATACTCTCAAATAGTAGACCCTTAAGCCCTAGAATAGACCCGCGCCTAACTTTCCTTTTTTTGGCTGTATCTTGTTCTTTTTTCGGCGAATGACCTATTCAAAGGCTTTCTGCCCAAACGCTTTTGAGGATTTGTTTCTCTTTTTAGCGACCAGCAATAGTCCGCTAGCATATGGTCATCCCATCGTCCTTGATACCGATTTTCTATGATTTTCAGATCTTGGTGAAAAACGTTCCCCTTGCTCCTCACTGTAGTCACCAAGATTATCTGGGAAATCATCGATGTGGGAGTCCAGGAAATGTAATTTTAGATTCATTAAGCAACCTAATGTTTGGAATTTTTTTACCATTTTCTCGACTATTTCTTTGTACTTAGGACTTTTATTATTTCCCAAAAAGTTTGTTGCGACTTCTTTAAAACTAAGCCAAGCAGCTTTTTCAACTTTATTCATTTTAGTAACAAATAATGAATCTTGAAACAATTTTCTTATTTGTGGCCCGTCAGATATGCCTGCCTTAATTTTTAGCTCCAGAAAATTTCGGAAATTTTTTTTGCAAATATTTGAAACATGGGCCGTTTGTACCTAATGCTCTCGTGAATTGCTTCATAAGTCCAAGCTTAATGTGAAGCGGGGGAATAAGAACTTTTCCTGGATCTACCAATGGTGGAAACAATACATTATTTTCACCAGGAGTGAACGATTCTCTTGTTGGCCAAATTTTTTTCTTATAATGACGTTCCCTGTCTCTGCTATTCCACAGACATTTATAACAGGGATAAAGTGTAAACCCTGACTGTTGGCCAAGCAATATTGTTACAATTTTCAGATCTCCACAAATTTTCCAGTTATGATCAGCATATTTTATTTTTATCAAAAGCTGCTTCATTTTTTCATATTGCTCTTCCATAACTGTGGAATGAGCAATCGGAATGGGAGCGTAAACGTTGGTATTATGCAGCAAAAAACTGCCTTAATGCTCCGTTTAGAAGAATCAATGAACAGTCTCCATTCTTCAGGATCGTATGAGTTATTTTGAAATTCATCCATTAGACCTTTTACATCTGTACAATATGAAAGTGACAATTCCTCGTCCATTGTGAAATATTTTCGAAATTCTTCATCTCTGTTTCTATAATAAGAAATCGTAGCTTCTGGCTTAAGTAAATGTCTTTTCTTTAAAAGGGAAGCAAGATGCTCTGAACCATCTTTGGATAAGCCTAAATCTCTGACTAGATCACTAAGTTCTGACTGTGATACGAGTATTGGTTCTGGTTTACGGTTGTATGGTAGAAATTCTTTATCTGTGTCACTAGTATATGATAGGTTGTCACTAGAACATTCATTAGTAACAGTCTCAATGTTTTCGGCATGAACTGATAAGGTGAAATCATGTGTTTCCATAACATCAGCATCAAGTGGTTCAGGAGGCGGAATTAGTTTAGTTGGTCTTGTTACTGTCGAAATATCGTTATAAGTAATAGTGCTTTTATTTTTTCGGTTATGCCTAGATACAACATTCATACAAAAGTAGCAATCATTTTCACTGTATGGTCTATTCCATATTGCTGGTCTGGAATATTTAATCGCCTTCTTATTGATATACAACATTATTTTGCAAGAACTGCAAATGATGTGGGGAACCCAATCTGTATCCTGGTGCTGTATTTCAATGTTAAAACAATCCTTATATAAGGTTTTAATCTTATCCGTTATCGGTGCCCCATTTTACTCAATACGTGTTGACAGCAAATATAACAAAATTAATCACTGTTTTTATCGCACTTATGAAAAGTCCTTGTACCGTGAGACCGTTTTCTTGTAGCATTATACTCTACATGAGCCAAGTCACCCACACATGAAGAGCTATGGTCGCTGGATGACGACGGCTGCGGGCCCGCTTTCCCACCCTGACCAACCGCCGATACTGGGTTTCCGAGTCCCTGCATCGTAATTCTCTTTCTTCTACCTGCCATGACGGCATCTAAGCCGTTATCAAGGACTCTGCCGGCTAGTGGAGTAACACCGTTGCCCACCGTCACCACGTGGAGGTGCCCCTTGAATTTCTCGGCGTTCAAAATCGCGAAAACATCTGCCATCTTGAATTTTGCAAATCCAACCTCAGATTAGCGACACAAAAAATCCCCGTGTACCAAATTTGGTAAGGATCGGTTGAATTTTAATTTGAATTCGTTTTTGCATTCGAGAAGCACTATATCTGTCTGATTTATTGAGGTTAGAAAGAAAACAGAACTGTATGGCTCAATCCAACTGATGAATATTAGCTTAGCGTGTCCGAATACATATTAATACATCTTTGGATTCATGAAAGAGCTTGAATCAATTTTTTAGGAGTATATTTTTTTTAATTTTTACTAATTTTTACCTATTTTTTGAGGTTAGAAAACAATTGAGATGTGATGGCGATATTCTGACGTCAGATTCGTAATCAGCGGGCAAAAAATACTACGGATCTGATATATCGCATCAAAAGTATACCCCCCTTTTTTTTTGTGGGGCTGTGTTATTAGGGCTTTTCTTGGTTTTTGGTTGCCATAATTAACCAATAATTATTTATGGACAAACAATGAGAGGATGAGAGGCTGAAAAGAAGTGCTTGCGAGAAAAATACTAGGCAATTCTCTTTAACAATTATTTTACTAAATGTACAATGGAAATGCTGAAGTATAATATTAGATATTATACAACCGTTTAGTATCTGAAATAGCATAAGTTCTCTGGAAAATGGATCTTGATGATTTACCAGTGTAAAATTTATTTATTTACGGACTTTATTTTTCTGTTGTTTTAGGAAGAAGTAAAATATATTTCATCACACTCATTGTTATTGGATTTGGTATAACTTTCATAATATATACCGTGCTGTGGATTAACACTACAAAAACATGTGTAGATGTGTTCTATAGACCGTTTGAAAGACACAAGATGCGGGTGAAACCGATTAAAAAGCATATATTTCCTTTAAATGAACTTGAGCCAAATGATTACAAGAAATTAATTAATATAACAGATTTTAAGTTTATAATAAATAACGAAAATTATTGCGATATACCAGACATGTTTCTGTTAGTTTTAGTGCCATCTGCAAGCCAAAATACGAGGCAACGAGATGTGATCAGGAAAACTTGGGGGAGTACATATCGCAATATAGTAACTGTATTTCTGCTAGGATCTAATAATGACCATGAGCTTCAATTACAAATAAAGGAAGAAAATGCCATTTTCAAAGATATTGTGCAAGGCAGTATTTTCGATAGTTACAAAAATTTAACTTATAAAACAGTTATGAGCTTAAAGTTTGCTATTTACCATTGTCCTCAGGCTAAATATATTCTTAAAATAGACGATGATTCTTTTGTTAACATGCCTCTGCTTATAAATTTTTTACGAAATGACATATCACCTTTCGGAGCTGAAGATCTTTTTTTATGCAATGATATGACTGGATCACCAGTTTTAAGAGATAATAGATCAAAATGGTATGTCTCAAAAGAAGATTTTGCAGAAGATTGGTATCCAAGTTATTGTTCTGGATGGTACACTATATTTTCTCCAGACGTAGGTTTCAAATTGTACAGGGAGTCTCAGAAACAGCCAAAATATTTGTTTGTAGAAGATGCTTTTGTTTATGGAATAGCCGCCAAAGGGGTACCAGGATTGACACACACCGATATTACCCAGTTTACACTTGCTTTCCGAGATTATCGATTACTTTTTAATGGTACTTTGGATAATATGAATATCATATTTGGAACTCCAAATATGTCTCCAGATTTGATAATTAAGTTCTGGAATTATTTCAGGGATAAACCTGTGCCGGTGTCGGTTTACAGAAGAACTAATAGAATATAACTTGTCAGCAATATTAAATATTAGGTTTATTATGTCAAGAGAAAAAAAATTGTTTCAGTGGTTGTTGTTGGCATTCTTTATCTTTACGAAACTAAGTTATACACTGTCGTGAAATCTCTCTTTATATATGCACAGTAAAAATTACTGTAAAATTTTATTTATTGTTTTATTTATCCACACTGATGCACATGTGTATATATGTGTTTTAATAGGAACTTGACAAATAACAACAAAATGTTTCTAAAAAAAAACTTGTGATCGTTACAAACTCTAACCCATTAAGGTCAAAAGTGCCGAGTCGGACTCTCTCTACTCTGTTTTAAGTTTATCGTGGTAAAGCTATTTAAATATTCAAATACTACCGATGAACAAGGTCGTGAAACCGAATCATTTTCAATCAATTGTGGCTTATTGACGAAACCAACACGGATCCCTGATCGAGACGGGAAGTTCGCCAGTCTTCTTGATCTGTTTCTAACCACCAATCCGGAGATTTACACAGTGAGCGTAAATCCGCCATTAGGTTCTTCGGACCATAAACTATTATCGACATCGAGTATCCTACCAATCAGTGACAGAGAGGCGCCTAAACCGCGCAATATTTGGCACTACAAATCTGCTAAATGGGAAGATCTCATGGAATATTTTCGAACTTTCCCTTGGTTAGACGTTTGTTTTCGATCCGATGACCCATCTGACTGCGCCAAGGAGGTTTCCGATGTTATATTGGCCGGTATGGAGGCTTACATCCCTTTTTCGAAGAAATGCCCTTCCAATGGCAAGCCTTGGTTTGACCGAAAATGCAAAGAAGCTGTTGCTTCTAAACATCTTGCATACCGACATTGGCGTGAAAATCAACACCATAAATCGTAACGCCTTTGTTCGTGCCAGGAACAGATGCAAAGAAATTATCGACGAAACCAAGGAGGCACACAATCAACGGATTAGAAACAAACTTCTCGCTTGTCTCAACAATTCCAGGTCCTTTTGGTCAGTCGCTAAGGCAGTTAGTCAAAATTTCACCAAATCCACCATACCACCACTCACACGGCCAGATAATTCTATTGCAACGACACCTGTTGAGAAAGCGAACTTGTTGGGTGAACTCTTTGCTTCACATTCTACTGTCGATTTCCAGGGAAAAGCACCACCTAATATTCCAATAGTGCAGCCAAGGATGCCCGATATTGTTTTCAGGCAGCGTATCATAAAACGTATTTTGATGAAGCTAGACACTAAAAAGGCTTCTGGCGCTGACGGAATACCTGCCATAGTTCTCAAAAACTGTGCGAGGGAACTAACATCAGTTTTCTGTAGACTTTTCAACCTATCTGACAGAAAGGGAATATTTCCTTCCTGCTGGAAATGTGCCACAGTTCAGCCAATACCTAAAAAAGGCAAGAAGACCTTGCCAAATAACTACCGACCAATCGCACTGCTTTCAATAATATCGAAAGTCATGGAAAAGGCTATCAATCAGCATCTTCTAAAATATCTTGAAGGATTCAACATTATTAGCGATCACCAATATAGCTTTCGTAAAAATAGATCAACAGGAGATCTCCTAACTTATGTAACACATGTTTGGAATAACGCAATTGAACACTTTGGAGAATCTCGAGCGGTTGCTCTTGACATATCCAAGGCATTCGACCGTGTTTGGCACGATGGGCTGTTGGCTAAGCTACGTTTTTATGGTATGTTTGAAAAGTTCTGTTTGTGGCTCTCATGTTTCCTCAGAGAGCATTCTTTGCGAGTGGCAGTCGACGGATTTCTTTCTAACACCTTCACTATCAACGCCGGTGTACCCCAAGGCTCCATACTGTCTCCTACTCTCTTTCTCATTTATATTAACGATCTGCTGGAAAAGACCGAGAACCCAATCTACAGCTTTGCAGATGACAGTACAATTATCTCTTCATTCACTTTGAACGCTACTCAGACGAATATCTGCAGACAGCAGGAAGTCATTCAACTTAACAAAGACCTGGAAGAAATTCTATCTTGGGGTGACAGTAACCAAGTGGAATTTAACGCTACAAAAACCCAGGCGGCAGTTTTTTCTAAAAAAAGTTAACGTTGCTGAACCCGACATAGTTATGTCGGGGCACTCCATTCCTCTAAAATCGTCATTCAAATTGTTGGGCGTTAATTTGGGAGCAAATATGTCCTGGCATGAAACATGTTGCAGGCATAGCAAGGAGAGCTTCTCAGAAGTTGGGAATATTATTTCGAACCAGAAAGCTTTACACTTCACAACAACTGTTAATTCTTTACAAAGCTCAAATTCGACCAACTATGGAAACTGCTACTGCTCCCAAACATACATTGCATTTGTTGGATTCTATTCAGAGAAGAGCTGTTCGTCTGATTGGAGACCCGGAACTGACAGGTGGCCTTGATTCGCTGGAACATCGAAGAACGGTTGGCGATTTGAGCCTATTCTACAAGTATTTCCATGGAAAGTGTTCAAAGGATGTGGCCCGTTTAATTCCTCCCAGAGCGGTGCATGTTAGAAGTACACGTCACGCTAATACTTCACATCTGTATGAGGTTCAGCTTGTTACTCCTCGTACAACGCTTTTCAAGCAGTCATTTATATGGAGAACATCATCCCTTTGGAATAATTTGCCCAGGACTGTTTCCCTACACGGAGGGTGAATTATTTTCCCCACATTACTGCGCGTCGACAAAACAAGTTTTTTTTATTTGTCTATAATTAAATATTTAGGTAGTAAATATTTGTTTTACACTTTTATTACCAGATTCTAGAATGTGTTAAATTGATTTATTAGCTATTAGGTAGCTAAGCTGCTATAACTATTATATATTACTGACTAAGACAAAAAGGGGAAAATACATATTGGATTTTAAGATATATACATGTCAGGGACCTGATTAACTTAGCCTAGGTAAGAATTTACCACATTAACTACTGTGGGACCAAAGAGCATGATGAGGCGCCTGGATGCAAGAAGTTCCGGAGGTAGAATGGCCCCCCGTTCGGATCTCCGGGTAGGGGCTGGTTCGGAGGCGTCGACTTGCAGACATCATAATTTTAAGATAGATTTTTGCAACATACGAGGTATAAACTCGAACATAAATTCAGTGCATCAACACCTGCAATCAGATAAACCTCATGTACTCGCTCTATGTGAAACCAAGGTCAGTCCATCGACCAGCACGGTCAACTATCTTTATCCTGGGTACGACTTCTATTCCCGATTTAGGCGTAACTTTGGAATCTGTCTTTTTGTCAGAAGCGACCTCTCTTGTCAACGAGAAGAAGCTCTGGAGCCCCCAAACTTTGATGTTATGTGGTTAAAAATAACGACTCAACAAACCACAAGGTTCATCTGTATCCTGTATCGACCACCAAGTGATACCAATTTTCGAACACTTTTCGCTTCTCTTGCAGACACCATCGATCATTTACAAAGTAACTATCCAAGTGCCGAAATTGCCATCCTGGGCGACTTTAATGTCCACAATATCAACTGGCTCAAATATTCAAATACTACCGACGAACAGGGTCGTGAAGCTGAATCATTCTCAATCAGTTATGGCTTAACTCAGCTTATGGACGAACCAACACGGATCCCTGATCGAGACGGGGAGTTCGCCAGTCTTCTTGATCTGTTTTTAACCACCAATCCGGAGATTTACACGGTCACCGTAAATCCGCCGTTAGGTTCTTCCGACCATAAACTGCTTTCGACATCGAGTATCCTGCCAATCAGTGACAGAGAGGCGCCTAGGCCGCGCAAGATTTGGCACTACAAATCTGCTAAATGGGAAGATCTCATGGAATACTTTCGAACTTTCCCTTGGATGGACGTTTGTTTTCGATCCGATAACCCATCTGACTGCGCCAGGGAAGTCTCCGATGTTATTTTGGCTGGTATGGAAGCTTACATCCCTTTTTCGAAGAAATGCTCCTCCAACGGCAAGCCTTGGTTCGACCGAAAATGCAAAGAAGCTGTTGCTTCTAAACATATTGCCTACCGACAATGGCGTGAAAATCCTAACACCTTAAATCGAAACATCTTTGTTCATGCCCGGAACAGATGCAAGGGAATTATCGACGAAACCAAGGAGGCACACAATCAACGAATTAGAAACAAACTTCTCGTTTGTCCCAACAATTCCAGGTCCTTTTGGGCAGTCGCTAAGGCAGTTAGTCAAAATTTTACCAAATCCACCATACCACCACTCACACGGCCAGATAATTCCATTGCAACCACACCTGTTGAGAGAGCGAACTTGTTGGCTGAACTCTTTGCTTCACATTCTACTGTCGATTTCCAAGGAAAAACACCACCTACTATTCCCATATTGCAGTCAAAGATGCCCGATGTTGTCTTCAGACAGCGCATCATAAAGCGTATTTTAATGAAGCTAGACACCAAGAAGGCTTCTGGCGCTGACGGAATACCTGCCATAGTTCTCAAAAACTGTGCAAGGGAACTAACACCAGTTTTCTGTAGACTTTTTAACCTATCCTACAGAAAGGGAATATTTCCGTCCTGCTGGAAATGTGCCACGGTTCAGCCGATACCTAAAAAAGGTAAGAAGACCTTACCAAATAACTACCGACCAGTTGCACTGCTTTCAATAATATCGAAAGTCATGGAAAAGGTTATCAATGAGCATCTTCTAAAGTATCTTGAACGATTCAATATTATTAGCGATCACCAATATGGTTTTCGTAAACATAGATCAACAGGAGATCTTCTGACTTATGTAACACATGTTTGGAACAACGCAATTGAACACTTTGGAGGATCTCGAGCGGTTGCTCTTGACATATCCAAGGCATTCGACCGTGTTTGGCACGATGGACTGTTGGCTAAGTTGCGCTCTTATGGTATGTCTGAAAGGTTCTGTTTGTGGCTCTCATGTTTCCTCAGAGAGCGTTCTTTACGAGTGGCGGTCGACGGATTTCTTTCTAACACCCTCACTATCAACGCCGGTGTGCCCCAGGGCTCCATACTGTCTCCTACTCTCTTTCTCATTTACATTAACGATCTGCTGGAAAAGACCGGGAATCCAATCTATAGCTTTGCAGATGACAGTACGCTTGTCTCTTCATTCACCTTGAACGCTCGGACATCGGCTGCTCAGGCGAATATCCGCAGACAGCAGGAGGTCGTTCAACTTAACAAAGACCTGGAAGAAATTCTATCTTGGGGTGACAGTAACCAAGTGAAATTTAACGCTACAAAAACCCAAGCGGCAGTTTTTTCTAAAAAAGTTAACGTTGCTGAACCCGACATAGTTATGTCGGGGCACTCCATTCCCCTAGCATCGTCGCTCAATTTGTTGGGCGTTAGTTTGGGAGCAAATATGTCTTGGCATGAACATGTTGCAGGCATAGCAAGGAGAGCTTCTCAAAAGTTGGGAATATTATTTAGAACCAGAAAGCTTTACACCCCACAGCAACTGTTAATTCTTTACAAAGCCCAAATTCGACCAACTATGGAATACTGCTCCCACGTTTGGGGCTCCGCTCCCAAACATACACTGCATTTGTTGGATTCTGTTCAGAGAAGAGCGGTCCGTCTGATTGGGGACCCGGAATTGACCGGCGGCCTTGATTCGCTGGAACATCGAAGAACGGTTGGCGACTTGAGTCTGTTCTACAAGTATTTTCATGGAAAGTGTTCGAAGGATGTAGCCCGCTTAATTCCTCCCAAAGCGGTGCATGTTAGAAATACACGTCGCGCTGGTGCTTCGCATCCGTATGAGGTTCAGCTTGTTACTCCGTTATATGGAGAACGTCATCCCTTTGGAATAATTTGCCCAGCGCTGTGTTTCCCACCGAGTACAATTTACAGCGATTCAAGAACAACGTGAATCGCTTTTTCCGCACTCGTGCCGCTCCTGGAGCGCTTTAGGGACTTCCCTGCAGCACGTGTGCTAGACCAATAAAAAAAAAAAAAAAAAAAAAAAAATTCATTTTATTTAAAAACCAGTCTGGGTATGGAACACTAATTGCGCAAGTCCCACTTGCACTTGACCGAGGTTTTTTTATTATAACTATCTCGCCAATTTATAATTTCGAGTTGTAATACTGAGATAATGTTTTTTATTAGTGTAATAAAGTTAAATTTAATAATGATTTTAGAACAGAGTGCAAGGGAAGTATTAGGCAAATCGCTTTACCGACTTTTTCTTTATAACTTAAAGAATCTCTTGAACTGACGTAGATGACGATCGTGATTTTGTAGCATGTTATAGTATGCCATCATTTTTTTTTTATGAGTATGGTATTCGAACTGCAGGAAAATCTCTAAAGCGTTGCAGGAGCGACGGGTATGCCGAAAAGCGATTCACGTTGAATTTAATAGCTTTTTGAAGTTATTTACGGCTTGATAAAATGTCTTCCCATATGGATACCAAAAAATCGGTCAAGGCGAGATGGACTTGCGCAATTAGTGTCCCGTGCCGTGGTTTTCTTTAAAATAAAAATTAATTACCTAATACCCAATAAATGAATCTAACTCAATCTAGAATTTACTAGTAAAAGTTTAAAACAAATATTTATCACCTAAATATTTGTTTAATTATAAACAAACAAAATAAAATTATTTTGTCTACGGTACATATCCGTTGGTCACCAGCCATCATAACATTACTGATTGCACCGAATGCGTATTGATATTTCATAGTTCTTACTCCCGGTTTCCATACGTTCACCATTCTGTCATGCCACATAGTAAACGTAATGCATTCGTGATAATTTTCATTCAATCTACACTTTATATAGAATATTCCAGAATTTTTTCAAAATCTTTTGATCAGTACTTTTCGAGATAACAAGGAGGGACATCGATTTTTTGCAATTTATGTAAGGAAAAGCGTGTACAAGTATTATGCCATATATATTTTTTCACTCGTGTTTTTACAAGTTTCACTCAATGAGCTGGCATATATTTTTTTTTCACTTCCGATTTCACCTCCCATATACAGATAACTCAACAAACGTCACGCAGTCGTGAAAATTTTCGCTCAATCTACACTTTACGAAGAAAATTCTAGAATTTTTAAAAAATTTTTTGATCATCACTTTTCGAGAACGGGTAGGGGACAGAGATTTTTGGTAATTTTTTTAAATAACACTAAGTGTGCGAAAGTATTTCATCATATATATTTTTGAACTAACAAGTTTTTATTTGACACCCCACCCGATGACTTTGGAAAAAAAAATCATTTCTCCCCACAAGCTAAGCCCTTAAGTAAAAATTAAACTTTCAAAACTACACGACTCTAATTGGGCCATTAATTTTTATATTTGTGGCAAATTTCAACTTTATATGTCAAATAATTTCAGAGAAAATCAGGTGTGACCCACGGACACCGAAATGATCCCATAATCCGTACAGAACATTAAAAACAAGTGGTTATTTCCAATGCATCGGTCAGATGTTAATATAACTGGTACGGATGTAAAAGAAATAATAGTTCTCATTGGATTAACGATGAAAAGACAGAGAATGATTTTTTTAAAATATTTAATTATAAAAACGATTGCTATATATTTCTATTAACTAACTTTTTTTTTTGTATTGTTTTAGGAGGAGGTAGAATATATTACATCAAGCCAATTGCTATTGGCTTAAGCATAATTTTCATAGTATACTTTATATTAAACGCAATGCTTTGGACACGTATTACAGACCCATGTGAAGAGGTATTTTATAGACCATTCGAAAAATACAAGATGCGCGTCAAACCAATTGAAAAACAGACATTTCCATTAAATGAACTTGAGCCAAATGATTACAAGAAACTAATTAATTTACCGGATTTTAAATTTTTAATAAATAATAAAAGATACTGCGATCTGCCCGAAGTGTTTCTATTGGTTTTAGTGAAATCTGCTGTTAAAAATAAAAACAGACGAGATACGATCAGGGAAACTTGGGGCCGTACATATGGAAGTATAGTAATTTTATTTATGTTAGGCTATAGTAATGACAATAAGCTTCAAAAACGAATAAAAGAAGAAAATTATCTTTACGAAGATATTATACAGGGCGATATTTTAGATACCTACAAAAATTTAACCTACAAAACAGTTATGACTTTAAAATTTGCTATTTACCATTGTCCTCAAGCTAAATATATTCTTACAATAGACGATGACACTTTTGTAAACATGCCTCTACTTGTAAACTTTTTAAGAAATGACATATCACCTTTCGGAGCTGAAGAACTTTTTCTATGTAATGACATGACTGGATTTCCTCCAATAAGGGAGAATACATCAAAATGGTATGTTTCAAAAGAAGAATTTCCAGACGATGTTTTATCCAAGTTATTGTTCTGGATGGTTCACTCTATTTTCTCCAGATGTTTGTTTTAAATTATACAGAGAATCCCAAAAACAAAAAAAAAATCTTTTTTATTGATGATGTCTTTGTTTATGGAATGGTTGCTAAGGGAGTGCCAGGATTGACACACACCAATATCCGTTACTATACACTTGCTTATCGAAATTATCAACTGCTTTTTAATGGCACATTTGATAATCTGAACATTTTATTTGGGACTATGGATATGTCTCCAGATCTAATAAGGAAATTTTGGGACTATTTTAGGGATAAGCCAGTACCAGTGTCTGTTTACAGAAAAAATAATGGAATATAGAGTTAATGAGAACGACATAATTTCTTATTACCAATCATACTAAATGTCAGTTTCAATAAGTAAATATGATTGTTTAACAATTATTCTTGTTATTATTGCTCAGTTGTCTACTAATTTAAGTAAGATTTTTTATGCGTACTCAGTGAAAAGTTGAATAAAATTTATTTATTATTCGGCACAAACACATGTAGTTACACTGAGTTATTGAAAGACGAAATTAATTTAATAATACAAACAACGAACTATATTTGAAAAGTCAATTCCATCAATTTCATTTACTGTAATAATCCGACTTAATAGGTTACGTCACTTACACAGTGCAACACATAAAATGTAAACTAAATTCTGACTTTAGTTTCTGGAAGTGCCCACCCAAACTGGCAAAACCTTATTTGGGTTTTGATAGTTTAGTTCGATTTTTTTTTGCCATCATCAATTTTTTTGCTCGAGCTTTGGTTTTGCATGGCTATATCTCGTAAATTATTGGGAATTTCTCAATGCAATCTTCAGACGAAATGTTCTTCACACCAAAATACACAATTTTTGTGAACATGTCGAGGCCAGATTTTCACTCTTTCGGGGTGTTTTTAGTGCAGAAAGTCCGAAAAAATGCCATTTTTTCACATTTTCGACCATAACTCACAAACCGCGCATATTTTAGCATAACTGTCTTCGACAAAAATGTTTTCTGCATCAACACGAGTAACTTTGCTGAACATTGCAATAACCTCCAATCGATCCTTATAGTTCTTTTGGCCATTGTAAGGAATTTCGCCACCAAATAGTACATTTCACACCAAAATTTCAGCTTTCATTAGCAAATATATCTTTTTTTGTGTTAAAGTTTATTTCGCAAATTTTTATCCATTTTATAGACCTATTGAAAATTCAAAATTTTAAAAAAGGCAAAAAAAACGTATAATCAATTTTAAACACACGAAAAATTGACAACGTTTAATTACTGAGTTCCTACTGTGCAACAATCCTTACCAACACTAGTGTGGAATTAGCGCGCACTGTGCTAGTATTGGTACAGTGCCATATACTTAACATGCGCACGTGTTAGATATATGGTACTGTACCAATACTAGCACAGTGCGCGTCAATTCCATAATACACACAAGCGATTTCCCGTTCAAATGTGTGTGTATTTATTCCAGCGTGTGTGTGTTTGTACCACAGCAGTTCACAAACACGCTGTCTCCCTTCTCTCAACCTCGCGTTCCATTCTTTTCGATCTTCCCAGTCTCCTTCCTGTAACCCTCTGTTTTCCATTGCCTCATCGACGTCATCCCGCGATGAGCGCCTTGGTCTTCCCCTCTTTCTTTTTCCAATTGGACTCCATTCTGTGATTTTCTTAATCCACCTTCTGTCGTCGTTTCTCTTTACGTGACCATACCATTTCAATCGTTTTTCTTCTATGGCATGTACTGCGTCTTTTGTTATACTCATTCGCGCTCTTATTTCCTCGTTCCTAATCCTATCAGTCCGGGTCACCCTACAACACTTTGTCCAACATTCCATCTCTACCACGTTTATTTTTGATTTATATTTCTTGTTAATGGTCCATGTTTCTGACCCGTATGTCATGATACTTTCAGTGATTGTTCTGTATATTCTGACCTTGTTTGCTTTCGTTATGTGCTTATCCCGTAATATTGAGTTTAACTGTCTGATGCAGGTTCTCGTTTGTCCCAGTCTCGATTTCATTTCTTCTTCGGATGTTGCTTCTCTTGTTATTATGATGCCCAGGTATTTAAATTTTCCAGTTTCTTTAATTGTTACGTTCTCTTCAATTTCTAGATCTTCTATTTCTCCTGTTTTAGTTGTTGGTATTCCGTCTTATTAAAGTTTATGTCTAGCTCAGCTTTGCCATACTCTTCCTTCAGTTGCCTCACCGTATAGCTGAGATCTTCTTCGTCCTGTGCAATGACGACTTGGTCATCTGCGAAACTCAAGTAGTCGTCTCTTACTGGGACTCCCATACCTTGACATTTATTCTTCCAGTTTTTTAAAGTCTGTTCCAGGTAGATTTTAAACAGTGTCGGAGAGGTTGTACATCCTTGTAGTAGTCCTTTCGTTGTTCTAATTTTAGCCCCTAACTTATTACCAATTTTTACTTTGTTAATATTATTTTTATATATCGCTTTTACAGCTTTTATTTATATATATATATATATATATATATATATATATATATATATATATATATATATATATATATATATATATCAAGGATTTTCTACAGCTGACGCTGTCTTCCTTCTCTCAGCCTTTGATTCCATCCGTTTCTATCTTCCCAGTCTCCATCTGTTAGACCCCTGTCCTCCATAGCCTCGTCCACATCGTCTCTCCACGATCGTCTGGGTCTTCCTCTTTTTCTTTTCCCTATAGGGCTCCACTCCGTTATTTTCTTTATCCACCTATTATCTTCGCTCCGTCTTATGTGTCCAAACCATTTTAATCGTTTTTCTTCAATGGTATTTATTGCGTTATCTTTGGTGTTCATTCTGCTTCTTATTTCTTCATTTGTTATTCTCTCCATATGTATTACTCTACAACATCTTCTCCAATACTCCATCTCTACTGCGTTAATTTTAGATTTATTTCTTTTGTTGATCGTCCATGTTTCTGACCCGTATGTCATTATGCTTTGTATTATTGATTTGTATAATATGCGTGTTTTGTTTCTCTTTGTAATGTGCTTGTCCCACAGGATCGAATTTAATTGTTTTATGCATGTCCGCGTCCGCGTTTGTCCTAATCTAGCTTTAATCTCTTCTTCTGATGTTGCGTTTTTTGAAATGATGGTTCCTAAATATTTAAATTTATCGGTTCCTTTGATTATTGTTTCGTTATCGACTTCTAGATTCTTCAGGTTTATTGCTAATCCTGCTCTAGTGTATTCTTCTTTCATATAACTGAGGTTTTCCTCATCTTGCGCTATAATTACTTGGTCGTCTGCGAAACTTAGAGTATATAAGTAATCTTCTCATATCGGGACTCCCATTCCACTACATTTTTGCTTCCATTTTTTTAATGTTTGTTCGAGGAATATTTTGAATAGTGTGGGGGATGTAGAGCATCCTTGTAATAGGCCTTTTAATGTTTGGAGTCTCTTCTCTATTTTATGTCCTATTTTTATGTTGGCTGTGTTGTTTTCGTAGAGAGCTTTTACTGCGTATATTAGTTCTTTATCAATGCCTATTTCTTTCATTGCGTTCCATAATCTTTGTCTTGGTACTGAGTCATAGGCCTTTCTTATATCCAGGAAGGCTAGTTGAACTTCTCTATTCTTTGCCAGTTTTTTTTCCATTGTTTGTTTTATAGTATATATGTGGTCTATACATGATTTTCCAGCCGTAAAGCCTGCTTGGTCTTCTCCAATTTTTCCTTTTATATTTTCCTCTATGATATTTTTAATAATTTTTCCATACAAACGTCCCATACTCGATATTATGCTTAGACCTCTATAGTTTGTGCATTTTCTGCGGTCTCCCATTTTAAATATAGATACCATATAGGCTTTTGACCATTCCTCTGGTATCTTTTCTCCATTTATCGCTCTGTGGAACATGCTTCTCAGCATTCGATGTAATTTATTAGACCCGTACTTAATCATTTCATTTACCACACCCCCAGGCCCTGCAGATTTATTATTTTTGAGTGTTTTTATTGTCTTCTTTACTTCTTCATAGCTTAGTTCTATCTCTTTTTTTTTTCCTTATTCTGTTCTTCTTCAGGGTTCTCTTCCTGGAATTCTTGTCTGTCTTCTGTTAGCAGCTTCTTATAATATTCTTCCCACTCGCTTTCTGGAATATACTCTATATACATCTTCTCTTTATTGTTGGTCCTTAATGCTTTAATTATTCTCCATGACTCTGTGTTTCTAGTTCCTCCTATATACTGTTCTACATGTTCGCACGATTCTTCCCATCTCTCGTTCTTTTCTTTGTTTATCATCCTCCTCGTTTCTGCATTTTTCTCTTTATATTTCTGTAGATCTTCTTCTGATTTTGTATTCAGCCATTTTTCGTATAGTCTTCTTTTCTCCTTTATAGATTCTTTGGTTTATTCACAGATTCTAATTTTATGTTTCTTATTCTCGTTGTCTTCTTTACCTAATGCTTCTAGGGCCGCCTGTTTGATGCATTCTTTTATGTGGCCATACATCTGTTGGAGGTTGTCGTAGTTAAATTCATTTAATTTTTGATCTAATCGTCGTCTTTATAGGTCTCTTATCGTTTCGTCTTGCAGTAGGTATATTTTTTATTTTATTTCTTTGTCTGCTTTTATTAATACTTTGTCGATTCCCATGTTTGACATTGCTTTCCAGTGGCGACTTCTAGCAAAAGTAAACCTTAACTATTTGAATAACTGTTTTAACATGATGTGAGAACAACTTACATAATTTACATTTTTTGTAACAAAATCATCGATTTTCGCTTCGAAACTGACCAAACTCAACAATACTGCGTTCAAGAAACGAATATTTCACATTTATAATATCGGCAATGGATAGGTACTTTTATCCCATATTTCGTCAATTTTTAAATGGACATCATCGTTACATTTTGCTAAACCAGCTTTCTAATGAACTAGATGAATGTCCCAAGAAAATTAAATTCAAGTAAAAAACACCTGCTAACATGGGAAAAATTGGTAAAAATACAGCAAATAAAATAAATAATGCTGTCTTGTTTTCAGTTCACTACAACAATTTAATTACCAAAAAAATGGCGTTCCGATCAGTCTTAATATTTGTTGCACACGTTCATATGCAATTTAGATTAGACTAAACAGCAGTCCAAAAAAGTCAATTGAGCTCGTTACACTTACTGTAAAAAGTATTTTTGTGATACACCATGCAATTTTTAGGTAAAAAAATCAGTTTGTTAACAATTATAAATACGTGCACTCTACTCAGTTCAGATATATAAATTCAATATTCTAATCGCAAGTAGAAGTGCAGTTATATATGGAACGTTGGAAACCGATTTTAATTTGACCGGGTCTAATCCTAAGAACCACGATTTTTCATCTAATGAAGGTCGTGTAAGAGTCCGTTCGATATTACAATATCTCTTTATTATTTCAGATTTTAACCGAATGGGCATGTAGAGAGAGGTACTTCTCAGATTTTAAATTTTATATATTCTTGAGGGCCCTGTACCAACGTTTTTATTATTATCTCACCAATTTAAAATATCAAGACTGAGATAACATTTTTTGTTAGTGTAATGAAGACAAATTTAATAATTATTTTAGAACAGTGTCACTACTCAGTATATATCACCAGTAGACCAAACGCGAGTTTCACTAACCATGCTAGCTTCATCAGGAGCGATGACTGACTGAGTGATTGGAGTTAGTCGTCTTTCCTGACATGGTTAGCGAAACGCGCGTCGAGTGCAAAAAAAAGTATTTGGTGCAGTGGTGATATATACTGATTTGCGTTACTATGCCAAAGTTTCCACATTCCAATATAGTTAGAACAGTGTGTTTGCAAGGGAAGTATTAGGCAAATTGCTTCACCCCCTTTTTCTTCATAATAACTTAAAAAATCTTTTGAATTGACGTAGGATGACGGGATTTCCCATATGAATAGTAAAAAAAACGGTTATTTCTAATGAGCCTGTCAGACGTTAATATAACTGTGTAGATGTAAAAGAAATAAATTCCTTTTCGATCTTCTTTTAATACCCATTAGATTAAAGATGAAATTACAAAAAAATTTACAAAAAGCGATTACAATGTATGGTATTTTTATTAAATAAGTCTGTTCTTGTATTGTTTTAGGAAGAGGTAGAATAAATTACATCCAACCAATCGCTATTAGCTTAAACATAATTTTCATAGTATACATCATGCTGTGGACAAGTACTCCAGATCCATGTGTAGAAGTATTTTATAGACCATTTGATAGATACAAGATGCGCATCAAACCAATTGAAAAACAGAGATTTCCATTCAGCGAACTTGAACCAAATGATTACAAGAAACTAATTAATTTAACGGATTTCAAATTTTTAATAAATAGTAAAAGACACTGTGATCTGCCCGAGGTGTTTCTATTGGTTTTAGTGAAATCTGCTGTCAAAAATAGAAACAAACGAGATATGATCAGGGGCACTTGGGGCCATACATATCGAAATATAGTAATTTTATTTATGTTAGGATATAGTAATGACCATGAACTTCAAAAACAAATAAAACAAGAAAATTCTCTTTGCCAAGATATTATACAAGGCGATATTTTAGATACTTACAAAAACTTAACCTACAAAACGGTTATGAGGTTAAAATTTGCTATTTACCATTGTCCTCAGGCTAAATATATTCTTGCAATAGACGATGACACTTTTGTAAACATGCCTCTACTTGTAAACTTTTTAAGAAACGACATATCACCTTTCGGAGCTGAGGAACTGTTTCTATGTAATGATAGGTCTGGAGCACCCGCTGTAAGAGATAATACATCAAAATGGTACGTTTCAAAAGAAGAATTTCCAGAAGATACATATCCAAGTTATTGTAATGGATGGTACGCTCTATTTTCTCCAGATGTTTGTTTTAAATTATACAGGGAATCTCAAAAACAGAAAAAATATTTCTTTATTGATGATATCTTTGTTTATGGATCAGCTGTTAAGGAAGTGCCAGGATTGAGATACACCGATATCAGTTACTATACACTTGCTTTCCGAGATCATCAACGGCTTTTTAATGGCACATTTGATAATTTGAGTATCTTATTTGGGACTACGAATATGTCTCCAGATCTAATAAGGAAATTTTGGGACTATTTTAGGGATAAGCCAGTACCAGTGTCTGTTTACAGAAAAAATAATGGAATATAGAGTTAATGAGAATGGCATAATTGCTTATTATCAACGATTTTAAGTGTTAGTTTCATTATGTAAATATGATTTTATTAACAAGTATTCTTCTTATTATTGTTCAGTTGTCTACTAACTTAAATCATGTACTTGACTATGCTGAAATCTTGTACTATGTTTTTTGCGTACTCAGTACAAAGTTGTGTAAAATACATTTATTATTTTGCACAAACACATGTATTTACAATGAGTTATTGAAAGTTTAAATTAATTTATAATACAAACAACGAAGTATGTTTCAAAAGTTTTTTTTCCTTGATGGTGGTAACAAAATCAATGTCATTTACTGCATTAATCTGAATTGATGTGGCGAGGAGGGAGAAGTAAGTTACGTCACTTAGGAAAATACCCGAAGATAATATCTACTAGCTACCAGGACTTGACATGTGAAAGTGTTGTGGATAAAGGGGCGTTAAGAGGTGCTGTAGAATGGCCTGTAAGAAGTCCCGACCTTACGCGACTCGATTTTTTTTTATGGGGTCATTTGAAAACCAAAACTTACCGAAGTCGACCTAAAACTGTAAAAGATTTACAACAAAGAAGTCAGTATGAAGTAGCACAGATCACCCCGGATTCTCTGCAAAACGCTGTTCAGGCTGCTCATGACAGATTGGGTCATTGCGTCGCTGTTAACGCTAGACATTTTATTGTCAACGTCAGCATGTGCGCCGTATAACACCCTGTAACTTTTATTTAAACATTGTTTTGATACACTGATTAATAAGTGCTGTGGAATCATTATTCCATACATATGGGGCACCCTTTATATATATATATATATATATATATATATATATATATATATATATATATATATATATATATATATATATTCATAATGGTGAAACTAAACTGGGCATAAAATATTTCGGAGGTGTGCCTAAGATTGTTCATATGGATGAACCGCGACAGGACTCTATACGGCAGAGAAAAAACTTAATAGGGGCAGGCCGAACTTAACACTTTATTATCAAAACATCAGAGGTATTAAAACCAAAATAAAAGACTTAACACTCAGTATATCAGATTGTGATTTTGACGTGGTGGTATTTTCAGAAACTTGGCTTAGTGATGATATCTGTGAGGCTGAGATTGGTATATCTGATTATGTATTGTATCGAAAAGATCGGTCAAGCCAGACTAGTAACAAAAAAAGTGGGGGTGGGGTGCTTATTGCAGCACGAAACTGTTATCAGTTTTGTATGTGCCAAACAACTACCATAGTGTGGAACACTTGTTTGTGTTAATTCGATGTGGTACGGAGAAACTTGTAGTGGGTGCTGTGTACTTGCCGCCACCCATTAAAGTGGATGCTGTTCAGGCTCACTGCTGTGCGATAGAGGAGATCATTCAAGAGTATACCAGCAATAATATATGTGTCCTAGGTGACTATAACTTGCCTCATGTAGAATGGACTAGTGACAGTTTTGGAAGTTCAGCCATTAGCCATGGTGGGGACGTTGTGAGGCTACTTAGTGACTGTTTCTCTTATAATCAGTTATTCCAAGTGAACGAAATTAGTAATGCGAATGGTGTGAAATTAGATCTGGTGGTAACACGAGACAGTAGAACATCTGTTCGGGTGGCACTGGAGAGTCTGCTGCCCTGCGACCGGCCCCATTCTTCCCTTATGGTTGATGTGCTGCTTAATGACTATCCTGAGCTTTTGCACTATGATTTCAGTTTCTATGACTTTAAGCGTGCGGACTATAATATGTTAAATAATTATTATCACTCAGTGGACTGGGAATATGTCTTGGGTGGTATTGCGGATGTAAATGCTGCAAAGTCTGTCTTCGATGAAGTTTTGTATGCTGGTATTAGTCTGTATGTCCCTGTGGTTCGTTCCAAAAATCCGAAGTTCCTGAAGTGGTTTCCTGATGAACTTAAAGATATTATCTTAAAAAAGAAGTTGAGTCACAAAGAATACAAAAAAACCCGTCGGTGGGAAACTTATCAGAAGTTTTCGGAGTTAAGAACCCAATCTATTATCTTAAACAGCAACTGCTACTTGCAGTATGTTAAAAATATTGAGACAAATTTAAAGCATAACACCAAATAATTTATTAATTAATTTAATTTCATTAACAGTAAGAAGGGGGGCAAGTCCACTTCTACCTTAATAAATCTAGACGAGCTAACAGGGACGGATGGACAGACTGTTGTGGAAATTTTTAAGTCTCATTTTCAGGGTGTTTATAGGTCCGATACTGACAGTGGTGAGCCTGGGCTTGAGGATGGTGGGGATAGTGGTGGATCATTCTCCTCTGCTGAGATCTCCCTGGGGGAGGTGTTTGACTATATGTCCAAACTTAACATAAATAAGGGACCGGGTCCTGATGGTATATCTCCCAGATTTTTAGTTGACTGTGTCTATGCTTTGGCCAAACCGCTCCATATGCTTTTTAAAATGTCCCTAGAGAGCGGTGTTTTTCCTGACCAATAGAAATATAGTTTCATTACTCCAGTATTTAAGTCCGGCGACAGATCAGACGCTAAAAATTATCGACCTATTTCCATTCTAAGTTCTATTCCAAAAGTATTCGAAAAAATTGTTTGTGACAAATTAAAACCATTCATAAAACCTTTTTTGGTTCCGGAACAGCACGGTTTCGTTAGTGGCAGATCGACGGCTACAAACTTAATCTTGTTGGTTCAAAGTACTATTGATGCAATGGAGGCGGGTGGTCAGGTTGACGTGGTTTATACTGATTTCAGCAAGGCCTTCGACACAGTCATCCTGATAGGGAAGTTAAGGGGTTTTGTGGATCACTACTGAATTGGTTGACCTGCTACCTTACATACAGGAAACAGTTTGTTAAAGTAAAGGGCTTTGTGTTGAGTGAGGTATCTGTTGCATCGGGCGTGCCGCAGGGTAGCCACCTGGGCCCGTTGCTCTTTAATATATTTATTAACGACCTACGAAAGATGATTTTATTTTCAAGGCCCTTGTTTTTTGCAGATGACTTGAAATTGTCTATGGCAATTCATTCTGTTGACGATGCTATGAGACTACAGGGAGACTTGGATATGGTGAGTGAGTGGTGCAGGAGAAACAAAATGAAACTAAATATTAAAAAATGTAAGATTATGTCGTTTTTTCGAGTGAAAGTTCCGCTTTTGTATGACTACAGTATTAATAATTGTCTTCTTGAAAGAGTCTCCTCATTGGGTGACTTGGGTATTTATTTGGACACTAAGCTTGATTTTCATATTCATTATGACTTTATTACTAACAAATGTATTAAACTCCTTGGCTTCGTCTGTAGGAATACTAGGGATTTCCAGACCGTAGATAGCGTGAATATTCTGTACGAGGCCTTGGTGAGATCTTCTTTGGAGTATCTGTCATGTGTGTGGTCGCCATCGTATGCTGTGCATATTGAGGGTATTGAAAGGGTACAGAGGAAGTATGCTAGATATGTCTCTTGCAAATTTAAGTGGAACATCACTGCCTATGGGGACCAGCTACGAAGACTTCAGCTGCAATCACTTTCAAGACATAGGAAAGTTGCTGATATATGTTTCTTATTTCGACTTGTAAATGGTCATATAGACTGCTCTGATCTCTTGAGTCTGATAAATTTTCATGTTCCACCAAGATCAACAAGAGACCACGTACTCTTTGCCTCGAGGTACCACAGATGTAACTATGGCCTATTCTCGCCGATCACTAGAATCACTAATGGTGCCAGTGAAGCGGATCTTGATTTTTTTAATCTCTCTTTAAAACGTTTAAAAGAAAAACTGTTATATATTGTTATAACTTTACTATATTATTGAAATTTTTTCTGTAAATACTATGTACAAAATGGGTCTGCCCGTAAATAAATAAATAAATAAATAAATATATATATATATATATATATATATATATATATATATATATATATATATATATAAATATATATATATATATACAGTAATACCCCGCTTTACGCGAGGGATACGTTCCGAAAAAAATCGCGTTAACTGAAATTCGCGTATATCGAGGTTTATGATTAAACATAGTCAAAATTTAATACAAAAAAATACAAATCATTTTAATCAATCACTTTAATTCTAAGAACACTTTATGCAATACATACTCTTATTTTTTTTACGGAAAAATACATCTATTGTCTTTTGGGTAACGTTTTGTTTACGTTCTTGTAAAATACGTTCATAACACCCAACACTGTTTTTAATTGTTTGACACACGGTCAAGACACGGTCATCATTATTGTCTATACTCTGCAATATGTCCAAACCTGAATAAATTTTTGAAAGTGCATTTTGTATTTCCCCTGAAGATAAAACTTTCTCTTCTACTTGTTCTTCCTCATCGTAGATAGGATTATTCTGTAACTCGATCAGATCTTCATTGCTAATAGGATCGTCGTGCGTTGCTACAAGTTCTACGAGATCTTCTACCGTGACATCTTCAAGTTCAGACCCCTCAATCATTGCAGCAATGTCTTCAAGCACTTGTCTCTGCATCTGGACAATTCTTCTAGGTGCTTCCACTACATCTGGCCAAAGATTACGCCACACCCCATTCATACAACTCATTTTAACTTCCTTCCAAGCCTCTTCTATGTTGTGAATAGACTTCATAATGTTGTATGACTTCCACCACTCTCGCATAGACTGTCTTCCTTCCCCGTCAGTTTCATGAATTAGTTGGCTAAAAGTGCGGCGATGGTAATAAGCTTTGAAGTTTGCTATTGCTCCCTGGTCCATAGGTTGTAATATTGACGTAGTGTTTGGTGGAAGGAACTTTACGTACACTTTTAAGTCTCTGGGCGTATCAAGTGAGGTTGGATGTCCTGGGGCATTGTCTAAGAGTAATATAACTTTAGGTTCAAGCCCATTTCTGTCACAGTATGATTTGACTGATGGGCAAAAACTATTAGAATACCATTCTTGAAAAATTTCCCGTGTAACCCACGCCTTTCTGTTTGATCGCCACACAACTGGTAGACTTGTCTTGTCTGTGCCTCGCATTGCACGGGGTGTTTCTGAATGGTACACTAGTAAAGGTTTCAGTTTGAAATCACCAGTGGCATTACCACCCAGCAGAAGTGTTAGTCGATCTTTCGCAGCTTTGAAACCACTGGTTTGACGTTCTTCCTTAGAAATGAATGTTCGAGATGGCATTTTTTTCCAGTAAAGTGCGGTCTCATCAACATTGAAGATGAGACAAGCAGGAATTTTCTCTCGTCTAACGAAGTCTTGAAACTTGTCTGGAAACTCAGCTGCAGCTTGAATGTCCGCGCTGGCCGCCTCGCCTGTTATGTGGATATTGTGAAGATTAGAACGCTGCTTGAACCGATGGAACCAGCCTCTGCTGGCAGCAAAAGTCGGAGTGGCACTCCCTTCTCCTTCTTTTGTTTTCAGCATCTCATACAAAGATTTTGCTTTTGTGCATATGAGATCTTGACTTAGTGGTGTGTTCTTCTTATTCAAATCTTCGATCCAGACTGACAGTAATTTCTCCATTCTTTCTAAGATAGATGATCTCGAACGAGAAAGTTTTGTTGCACTTATAGGTGTTGAACCTTCGCTGGAGATTTTAATTTTTTCCCGATTTTTATAAATCGTTCTCACAGTCGATTCTGAGAGTCCAAAATCTCTCCCAACAATTGTTGCTTTGCCTCCATTTTCCATTCTTCTTAACACTTTCATCTTCAATTCCAAAGTGACGCTTTTACGCTCTTTTTTCTTTACAGGCGGCATTTTTAACGTAGGGTTAAATTATGTATGTATGTATCTCCAATAAATATTAAAACAAAACTGCCAGCCGACCGAACTAACATTACGGAACAAATGAACACACGAAACGAACGAGGAAATCCCCATAGAACAAAGTCGAAGGACAGGGAATTCCCAATTCTTCAAAGAGAATATTCAGAGAAAGCGGGGATCCCCCGCGACCATAGAGAAGTTAATGACTACATGAGCGCGAAATTTGAAATTCGCGTTATAGTGAAACCGCGCGTAACGGGGTCGCGCTAAGCGGGGTATTACTGTATATATATATATATATATATATATATATATATATATATATATATATATATTAAATTATATATATATATATATATATATATATATATATATATATATATATATATATATATATATATATATATACAGAGTGTCCCAGTATTCCGTGTACATAGAGTTACTGAGGATTTCTGGGATGAAAATATGACCATTTAACCCAACTTACCTTAGTCCAAAAATTCGTAATTTTTGAGATACAGGGTGTCAAAGTTAAACTTTTATTGTAGTTTTTCTTAAGTAGCTTTCTTAATAATTTTACTATTTGTACAAGATTCGGTGCTAAGGAGTTTTCTGAGATGAGAAATCGAAATCAGCTCAAAGTTTTGTTGTAAATTGTAGAGGGCGCCACTTATTGTACTGTGTATCCTTTTAAATTGTTATAACTTCTTTATACAATGCTATATAATATTTTTAATTAAATATTCGTATTTTCCACCTTCTCCGGTTTAAAAAGGCTCTCTTGGTAAATGTTGCTCCGAGCAACAGTTTCTGAGAAAATGGGATGTTTGTTTCCATTTTTTAATTCTATTGTTAAATTTGCAAATACGTTCCTTCTCATTTCATCCAGGCTTAGTATAGGACCAAAAGAATAGTCTTTGAAATTTGGAGCATGCTTAAAGGCAAATAGGCTAACAACAATAATAAGATTATATATATATATATATATATATATATATATATATATATATATATATATATATATATCCTAAGATATGAAATTAGTTGGGGAACTCGGCAAATGGGCAACAACAGATGTTCACACTATGTTCATTTATTAGCTAATATTTCGGTCCTAGTTGAGACCTTCATCAGGGCACAAACTGAAAAAGAGATAACGAAGCAACCAATAAAGAAAAATTGGGAATGAAAAGTAATTATTGTTAAGTTTAAATTTTTTATTAATTTTTTAATTTGTAATTTTAATTTCAATCTTATTGATTGAAATTAAAATTGTTGTTTAAAAATATTGTTGTTATAAAGAAATGTATATCATTATTATTATTATTATGAAGAAATGTCAAAATAAAATTGCAAGTGACTCACATGCAGTGTGCGAATTAATCTAGCAAGAATGACCATAAACAACAATTTTCACAACAAAGACCAACACTGAAATAAAACAGCCACTATTCACTAACATATTAATTTAAAAATATGGCATTTACAGCAAGGATGCCATTAGAAACCATGGATGCTGAAAAATCAAAATTAATTAACCACCTGCATTCTGAAAAGAGAAATGACAAGTTTGACAAGGCGGTGACAAAGGACGACCATCTGATAGAAGTAAGGGATCACTCAAAAATAAAAGAGAAAAAGGTTGAATAACCAGGAAAGAACCGGTTGAATACAAATTAGGTACCTACGTCATCAGATCGGAATGTTGGTATAACAGAAAAAGTACCCATTAAACGGTATGGAAATTGAAGTGGCGTAGGGAAAAGTGATTTTTCTTGGTGAGAGGAGAATAGAGGGATTGGAAAAGGAGCTAAAAAGAGAAGAGGGTATTATTTATTTGGTATTTTCTAAGCAATTTTACTACAAATTTACTGCAAATGGGAAAGTAATTATAAAGAATTTCAGGGAACCATGAGAATATGTAACCAAAGAAGGGGCGCCCAGGGGATAGATACATAACGGGAGAGAGCTATAGAATCCCGAAAGCGAAGAACTATGAAGAGAATGACGACCCAGAGATATTATGTGGGGAAGGTAGATCACAAGAGAGGAGAAAACTATATATGTTGCTCAAACCGTCAAGATCAGTTCTTTTATTAACGTTGTTGGGATTTTCGTTGATGTAGCACATCTCCAGAAATTCTCTTTTAAGAAAGTTTTTTTTGAAAATGAAGAATCTTTGGTTCGTTGAAATTGAAAGAATATCCATTATCGACAGAGTGGATCGCCACTGCACACCTTTGAGGATGACATCTGGTGTCACTTTTATGTAATGCGATGCGGCGATTGAGAGACTGTGACGTCTGTCCTATATACACAGCGGGACAATTAAGACAAGAAATGGAGTAGACTATATCTGACATCGAAAGAATGGGTAGTGAAGATGTCAATTTGCTAAAAATACGTTTGTTTTTATAGAAATAATATTTGGCAATCTTAACATTGGGAATAGTAGGCAGAATATGAACCAATGTTGAAGTAAGACCGAGTATAAAGGGCAAAGACAATAATGAGAAACCTGTTTCTGTATGGCTGGCAGGGGGTGAGGGGGGTGGCTAAATGAACATAGTGTGAATATCTGTTGTTGCCCATTTGCCGAGTTTCCCAACTAATTTCATATCTTAGGATTTTGTTAGATACGGCAACTTTTGCTTTCTCTCTCTTTATTATATATATATATATATATATATATATATATATATATATATATATATATATATATATATATATATATATATATAAGGCTAACAACAATAATAAGATATATATAAGAAGGATAAAGTAGACATATAAAGTATAACTCTGACACCCTGTATCTCAAAAATTACGAATTTTGAAGGTAAGTTGGGTTAAATGGTCATATTTTCATCTCAGAAATCCACAGTAACTCTATGTACACGGAATACTGGGACACCCTATATATATATATAAATATATATATATATATATATATATATATATATATATATATATATATATATATATATATATATATATATATATATATATATATATATATATATATATATACATATAAAGGGCTTGATAAGGCTGGTAAGTTTCTACGAATTGGTGGAAAATTTTGTTAACGGGCATGACTGTTGGTAAACATGATTCTTGTAAGGTAAGGTTGTGTTAAAAGTTTCAAACAGATACAACGTGCAGTTGGTCGGTGTTACAAGTTTCATAGAAATGAATAAAGTCGAGTATCGTGTAATGATAAAACATTGTTATTTAAAAAAGTGGCGGCCCGGATAGAAACTGGACTGAAGGAAGTTTATAAGAACTCTGGACCAGCTCTCAAGGCCAGTTATCCCTGGATAAATGAATTTAAACTGCCTGTTCGAACATTGCAGAAGTTGCACGTTGAGGGTGTCCGATTAAGATTTTTTCTGAAGAAATGGTTTACAAAATACATGATATCGTGATGGAAGATCGTCGCATTTAGTTTCGTGATACTGTTGAGATAGTAGGCATCTTATATGATCCCCATCATATATCGACTATAATACTTGGATTAAGTTATTTTTTAATGTGAGTAGTTCAAATTTAGCAATAAGCTGTTTTTAAAAGCAAACCTTAAATATTTGTATAATTGCTTTAACATGATGTAAACACAACTTACGAAATTTACATTTTTTGTAAAAAAATCATCGATTTTCGCTTCGAAAATGACCAAACTCAACAACAAGAATTATTGTGTATAAGAAACGAATATTTCATATTTAAAATATCGGCATTAGATGGGTACTTTAGCCCATATTTCATCAATTTTTAAATGGACACCCCGTTAATTTTTGCTAAACCAGCTTTCTAATGAACTAGATGAATTGATGAATGATGAAATTAAATTCAAGTAAAAAACACTTGCTAACATGTGGGAAAAATTGATAAAAATATAGAAAATGAAATAAATAACCATATCTCGTTTTCAGTTCAAGTGGAATTGGTAATTTGCTAACAAATACTGCAACAATTTAATTACCGAAAAAATTGTGCTCCTAATAGTCTTAATATGTGTTGCACACGTTCATATGCAATTTAGATTAGAATAAACAACAGTGTAAAAAAGTCAATTGAACTCGTTACATTTACTGTAAAAAGTAGTTTTTGATACATAATGCCATTCTTAGGTAAAGAAAATCAATTTCTTAACAATTATAAATAAGTGCACTCTACTCAGTTCAGATATATAGATTCAGCTCTACCTAGCGCCGTTGTAGACGGAACGTTGGAAACCGATTTTAATTTGACCCGGTCTAATTCTAAGAACTACGATTTCTTATCTAAATAAAGTCGTGAAAGAATTCGTTCGATATTATAATATCCCTTCATTATTTCAGATTTTAACCGAATGCTGTGGTGTGGATGTAAAAGAAATAAATTACTTGTCTATTCTCTATATTCATTAGATTCAAGATGAAATATAATGATATAGTATAGTATCGTCTAAAAGAAAAAATACAAAAAAACGATTAAAATGTATTTCTATTAACTAAGTTTGTTTTTGTATTGTTTTAGGACGAAGTAGAATATATAACATCCAACCAACTGCTATAGGCTTATGCATTATTTTCATAGTACACATCATATTATACACCATGCTGTGGACAAGTACTACAGATCCATGTGTAGATGTATTTTATAGACCAATCGAAAGTTACAAGATGCGCGTCAGACCAATTGAAAAACAGAGATTTTCATTAAATCAACTTGAGCCAAATGATTACAAGAAACTAATTAATTTACCGAATTTTAAATTTTTAATAAATAGCAGAAGATACTGCAATCTGCCCGAAGTGTTTCTATTGGTCTTAGTGCCATCTGCTGTTCAAAATAGAAACAAACGAGATATGATCAGGGAAACTTGGGGCCGTACATATCGAAATATAGTAATTTTATTTATGTTAGGATATAGTAATGACCATGAGCTTCAAAAACAAATAGAACAAGAAAATTCTCTTCGCAAAGATATTATACAAGGCAATATTTTGGATACTTACAAAAATTTAACCTACAAAAGGCTTATGGGTCTAAAATTTGCCGTTTACCATTGTCCTCAGGCTAAATATATTCTTAACATAGACGATGATATCTTTGTAAACATGCCTCTACTTATAAACTTTTTAAGGAACGACATATCACCTTTCGGAGCTCAGGAACTGTTTCTATGTAATGTTAGGACTGGATCACCCGTTGTAAGAGATAAGACATCAAAATGGTACGTTTCAAAAGAAAAATTTCCAGAAGATACATATCCAAGTTATTGTAATGGATGGTACGTTATATTTTCTCCAGATGTTTGTTTTAAATTATACAGGGAATCTCAAAAGCAGAAAAATTTTTTTTTTATTGATGATGTCTTTGTTTATGGAATAGCTGCTAAGGGAGTGCCAGGATTGACACACACTAATATCCATTACTATACACTTGTTAATCGAGATTATAAACTGCTTTTTAATGGCACATTTGATAATCTGAGTATTTTATTTGGAACTACAGATATGCCTCCAGATCTAATAAAGAAATTTTGGGACTATTTTAGAAATAAGCCAGTACCACTGTCTGTTTACAGAAAAAATAATGGAATATAGAGTTAATAGGAATGATATAATTACTTCTTATCAGCGATATTAAATGTCAGTTTTATAATGTAAATATGATTATTTTAACGATTATTCTTTTTATTATTGTTCAGTTGTCTACTAACACAAGTATTCTACTACTATACTGAAATCTTGCAGTTTTTTCAGCGTACTCAGTAAAAAGTTGTGTAAAATTTATTGAAAGCCAAAATTTGAAAAGCTTTTTTCCCGGATGGGAGTAATAAAATCAATGTCATTTACTGTAATTATCTGACTTGATGCAGCGTGAGAGGGGATATAACTTACGTTACTTATTTCCTTTTTTTTTTTTTATGGGTCTAGCACACGTGCTACAGGGAAGTCCCTAAAGCGCTACAGGAGCGACACGTGTGCGGAGAAAGCGATTCACGTTGTTCTTAAATCGCTGTAAATTGTACTCGGTGGGAAACACAGTCCTGGGCAAGTTATTCCAAAGGGATGATGTTCTCCATATAAATGACTGCCTGAAAAGCGTTGTACGAGGAGTAAAGGAGTAACAAGCTGAACCTCATACGGATGTAAAGTATTAGCGGGACGTGTACTTCTAACATGCACCGCTCTGGGAGGAATTAAGCGGGCCACATCCTTGGAACACTTTCCATTCCGCTAACCGTTCTTCGATGTTCCAGCGAATCAAGGCCACCTGTCAGTTCCGGGTCTCCAATCAGACGAACAGCTCTTCTCTGAATAGAATCCAACACATGCAGTGTATGTTTGGGAGCGGAGCCCCAAACATGGGAGCAGTATTCCATAGTTGGTCGAATTTGAGCTTTGTAAAGAATTAACAGTTGTTGTGAAGTGGAAAGCTTTCTGGTTAGAAATAATATTCCCAACTTTTGAGAAGCTCTTCTTGCTATGCCTGCAACATGTTCATGCCAGGACATATTTGCTCCCAAATTAACGCCCAACAATTTGAGTGACGATGTTAGGGGAATGGAGTGCCCCGACATAACTCTGTCGGGTTCAGCAACGTTAACTTTTTTAGAAAAGACTGCCGCCTGGGTTTTTGTAGCGTTAAATTCCATTAGGTTACTGTCACCCCAAGATAGAATTTCTTCCAGGTCTCTGTTAAGTTGAATGACTTCCTGCTGTCTGCGTATATTCGTCTGAGTAGCCGATGTCCGAGCGTTCAAAGTGGATGTGAAGTGTACTGTCATCTGCAACGCTGTAGATTGGATTCTCGGTCTTTTCCAGCAGATCGTTAATATAAACGAGAAAGAGAGTAGGAGACAGTATGGAGCCTTGGGGTACACCGGCGTTGATAGTGAAGGTGTTAGAAAGAAATCCGTCGACTGCCACTCGCAAAGAACGCTCTCTGAGAAACATGAGAGCCATAAACAGAACTTTTCAGACATACCATAAGAACGTAGCTTAGCCAACAGCCCATCGTGCCAAACACGGTCGAATGCCTTGGATATGTCAAGAGCAACCGCTCGAGATTCTCCAAAGTGTTCAATTGCGTTGTTCCAAACATGTGTTACATAAGTCAGGAGATCTCCTGTTGATCTATTTTTACGAAAGCCATATTGGTGATCGCTAATAATGTTGAATCCTTCAAGATATTTTAGAAGATGCTGATTGATAGCCTTTTCCATGACTTTCGATATTATTGAAAGCAGTGCGATTGGTCGGTAATTATTTGGCAAGGTCTTCTTGCTTTTTTTAGGTATTGGCTGAACTGTGGCACATTTCCAGCAGGAAGGAAATATTCCTTTTCTGTAAGATAGGTTGAAAAGTCTACAGAAAGCTGGTGTTAGTTCCCTCGCACAGTTTTTGAGAACTATGGCAGGTATTCCGTCAGCGCCAGAAGCCTTTTTGGTGTCTAGCTTCATCAAAATACGTTTTATGATACGCTGCCTGAAGGCAATATCGGGCATCCTTGATTGCACTATGGGAATATTAGGTGGTGTTTTTCCTTGGAAGTCGACAGTAGAATGTGAAACAAAGAGTTCAGCCAACAAGTTCGCTTTCTCAACTTAAGAAAATACCCGAAGAAAATACTTTTTTCTCTACCAGACGTTGACATGTGAAAAGGGTTGTGACGAAAGGGGCGTTGCCTCTTACTAACCAACGTTATCGATATAGTATAGTATCGTCTAAAAGAAATCATGTCATTAATAAACAATAGATACATTATAAACAAGTATGCAGAATTCCAGCACTTGTAATTTTTTCCCCAAAGAATAAAATTTTCTTCAACAGAAAGGAGAGAAAGACAGGTTTGTTTCACAATGAAAGGTTTCCGTAAGGTACCGTAATTTATGGAAAAACGAGCATTTATAAGCATAGCATACGTGCTGCAGGAAAATCCCTAAAGTGCTACAGGAGCGACGCGTGCACGGAAAAAGCGATTTGCGTTAGTCTTGAGTCGTTGTAAATACTCCTCGGCAAAACATTCCGAAGGAATGATGTTTTCCATATAAAAGACCGCTTGAAAAGGTTTGTACCAGGAGTGATAAGCTGGACCTCATACGGATATCACGTATTAGCGCTACGTGTATTCCTAGCATGCACCACTTTGGGAGGAATTAAGTGGAATCGAGTGTCCTGACGTAACTATGTCGGATTCCTCAACTTTAACTTTTTGGAAACAACTGGCACCTGGGTTTTTGTAGCGTTAAATTCTACTTGGTTACTGTCACCCCAAGTCTTTGTTATGTTGAACGACTTCCTGCGTTCTGCGGATATTTGCATGCCTAGCCGATATTCGAGCGTTGCAACTGAACGAAGAAATAAGCGTACTGTCGTCTACATAGTTGTAAATTGGATTTCTGCTCCTTTCCAGCAGATATTTAATGTAAACGAAAAGAGACAGCAGACAGTATGGAGTTTTGGGGCACACCGGCGTTGATAGTGAAGGTGTTAGAAATAAATCCGTCGACTGCCACTTGTAATGACGCTCTCTGAGGATACATGAGAGCTATAAACAAAACCTTTCAGACATACCATAAGATCGTAGCTTGGCTAACAATCCGTCATGTCCAATACGGTCGGATATCTTGGATATATTAAGGGCAACCGCCTTTCAGTATGTGTTTCGTAAGTCAGGAGATTTCCGGTTGATTGTTGCTTACGAAAACTATATTGTTGGTCTATAATAATAATAATAATAAATCTTTGTAGATATTTCAAAATATGCTGATTGATAGCCTTTTCCATGAGTTTCGATATTATTGAAAGTAGTACGACTGGTCGGTAGTTGTTTGGCAAGGTCTTCTTGCCTTTCTTGGGTATCGGCTGCACTGTAGCGCATTTTCAGCAGGAAAGAAGTATTCTGTAGAATAGTATGAAAATTAGTGTTAGTTCACTCGCGCATATTTAGAGTACTATGGCACGTATTCCATCAGCGCCAGAAGCTTCTTTGAGCGTCTAGTTTCATTAAAATACGTTTTATGATAAGCTGTACGAAGACAATATCGGGTATCACTGACTGCGCTATGGGAATAGTGGGTGGTGTTTTTCCTTGAAAAATGACAGTAGAATGTGAAGCAAAGAGTCCAGCCAACAAGATGGCTTTCTCAGCAGGTGTTGTTGCAATAGTATCATAAGGCCGTGTGAGTGGAGGTATAGTCGATTTAGTAATATTTTAACTAATGGCTTAGCGAGTGACCAAAGGACATGGAATTGTTGGGGCAGTCAAGAAGTTTGTTTTTAATTCTTTGATTGTGTGTCTCCTTGGTTTGTGGATAATGTTTTTGCATTTGTTCCAGTTACGAACAAAGATATTACGATTTATGACGTAAAGATTTTCGCGCCATTGTCAATAGACAAGATGTTTAGAAGCAATAGCTTCGTTCCATCTTCGGTCGAACCAAGGATTGCCGCTGGAAGGGCACCTCCTTAGATGGGCCGTCGGATCTAAACAAACACCTCACCAAGGGAAAGTTCCACGAGTTCTTCCCATTTAGCAGGTTTTTAGAGTCAAATTTTGCACTGTTTAGGCACCCCCCTATTACTGACCGGCAGAATGCTCGACGTCAAAAGCAGTTTGTGGTCGGAAGAACTTAGCACCGGATTTACGGTGTAAATCCCTGGATTGGTGGTTAAAAACAGATCAAGAAAACTGGCGAAATCTCCATTTCGATCAGGGATCCGTGTTGGTTCATCGATGAGCTGAGTAAAACCACAACTGATTGAGAATAATTCAGTTTCATAACGTTATTCGTCGGTAGCATTTAAATACTTTAATCAGTTGATGTTGTGGACATTAACGTCGCCCAGTATGGCAATTTTGGCACTTGGTTCTTGTATATATCGATGGTGCCTGCCAGAGAAGCCAAAAGTATTTTAAAGTTAATATTACTTGGTACCCGATAGAATCAGCAGATAATTCTTCTGATTTGTTAAATCGATATTATTATTATTATATTACATAACATCAAAGCTTCGGGGCTCTAGAGTTTTCTTTCGTTGACAAGAGAGATCGCTTTTGACAAGAAAACTGGTTCTAAAGTTACGCCTAAATCGGGAATAGAAGTCGTACCCAGGACAGAGAAAGTTGACCGTGCTAGTCGACAAACTGACCTTGGTTCCACAGAGAGCGAGAACATGAGGCTTATTTCATTGCAGGTGCGATAAATTTATGTCCAAGTTTAAACCACGGATAATTAATCTGTGAATGATTGATGATGTCTGCAAAAGAAGCGAAAACTGTTCTAAAGTTAATATTACTTGGTGGTCAATAGAGGCAGCAGATAAATCTTTATTGATTTGAGTTGAGATTTATTGAGTCGTTGTTTTTAACCACATAGCATCAAAGGTTCGGGGCTCTCAAGGCTGTTCGCGTTGGCAAGAGAGATTACTTCTGACAAAAAGACAGATTCCAAAGTTACGCCTAAACAGGGAATAGAAGTCGTACCCGGGATACAGAAAGTTGACTGTGCTGGTCGATGAACTGACCTTGGTTACACAGAGAGTGATTACATGAGGCTTATTTGATTGCAGGTGTTGGTGCACTGAATTTATGTTCGGGTTTAAACGTCATATGCTACAAAATCAATTTTAAAATTACCCTATACACGTATTGACTCCCCCGGATCAGCTATATTTTTTTTGTTGGCCTGTGCAATTAATACTTTATAAAAAATATCACTGTTAAGTGATATATTTTTTCAAACCCTTTACTTTTTGTTTTGTTGATCTAATATGGCGGATGGGAAAGGGGAGCCGCGGATATTTTTAAAAAATCTAAAAATGGTCGTGATTAAAAAAGGTTGGGAACCACGGCTGTAGACGAAACCACTATAGTCCATATATATATATATATATATATATATATATATATGGTTCCCAACCTTTTTTAATCACGACCATTTTTAGATTTTTTAAAAATATCCGCGGCTCCCCTTTCCCATATATATATATATATATATATATATATATATATATATATATATATATATATATAAAACCATCGGCGTCACGTCACAATATTTGAAGGACAAAACTAATTTACTTACCTTAGTAACCCTACACATTGGCTGATTTATCTGAAGTACCTGGAAAAAATATAATATATATTGATATAATTTTAAATCAAAAAAATCCTTAATATTAAGAGGGCCAATACAAAAAAATCTGACAATTCTTATTTGATTACTTATTATTATATTAAAGAAAAGTCATTGAATTGTAGTAATACATTATATTAAAATTTTGGCAGTTTAATGAAAAAGATTATCCATTAGAAGAGACGCCGTATCGTCTTCAATAAAGTAGGAAAGTACAAACACAGTTACGTCAATACATACTGAAAGTAGGCGTAAAAAGGTGTTTTTTAAATAATGCGCCATGACTTGCACAGACTAATATGTATAACACTTAGCTTTGGAAAACGGGCTGTGCTGAGAAAAATAATGGACCTACGAGTATAATAAACCCTTTATTTAAAGTCTAGTATAAATTCTTTTAAAACTCTAATAACCAATTTTGAAAAAAATGTATACAAATTCGATACTTGGACACCACAGTCAATAGCACAGTGAATTGCATTTTCCGGAAATCTTTTTTTTTTCATAAATCTCACTATTATTTCTATAGCATGGAGATTAAAAAAGACATAAGAAGAATTTAGAAGCTGTAGAATTGGACGCCATGAAAAGATAGCTCAAAATTGCCATAATAGACCCAGTAAGAAACGATAACCGTAAAAGAGAGGATGGGAATTAAAGGAATAATAACCGAGGACATGCACCAAAAACAACTTACGTTGTATGGACATGTAAATAGAATGAATGATGAGAGACTCCCGAAATTGACGTTGCAATGGCAATTACAATAAAGAAGAAATAGAGGGAGTTATAGAACTTCATGGGAAACCAAAGCTAGAAAAGCAGTTAGCGAAGTAAATCTTCAAGAAGTCCACAAACAAAATGATGTGATGCACAGACAGCAACGCAATCACTATAAGCAAATAGTACCTATTTCTAAAAAGTACTTTTTAACCTTGTGAACACAAACAATATTACGATGTAAAACTGAAATTCTGTTTATAATAAAAACTTAAGTTTTGTTCCTACTTAGATAAAACTTTCTAAAATACACTCTTAAACATACTGTTATAATAAAACTAAAATCTTTATACGTGCCATGTAAAAGGCCTCTCCGACCGTATAAAGATTTTACTTTTAAACTCTTATCTACTCCGATATACTTATAGATATCGTTTGACTGTGGGTATTTTTCAGTCTGGAATCAACTTCGTAGTTATTGTTATATCCTACCGTTAAATTACGATTGTGATTCAGACAGAGATGGTGTTACAGTCCAAGCCACTATATGCAGTATTCGATGTTGACAAGCACAACGGTTTACGTGAAGAGTTCCTTTAATTATTTTGTGTTTTGCTTTTACCATTTTTTGTGTATGTGTTAAGTTATTGATTCAACAACGAAGGAATGCAGGGTCAGAATATTTGAAGAAACAAGAAAGGAAGGAGGAAAACAAAGTGATTATAACATGCAGTTTTAAAATAAACACTATTTATACTATATTTTTTTTTTTTTATGGGTCTAGCACACCTGCTACAGGGAAGTCCCTAAGGCGCTACAGGAGCGACACGTGTGCGGGGAAAGCGATACACGTTGTTCTTGAATCGCTGCAAATTGTACTCGGTGGGAAACACAGTCCTGGGCAAATTATTCCAAAGGGATGATGTAAAGAACTAGCAGTTGTTGTGGAGTGTAAAGTTTTTCTGGTTCGAAATAATATTCCCAATTTTGAGAAGCTCTCCTTGCTATGCCTGCAACATGTTCATGCCAGGGCATATTTGCTCCCAAATTAACGCCCAACAAATTGAGTGACGATGTTAGAGGAATGGAGTGCCCCGACATAACTATGTCGAGTTCAGCAACGTTAACTTTTTTAGAAAAAGCTGCCGCCTGGGTTTTTGTAGCGTTAAATTCCACTTGGTTACTGTCACCCCAAGATAGAATTTCTTCCAGGTCTTTGTTAAGTTGAATGACTTCCCGCTGTCTGCGGATATTCGTCTGAGTAGCTGATGTCCGAGCGTTCAACTTGAATGAAGAGATAAGTGTACTATCATCTGCAAAGCTGTAGATTGGATTCTCGGTCTTTTCCAGCAGATCGTTTAAAATAAATGAGAAAGAGAGTAGGAGACAGTATGGAGCCTTGGGGTACACCGGCTATATACACTATACTATCGCATATTAAAGAATAACTTAATTTTATAGTAAAATGTTAGTAAAAAGAAATTGTACTAGTGAAAAATAATTAATTTTCACATTCCTCGATACCAAGAACCTTGAAACCGACATGAAATACAGTAGATACTATGTAACGAATTCAAAAAAATGACTTAATTTAAGAATTTTGCATCTCTAAGAACCCTAAAAAGGACACATAACACGATGTATAACCAAACTACCCGTCTAACTTACATCCCCACCCCTTAGACCTACTAGAAGTTTTACTATAAATAATTATGCATAAGATTTGATTATTATCTCAATAAAAAAAAACAGAAACGATTACCATTACCATGTTACTATTAAAATTATACAAAATTTATCGACACCCACCCTTTTCCTCGAAAGCTATATAGCTCAAAAACTATGGGTTTTATGTCTTTTATATAGTAGGTATTATACGAGGCTGGTTTGTAAAGTCCGTGCAAAGTCCAAGAGATGGCACCACCGGCGCGTATCGAGGTCATGTTTAGTTAGTAGCATCTCTTGAATAAACGCACACCAAGTTTCAGCCATATTGGTCTATTTCTTTGTGTTTGGCATTCGTGTGAATCAAGGAAGTCGAGTGATTTTCAAGAAATGGACGAAAAAGAATTTCGTGTGGTGATTAAACATTACTTTATGAAAGGCAAAACGCCTCAGGAGACTAAAGAGAAACTTGATAAACATTATGGTGACTCTGCACCTTCGATTAGAGCAGTTTATAAGTGGTTTCAAAATTTTCGGACTGGCCATATGGGCACAAGTGACGCTGAACGTTCTGGACGGCCTGTGGAGGTTACGACTCCAGAAATCATTGATCAAATCCATGATATGGTGATGGATGACAGAAGAGTTAAGGTGCGTGAGATTGCTAGTGCTGTGGGCATCTCGACTGAACGGGTACATAATATTTTGCATAAACATTTGGACATGAGAAGCTAGCTATGGGTGCCGCGATTGCTCCGCGTCGTGTGTGAAGTGTTGCAAGTGGATGAAACATGGATACATTACTATACTCCTGAGACCAAACAACAATCTAAACAATGGGTTACCAAGGGGGAATCTGCACCAAAAAAGGCGAAGACCGTTTCCTTCGGCCGGAAAGGTTATGGCGACTGTCTTTTGGGATTCGCAAGGGATAATCCTCATCGACTATCTGGAAAAGGGTAAAAACTATTACAGGTGAATATTATTCATCGTTATTGGACCGTTTGAAAACCGAGCTGCAAGAAAAACGCCCGCGATTGGCCCACAAGAAAATCCTTTTCCATCGCGACAACGCACCAGCACACACCTCAGCAGTTGTGGTCGCAAAATTAATGGAAATAGGATTCCAACTCGTTTCACATTCCCCCTGTTCTCCAGACTTGGCTCCCTCGGACTACTATTTGTTCCCCAATTTGAAGAAATGGCTGGCGGGACAAAGATTTTATTCAAACGAGGAGGTGATTGCAGACACTAATGGATATTTTGCAGACTTGGACAAATCCTGTTATTCGGAAGGGATCAACAAACTAGAACATCGTTGGACGAAGTGTATAAGCCTAAAAGGAGACTATGTCGAAAAATAAAAAAGGTTTACCCCAAACACATAAGTAGTTTTTATTTTTGCACGGACCTTTCAAACCAGCCTCGTACGTCCACTAAATTTGAAAGTGATATGTTAATTCGTTCGAGAGTCAATAAACAAATAGACCAACAGAAATGAGTCACTATGTTTTTCGTAATTTAGGGACCCTAAAACGTGAATACGAATACGATAAAAATTCACCCAATAATGTAGAAAATGTATAGACCCGAATAGGGGATATTCTTTAAGCTATGTTGCTCAAAAATTACAGGTCGATATATCATTTCGTTGGGGAGTTATCGAGTCAACAGACAGACAGAAAAACCGAAAGACCGACGGAAATATGACTTCACTCTAGCAAGGGAATTAAAAAGAATCTTAATTTAGATTTTCCAAATTTAAGTTAAAAAGTCGACACTACATTTTACAAAAATTTCGACATAGTTTACTGAAAGGGCCTAACCATTAAAAAGAGCGCCAAATCTTCTTCAATAAAACACGAATATGCAAACACATTTACGTCAGTAGGTACTAAAAGGCATAAAAAGGTTTTTTTTTTAAATAAAACGAAATGACTTGCAAAGGCCAACGTGGATAACACTTAAATTTTTCTTGAGAAAGGAGCCTGCCTGCGAGGAGGAACACATTAAACATTTTAAACAAATTACGGGCCAAACTAAACTAAACAATATTTGATTGATGACTGTTAAAATTCTGCCGGGAGGCAAACAGATAACGCTATTTTCTCTACCTATACAAAGAAATATGAAAAAGTTAAGTTTAAAAACTGGGGTAAGTGGTTATTTTTCTTTTTACAAAGATTTCTTCAACGGCTTTAAAAGGGTTAATATACGAGTACGAAAATATGAAAATAATCTATAATATATATAAAATGCAACGTCTCTCTGTCTGTCTCTCGGTCCGTTAGTGCGCTTATCACTCGAGAACCACTTATCCGACTTACGTGCTTTTTTTTTTAAAACATACATAGGTTCTCTGGCCAGATTATAGGACAGATTTTATTACGATAGGTAACATAAGGAATAAGCAGTGACGACAATAGTGAATCAAGTTGGAAAAAAGTTTGCCGCTAGCGCGTTCTTTTGCCATGCACTGCCTTAACCATTAAATATGGAACAATATCATGTAGCTAAGAACATAATATATATTTAAAATTCAACTTCTCTTTGTCTGTCTGTTTGTTAGTGCGCTTATCACTCGAGAACCACTTATCCGATTTACGTGTTTTTTTTTTATTCTTAATTATTAACTTAATCTTAATCTCAAAAATTATTTTTTTTAATTCATACATATGTTCTCTGGCCAAGTTATATAATAATAATAATCTATATAAAGAATACACAGCCAGACATGACTCAGCGGCAAAAGTAGTTCACCAAGCACTAACCACAACATCCATACTTGAAAATAAAGATTACAATCTCTACTGGTATATCAGTATCCATACAGATGAAACAGTCTCCGCCAATAGACCCGATATTACTTTTCAGTACAAAAATGGAAAGATCACTTATCTAATTGACATAGCTGTCCCCAGCGACACAAACATCCAAACGAAATACACACAAAAAATCTCCAAATTCACAGACAACAGAAATAAAAAGGCTATAGAAACAAGAAAAAGTCATCATTGTCCTCCTCATTATATCAGCCACAGGCCTTAAACCAATAACATTCACACCACACTTAGTACAATTACGACTCAACACAAACATACACAGAAACATTCAGAAGTCAGTGATTTTGAAAACACGTAACATTGTCAGGTCATTCCTTAATACACAATGGTAATAGTGTTTGTGCTGACTTGGCTTTGGGCCCATCTGTGCTAAAAGTGAAGGTTCAGATTGGACAAACACTTCCAAAATCATAATATTATCCTAACATTACACAACAGTTATCACTATACATCAAACACTTTATTTTTGCACTCGATACGGGTTATGCTCACCATGTTAGCATCATCAGGAGCAATTGGTGAGCCGACAGTCAGTCATGGCTCCTGATGGTGAGAAAGACGCGTGTCGAGTACAAAAAGAAAGTGTTGTGCCGGAAATTCCAAAATCTCAATATAACCCTATCAGTTCTTGACTGTCGTTGGTATTATTTGTAATAAAAGATTATAATTTCAATTGTAGTGTGTTAGTAGAGATAAGTAGAAAAAAAAACAAGCCCTACCATAATAGCGATAAAAATAACGAATCTCTCAAATAAGCTTTGTCATAAGGGAGTCAATAAGGGAGATTGTTATCCTAATAAAGGTCTTCTTATTTTGTTCTACAAAGGTCATCCAATAAGTAAAGAAATAACTGGTCTCAGCTTAAACTCATTCAACGAAACCGCTCCCTACTTTTAGGAGTGCAAGTTGGCAACCTTGTGATGAGTTTTAATCAGCTGTTCGATCATGTAATGTAAACATACCCTCAAAATATCCAGTTTACCATTGCGAGTCCACTGGAAGGCTGCACTTTAGAAGAGCCGCGTTCTGTCATCAGTAGCAGAAGGTGTTAAGTCAAGTGAAATACATTCTAGAATGTTATTACAGTATGAACAAAGTTGTATAAACCGTGCGAACGTTTACAAGTGGATAGATCGGATCAAAAGTGGCCGAACAAGAGTGTGTGACGAGCAGCGAAGTGGACGTCCAGTCGAAGTTACCGGTCCCTCATTGGAAACGAGGATTGATGGACTTATTCGTGATAACCGAAGAATTACTATTGAAATGATAGCTCAGAAGGTTGGGGTAAGCGTTGGAACTATTCACAATATTATTCAAAACTATTTTAAATGCCCACCCTCATACCCAAGAAAGGCTTCAAGAACTGGGTTGGGAGATCTTGCCTCATGCCGCACACAGCCCAGACCTGGGTCCGTGTGATTTTTACCTGTTCGGACCCCTCAAAGATGCCCTACGTGGAAAGAAGTTCACCGACAATAAAGAAATGAAGGAAAAAGTGCAAGAGTGGCTTCGACGTCAATTGAAAGAATTCTTTGCCACATGAATCAACAAGCTAGCAGAAAGGTGGGAAAAGTGTATTAACGTTGGGGGGATTATGTCGAAAAGTTGGCAAAATTTTGTAGCAATCCAATAAATCGTTCTTGAGCTAGAGCTATTTGTCTTTTTACTTATTGAATGACCCTGGTAATAAAGTTTCAAACGGTGGGTTCCAATTAGATATCATTGTTATCTTTTAAATTACAGTATCATTGTAGTAAATCGAGGAACAATTCCATAATCTTACGACTGCGCATGCTTTAAATAAAGTTAAAAACAGAGTCTTTTTATTTTGTTTTATTTATTCCTTTTAATTTTGCGCATGCTTAACATAAAGATAACGACAAAGGCGTGCCAAAATAAGCAAAATCCCTCTAATAAAACGATGCAAAATCTCTCTATTATTAAAGTTCAAAAGCCGTAATAAGGAATTTCCCGGTATGATACGAACTTTTTGATTATCCAATATATTCTTTATTAGATGAATTTTTATTTTCAAATTCTATCTAAATAACTAATATTTACAATATTAATACTTTATTAAATAAAAAAAAAAAACATTTAATCTGAGGGCAAATAAAGTTTTGTTTTACTAATATCTACCGCTAGGGTCGTGGTAATATATTTATTAATCCATAGGCTAGCGTGTGTACGTAAGCAAGCCGGCCTATGAACACTCAACATCAATCGGCGAGATTCGTTTGAAATGCAGAGCCCTTCCATACGGTTTATATACATCCACTCTAATTAATAAATGGCCGGCCTCACACATAAGATGATTAAAGCTATCACTGTGTTTGCTAGCTTTGGCTATCTCTAGATATCGACTACAAATAATAATATATTATTACCATTTACTTAATTATAATGTTAGAAAAATAAATATTGTATTAGAAATACCAGTGTCAAAGCTTATTAACAATAGTATTAATAGTAATAAAAATAAAATCTCCAAATACACAGACCTTGCAACAGAAATTAAAAGGCTATGGAAACAAGAAAAAGTCATCATTGTTCACCTCGTCATATCAGCCACCGGTCTTACACCAACACCATTCACACCACACTTAGTACAATTAGGACTCAACACAAACATACACAAAAACATTCAGAAGTCAGTGATTTTGAAAACATGTACCTCTGTCAGGTCATTCCTTAATACACAATGGTAATAGCGTTTGTGCTGACTTGGCTTGAGCTCGTCAGCCAAAGAGGGAACCACATTGACCAAATGTGAGAAAGAGGAACAAAAATAATATTAACTTGTTTATTCCTTTGGAGTTATGAAATGGACAAAAGAGAGAGATCTGTGACATCATGAGGTTACAATAAATGATTGTCAATTTTTTTAACACATTTGTATAAAACTGTATTAAACTTTAAGCGATTCAAGGTCATATTAACTGCCTAAACTTGCAAATTTCAAATTTTTATTTTAAATACTAAGACGGCTTGTTTTTAGTGTTCCAACACTTATAAGATCACTTCGATGTCTGTCCGTCTATCTGTCCGTTATCCATTGACTTCACAAGACACATCCCAAATGAGTTTTCGACAAAGTTTTTTCCGATCTGAAAACTGACGACCTTGAAATGTTTGTTTCTTTTATATACCAGATAAATTATTAAAGGTAATAACACTCGTGATAATTTTCGTTCAATCTACACTCTGTGGAAAATATTCCAGGATTATTTCAAAATTTTTGTTCAGTACTTTTCGAGACAAGACACAAAAAACAATAATGCAAAGGAAACTGTGCGCAAGTATTACATTATATATATTTTTGAACTCGCGTTTTTACAACCTTTCATTTGACATCCCACGATGACCTGGTAATTTTTTTTTCATTTCCGATTTTACCCCCCAAAACTAACCCCTTAGTAAAAATTTAACTTTCAAAACTACACGGCTCTGATGAGGCCATCAATTCCTATATTACCGCTAAATTTCAATTTTCTACAGACAGACGGACAGACAGACGGACAGACAGACGGATAGACAGACACCGAAGTGATCTTATAAGTGTTCCATACGGAACACTAAAAATATGTTTTAATATGTTTTCATATGTACACTGAGTGTCTATTTTAACTAATTTTTTACACTGTTTAAAGAATCCCATAAAAATTCTCGTTTTTTGAGTAATATTTATTTTTTTTTTAATTATAAACGAAAATTTACCAACAAGCCTAATCGTAATGTACACAGCATCTTCGTTTATCTGTTAATTCTTGGTAAAACAAGAGTGTTTGCTGATAATATTTCTTTAAGCAAAAAACACTGAGTTGGGGAAGCAAATTAGGTTTGTCTTGCTAGTTTATGAGAAAACGATATTTGAATTTTAAGTAATATACTTTTACCCAAAAATACTGGCTTTAGTCCGATGTAAACATTAAATATTTAATTATAAATTGCTTACGACTTAAAAGAACCTTTGGTGTATTATACGGAATGAGAAAGAAAGTATTGAGAATTTTTTTACAGGTTTGCCGTAAACGGAATTTTGCTTTTACTTCTCATTCCATGTTTTTGGCATTTTCTCACTAAAAATAATTATGTGTGTTGGTCTGTCTTGTACGAGATAACTTCTGAATCAAGCAAAGAGATTTTAGGTAGAAAAATTCTGTATAGATATATTTTTTCACTTATGATTCGGTTTTCTCTACTATAAGTTCTGAGCATGTAGCTTGCCGAGGTGCTGAAATATACACATTTGTATTTCTGACACTTTTAAGGAAGAAGCGGTAGTGCTATCACGGGCGTTATAGCATTTCTGCATTAACTACTACCAGCGAACATTGGTTTCATACGCAGGCTCCTAACACACTACGCTGTAAATTATACTCGGAGGCAAACACAGTCCTGAGCAAATCGTTTCAAAGCTATAAAATTCTCCCTATAAAGGGCTGCTTGAAAATGATTGTGCGAGGCGTGACTACCTGAACCTGATACGGTTGTCACTGTCACACAAATGCTAAAAAAAACAACAACATTTTTCGAGCCAAACAAAGGTAAAAAAGTCACTAAAGATGTAAATCGGAAGTGACTGTGAATAATTAAAAAATCATTGAGCAAACCTACTCAAAAAGGACCAAAAAACAAGCTTACAAAAAGGTATTTTAAATAAATGCATGTGCATGTATTACACATTGTATTTGTTAGACTTAGATCTACTAAGTAAGCTCAAATTGTATCGATGATTAATAATACCGAGATTTTTGACTTTGACTTTGTTTTTCACATTGTTCGTTCTGATTTAAGTGTGATAAAAGGGGAAACTCTGATGATGATGATAAAAATAATGCTTTTCTTGGTATTTTTTTAGTAACCATTACCGCGTAAAAACTTATTTACTTATTTTACTAATTATAATAATGCAGCGCCTCTATATTCGCCTTACCCAAGTAATGTTTTTAATCTAAATAAAGGAGCAGACTAACTTTAAATCGTCTACAGTTGAAAGGAGAATGAGATAAAAGTGAAATAAACGAATATAATAGATTTATTTTAAATAAAAACCCTAAAGATAAATTTTCGCTTTTGATGTTGTATAATTTTACCATTATTCATTTGATCTCACTTTATCAAATCCGACTTGGTTTGCCTGAAACAGGATATAATATTAACCTATCGTCTTAAAAAGGATATACCTTATAAAAAAAGAAGCGAAAGGGTGATTTTTATTAGACGATTGATGCAGAAATGGCTTAAGATGTATTATATATACCTCACATTTTTAACTCTTATAATACGATTATATGCGATAAACCGAAGATAAATTATGAAAAAATTGCGGCTCCGCTCGCGTGGCTTGATTCACTACTATCGTCACTGCTTATTCCTTGTGTTACCTAACGTAATAAAATATCTGCCATTATTTCCCCTTATCTCCCATTATTTCTCCTTATCTTCCATTATCTCGATATAATTTCCATTATCTAGGCTTATCTCTGCTCATCTCCCATTATTTCTCCTTATCTCCAATTATTTACCCTTATCTCCCATTATCTCACCTTATCTCCCATTATCTAGGCTTATCTCGACTTATCTCGCAATATTTCTCCTTATCTCCCATTATTTCTCCTTATCTCCCATTATATCTCACCATAACTCCCATTATCTAGACTTAACTCTGCTTATCTCCCATTATTTCTCCTTATCTCTCATTATTTATACTTATCTCCAATTATCTCACCTTATCTCCCATTATCTAGGCCAGAGGTGTCAAACTCAATTTTGCAGAGGGCCATATATTAAATTTAGAATGTGTAGGCGGGCCAGATTCAAATAAAAAAAATGTACTGAATTATTATAACATTTTATTTATTTAATTATATAGTATATAATATACGGTTGTTAAAAATTATATCAAAGTTATAAAAGAGGGTAATTATTTTGAGCTCGAGGAACCAGATACCTGACTTCTCTTGTTTTTGACAAGCTCATCGATGTCAGGTATCATATTCGTTGTATTTATTTTAAGAATTGATTGGAGATGTTCATTCGAAAGTCTTGTGCGATGTTTGTTCTTATTTATTTTCATGACGGAAAATATCTGCTCACATAAATAGGTGCTACCAAACATGCAGAGAATGCGTGCTGCATGCTTTTTTAATTCCGGGTAGTTATCCAAACTCTTGAAATATTGTGTATAAAATGTAAGAGCGTTAATCTCTTTAAATTTTTCTTTCAAAATACTGTCCAATTGAAGATCTATCAACTCCATTTGCAAATGAACTGGTGCCTGTGAAGCTTCAAAATTGAATGGATTGTTGAAAATTGGGAATTCAATTTCATTCATTTTGTGAAAGTCTTCAAAACGATTGTTGAATTCCGTGATCAAATTTTGCAGAAGTTGAGAATATTGATCCAATTTTTTTTGGTTCAATGTGCCAAAAGCTCTAAAAAACATGATTCTTTTTTCTGTGACACATTGCGATCGCGGGCCTTATTGATAAGTCCCGGGGGCCGGATACGGCCCGCGGGCCGTATCTTTGACATCCCTGATCTAGGCTTATATCGAATTATATAGAACATAGGTATAAATTTATAAAAACACGTAAATCCGATAAGTGGTTCTCAAGTGATAAGTGCACTAACGGACAGATAGACAGACAGAGAGACGTTGCATTTTATATATATATTATATTCTTTGCAACATGATATTGTTCCATGTTTAATGGTTTAGGCAGTGTATTGCAAGAGAACGCGCTAATGGTAACTTTTTTTCCCACTTGATTCACTATTATCCTCACTGCTTATTTTTTATGTTACCTAACGCAATAAAATATATCCTATAACCTGGCCAGAGAACATATGTATGTTTTAAAAAAAAGCACGTAAATCGGATAAGTGGTTGTCCAGTGATAAGCGCACTAACGAACAAACAGACAGACACGCAGAGAAACAAGCAGAGAGACAGGCAGACAGACAGACAGAGAGACGTTGCATTTTATATATATTATAGAAAGAAGATTATAGATAACCTGGCCAGAGAACAAATGTATGAATTTAAAAAAAAAAAGCGCGTAAATCGAATAAGTGGTTCTCCCCTGATAAACGCACTAATGCACAGACAGACAGACAGAGATATATTGCATTTTATATATATTATAGATTATAGATATTCTCTGCTACATAATATTGTTCCATATTTAATGGTTTAGGCTGTGTATTGCAAGAGAACGCGATAGCGACTTCATTCACTATTATCGTCACTGTTCATTCCTTATGCTACCTATCGTAATAAAATATAGTCTATAACCTGGCCAGAGAACCTATGTATGTTTAAAAAAAAAAGTCATGAATCGGATAAGTGGTTCTCCAGTGATAAGCGCACTAACGGACGGACAGACAGACAGACAGATAGAGATACGTTGCATTTTATATATATTATAGATGTAATAAAATATATATTTATTACCTGATCAGAGAACATATGTATGAATTTAAAAAATCACGGAAATCGGATAAGTGGTTCTCGAGGGATAAGCGCACTAACGGACAGACAGACAGAGAGACGTTGCATTTTATATATATCATAGATATAGATTATTATTATTATATAACCTGGCCAAAGAATATACGTATCAATTTAAAAAAAGATACGTAAATCGGATAAGTGGTTCTCGCGGGATAAACGCACTAATAGACAGACAGATAGGGAGACATTATATTTTATATATATTATAGATTATAGATATTCTCTGCTACATAATATTGTTCCATATTTAATGGTTTAGGCTGTGTACTGCAAGGGAACGCGCTAGCGGCAAACTTTTTTGCGACTTCATTCACTATTATCGTCACTGTTCATTCCTTATGCTACCTATCGTAATAAAATATAGCCTACAACCTGGCCAGAGAACATATGTATGTTCTATGCTAACGGACAGATAGACAGACAGACAGAGACACGTTGCATTTTATATATACTATAGATGTTAGAGAAAGTATAGCGGCAATCTTAAATAATACTTGCTTTTTTTTTTGTTAAAGGCTGGTATTTTATTCGTGAACAAGTCATCCTCTGCGATTTTTGCTTTTCCTCGCGTTTCAAGGTTCTTATGTTATGAAAAACATAGTTACCCATTTCCTTTGTTCTATATGTGTATGTCAGTGACGAAGTCATATTCAAGAGAAGAATGAGGGATGGGGTGTATATATGTTAGATACAGAGGGCAGAGAAGAGAATTATATTTATAGTCCGTCGGACAAATACTCTTGCACCAGAACTCCCTTCCTAATACAGTAAACTGAAAAACGTTAGCCAAATGGTAGAGATCCTTCGCACAAAAAAAAACAACCCCCTCATACAACTGAACTTTAAAAACACCCGATTTAAAAATTAACGACAGGCGGTGGGGGAAATTTCTCAAAAAAGGATACCTTTAATATAGTGAAACTCTAATAACCCAATTGAAAACTAGATGACAGAGGTATTTTTTTACAAAAAAGGCCCCCCTACCACTACTTTTTAATTACACCCGCGTTTAGCGAATCAAGATAAGGCACCAGCTCACAAAATCGATGGTGAAATTGGACCAACTGGACTATGAATTTCTTCCTCAACTGCATTTACCAGGTTTGGCGCCCAGCGATTATTACCGCTTTCCAAATTCGAAAAGTTAGCTCCAGCGAAAGAGATTTGGCTCAAATGGAGAAGTCGAATGGAAAACTGAGGTTTATTTCAAATATCTCGACAAATCGTATTGTAGAAAAGGTATCAAAATGTTGGGAGCTCGCTTGAAGATATTTTCCTTTAAAAGTCTCCGTACCTTTCACCTTATGAGAATATATATAGTCACAGAAAAAAGATATTCACGATAATATATCATTATCGTGAATATCTTTGTATTACGGGAGAATTCGAGATTATGGGAGATAATGCGAAAAAATGACAGAAAATGCAATATATAAGCCTTTATAATATGGGAAAGTTGGAGATTCTGGGAGATAAGGAGAAATATTTGGAGAATGGCTTGAATAATGATAGATAAAGAGATATAAGCCACTGTATTATGGGAGAATTCAAGATTATGGGAGATAATGCGGAAAAATGACAGAAAATGCAATATATAAGCCTTTATAATATGGGAAAGTTGGAGATCCTGGGAGATAAGGAGAAATTTTTGCAAAATGGCTTGAATAATGATAGATAAAGAGATATAAGCCCCTGTATTATGGGAGAATTCGAGATTATGGGAGATAATGCGGAAAACTGACAGAAAATGCAATATATAAGCCTTTATAATATGTTACAATAGAGGTTTTCACGGATGGTGGAATGTAATTCATTAGAATTCCGGGTTTCAATCCGTTCATCTAACAATGACTTTGCACGACGTTTCGCCAAAATTTCATTTAGCATTTTCAAGTGCTCTGCTGCTGCTGTTCGATACTGTGATCTTGCTGCCGCTGCTAAGCTAACTTTAGCTTCGAGCGGTAGCAAGATCACAGTAGCAGCAGCAGCAAGAGTACTTGAAAATGCCAAATGAGATTTTGGAGAAACGTCGTGCAAATTCATTGTTAGATGAACGGATTGAAACCCGGAATTCTAATGTATTATATATATATATATATATATATATATATATATATATATATATATATATATATATATATGTATATATATGTATATATATATGTATATATATATGTATATATATGTATATATGTATATATATATGTATATATATATGTATATATATGTGTATATATTATATATATATATATATATATATATATATATATATATATATATATATATATATATATATATATATATATATATATATATATATATATCGGTTCTAGCCCGTAATATGGCGAACCGCGTCTCAAGATGGATTGACAAATGAGATAACAGTGGGTTGACTGCTGAAATATAGGCTTGGTCCGTTTTCATTTGTTTTACATTAAACCACCTATGCCTGAGGTGGGTCTCAGGAAAAATCGCGCTGCCTGCGGTGAATATTGGCAAATTGTTCACCACTCTGTCGGCTTGTGGCTCTAGTCAGCCTGAGATGGAGTACTAGGTACCCGTTTCAAATTTGGTACAATTCGTTGTATTTTACTATATATATATATATATATATATATATATATATATATATATATATATATATATATATATATATACACTCCTGGACAAAATTAACGCAACAATATATTAAATCATACAAATCTCTATAATGAATTAATTTTAATAATTTTTTATGAACTTGGTTACACTAAAAGTTAGAAAAAACTTATTCGGATACTTTAAAAGTGAATTAGCTACCAAATTTCTTTATAAGATTCGAATTAAAATTATTCTTAAGACCTAATAACAAAATCGTTGAAATTATGTAATACTGAAAAAAATAAACTGGGACACTAAAAGCAAAATTAATGGTGTAACTGGGACATTAGTAGCGTGTGTTGCCTCCTCTACTTCGGATGACGGCGTTTATGCGCCTAAGCATGCTTCTAATTAAATTTTGGATAAAATTTTGGAGAATTTGCTCCCATTCTGTGATAACTGCATTTTCAAGTTCCCTCAGGTTTCTAGGTGCAGGTATATGACGTTTTCACATTTTTCTTAAGGTGATCCCATACATGTTCTATCGGATTCAGATCCGGGCTTTTTGGTGGCCATTGCATAATCGGTATATCAACTTGATTAAGATAATCGAGTACCTCCCTAGCCACGTGAGGTCGAGCGTTGTTTTGCATAAATAGGAAATTGGGCCCCACAAAATGACCAGAAGGCATCACATGTTCTATTACAATATTCTCAAGATAGAAGTCAGCATTCATGGATCTCGTACGGACAGGAACTAACTCTGTGCGATCATTAAAGCAGATGCCACCACAGAACATAACAGAGCCACCGCTGAATGGAATCCTTGCAGAGATATTGCAAGGAGCAAACCTCTCTCCTGATCTTCGCCATACTCGCTCACGACCACCTGGATGTTTTAGACTAACCCTAGTTTCATCTGTGAAGAAAACTTGTTTCCAATCATCCACAGACCAGTTTTCGTGATTTCGAGCAAAACGTAACCTGGCAACTCTGTTCTCTCTAGTAAGCAAGGGCACAGTGGCTGGTCTTCTACTGTTTAATCCTGCTTCATTTAATCGTCTTCTAACTGTTTTAGAAGAAATTGTGACATTGCGAACAGCTTCGAGTTCGTTTCTTATTATAGAAATAGTGACAGTCCTGTTTCTTAAAGCATATTCTTTTATAAAACGTTCATCTAGGTCGCTAGTGCATCGTTATCGCCCTTGCCCTAGCCTTCTAGAATAAGTTCCTACTTCATTCAAGCGTCTTACCATACGACTTATTGTGGAACGATTTTTGCCTAACAAATTGGCAACATAACTCTGACAATATCCCTCGTCCAATAAAACTGAGGCTCGTACTACCTCGTGTTCAGTTAAATTCCTTGTTCGATTCATTTATCTAATTCTTCAGGGTCAAAAATAAAACATTCTACCACAAAAACGTATTACTTTGAAAAAGGAAACAATTTATAAGCTTACTTTTAAAGAAAATCTATCGCATTATTACAGAAAATTCTTTAAAACTGTAAATCTAAACGAATTGTTTTGATTTCTGTCATGAACAACGAAACAAAATATGCATAGCCTACTATTCAAAAACTCGATAAACTTTAAAACTGACATAAGAAAAAGATAAATTAATTTTCAGATTGTTGCGTTAATTTTGTCCAGGAGTTTATATATATATATATATATATATATATATATATATATATATATATATATATATATATATAAATATATTAATTGCGTGATTTTTCTATTATTGGGTATTTAGATTCCGTAATGAAAAGATTATTTATTTTATTTTATTTTTTTTGGTTGACGTTTCGCCCATTTTTTTTTGCATTTTCAAAGTTTCTATTTTACCTGTCTAAAAATAAACAGAATTCTCTATTACATTTTAAAATTTTACTTATGTTACTTTCTAAAAACACGTAATAACATTTCAAATAAACCTTACTTTTAGGATTCACAAAATATATATATATTTATATATATATATATATATATATATATATATATATATATATATATATATATTTATATATATATATATATATACATATATATATATATATATATATATATATATATATATATATATATATATATATATATATACATTATATATATATATATATATATATATATATATATATATATATATATATATACATATATATATATATATATATATATATATATATATATATATATATATATATATATATATATATATATATATATATACGTCGATATATATACAGTCGACACTCTATATAGTGAAAGACCAAAATGTTGACCGAAATTTTACTATAGAGAGTTTTTCACTATGTAAAGAAAAAATCCGTATATATTGCTATGTATGTAAGATATTCTAGGTCTTGAAAAAATTACACTATAAAGAGTTTTTCACTATATAGAGTTTCACTATAAACAGTGACTGTATATATATATATAATATATATATATATATATATATATATATATATATATATATATATATATATATATATATATATATGGATTTATTAGACCTATCTGTCTAATTTAAAGGCAGTATAGCAAAGCGAAATGGTTTCTAGTTCTAGGGCTATTTATTAATTAGTGTAATGTGTAAATTGTATAAGCTTTAGTTGGAAACTTGTATATTCCAAACGGATCAGTTCTATTGATGTTGCCAAGCGCTATGCCTCTCTGTCTATGAATGTGTTTTTGAAGGAACAACTTATACAGCGTGACCCATATTCGAAGTTGGTGAGTGCAATCTGCGATATTATTCGAGCTAGAGAGATAATTAAATAAGCAAAGTTGTAAAGAATTTCATGCCTTACAAAACTAAATGAAACAAATGAAAGCTTCCTTTTTGTGCAAGATTTTGCTAAGCGGTTCCGAAAAAAATTGCAACTATACTGAAACACATTTACTGGTAATACAAAATACGCCTTACCGAACTTAACACGTAAATAATTATTTATAAAAGTAGTTCTCTTGCAAATAGAAGTTGTTAAGGCTATATATATATATATATATATATATATATATATATATATATATATATATATATATATATATATATGTATATATACTCGGCAAAAGGGCATCAACAGATGTTCATACTATATTCATTTAGCCAATATTTCGGTCCTAGGTTGGGACCTTCATCAGGGCACAAAATGTAGCATACAATTTAATCTAACAAGAATGACCATAAATAACAATCGCCATAGCAAAGACCAACACTGAAATAAAACAACCACTATTCACGAACATATTAATATAAAAACGTGGCATTTACAGCAGGGATGCCATTAAAAACGTTGGATGCTGAAAAATCAAAATTAATTAACCACCTGCCATCTCAAGAAAAGTGACAATTTTGACAGGGCGCTGACAAAGTACGACCACCTGACAGATGTAGGGGATCACTCAAAATGAATAAAAGGAAAGGTTAAACAACCAAGAAAGAACCGGTTTAGTACAAATTAAGTACTACGTCATATAGTAAAATTTGGTATGAAGGGAAAAGGTATCCAATGGGAACGCAAATTTTCGCTGTTATGGTAATTAAGTGACATATGGAGGAAATGATTTTTCTTCATCTGGGGGGAAATAGAACAAGGAAAAGGAGGTGGCAAGTGGAAAGGGTTTTTCATTAATTGGGAACATACTAAGCAATTTATTATTATTATTGTTATTATTATTAAGGTTATTACAGATGGGAGTGTAATTATCAAGAATTTCACGGGAATCAAGAAAAACATGTACTTAAACAAGGTGGTACCCAGAGGACAAACATGCAGAAAGACAGAGCTGTAAGCTACCAAAACGAAAAAATTATTATGACGAGTGTGATGACCCAGAGATATTATGTGAGGAATGAAGATCACAAGAAAGAAGAAAGCTGTATATGCTGCTCAAGCCGTCAAGATCAGTTCTTTTATTGATATTTTGGGGATTCTCGTTGATGTAGCACATCTCAAGAAATTCTCTTTTAAGAAGGTTTTTTTGGATATGAAGGATTTTTGGTTTTCTGAAGTTGAAGGAATGTCCATTATCGACAGAGTGAATCGCCAGTGCACATCTTTGTGGGTGACATCTGGTGTCGCTTTTATATAATGCGATGCGACGGTTGAGAGATTGTGATGTCTGGCCAATATATACAGCGGGACAATCAAGGAAGGAAATGGAATAGACAATATCTGACATAGAAAGAATGGGTAGAGAAGATTTCAGTTTGCTAAAAATACGCTTGTTTTTATGGAAGTAATACTTGGCAATCTTAACATTGGGAATGACACGCAAAATATGAACCAATTTAGAGGTAAGACCAGGTATAAATGGCAAAAAGAGCAACGAAGGACTTATTTCCGTATGGCTAGCAGGGGGTAGAGGGGGTGGAAGGGAAGGAGGGGATGAGCGTGCAGGAGGGGGCTCTGGTAAGATGTCATTAGAGAGGAAGAGCTTATCGACTTCGTCCTTGGTCTTGAGCAGGAACTTCTTATTGTACCGATTTTCCATAAAGAGATTGGTAAGTAGTGTTTGTGCTTGAGAAAGATAATCTGGGTGAGCTATATTTCTGATTCTTCGATATAGGCCCTTTATGACATTTATTTTAACCTTCCAATCGTGCCCAGAATTGGCATGTATATATCTGCCTGATGAAGTTGGTTTTCTATACCAGTCTAGTCTGATGACACCATCAGGACCTCTGATGACTCTTGTGTCCAGGAAGGGGACAGCATTGTTCGACTCTTCTTCCATGGTGAACTGTAGGTGTTGATCGAAGGAATTGAAAATATGAAGGATTTCTTCTTTACCATTCTCTGGTATGGACAGAATAAGATCATCAACATATTGAAAGAGAAAAGGGAGTCTGAAAGATAGCTTTTCGATGCAATTTTTCAAAAGATAGGACATGACTATTGCTGCAAGAATAGGGCTTAAGTTGCTGCCCATAGGGCAACCAAAGGTTTGTCGGTAGAAACTTTCTTTATATCTGAAAAATGTAGATTGAAAGAAAAACTCAATAACAGCGAGGAAGAAGGATTTATCTAATTTTGTGTTGGGCGAGATTAGTGCCCATTCAGAATCAATAATCTGTTTGGCTAACTGCCATGAAATGTTGGTGAAGAGACTGACTACATCGAGAGAAATGGTGACATGATTCTCAGGTGATAGGAAATTATTAATTTCTGCACTGAAGGCAAAGGAGTCCTTAACTGCATATAGATGGTAATGGAGTTCCCCAACTAGTTTCATAATTTAGGATTTTGTTATATATATATATATATATATATATATATATATATATATATATATATATATATATATATATATATATATATATATATATACACTGGTGAGCAAAAAAATCGACTTAAACTATTTTGGCTTCATTTAACACGGATTCTAGAATTTAGTGTTCATATATTTTTACGGATTTTAGTATCATTTGAAAGCTTCGCTATTCTATTTCTAATGATATCAAATTCCATAGCATACCTCATGCTTTTTACTGATTAAAATAAGCAAAAAGGAAAACAGGGAGAGCAAGGATTGAAAATAGGGGTAAGAGAAAGAAAAAATTAAACAAATTTTAAGTTTATTATTATCAAATTTATTGATAAAAACCAAAATTAATATTTTGTGTACCCCCCTAGCCCTTATTACTGCTTTTAGCCGGCTTTTCATGGAGCGGGTGAGCTTTATCACCACTGTCTGTGAGATTCTTCCCCATTCTTCCGCAATCGTAACCTTTAAGTTCCCAGCGATACAGGGGCTGGATTTCTGGCTCGAACCGTACTTTTGAACTTACCCTACATATGCTCAATTGAATTGAGGTCAGGACTCCGCGCAGGCCAGTTTAATGTGGGTATTCCAACTTCTGCCAGGTACTGACGCACCGATGCAGCAGCATGTGGTTTCGCATTGTCTTGCATTTGTATATATATATATATATATATATATATATATATATATATATATATATATATATATAATGTGTTTTCACAAGCTTTCATTTGACACCACACTCGATGACCTAGTAAAAATTTTTTTTTCACTTCCGATTTCACTCCCCAAAACGAACCCTTTAAGTCAAAATTTAACTTTCAAAACTACACGGCTCTGATAAGGCCATCAATTCCTATATTAATACCAAATTTCAACTTTCTATGACAAATAGTTTTGGAGAAAATGGGGGGGTGTGACAGACGGACAGACACCGAAGTGCTCTTATTAGTGTTCCGGGCGGAGCACTAATTATCCTTAATCTTGAGTTTTCTTTGTTAAAACCGAGAATTTTTAGAAGGACCGTCGTACTAATCGAAAATCTACATGTAACTGCACATGAATGAGGACAAAAACAGACGTTGAGTTTGTATTTTAATCCCACGAAAAGATGTTTAATCACGTCTTCAAATGAGATATAAAAAGTAAATGTAAAATATTAAAACTACGTATGTATGTTTAGTTTTTTACTGCTTTACCTTTGGTAGTATATTTAAGTTCTTTGCAGCCCATTTCAACACTTTTTTACTGCTATTTCGCTCGTATCTCTCGCTAGAAATAATATCGACGTGAGTTTTTCACCATTTCCGTTTTCCTCTGCACATTTCTTAAAAAATTATATACGAAAAAAGAAAGAAAAATATGTGAGGTAACCGGAAAATGCTTAAATTAAGCAAATGAAGAAACTGATATTCTCAATCGTTTTAGACCAGTTATAATGTTATTATTAGCTAAATTTTTACTTTGTTGTTTTGAGAGCATCTATACTTTTTCTAAATAAGCTATAACCCGATTAACCCTAACAAAACCTACTTTGAGTTATTTTTCAGGATGAGATTTTATTGGAAAGGTATTTCACAAACACCACACATATTCATCAGTTTTTTCTAAACATGATTCAAACTGAATCGCTATGAAAATAATGGCCGTTGGCGCTACACTAAACCTAGAAATTCAACCATATAGAACAAATGTCAGATGGAGGCATCGTAGAGCGCACAGATTTCGTATAGTGAACGTCGGAGTGAGACACGTTTTTCAGTACTTAAAATAGCTACGTTCAGTATACAAAAACAGCGTGTAATGATCCATTTTCTCCACTCACCTAGATAACTCCCATCAGTATTCGTCACCAATTCAGTGAGATCTACGATGATAGTACGAAGCTGGTTTGAAAAGTCCGTGCAAAGTCCGAGAGATGGCACCACCGGCGCGTATCGAAGTCATGTTTAGTTAGTAGCGTCTCTTGAATGAACGCACATCAAGTTTCAGCCATATTGGTCTATTTCTTTGTGTTTGGCATTCGTGTGAATCAAGGAAGTCGAGTGATTTTCAAGAAATGGACGAAAAAGAATTTCGTGTGGTGATTAAACATTACTTTATGAAAGGCAAAACGCCTCAGGAGACTAAAGAGAAGCTTGATAAACATTATGGTGACTCTGCACCTTCGATTAGAACAGTTTATAAGTGGTTTCAAATTTTCGGACTGGCCATATGGGCACAAGTGACGCTGAACGTTCTGGACGGCCTGTGGAGGTTACGACTCCAGAAATCATTGATCAAATCCATGATATGGTGATGGATGACAGAAGAGTTAAGGTGCGTGAGATTGCTAGTGCTGTGGGCATCTCGACTGAACGGGTACATAATATTTTGCATAAACATTTGGACATGAGAAAGCTATCCGCAAGATGGGTGCCGCGATTGCTCACGCTTGACCAAAAACGGAATCGTGTGAAGTGTTGCAAGGATGGTTTGCAGCTGTTCCAGAAGAATCCGGAGGACTTTAAGTGTCGTTTCGTCACTGTGGATGAAACATGGATACATTATTATACTCCTGAGACCAAACAACAATCTAAACAATGGGTTACCAAGGAGGAATCTGCACCAAAAAAGGCGAAGACCGTTCCTTCGGCCGGAAAGGTTATGGCGACTGTCTTTTGGGATTCGCAAGGGATAATCCTCATCGACTATCTGGAAAAGGGTAAAACTATTACAGGTGAATATTATTCATCGTTATTGGACCGTTTGAAAACCGAGCTGCAAGAAAAACGCCCGCGATTGGCCCACAAGAAAGTCCTTTTCCATCACGACAACGCACCAGCACACACCTCAGCAGTTATGGTCGCAAAATTAATGGAAATAGGATTCCAACTCGTTTCACATCCCCCCTATTCTCCAGACTTGGCTCCCTCGGACTACTATTTGTTCCCCAATTTGATGAAATGGCTGGCTGGACAAAGATTTTATTCAAACGAGGAGGTGATTGCAGACACTAATGGACATTTTGCAGACTTGGACAAATCCGATTATTCGGAAGGGATCAACAAACTAGAACATCGTTGGACGAAGTGAATAAGCCTAAAAGGAGACTATGTCGAAAAATAAAAAAGGTTTACCCCAAACACATAAGTAGTTTTTATTTTGCACAGACTTTTCAAACCAGCCTCGTATTATCACAGAAAATATAAAGTCCGATGAATATAGTGTAAACATCCGTCTATATTATTCTTCTTGTCAACATGTTAAGTATATTTAAAAACTTAAAAAGGTAGGTCTTCTATCATCTGAAGTTATTTACGACATTCGCTCTATTATCTATCTCGGTTATTTGTACATATGCAAGAAATACAGCGAATAACCTGGAATTTGGGTATAGCTTCATGTTTTAGAAGCCAGTACCGCTGAGTTTATAGGCAATAAAAACAATCGATAATTCTTTGACGGATTGTTGTTACGTCATCTTTATGTTTAATTTTTGGAAGTGTCTAATGCGCAGTTCATGGGACGTCGGCATAATAAAAATTGCTGCACCGTCCACGTTTTGTGTGAAAACTTTTTTAAATAAATAAAGCCACGTTACGGAAGTTTTTCCGTAAAATCAAACATAACCAGACTTTTCCCCAAAAAACGTGAACAGTGCAGCAATTTTTATTCAACGTATATCGGACCATGCAGTAGGTACAGTAATACCCCGCTTAGCGCGACCCCGTTACGCGCGGTTTCACTATAACGCGAATTTCAAATACCCCGCTTAGCGCGACCCCGTTACGCGCGGTTTCACTATAACGCGAATTTCAAATTTCGCGCTCATGTAGTCATTAACTTCTCTATGGTCGCGGGGGGATCCCCGCTTTCTCTGAATATTCTCTTTGAAGAATTGGGAATTCCCTGTCCTTCGACTTTGTTCTATGGGGATTTCCTCGTTCGTTTCGTGTGTTCATTTGTTCCGTAATGTTAGTTCGGTCGGCTGGCAGTTTTGTTTTAATATTTATTGGAGATACATACATACATAATTTAACCCTACGTTAAAAATGCCGCCTGTAAAGAAAAAAGAGCGTAAAAGCGTCACTTTGGAATTGAAGATGAAAGTGTTAAGAAGAATGGAAAATGGAGGCAAAGCAACAATTGTTGGGAGAGATTTTGGACTCTTAGAATCGACTGTGAGAACGATTTATAAAAATCGGGAAAAAATTAAAATCTCCAGCGAAGGTTCAACACCTATAAGTGCAACAAAACTTTCTCGTTCGAGATCATCTATCTTAGAAAGAATGGAGAAATTACTGTCAGTCTGGATCGAAGATTTGAATAAGAAGAACACACCACTAAGTCAAGATCTCATATGCACAAAAGCAAAATCTTTGTATGAGATGCTGAAAACAAAAGAAGGAGAAGGGAGTGCCACTCCGACTTTTGCTGCCAGCAGAGGCTGGTTCCATCGGTTCAAGCAGCGTTCTAATCTTCACAATATCCACATAACAGGCGAGGCGGCCAGCGCGGACATTCAAGCTGCAGCTGAGTTTCCAGACAAGTTTCAAGACTTCGTTAGACGAGAGAAAATTCCTGCTTGTCTCATCTTCAATGTTGATGAGACCGCACTTTACTGGAAAAAAATGCCATCTCGAACATTCATTTCTAAGGAAGAACGTCAAGCCAGTGGTTTCAAAGCTGCGAAAGATCGACTAACACTTCTGCTGGGTGGTAATGCCACTGGTGATTTCAAACTGAAACCTTTACTAGTGTACCATTCAGAAACACCCCGTGCAATGCGAGGCACAGACAAGACAAGTCTACCAGTTGTGTGGCGATCAAACAGAAAGGCGTGGGTTACACGGGAAATTTTTCAAGAATGGTATTCTAATAGTTTTTGCCCATCAGTCAAATCATACTGTGACAGAAATGGGCTTGAACCTAAAGTTATATTACTCTTAGACAATGCCCCAGGACATCCAACCTCACTTGATACGCCCAGAGACTTAAAAGTGTACGTAAAGTTCCTTCCACCAAACACTACGTCAATATTACAACCTATGGACCAGGGAGCAATAGCAAACTTCAAAGCTTATTACCATCGCCGCACTTTTAGCCAACTAATTCATGAAACTGACGGGGAAGGAAGACAGTCTATGCGAGAGTGGTGGAAGTCATACAACATTATGAAGTCTATTCACAACATAGAAGAGGCTTGGAAGGAAGTTAAAATGAGTTGTATGAATGGGGTGTGGCGTAATCTTTGGCCAGATGTAGTGGAAGCACCTAGAAGAATTGTCCAGATGCAGAGACAAGTGCTTGAAGACATTGCTGCAATGATTGAGGGGTCTGAACTTGAAGATGTCCCGGTAGAAGATCTCGTAGAACTTGTAGCAACGCACGACGATCCTATTAGCAATGAAGATCTGATCGAGTTACAGAATAATCCTATCTACGATGAGGAAGAACAAGTAGAAGAGAAAGTTTTATCTTCAGGGGAAATACAAAATGCACTTTCAAAAATTTATTCAGGTTTGGACATATTGCAGAGTATAGACAATAATGATGACCGTGTCTTGACCGTGTGTCAAACAATTAAAAACAGTGTTGGGTGTTATGAACGTATTTTTACAAGAACGTAAACAAAACGTTACCCAAAAGACAATAGATGTATTTTTCCGTAAAAAATAAGAGTATGTATTGCATAAAGTGTTCTTAGAATTAAAGTGATTGATTAAAATGATTTGTATTTTTTTGTATTAAATTTTGACTATGTTTAATCATAAACCTCGATATACGCGAATTTCAGTTAACGCGATTTTTTTCGGAACGTATCCCTCGCGTAAAGGGGGGTATTACTGTATTTCCTTAATTTTTGCGGCAAACGGTCACTATCGTTTCTATCCCATTATCGAATTTTGGAATATACTTGCCAACTAATAGATAGTTCTGTTCAGAGCTCTAATATTTGTGGAATATTGACCAAATACTCTTCATATGAAGCCATCAAAATGCCTGGAAAAACGTTTGAATAGTCAAGCAAGAGATTTTGTGGCGAAATTAATAGTGTATTTTACAACGGAAAGGGATAACAAGGGTCCTCTTACATCTCTTAATGCTGTACAAGTGGTAAATACGAGGCTTGTTTTTTAAGTAAGTACCGTTTTGCGATTCCGCCGCCGCAGCGATACGGTCGGCGTTCCGCGCATGCGTGCTGGTAACCTACATCTCATGTCTACGCACTGACGCCATTACAGTCTGATTCTTCATTGTATACGTTGTTTACTGAGTGTTTAAGATGCCTCCGACAATCGTGAGTCCCGCCGATTGTGAAGTACGGGCTGTTATACGATTTCTTAGTGCTAAAGGCGTAAAACCGATCGATATTCATCGTGAGATCTGTGAAGTTTACGGACAAAACATTATGAGTGATGGAATGGTAAGGAAATGGGTGAGAGCATTTAAAGATGGCCGCACAAATGTGCATGATGAAGAACGGAGTGGGCGTTCTTCGGTCGTTAATGAAGATTTGGTGCAGAAAGTGGACGAAAAGGTGAGAGAAAACAGACGCTTTACAATTTCATCATTGTGCGATTGCTTTCCTCAATATTCTCGTAGTGTTTTGTATCGCATTGTGACCGAGAACTTGAATTACCGGAAATTGTGTTCACGTTGGGTTCCAAAAATGTTGACGGATTTGCACAAAACCCAACGTTTAGGCAGTGCATTGACTTTCCTTGAGCGGTACCACAATGAAGGTGAACATTTTTTAGACCAAATTGTTACTGGTGACGAAACATGGGTGGCCTACGTCACACCAGAATCGAAACAACAATCCATGGAATGGTGACAATTTCTGCCCGCAAAATCATGTGCACAGTTTTTTGGGACAGAAAAGGAGTATTGCTAGTGGAGTTTCTGCCTCGTAATGAGACAATCAATGCAGCGTCTTATTGTGAGACATTGAACAATCTGCGTCGTGCAATCCAGAACAAAAGACGTGGCAAGTTGAGTAAGGGTATCGTTTTGCTGCATGACAATGCTCGCCCACATGTGGCTAATCGGACCAAAGATCTCATCAAATCTTTTAAATGGGAAACTCTAGATCATCCTCCATACAGCCCTGATCTGGCGTCCAGCGACTACCATTTGTCCCTGCACTTGAAGAAGCACCTGGGTGGTCAGCGTCTTCAAGACGATAACGAAGTCAAAACATTTGTGATACAGTGGTTAACAAGTCAGGCGGCAGAATTTTATGAGGAGGGTATTCAAAAACTGGTGCCACGTTATGACAAGTGCCTCAATATTCACGGAAATTATGTAGAAAAGTAGATTAAGGTACAGGCTTTCATGTAAAAATAAAATTATAGCGATATCTTTGCACGTCTTTTTTTAATTCCAAAACGGTACTTACTTAAAAAACATGCCTCGTAAATCACATAGGTATATCTTTTTAATGTGTTTACAATGTTCTGGTTGCAGAGAATCGCTGCTGTCTTGCAGATTAGTACGAGAACTGTAGCGAGCAGCAAAATTCGTAGTGATAAAAATGAATTGCTTTCAACACCCGGAAAATCACGACCAAGGAAACAAGCTAAGACCCATGATCTGAGTGAAAGTTCTAAAATGGACGTTCGTAATACATTATATGATATGTATGCACAAAGTAAGTACCTATTAATATATATCGGTTTAAGTGAAATCGAAAGTAAATTATATTGTACTTTTCGAAAAACATAGTACTATTAACAACTTACGTAAAGAACTGCGACAAAAAGAGATAATTAATGTCAGTTATGGAACTCTTCGAACATTACTTCTGGATTTGGGTTTTAAATTTAGGAAAGATGACAACAGACGAGCATTAATGAACACACCAAGAATTTGTTCAATGGGGGCAGCTTTTCTTAGAAAGCATATGGAAAACAAAAATGCACACATTGTCCGTCAGCTTGTTTTCATAGAAAAAACATGGATTTTTTCGAAAGGCATCAAAGGAAATCATGGCAGGATGACAACATTAAAAGTGTTCGTAAGCCTGGGGGATTTGATGGTAAATTTTAATGCTGAACACAGTGGAGGTTTTTGGAAAATGCCAATTTACTATTTGCTAGTAAGTCAAAGTCACTTGACTATCATGGAGAAATGAATAGTAAAATGTTTACGAAATGGGTCAGAAACCAGTTGATTCTTAATTTAGAAGAACCATATTTCATTATAATGGATAATACTTCATACCATTCAGTTGAAGTAGAAAAACAGCCATCTTCAGCATGGAAAAAAGAAGAAATTCTCGAGTGGTTACAGAATAGTTTACCTCATAACAAATAGATGTTTAAGACAGAATTATTAAATATTGCAAAAGCTCATAAAAAAACAAAGGAATATCAAATTGATAAAATTTTTCAAGAGCATGGGCATGAAGTGTTGAGATTATCTCCTTATCACTGTCAATTTAATGCAATCGAGCTGATTTGGGTAAATGCAAAAACATTTTATAACAAGCACATTGGTGAAGAGGGATATGGAGATAAACAAGTACTTTAGATGTGGAATCGAGCCTTAGAAAAGTGTACACCAGAGGTATGGCATGCCAGCGTACAATATATAGAAAACCTGATTCAACAGTGATATGATCGTGAGGTAATAATCAAAGAGATTCCAGAAATCATTATTCGTGTTGGGAATGATGAAAGCGAGAGTGAATAATCTACTTCTAGCGATTAGTGTCATTATTCAATTTTTAATTTAAATATTACTTATTGACATGTTTCAAAACGTGGGATTTATGCAGAGAGGTAAATGTCCTTCACAAGTAAGAAATAGGGTGTTGAATATTATCGTTATCTTAGTTATTATCGTTCATCTTAGACTAAACAAACAGAAATTATAAATCGCCTGAATATTTTTTTCCAAATTTCTTTAAAACGAAATATCTGATCTCATCACATCAAAAATTATTGTGATTGAAGAAAAGACTAATATCTGGAAACCTTAGTACTGTTTTATTCAAACGCATAAGTTGTAATTCAGGACCTTTTTTTCTAGATTTGCGATTTACTTTAAAATTTATGTCAGTTATATTAATACATAAAGAATTTAATCCAATTCCGAACTGGGAAACTCCAACAATTTTCAGTTTCTTCTATGTGCCAATAGTCTGTAATAAATAAACAATGCAATTTGGATGTCGAATTTTCAAAGGATTATAGCTATTTAAAGTTAAAATAACTACAGAGATTAAAGCCTTGTAATCTGTCAAGAGATGAAATTTACGACATTCCAGAAAATACTGAAAATGTTTATTGAATAAATATACAAGAAATAATCATTTTTCAAATTTGCTTGCTCTCTGTACAACTTGTTTCCCAATTCGAAAGATTTTTAGACAAGAAAGCTCAGGCGATCATATACCTTCTATTTTTTTTTGCAGAGCTGAAAGTCTGTAAGTATTTGATGTACCTACGCTAGGATTATTTTCTGCATTATGATGTAAAAAATATAAGTAAACATTATTAGTGTAGCTGTGATCTAATGTTTCCAAATGCGTGTAAGGATTTTTAATCCCAAATTTTAAATAGCTGAGATATTTATTAATGTTCTTACTTGTTACTAATACATCGTCAATATAAACATAACAAAAATCAAGGTGACAAATAACTTTATGACTACATCTGACTAGTTAATTGTCGCTCCTGATGATGCTAACACGGTTAAAAAAATAAAGTAAGGATAAGTGTTATGTACTATTATTATGCCAAAGATTCCAAAATATGAACGTAGTTTTTAGTGATAAAAATTAAATTTAGTGTTTGCAAAGGAACTATTGAGTTAATCCTTTAGGATACCAGGAAACTCGAGACCTTGTTGAAAAGATGATTACAATAGTATTCGTAGCATCGCTAGTTTTCGTGCCATTCTAGTTTAATTACAATACTTATATTTAAATGTCTAAATCACCGCGCCACTGTTTAAAGCTATGTGTTAATGAAAACTTCCCCCTCAGCGTACTGGAATACGGAGTGACTAAGATTCATTGACAACGTCCATATCTTTTCCTCACTACGAAATACAGTTTGTCTGGAATTTTCCCTTTAGAACTGCCTTTAAGCAAAACATTTTATTTTGTCACGCTTTATAAGATTATTGTATAGTCTTACCAAGGAATATATATATATATATATATATATATATATATATATATATATATATATATATATATATACATATATATATATATATATATATATATATATACATATATATATATATATATATATATATATATATATATATATATATATATATATAATTTGGGTTGAATTCTTTCTTAAACCTTGGAATAATAAATATATATTTTTTTCAATTTCTTGAGCTTTATGGTTTTTTTGTTTTAAGCATAGAGAAATTACATCACTTTCTAGTTAGAACTTTATTGAAAACGTTTCGCCTAATTTGTAGGCGTTATATAATAATAATAATATTTTTTAATAAAGAGAAAAACAATATAAACGACAAAAGCGACGTTAGGGGTCTGAGTCATGTTTATTTCGGACTCTTCTCATAATAACTCAATAACAGTTAATAAATAAAAACGCATAAATAAACCAAAGAATGACTTTCGTTCCCTATACAGGTCTAAAGTTATTTTAAAAAATGTGACCGTTTTAGTAATACCTTTTAAAGAATGTTAAGTGTGCCTTCGTTTCAACCCACACATGTAAGTTTTTATGTATATTTTTATGTGTATTTTTATTATTTCACCTTCTACATTGTATTATAAGTTTTAGAATTTTATATATTCATAATTAAAAAATTTGTGTATCCTATTGAACATCCAAAACCATCCTGTAAAATGAAAATTTAAAATCATAAAAAAAGTAAAGAAGGGAGGAAAATGTATATTGATTGAAAATTTCAATTTTTAGATGAAATGAAAAAGCCTACAATTTAGGCGAAACGTTTTCAATAAACTTCTAACTAGAAAGTGATGTAATTTCTCTATCCTTAAAACAAAAGAACCATAAAGCCCAAGAAATTGAAATATATATATATATATATATATATATATATATATATATATATATATATATATATATATATATATATACAGTCGACTCTCTAAATAGTGAAAGACCAAAATGTTAACCGAAATTTCACTACAGAAAGTTTTTCACTATATAAAGAGAAAATCCGTATATATTGCTATGTATGTAGGTCTTGAAAAAATTGCACTATAAAGAGTTTTTCACTATATAGAGTTTCACTATAAACAGTGTCGACTATATATATATATATATATATATATATATATATATATATATATATATATATATATATATATATATATATATGCTCCTGGACAAAATTAACGCAACAATATATGAAATCATACAAATCTCTATAATGAATTAATTTTAATAATTTTTTATGAACATTGGTTACACTAAAAGTTAGAAAAAACTTATTCGGATACTTTAAAAGTGAATTAGCTACCAAATTTCTCTATGAGATTCGAATTAAAATTATTCTTAAGACCTAATAATAAAATCGTTGAAATTATGTAATAATGAAAAAAATAAACTGGGACACTAGTAGCAAAATTAATGGTGTAACTGGGACACTAGTAGCGTGTGTTGCCTCCTCTACTTCGGATGACAGCGTTTATGCGCCTAGGCATGCTTCTAATTAAATTTTTGATAAAATCTTGAGGAATTTGCTCCCATTCTGTGATAACTGCATTTTCAAGTTCCCTCAGGTTTCTAGGTGCAGGTATATGACGTTTCACATTTCTCTTAAGGTGATCCCATACATGTTCTATCGGATTCAGATCCGGGCTTTTTGGTGGCCATTGCATAATCGGTATATCAACTTGATTATGATAATCGAGTACCTCCCTAGCCACGTGAGGTCGAGCATTGTCTTGCATAAACAGGAAATTGGGCCCCACAAAATAACCAAAAGGCATCACATGTTCTATTACAATATTCTCAAGATAGTAGTTAGCATTGATGGATCTCGTACGGACAGGAACTAACTCTGTGCAAGCATTAAAGCAGATGCCACCCCAGAACATAACAGAGCCACCTCCGAATGGAATCCTTGCAGAGAGATTGCAAGGAGCAAACCTCTCTCCTGGTCTTCGCCATACTCGCTCACGACCATTTGTATGTTTTAGACTAACCCTAGTTTCATCTGTGAAGAAAACTTGTTTCCAATCATCCACAGACCAGTTTTCGTGATTTCGAGCAAAACGTAACCTGGCAACTCTGTTCTCTCTAGTAAGCAAGGTCGCAGTGGCTGGTCTCCTACTGTTTAATCCAGCTTCATTTAACCGTCTTCTAACTGTTTTAGAAGAAATTGTGACATTACGAACAGCTTCGAGTTCGTTTCTTATTATAGAACTAGTGACAGTCCTGTTTCTTAAAGCATATTGTCTTATAAAACGTTTATCTAGGTCGCTAGTGCATCGTTTTCGCCGTTGCCCTAGCCTTCTATATTAATTTCCTACTTCATTCAAGCGTCTTACCATACGACTTATTGTGGAACGATGTTTGCCTAACAAATTGGCAACATAACTCTGACAATATCCCTCGTCCAATAAAACTGAGGCTCGCACTACCTCGTGTTCAGTTAAATTCCTTGTTCGATTCATTTATCTAATTCTTCGGGGTCAAAAATAAAACAGTCTACCACAAAAACGTATTACTTTGAAAAAGGGAAGAATTTATAAGCTTACTTTTAAAGAAAATCTATCGCATTATTACAGAAAATTGTTTTGTCTTCTAAAAAATTCTTTAAAACTGTAAATCTAAACGAATTGTTTTGATTTCTATCATGAATAACGAAACAAAATATGCATAGCCTACTATTCAAATACTCGATAAACTTTAAAACTGACATAAGAAAAAGATAAATTAATTTTCAGATTGTTGCGTTAATTTTGTCCAGGAGTTTATATATATATATATATATATATATATATATATATATATATATATATATATATATATATATATATATATATATATATATATATGTATATATATATATATATATATATATATATATATATATATATATATATATATACATATATATATATATATATATATATATATATATATATATATACATATATATATATATATATATATATATATATATATATATATATATATATATATATATATATATATATACATATATATATATATATATATATATATATATATATATATATATATATATATATATATATATATATGTATATATATATATATATATATATATATATATATATATATATATATATATATATTTATAATATATATAAAATGCAACGTCTCTCTGTCTGTTTGTCCGTTAGGGCGCTTATCACTCGAGAAGTACATATCCGATTTATGTGCTTTTTTTTTTAAACATACGAATGTTCTCTGGTCAGGTTACAGGATATATTTTATTAGGTTAGGTAACGTAAAGAATAAGCAGTGACGATAATAGTGAATCAAGTCGAAAAAGTTTGCCGCTAGCGCGTTCTCTTGCGATACATTGCCTAAACTATTAAATAAGGAATAATATCGTGTAGCAAAGAATATAATATATATAAAATGCAATGTGTGTCTGTCTGTCCGTTAGTGTGATTATCACTTGAGAACCTCTTTTCCGATTTTCCTGTTTTTTTTTAATTCATACATTTATTCTCTGGCCAGTATCTTCTAGAATATATATATATATATATATATATATATATATATATATATGTATATATATATATATATATATATATATATATATATATATATATATATATATATATATATATATATATATATATATGTATAAAATGCAAGGTTTCTCTATATGTCTGTCCGTTAGTGCGCTTATTACTCGAGAACCACTTATCCGATTTACATGTTTTTTTAGATTTATACATATGTTCTTTGGCCAAGTTATAGGATATATTTTATTACGTTAGGTAATATAAGAAATAAGCAGTAACGATAATAGTGAATCAAGTTGGAAAAAATTTTGCCGCTAGCGCACTCTCTTGCAAACCATTAAAATATGGAACAATATCATGTAACAAAGAATACAATATATAAATATATATATATATATATATATATATATATATATATATATATATATAACTCAACGTCCCTCTGTCTGTTTGCCTGTCCGTTAGTGCGCTTATCATTCGAAAACCACTTATTCGATTTACTTTTTTTTTTCTAAATCTTAACTTAATATTTATCCAAAAAAATCTATAATATATATAAAACGCAACGTCTCTCTGACTGTTTGTCCGTTAGTGCGCTTAGCACTCAAGAACCACTTATCCGATTTACGTGTTTTTTTACAAAATACATATGTGCAGTGATGATAATATTGAATCAAGTCAGCGCGAGCTGAGCCGAGGGCACGGCTAGTTTTAACATAAGTAACAGAATAAACAACTGTTGAAGACCAGAATGTATGGTCGAAACGTTTTGCCACAAATATATACTATCACATAAAACAAATCTTTTGATCAACATTAAACCTAAGAAAATTATAAAAAGTATATATATATATATATATATATTATATATATATATATATATATATATATATATATATATATATATATATATATATATATATATAGGGTTTTTAGTTATAATATCCCTAATGCTTGAATTGCTACAGTGATTTTTTTAATATTCAAAATCTTGATACAAAAATTCCTGTTTTTGTCGGCATAACCTATTATGTTTTCTTGATTACGGACTATCTCTTCATCAATTTAATATTTTAATTTTCTGTGTGATAATTAATGTGGTTATTAAGTAATAAGTGGTTAATATTTAGGACAAAGCAGTTATCAATCATTAATAATATGGGGTATATTGCATCTATTTTTGTTTTAATTATACTCTATTAAATTCTGTCAGGGAGTATATTATACTCTTGCTGATACCGCGTATACATAAGCTGATATAACATGTATCTCTTTTCGTTCGTAAATGTTTTATTAAATTAAATTGTTGTTTGTTAGGTAGGATATTGTAATATTACATTTAACTAAGTTCATTCGACCGTGAATAATTTAGAGAACACAAATGAATTTTTGCTTTATGAAATGTAAAATTTCAATGACTATACAGTATAAATTTTCAATTTAGACTCGGTATTGACAATAATTTAATTTGGTAGTTTATGGTGAATAAAATAAAGAAAGTTCGAATATTTCTGAAGATTTTAGTAAACCAATAACTCATAAAATATAGTTTGATTGAAGAGGTGTACTTGAATATAATTTATTTTGAAATTCCCTATTATAGGAGTTATTGGATGAACTTGTCCTTTCATTAATTTAACCATATTTCAACAATATTTACTTATTTCCCAAATCTCATAGTCAAGACATAAATATTGTTCTTTATTATGAATAAATTGATCAAAAGTGTTTCTAAATATTTGCATGATTATAGCGCTATTTCTAAATTAAATTTTTACTTCATGTTTCGACCTATCTTTTCTGCGATAGAATCAGCTATGATAGAATCACAGTGATCGTTTAAGGGCACAATAACGCCACTTGTAATTGGTTCGTTAAGATTGTTGAGCGGTTCCTGTGACAATAATTAAATTTGAAAATAATCTACGTTACCTTCTTGAATAAAAACATGTATGGCTTATGGCGACAGAGCTCATTAAGCTCTGTCGCATAATATGAATTGTAAATAATAAAATACATCAATTGAATATAAAAAAGGATTGACATCTTAAACACACGACAATAGTTTAGTAAACTTAAATGTGGTCGTACAAGCACCGATGGTGTACCATGTTCCAGACCACCATATTGTTCTCAATGACCGCAAAGTAATAGTGCGAGAGATAGCTGACATCGTGAAGGTATCAACAGAATGCGGGAGGAATATTTTGCATGAATATTTGCATATGCGCTCGATGGGTGCAGCGCACTCTCACGATTGATAAAAAACCGGTCAAGTGCAAGTTGAACTTGCGCAATAAGTGTTCCGTAGGTTGATTGCTTCTGAAATTAAAATGTTTGTTACGGAGGTATAAAATGATCAACGACTTCACAAAATACACCCCAAATAAGTTTTCAACAAAGTTTGTTTCCGATCTTTACTGAAAACTGATGACCTTGAAATTTTTGTTTTTTTTATATGCCAGATAAATTATTATAGGTAATATACTCGCGACAATTTTCGTCCAATCTACACCCCGTGGAGGATATTCCAGAATTTTTTCAAAATTTTTTAATCAGTACTTTTCGAGATAAAGGGGGGGCAGCGATTTTTCGCGACTCTTTCAAAATAATACAAAGAAAAGTGTGCGCATGTAAGACATTATATATATTTTTGAACTCGTATTTTTACAAGCTTTCATTTGATACCCCACTCGATGAACTAGTATTTTTTTTTTACTTCCAATTTCACCCCCCAAAAATAACCCCTTAAGTTAAAATTTAATTTTCAAGACTACAGGACTCTGATGAGACCATAAATTCCTATATTAGTACCAAATTTCAACTCTCTACGACAAATAGTTTCGGAGAAAATCGAGTGTGACAGACGGACAAACGAACAGACAGACGGACAGATCTTATAAGTGTTCCGTATGGAACACTAAAAACAGCGACGTATCGAAGATTCAGAACGCTGTTTGGCACTATTTCAGAGTAATCCAAAGGAGTTTTCGCGTCTATTTGTAATAATGGACGAAACCTGAATCCACCACTATTGACCTGAATCCAACAGGCAGTCCCGAGGGTGGCTAAAACTGCATGAATGCCCACGAAGCGTTGAAAAACACATATTTCGACGTAATCTCCACCTAGCTGCGAGGTGTTTTTTTAGGTTTGGAAAATGATAAAAGTCCAAAGGTGTCAAATCAGGAGAATAAGCCGAGTGGGGCAGCAATTCGAAACCACAATCACGAATTTGAGCCATAGACTCAACAGACGTGTGAACGCGAGCGTTAAGCTGATGGAACAAAACTTTCTTTCTCAATAATCTTGGGCGTTTCTCTTTAATTTCTTGACGTAAACGACGCAAAAAGGTGCAAAGAGTTTATTATTTCGTTTATTAGTCCACCATAATAATACCTTCAGCATCCTAAAAAACTGACGCCATCATTTTTCCAGCAGACAGAATTGCCTTCGCTTTCTTTGGGGTCGGTTCACCAGATTTTTTTCACTGCTTGGATTGTTGTTTTGACTCTGGAGTATAGTGGTGAACCCAGGTTTCGTCCATTCTCACAAGCCTGTTAAGAAAATCTTGCGGATCAGCATCAAACATTTCCAAACAGTCGCGAGTCGTAAGTCGAATTCGTTTTTGTTCAACTGAAAGCAATCTGGGGACCCACCTAGCGGAAACCTTAGAAAATCCGGGTTCTTTGGCAATGATGTTGTTCTTTCATACAAGATGCCTATAATGTCTGCAATCTCCCTGATAGTTAATCTACGGTCTGTCAATATGAGATCACACACTTTGCCGATGTTTTCTTCAGTCGTAGACGTCGTAGGCCGGCCGGAGCGAGGGTCATCTTCGAAGTTCTCTCGTCCACGTTTAAATTTTGCAACCCATTTTTTCACAATGGTATATGACGGAGGAGATTCCCCTAGTGTTGTTTTCATATCATCGTGGATCTTCTTTGGTGTAAATCTTTTTTTAAACAGGTACTTGATGACCGCACGCTGTTCAATTTTTCCATTTTTCCAAAAACGCTGTACTTGGTCTCACTAAACTCGTTCTAATCTAAAAACCACAAATTCTACAGTAACAAAATTTTACACTGTGACAATCGAAGACAATATGAACTTACTAAGAGTACTATAATAAAAATATTATAATTATATTTTGGTGAGGCCGCGCAGGTTTCAATCCATCCTCGTATTTTTTGGAATATGCATGGAATAATGCTGGTCGAATGTCTTGAGAAGGTGCGGACAATCACCGGAGACTAGGAGACTATTACGTTGATTTAAAGGACCATTTGGTGGAATCAAGAAAAAATACCGCATTTAGCAAAGAGAAAAGTGTTGTTTCACCAAGATAATCCACCAACTTACAACTCTCTAAAATCGATGGTGAAATTGGACCATTTGTGCTGTGAATTACTTCCTCCTCCGCCGTATTTACTTTTATCTTTCCCAATTTGAAAAGGTGGCTTCAGACAGATTTGGCTCAAAATAAAGAAGCCGAATGGGAAACTGGGACTTATATTAGAGAGCTCGACTAATCGTACTATTTGAAAGGTATGCAAAAGTTGGAAGAGCGCGGGAATAAGCGTATAGCTCTTGAAAGAAACTATGTTGAAGAATAAAATGGATTTTGGGCAAAACCACTGTTTTTTCTTTAGAAGTTTCGGGACGTTTCACCCTACGTATAGTCTATCAAGTAAGAACATTTTTTGCCATCAATGTATTCTTTGCTGCTAACAACGGCGCAATTACTTTAGTAATCCTGCCTTCTGCATCAATCAGGCATGCTGTTAACGAGATTTCCCGCAATGATCTCCAAATTTTTCGAAACTCGTGGGACAACTAAGTCAAAGTCCTCAGAGTCTTTCCTCTGAGCTTTCCCTTTACAAGGACCAAATTTTTTCAATAGAGGTGGCATCCGGCGATTGTGGGGGCCCTAGTATCTTATCGTGGGTCCAAGCCAGCAGCTTCGCGAAGTGCTCTTCGCCCAGCAAAGATTTCTTCAACGCGAATTTGACGTCATGAGCAGCACCCAACTTTCTTAATTTTGTCGCTCCCTGACGTAGCGTCAATTTCGGGTTCCGTGAAAACAAAGACACGATTGGTTTTTTGACTTTCGTAGTAACTTTGCCTACCGAGCCACGTTGTGGCAAGTCGTCGACAATTTTCGTCTCGTTAAAATGATTTACCCACTTCTTCACAAACGATACCGACTTTTTAATGTATTTAGCCGCCGCGGAATGTGTCATTTTAGATCCTTTTGGATGGGAATAAAGAAAGACTGCCTCGAACCGACGGGAAAACAAGTGATTCATTTTGGATTTTACATGATTTTGACGAAAGTTCGGAATAGACTGATACTTTTACTAAAATGCGTCGTAGACAAAGGTTCCTTCTACTGATTTTTTATTGAATCGTTAGAATCGTACCTACCAAAAATGAATTATCGCGGACACGTTCTTACTTGACAGACAGTACCTTATATGTCTCTCCCACCTTTAAGACAAAAATCTTATTGATACGAATTTACTCAAAATATTTTCAGACAAAATCGTATTATGTGTAAAGTAAAGTCGAAGAGAATGGCGAAAAGTTATTTTTCTTATTCAAAAATGGAAAAGAATTTGGATGTTGTTATTCAATAATGTGTCAACATACATTTGAACAATTTTGAGATACAACAGATTGCAAAGATTCGTATGTAATAACAACATATTGTACATTATTGTAAAAAGTAAAACATACACGTCCAACATAATAAAAATAAAAATCATAATAAGTAGAACGTCTAATGCCGCTCTGAAACACTAAATTTACCATAACATCAGGTACTTAAAAGGTAGAAACTGGGCCGGTAACTTTTAGAAGAAGAGTCTTTCAAGGTGATTCATTAAGCCCACTTTTATTCTGTATTTCGCTGCTTTTTCTCTCGGTCGCTCTACGCCACCAGGAGATTGCAGGGATAAGGTTACTCATCTGTTTTACATAGAAGACCTTAAACTTTATGCTGCTTTAGAACGGGACTTTTGAAGAATACACGCGGGATATTAATATGAAATTTGGATTGGATAAATAAAACTGTCGTTAAGCTCGACAGAGATTATGAACATCCAGAGAACATGCATTTAACTGATGGGGACGTTCTACACCACTTAGCTCCAGAGGAAACCTACAATTATCTAGGAATCTCACAATGCAAGATACAGCAACATTTAAAACAGAACTTCGTAGCAAGTATAGAAAACGACTAAAAAAGATCTGGTCGTCAGAACTGACAGGACGTAATAAAGTTGCTGCTACCAATATGCTGGCTATACCGGCACTTATCTATTCCTTTGGAGTAGTGAAGTGGACGGAAGAAGAACTACGAGATTTGGATGTTAGCACTCCAAAAATCATGCACGTGAATAGAAGTCTTCATCCTCCATCCTCTATTTCTCGAATATACCATTCACGCCATCAAGGTGGAAGAGGACTAGCGTGTAAGGTTGCAAAGAGTTCAGATTCTCACTCAATGGCGATCACCAATGATACGATCTACCAAATCTTTTTGTAAAACAATTCACTCAAATATTTTTACTATTTAAAATATCGAGTACTAATGCTGAAATTAAATGATGTCATTTTAAAATTTTGTTTCTATTAACAAAAAGATTTTGCCGCTCAACCGAAACTTTGCCCCATTTACTGGAAACTGTTTTTAATTAAAATACTATATTGAAGTGCAAATATTAAATAATAAAAACAAATTTATTCCATACTACTAGTGTGCTAGCATGCCAGTTATAATCACATGGATCCTGTTCACAGCTTCGACAGGAAGTACAGGGTTATCTTTCCGACAAGGGAAGTGGTGCGCAAACCCAAGGTGGTTACAGGATGGCTCACAAAAGTGGTATACGGATGGATCCAAAACGCTCCAAGGAATGGGAGCAGGATTAGTGGGGCCTAGAGCACGCAGATCAATAACCTTGAGCAAGGACACCACAATTTTCCAAGCGGAACTATACGCAATATCGGAAACTGTAGGAATTCTATCCGAAAGGGGACACATGGGAGTAAGGATTAAAAATACTCTCGGACAGTCAATCAGTCCTCAAGGCCCGTGGTAGGTGTACATTTACGTCCAGGGCAGTACTGGAATGTCACAACATGCTCAACAACCTGGCGATTCAGAATCAGATTACTCTGGTCTGGGTGCCAGGACATGAGGGGCACGGGAGGAAACGAGATGGCAGACATCTACGCCAAAAGGGGGGCTGAGGGGACTTTCATTGGACCAATTCCATCCTATGGCTTCAATAAGAGTCTCCTTAAAGGGGAGATGAAGAAATGGACAACATCCATCGTGGGGAAACACTGGAACGATATTAATGGCCTCGAACATTCCAAAAAGTTTCTGAGCTTCGATGCTAAGATGCCTGTAATAAGCACCTATAGAGAATGGGCATTTCAAATACCAGCACTTGCAGATTCTGCGGTGAAGAAGAGAAGTCAGTGGAACACTTGATCACTAACTGTGTGGCACTGGAACACAGGAGATACAAGTTACTATATGCTTATACGCTGGATGAACAGGACTTGCTAACACTCCCATTGAAGGAGCTGGTCCGGTTTCTTGACGTATTAAACCCGTGAAAGACAAGGGGAGGCACAATAGATCAACGATGATCGCAGTGCAAAGGGCCGTCTTGGGCCAGACCCCATCTTTATTACATTACATTGCATTATATGCCAGTTATAAAAGTTAAATAACTAATTCGTGATGGTAAATAGTTAAAAAAAAATTTAGCCTGCCTATAACAGGCTTAGCACCGAAAACTTACAACTAAGGGTTAATTAAAATAATTTCAATTAAGAACAAAATAAAAATATAGTTTTCTGGAATCTCTGCTTCCATTTACTTAAGAGGAATGTAAACGAGGTTTGATGCTCACTGAGTACATTGTTGGTCCCCGTTTATCCCTTACAAAGGGTAAATAGTAAATGCGGAGAAAACTTGTCGCATTATGAGAAACACACATACAAATCAGAGAGCTGTTAAAACTGTACATAAATCAAAAAACCACAATGTTTTAGGTTTATTGCTACAAGCCCGGTAGTTTTAGTAGCGAGAAAGAAAAAAGGTTCAAATGGAAATAAAAATAGAAAAGTGGAGCAAATAAGGGGCCTCGTGTTGAATGACTATCGCTCGGTCACATTATGCAGACACATGCTTCGTCCTATCTTAGGAAAACAACCATGATCGCTTGTCATATGAAGCAATCGTATGGAAATAAACGATCTCGATAGCCTTTCCGGAAATTATAGGTTTTTCTGTGAAAATTACGACTATTACAATTCATATTTCCATGTTGGTAGAATTTTAAAATTCGTTTAAGTATTTTAAGGAATTTTGTACTCTAAAAGATGTATAGTAAGTAACCAGACTTTAAAATTGACTTTATAAAAAAGCTTTAGTAAACTTTTCGGAGTTTTTTCATTATTTTCAATTACTTATAGTCAACTAAATATATAAAGGGTTAAAGCAGAACGAAGGAAGCGTTCGGAGGAATTGCTAAGTATATATATATATATATATATATATATATATATATATATATATATATATATATATATATATATATATATATATATATATATATATATATATATATATATATATATATATATATATATATATATATATATATATATATATATATATATATATATATATATATATATATATATATATATATATATATATATATATATATATATATATATATATATATATATATATATATATATATATAGTACATTAAAATTCCGGGTTTCAATCCGTCTGTCTAACAATGAATTTACACGACGTTTCGCCAAAATCTCATTTGGCATTTTCAAGTGCAATTACCTAAAAATGCCAAATGAGATTTTAGCGAAGAGTCATGCAAATTCATTGTTAGACGAACGGATTGAAACCAGGAATATTTATGTATTACATTCCACCATCCGTGAAAACCTCTATTGTATATATATATATATATATATATATATATATATATATATATATATATATATATATATATATATATATATATATATATATATATATATATATATATATATATATATATATATATATATATATATATATATATATATATATATATATATATATATATATATAATATATATATATATATATATATATATATATATATATATATATATATATATATATATACGAGGCATGTTTTTTAAGTAAGTACCGTTTTGCGATTCCGCCGCCGCCGCGATACGGTCGGCGTTCCGCGCATGCGCGCTGGTAACCTACATCTCATGTCTACGCACTGACGCCATTACAGTCTGATTCTTCATTGTATACGTTGTTTACTGAGTGTTTAAGATGCCTCCGACAATCGTGAGCTGTTATACGATTTCTTAGTGCTAAAGGCCTAAAACCGATCGATATTCATCGTGAGATCTGTGAAGTTTACGGACAAAACATTATGAGTGATGGAATGGTAAGGAAATGGGTGAAAGCATTTAAAGATGGCCGCACAAATGTGCATGATGAAGAACGGCGTGGGCGTCCTTCGGTCGTTAATGAAGATTTGGTGCAGAAAGTGGACGAAAAGGTGAGAGAAAACAGACTACCATTTGTTCCTGCACTTGAAGAAGCACCTGGGTGGTCAGTGTCTTCAAGACGATAACGAAGTCAAAACATTTGTGATACAGTGGTTAACAAGTCAGGCGGCAGAATTTTATGAGGAGGGTATTCAAAAACTGGTGCCACGTTATGACAAGTGCCTCAATATTCACGGAAATTATGTAGAAAAGTAGATTAAGGTACAGGCTTTCATGTAAAAATAAAATTATAGCGATATCTTTGCACGTCTTTTTTTAATTCCAAAACGGTACTTACTTAAAAAACATGCCTCGTATATATATATATATATATATATATATATATATATATATATATATATATATATATATATATACATATATATATATATATATATATATATATATATATATATATATATATATATATATATATATATATATATAGCAGTATTATGTTCTTGGGGTAAGCGATCTTTGGAGAAGAACTAAAAAGTTTTGGACACCTTTTTAGCTTCGCCAAGCTTTCGAAAATATTTCATTTTCTTCATCAGGGCTACAATTACAGTAGATTATCAGTATTTTTTAGATTAAAAGTAAAGAACAACCCTATTTTATATGTAACATTAAAGTACTTACTGCTAAGTGGTGTGTTCAAAAATTGTTGTTTGTGGGGGCACTTTATTACACTTATTCATCAGAAAAAAAACAGGAAAAAAAAACACAAGAAAACTCGACATACTCATCTTTTACTTCATTTTGTTAGAATAGTACAGAGAATTGTGTGGTTGTAAAGTGATTTTAATTTATAAAAGATTTTTTTGTTATGTTTTCTTGTCATTTTGCTAAGGGCAGTGTGTTTCTATCTCTTAGTTAAGTTGTGGTTAATTTATATTTGAAAATAGAATGATGTTAACATTTTGTTTGATCGTTTTAAAGTTGAGAAGTTAGAGAAAATCAGTGGGATTATTATCAAAGAGATATGTCAAATATATTGTAAGAGTTTTCATTTTGACTGCCTATTTGTAATAAATTGGAGAAAATAAGACTCAGATCTTCAATGTCAGTTTTTTTATTGATTGAGGATTTTGGTTTCAGCAAAATTAAAGTCATGTGAAAATTGGCTACTATGCTGGGCAAGCGCACACGAGTTTTTCTTTAATCTCTTGTGGGAAGTGATTCTGTCTTTTAGGACTCTAGATGTTTGTCCTATATAGATTTTTTCACACTGAGAGCAAGGGATGCTGTAAACTACTTCTGAAACGTTTGTGATTTCATCTTTGTCTTTTAGACAAGTAAAAATATTGTTGATAGTTTTTTGTGTTTAAAAGCAATTTTTAAATTAGGTTGAAAAGTTTAGTTGTTTTTGTGAAGATTTCTTTTATGTATGGAAATGAAAAATAAGATTTGATTCGGTTTTCAGAGAGGAAAGCACTAATATCCGGTGTAAGATTGTTGTTTTGTTGTACAGGGGGTGTGGTTGAGTTAAATAATAATTTATTTATTAATTGGATTGGATAGGAGTTGGTGCGTAGAGTGTCTCGTAGTTTATTTAGATTTTTCAGTCTGAGGGAGGGATGAGAGATTCTCTGTATTCTTGACTTCAAGCCCAGTATCATGTTTATTTTTATTTTGGTGGTATGAGAGGAATGGAAGTTAATGTATCTTCCTGAGTAGGTTGGTTTGGTATACCAATCTACTATGACGGAGTTATCTTCTTTTCTAACTAGAAGAGTGTCTAAAAAGGGACACTGTTGTTTGTTTCCTCTTCAATGGTGAAATGTACTTTGGAATGAAAGTCCCCCAAGAACATAATACTGCTGTTTAACTAGTCGGTCAAGATTACCCTTCTCCTCTATATATATATATATATATATATATATATATATATATATATATATATATATCTGTGATATATCTTCTTCTTGAAATCAAGGAATCTGATTTTTTCATTTTTTCATTATTTTCAATTATTATTAGTAAGCATATAAAGAGCTATAAAGATGAGCAAAGAAGTTACAGAGATGTTTCGTATACTATATATCATGTTATGATATATAGTATACGATATGTGATGTTTGGTTTGGTCCTTAAAATGAATTTAAAAGGCGTGTTCTTTATTCACTATTTTCAACTATCTATGCTCAAACCTATAAGAGGATGAAAAAGTGGAGAAGCAATCTGAATATTGTGGTAATCTTTCAGTATTAAACTACTTGTATTTATAGGCAAACATTCAAGGGTTAAAGGGTTGAGCAAAAGAGCTAGAGAAATCGATGAATTTGAAAACTGTACGGTGTTTTCAATATTTTCAATTATTTATCTATATGTTAAGTATATAAAGGGCTAAAGGTATGGGTAGAGAGAGGGGTTACTTTATATATATTGTATTAGGCATTGCTTTCAGGGTTGTTTTAGCAGATAAATTTAGAAATTGTAGTATTTTTTTCATTGTTTTCAGTTATTTAACACATGGGCTGAAAAGTCCCGGGCCTAACACATAGATGGCGCTAGTTTTATTGCAGTCACCTTTTTTTCAGTTAATACTAACCTTCAAAAGACAGCTGTTAAAATTTCATGATATTCTATTCATTAGTTTGTGAGTTATTGTGCTAAGAGTGACGCTACTTTTGTTATTTTCAAAACAATGGATCAAAAACAATTTCGTGTTTTAATTTTACACTGCTTCTTGATGGGAAAAAAATACCGTTCAAGCGAAGCAATGGCTTGAAAAGTGTTATGGGGACTCCGCTCCATCAGAAACAACAATAAAACGTTGGTTTGCTGACTTCAAACGTGGTCGTAGAGACACCGATGATGCAGGACGCAGTGGACGTCCAAATGAGGCGGTAACACCAGAAAACATCAAAAAAATCCATAAAATCGTTTTGAATGATCGAAAAGTGAAGTTGCGTGAGTTAGCTGACATCGTAAAGATATCAAAAGAACGTGTTGGCTTTATATTGCATGAGCATTTGACTATGAGAAAGCTCTGTTCAAAGTGGGTGCCGCGTTTGCTCACTGTTGATCAAAAACAAGAACGTGTTGATGATTCTGAGCAGTGTTTGGCCATGTTTAAACGTAACAAACCGGAATTTTTGCGTCGATATGTAACAATGGATGAAACATGGATCCATCACTTCACTCCGGAATCAAAACGATCGTCATCTGAGTGGACAGCAACTGGTGAACCTCGTCCAAAGCGCCCGAAAGCACAACAATCGGCTGGAAAGGTTATGGCCTCGGTATTTTGGGATGTGCGTGGTGTAATATTCATCGACTATCTTGAGAAAGGAAATACCATCAACAGTGAATATTATATAGCGTTATTGGAGCGTTTGAAGGCCGAAATTGCAAAGAAACGACCGCATATGGCAAAGAAAAAAATTTTGTTTCATCAAGACAACGCACCGTGTCACAAGTCAATCAAAACAATGGCAAAACTACATGAATTGAACTTCGAATTGCTCCCACATCCACCGTATTCGCCAGATTTGGCTCCCAGCGACTACTGGCTGTTCGCAGACCTGAAAAAAATGCTCGCCGGTAAGTAATTTCGCACGAATGAAGAGGTTATCGCTGAAACTGAGGCCTATTTTGAAGCAAAAGATAAATCGTTCTACAAAAGTGGTATTGAAATGTTAGAGCGGCGCTGGAATGATTGCGTTGCTCTTAATGGAGATTACGTTGATGAATAAAGCTAATTTTGAACCAAAAAAACCGTGTTTTCTTTGTTAGGCCGGGACTTTTCAGCCCATGTGTTATATTCAAACATATATAAATGTGGCAGAAAAAATAGGTAAGTATATGCTGCAAAAAGAATAGTTAAGATATCATGTTATGAATGTTTTATGATATATTGAGTTGCAATATTTTAAAACAATGAAGCATTTTAATGTTTCGCGATAATGAATCAAAAAATCACCTAATTTGCCATTGCTGGCAGCAAAATACGAACAAGGCACCCACTTTCAATTTATAATTTTTTGGATCAGGTAGACTCTTGCGAAAAAGCGGAGCTCGAAATCAATATTTTTTTCAGCAACCTACAATAAATAAACCCAGTGCACATTGAATACACCCAGTCGACTAGTCAGCTCTTGTTTGATAAAATTCGTTTTTTAAATTTATTTTAACAATACTCTTTGAAAATAAATTTCACGGCACAAGGCTAACTACAAATAAAGTTTTAAAAGATCGTGCCAATATTTTCGATTTTATTAACCATAAAAATAGACCTAAAATTTAGGTGATCGGAGGAAACTTTAAAAATAAAGTGACTGTAAATTTTTATCCACTACATCTAAAGTTAAATTGGATATTAGAAGTAAATTTAAATTATTTAAAGTTTTATATATATATATATATATATATATATATATATATATATATATATATATATATATATATATATAACGTGCAAATATTTCTTAAGATGACTCATGTCAGAGACCTAATTAACTTAGCATAATTAGCATTTTGTGTTATTTTAAAAGCAATTACGGTACGGAGCACTAATCCAAGTCCAACTTGCACTTGACCGGTTTTTAATTTAGTCTGCTGGGAAAATTTGTTAATAAAAAACCAATCTTGAACCAGAATGTAAGATTACTATAGCGTTGTTCACATTTGAATAGGTTTCTAAACAGGCTTTCTAAACAAATTTAACAGTAAAAAAATATTCCAAAAATTGTTACCTTTTGAAATAATTTTAAAAATAAAAATTTCTGACATCATATGTTAATTACACAAGTATTATATTTCTATATTTAATTATAATAAGTAAAAATTTTAACGCATGTAATTCACTAAAATTTTATTTGCATGATTGTAAAACCGAGAGCCTAATAAATAAATTGTTGTGGTAGGTCGTTCACTTTGTTCGGTTTTCTTTTGTTCTACACAAAAAGTCCTTTCTTTATCAGCGGCCTATTGAGGCATCAATGGATTTTTTTTGGTAGCCGGCTGAATGTGGATAATTTCTACTTCAGGTTTGTAGGGGAGGTTTACGTGTATCGTATTTTTTTTATTCCTTCTTTTGTTTATTGATATCTTTACCTCTTTCAATTTCTTTGGTTTTGCTAGGATGATTCTTCCAACATATTTTTGTAAAGACTTGATGTAATTTTCACAGTTTTTTGTACAGCATTTTTTGTAGTATTCCGCATAAAGATTTTACAATTTTTTTTAATCTTTAGCGTTAAATCCTGAAGTAGACGGTTCACTATTTAAATGTGATAATCTATTCGGGGATATCAGGTTCCTGAGCAATTTACATGTTTCCATTATTGATAATAAGTATCTTGTAAGATCGATGTGCTTTTATTACTTGACTTTCTTTGAGAGAGAGAACATATATATTTTGAGCTTCTTTAAACAAATGTTCGGAAATGACGTTCTTGTCCACATGCCAAACTCCAGTTGCTTTAAATCCGATCACAATGGTGCCAATGATAGCAGTTCTTTGGTGAGCTTTTGCAAATAAACTTACAACTTGATACTGCTTTACTTGACGACCTGAATTTGTTGCTTGATGTAATAATTGCTCACAGGTTTTAAATAAAGAGACATCCTGTGGCTAAAGCCGGTGAGTAGTAAGGCCTAGCAGTTGTAAGAATATTATATCCCACTAGCTTTTGTGCTGTTTAACGCTTCCAGGTTCTTCGATTGCATTGTAATTCCATCAAGCAGAAGTAACACTTTGGGGTTGGCTATACGACGTTTATAAAATGTTTCATCCCTTTTACAAATAAATTTGTATGTCCGGAATGGTGACAATACTCTCAGAAGGTGTTCCATTCTCCACTTCAGGATTTTATCTCATTCTTTTGAATATAAGCATATAAGCATTAGTGACACAAACCAGCCACGCTGGGACAACACAAAGCCTCTTTCTCTGCTTATGATTGTGCCTATTTGTCTCTTCCTTTCTAATCCTAAAACTTGTTGCGTTTTTTTTTGAACGGTAAAAAGTGCACTTTCATCAACGTAAAATATTTTTGTAGACGACAATGTATTTTTATCTACGATTTTTTCAAGCTGATGTTTAATTTGCCCTACTCCCCTCTCTTAGTTATTCAGGTCCGTTACCAAAAAATTATTTATTTTTTTTGCCACTAACATTTGCATTTGCTTCATTGTAAACAGCGGCCTTTCATGGGCGGGTTAATTTTATAAATGATTTGTTAAAATGCAGTTTTGCCTTTTTTTTTTTAATTTTACAAAAATTTTCGAACTTAAAAAAAAGTATAGAATGTGCTCTTACATGACCCCATGAGTCACCAGTTTCAATATATACATATATTATTAATAAAATAAAGTAAAATAAAATAAGAATAAAAATGCATTAGCAGGTAAAAATACATTAGAGTACATTAAGACTGGAAATGCAAATTTGCTAATAATATTAACTTAATGAACATAAATGTAATTAACTGTCCCGAATCATTTATGGTTTTTCTAAGATGTTAAAAAACTGTCAAAATGAAAATAGAAAACCTACCTAGCCTCTAAAAGCTCTCCGGTACAGAAATAATACATGAAATACATAGAAAGTAGAAACAAATACATTCAAGAATGAAAGAAATCAAAAGATAAAATTGAATTAAATTCATATGTGCCATTGCCATTAAATTCACATGTGCCAGTCGAAATAAAAAAATATAAACTCTATAAAGTGTAACAATCACAAAAACAAATATGAAGTGATATGATAAAGAATAAAACCACTAAAAAACAGAAAAACTCAAGTAACTGACAAGATACCAAATGAGCTATTGAAATACAGTGGTCCTGAGTTGAAAGAGAAACTAACAACATTTTTCAACTAAATTCCCAAATCCATATTAAAGAGTGGACAAAAAAAACTACCCAGAAAACCAGAGAGGAGTAACGCTCTTAAACTCTATAATGAAACTATTCATCGGCCTGTTAAAAGAGAAACTAGAAACACAAATACTAAATAGAGAAATTAAAATTTAGGAAAAACAAATCGACGACAGATGTTTTATTCATTATTAAACAAAATAAAGAAAAATCAATAATGTTCAACACATCCTCATTCTGCTCAGTTTTTTTGTAATTGATACCTCGCGGCTCATTTAAAATATTAATGCTTGGATTTAGTTATTTCTTAGTGTGAGAAGTTCAAATTCAGTATATATTATGGTACTGCTATAACACCTCTCTTACGGCCAGGTAATCCTACCGCAGCAACATCTGCTAAGAAAGCCAACTTGCTGGCTGAACTCTGCTTTACATTCTACTATTGATTTCCAAGGAAAACGCCACCAATTATTCTCATAGTGCAGTCAAGGATCCCCTATAGGGTCTTCAGATAGCGTATCATAAAATGTATTTTAATGAAGCTAGATACCAAAAAAGCTTTTGGCGCTGATGGAATACCTGCCATAGTACTAAAAAAATGCACAAGCGAATTAAATTCAGTTTCCAACCTAACCTATAGAAAGGGAATATTTCCTTTCCAAAAAACTACCAACCCCTCGCCCTGCTTTCAATAACAACGAAAGTTATCGACAAGGCTATTCATCAGCCTCTTTTAAAATGTCTAGAAGGCTCTAATATTATATATGACTTTCGTAAGCAAAGATCAACAGAAGATCCTCTAACTTGTAATATATGTTTGGAAAAACACAATTGAACATTCTGAAGAATCTCGAGCGGCTGCACTTGATATATCTAAGACATTTGACAGTGTTTGAGATGACGGAGTGTTGGCAAAGTTGCGCTCTCATGGTACGTCTAAAAGGTTTTGTTTATGGCTCTCCGATTTCCTCAGAGAGCGTTCTTTACGAGCGGTGATCGATGGATTTCTTTCTAATACTTTCAGTATCAACGCCAGTGTGCGCCAAGGCTCCATACTGTCTCCTACTCTCTTTCTCATTTGCATTAACGATCCGCTGCAAAGAGCCAGGAATCCACTCTACAGCGTTGCAGATGACAGTACACTTATTTTTTTCTTTCACTTTAAACGCTCGAATGTACAGCTTTGCAGATGACAGTATGCTTATCTCTTTATTCACTTTGAACGCTCGAACATCGGCTATTCAGGCAAATATCCGCAGATAGCAGGAGTCGTTCAACTTAACAAAGACCTGGAAGAAACTCTATTTTGGAATGATAATTACCAAGTAGAATTTAACGCTACAAAAACCCAAGTGGCATTTTTTTCAAGTGCAAAGTTAACGCCGAACCCGACATAGCAATGTCGGGACACTCCATTCCTCTATCATTGTCACTTAAGTTGCTGGGCGGAAGGCAATGGAAAGTGTTCGCTTAATTTCTTCCAGAGCGGTGCGTTTTATTATTACACGTCGCGCTAATACATTATTTCTGTATGAGACTCAGCTTGTTACTTCTCATACTACACTTTTCGGTCTTTTATATGGAGAACATTATACCTTTGAAATGATTTGCCCAGGACTGTGTTTCCCACCAAGTACAATTTACAGCGATTCAAGACCAACGTGAATTGCTTTTTTCGCACACGCATCACTCCTGTAGCGCTTTAGGGATTCCCCTGCCGTGCGTGTGTTACGCCAATAAAAAAAAACTGCGCGTTTGCGAAAGAAGTACTGGATAAATCACTTTGTTGACTTTTTATTGATGTTAATAACTTTTTGTTTGTTTCTCATATTTGCATTTTCATATTTTAAAAAAAATATATTTATTCGCTGTGATGTTTAAATACTGAACAAATAAGCTTTATACTCATTAATCTACCTTTTTTATTATCACATTTCTGTTTATTTAAATTGGCAGTAAAATTATCCCATCCGATTTTAATTTCAACCCGGACGCAAATGAGTTCATCATGTGTAAAAACCGATTCATTAATAAATGAAACATATCGACACTTTAACACCACATATTCCATTTAAAGCCCAACGTCGGTAATTTTGTAGCTTTTTAAATGATTTCAAATGTTTTTGTCTATTTTCAATTAAATGTAGTTTTATTTGGCTCAGTTTGCTTTTCCGTGTACATTTTAAGTTAAGTGGTAGTTAAGTTGACTTGTGTAATTTTTTTTTAAGGAAAATAATACATTTTAAAGATAGCACGTAGATAAAACTAGTTGCAGATTAACTGTTACTGAAGATTAATATGCTACGCACCTCGATCGTTAAGGTTGTAACACAGTAATAATAATCTAGATTTTTATGACTGGATTAAAACCCTAACAATCGAGCTGCCTAGCGGTAATTGCTTGTAACAACTCCTCTGTCGGTCTGTGACCTCAAATAGTCGACGATGGAGGGTCGGTAGCCTTTGAAATTTAACTCCTTCATAAGTTAGTAATACAATTTATTGTACTGCGATGTAATGCCAGTACTGCAATAATATTTTAAATTTTGTTGTCTTGGTTGTCGATTTTACCTCGATTGATAAGCCGTGATACACTGAAACGCGTCCCGAGAGTAGTTGTCACTGTTCAAATATAAATTTTTATTTTAAATACATTTTTCAACGTAACTTAATAAATATCATGATAAATGGGACTGAAATAGAACAGTGAGAGAGATAATTGATTATTTAACAATAAACTCATTCATCATCAACCAGCTTTTGCTGTCACTGCTGGACATAGGCCTTTCCTATAGAATTCCATCACTGTCTATCCTACGCAATCTGCAACCAGTTGTTAGCAGCCCTTTTAATATCATTTGACCAACGTGTCGGTGGTCTCCCTCTGCTGCACTTATCTGCCCTCTAAGTCTGGTCATGTGTCCTGCTCATTTCCATTTTAAAGTAGCTATTGCGAGTAATGACATCTATAACCCCAGTGCGTCTACGCAGATCTTCGTTACGTAATCCTTTCATCTCCTTGCTTTGAAGTGACATCACGACTATAGATGTCAGTTAGTTTACAGTTATTATATGTACGCAATCTCTTTCGAGAGTTATCGGGCCAAGAGAAAGACTGGCAGTAATTGCAGACTATGTGTCTTGTGATCTAAGGACTTTGAAACTTTGAATTGTTGTGGCTGTTACTTGATAGAAATTCATAACGAATGTAAAGAAAGACTGATTTGTCATTTTGTATCAGACGAAGCTATAGTATAGCGAAACGCGTCATACAGTTTCAGTGAAACTAAATAAAGTGGAAATTTGACAAAATCAGTCTTTCATTACATACTTTGAAACTTGAAAAAATGTAAAAATCTCGAAGGTTTACGAATATATAATTTTATTGTGGCGGCCGTGGTTCCGTGGCGTAATAACCTGCTTGCGGTGCAGAAGGTCTCGGGTTTCAATCCCGGCAGGTTGGTATACCTTATTTATTTATTTATTTAAGTATATCTGGTTGGCGACGTACATAGGTAGTAGTTGTTTGCAGAAATGCAATAACGTCCGTGGTAACACTACCGCGTTGCCTAAAAGGTGCTGTGGAATACAAAAATTGTATCTTTCGGCGCTTGGACAACGTTTACGGGTATTACGACATCCTCGCCGGTATGTAAATAACCCAACGTACGAGTCAGACTTGCGCAATTAGCGTTCCGTACGTCGATTGCTTTTAAACTAAAAGTTTTATTACTGAGGTATAAAATAATCAGTGACTTCACAAAACATACCCCAAATGAGTTTTCAACAATGTTTTTTTCCGATCTTTGTTGAAAACTTGGCATTTTTGTGTTTATTGTATACCAGATAAATTATTAATAATTTTCGTTCAACCTACACCCTGTGGAGATTATTCCAGAATATTTTCAAGACTTTTTGATTAATACTTTTCGAGATAAAGGGAGTGGCAGTAATTTTTTTCAACTTTTTTAAAAAAATACAAAGAAAAGTAGACGCGAGTATTACTTTATATATATTTTTGAACCCATGTTTTCAAAAGCTTTCATTTGACACCGCACTCGATGACCTGGTAAATTTTTTTTTCTCTTCCGATTTTTACTCCCCCAAAACTAATCCTTTAAGTCAAAATTTAACTTTCAAAATTACACGGCTCTGATGGATCCATCAATTCATATATTAGTGACAAATTTCAACTTTCTACGTCAAATAGTTTCGGAGTAAATCGGATGTGACAGACGGACAGACAGGCAGGCGGCCAGACAGACGGATGGACGGACGGACAGACGAACAGACACTGACGTGATCTTATAAATATTCCGTATGGAACACTAAAAGGGGTAAAATCTCTGCTCAGGCAGGGCGGTGAACAATAAAAAAAATCCAAATAGTTTTTAAAATTAATGCTCAGTTCTAGGTTTTCGTGAAATACTGTATATTGTTGTATATTATATTATGTTTCTAGGGTTCAAAGATTTTTCCTTGTTGTAAACATGTGTACAGAACTATGTACTTAGAGTAAAAACACTTAAAATAGATTATATAACTAATATAAAACAATGGCTTTAATTATACGATATGCATTTGCTAATCATTTGGTACCAATATTCCTAAAAGCATCCAATGGTAAATTTAAGTAATACACCAGACTATTCTCTAAAATCCTTCGTGATTAATAGTATTTAAAATAGCCCATAAATAATATTGAATATTTAATGTTTATTTAAACACTTTCATATATAGTATGAATATATGTAGTTCCATGTTACAAAAGCACCTGTAATATGGATTTTCTTTATTTGTTTTTTTCTTACTTCCTTAGTTGAAGGGTGTACGTATTGTATTCGTGGAAAAATCACGCTTCAAGGTTTTTGCATTATTTCAGGCAGGGTCCCAAGTTTTGTCATTTATTTCCGTCAGTCTGTTGGTCTGTCAGTCTATTAGTCTGCCAGTCTATTGGTACGATAACTCTAGAACGAAATGAGTTACTGATCTCAAATTCTGTACACATGTAACACTTGACCCTAGAATAGCTTTTGCAAAGAAAAAAAAAAACTAGTTTATGAGAAAAAAACCGGTCAAGTGCAAGTTGAACTTGCACAATTAGTGTTCCGTACGTTGATTGTTTTTAAAATAAAAATTTTTGTTAAGGTGGCATAAAATGATCAGTGACTTCACAAAACACACCCCAAATGAATTTTCAACAAAGTTTGTTTCCAATCTGAAAACTGGTGACCTTGAAATTTTGTTTTTTTTATATACCAAATAAATTATTACAAGTATTACATTATATATATATATTATATATATATATATATATATATATATATATATATATATATATATATATATATATATATATATATATATATATATATATATATATATTTACTCGTGTTTTCACAAGCTTTCATTTGACACCACACTCGATGACCTAGTAAAAAAAATTTTTTTTCACTTCCGATTTCACCCCTCAAAACGAACCTCTTAAGTCAAAATTTATGTTACGGTGGTATAAAATGATCAGTGACTTCATAAAACACACCCCAAATGAGTTTTCAACAAAGTTTGTTTCCAATCTTTACTGAAATCTGATGACCTTGAAATTTTTGTTTTTTTTGTATACCATATAAATTATTAAAGGTAATTCACTCGTGATAATTTTCATTCAATCTACACCCCGTGGAGAATATTCCAGAATTTTTTCGAAATTTTTTGATAAGTACTTTTCGAGATAAGGCCCGGGACAGCGATTTTTTCGCGAATTTTTAAAAATAATACAAAGAAACGTGCGCGCAAGTATAATATTATATATATATTTTTTACTCGTGTTTTCACAAGCTTTCATTTGACACCACACTCGATGACCTAGTAAAAAAAATTTTTTTTTCACTTCCGACTTCACCCCCCAAAACTAACCCCTTAAGTCAAAATTTAGTTCTCAAAACTACATGGCTCTGATGAGGCCATCAATTCCTATATTATTACCAAATTTCACCTTTCTATGTCAAATAGTTTCCGAGAAAATCGGGTGTGACAGATAGACAGACAGACAGACAGACAGACAGACAGACAGACAGACAGACAGACAGACACCGAAGCGATCTTATAAGTGTTCCGGACGGAACACTAAAAATAGGGTGTGACAGACGGACAGATGGACAGACAGATGTATACCGAAGTGATCCCATAAGTGTTCCGTACGGAACACTAAGAATACTTTTGTCATGAAATTTATACCAACACGGTAAAATCAAAATCTGTGATCGGGCCATGGGAAGAATTTTCACAAAAGAGAATTTTTTCGTACAATGGAACTTTAAAACCTGAAACTCTTCCCAACCTGATTTTAAAAATCGACGCTCGGGGGAGCCTTTTTACAAAACAGAACTTTTTTATACCGTGAAACTTTGGAAACTAATTTAAAAAAATGTTTCTAATGGATTTTTTAGATTCCTAAGGATGGGAAAATAAATATTTCCCCTCTCCACTTCCGGTTTACACCAATGTGTCTTCAATAAGCATGTTCTACCAAACCCGGTTTATCAGTTTCACCCATTCTGGTATGGTTTGTTAGTATTTTACAACGAGAATAATTAGAATTTAAAGTCTTATCTTTATTATAATCTTTTGTTTTCAAATGGTGCTTTTTAAAATGAACAATTTCAGATTAACAAATGAACAGTAATTATTTTATAGTCAATATTACAAACATATTTAAATTAATTAAAATTAAAACATTTATTTAATTAATACCACCATAAAATTTACAGATATCAAGCAATCTTCATTTGACTTGATAAAGTTTTATAGTTTGTACGAGTGAAAAATACAATACTTAAGTTTTTACAAATGATCGCTAATGGCGCTTTTGAGATGTGACATCAACATTGTTGTAAAATTTGACATTTGCTATTGTTAAAACAGTGGCACCTTGGAAACTGACCGTTTATTTACAGTGAGCGTTTAAAAAAAAAACAGTTTTGTGAAGAAATCGAAATTTCACGTAAAGGATTTCGTTGGATGATTCATTATGATTTTAGTAAAAGCTTAACTCAACAAAAATGCCTTCAATCGCTTTGTTCAACTTTTGGTAATGAATCACCATCAGAGAAGACAGTTTGCAGAGTTACGTCGTGGTCGTGCTTCCATCAGCGATGAATTTCGTGAGGGTCAACCAAAATTGGTTGTTGTTCCAAAAAAACAACGATACTGTGCGCAACATGATTGAAGAGGATCGGTATGTGACTTACCGTGAGATAGAGGCATCCCTAGGCATATCGAAGACTGAAGCACATTCGATTTTGAACATTTAGCTGTGAAAAAGATCTGTTCACGATGGATTCCGTATAATTTAATAGGAATTGAAAAACAGGCTCGTGTCAATTGATGTAAGCAAATGCTCAAAAAATTCGACCGAGGACATCCAAAATTCGTATACAATATTGTAACAGGAGATGAAACTTGGATATATTCCTACGAGTTGAAAACTAAACAACAATCGACTGTTTGGGTGTTCCAAGATGAACCGATCCAACAAAAGTGGTTCGTTTGCGGAGCACTTCCAAGAAAATGACCGTTGTTTCTTTGGTTATACTGGACAAATTGCAACCATTGCTTTAGAGGATCGAAGAACAGGTAATGCCAAATGGTGTACAAGAATTTGCTTGCCAGAAGCTTTCGCTGAAATCAGACAAAAAAAACCGAAAACGTCTTCATTCTTCCTCATGACAATGCCAGCTCTCACACGGCACGTCAAACAATTGATCATTTGGTAGAGAAAAACATTGAATTAATGTCTCATTGCCCGTATTTGCCTGATTTATCGCCTTTTTATTCCCGAAAGTCAAAAAAAAAATGCTTGGACAGCGATTTCATCATCTCAAGAATGTGTTTAATCCATCCAAAACCATGTTTTTGAGAGACCAATTTCAGAGTGAGAATAATCTTTCGAACTACGCAAAAGTGTATAAATCTTAAAGGCGAATATTTTGAGAAACAATAAAGCGATTTGTACCAAATTTTTTTTTTCTTTCATGGTTTTTGTAAAAACTTAAAATGTAGCCCTCGTAATAGACCAATTCAAAATAAGTGCACATGTGTGAAACAATGCATAATGTAATATCTTGACGCCAATAATCATAAGTCAACCATTAAAGTCGATTAAAAAAGAAATTTGCTTAGAATAGATATTCAAATTTTATGACTTATTTTTCATTTACAAATGCTATTCTTTTAACAGTGCCAAGGAAGTCGTATGTTACCTATAATATTCCTATTAGCCATAAAATATAATTGCCCATAAAACTAAATAGAATAAAAACTGTAATTTGAATAAAACATGGTTTGTATTCCATACTCTGATATTTTATTTCATACTTTAGAAGTTGCATAAGAAATTAAGGCCAGAAAAATTCGTTACGAGTCTGAAGAAATGACGCATTCGCATTATTGTTTTATTAATTTAGCGGTTATTTTAAATAGTTCTATAGATCCAAGCAAGTACGACTCTGAGGGACTGACTACTTTTTTGTATTCATGAAAAAATCGTCTGGCCATTTTCGCATTTCTCGACGTGTGAGGATCCTCGAATCACGAAAAAACATAATTATCCCAATTATGAATGAATGAACCTAACATAACCTTAGGCGTCGAGTAAAAATTGATAAAAGATATTACATTCTCAAATCCTAAAAGAATCAAAATTGAACACAACAGAAAGGCATACGTAAGTTTTATAGTAAGACTCTCCAGAATTCCGACCCGTCTTATCGGATCTGCCATTTTGAATTTCTTAAGGTTACGGACAAACCATGACTCGATGGGGTTAAACCGACAACGAATTCGGATTCAGCGTCCCAAAAATCATATAATTACACTACTCTCGCCTGCAAGATCAATTTTTCTTTTGGTATGGTTGTAACGAAAACGCCAAACTAATTTATTTCAACGGAGGACGGTTTCTTTGAGAAAAAATCAAATATCTGAAAAATTTAAAATGAATTTTGAAGGGGAAGAGTAGTACTTTCAGATGCCGCAACGAGTTTTGTGGAGGAAAAGTATTTCGCGGTGTAATATAATTCCGAATACAGCGAAAACCCGTATTTTTGCGTTTTTAGATTAGGATATCTCGAAAAGCTGATGTGATGGAGCAATTTTGGGTTCGCAATTGGATTCAGTGCACCAAAAACTTTCGGAAAAGTATAGTCTAGTCTAAGGGCTTGAAAAATGTTGGCCTGTGTAATAGATTGATTTCGAAAACAATATAAATAATACCCTGTGAATTGACAGTAAAACACTTTGCAAACAAAAATGATTTACTGCCTTGACGCATCTTTATGTGGGAGTTTTGTCGGGTTATGGGTTATCGTTAATCACTTAAATTCTTCTACGATGCAAAAGTTACACTTTACGTATAAGTCTTTTCAATTCCGTACACCTGTAACCTAAAATCGATACGATTATTTACAGTCACGTTTTTTATGTCAACTACATTGTAAATTCCTTTAGAATGATACAATATACTCAGTTTATAGCACTATACAATACCTATTATTAAACATAAAGTTGGAATAAAAGTACGGTAAGTGCATGGCATTTACAATGATGATAATAGAAAAATTTTAAATTTGACTAAAAAGAAAAAAGAAACCTGGCATAAATGCTTACAATAATCAATATTTGAATAACTCATTTCCTGTTTTAATAATCTATGTGTGTTGTGTTGTTATGTTATCGGCAAAGTATATAATTCAGGCATTGTATAGAATGCCGGGCTCGTGTATGAAATATCTTCTTTTTCTTTAACCATTATATACCTAGGTAATCTATAGAATGTCTAGGAATTCTATAGAATGCCGATGAGAGATTAGGCAAGTATAACATGAAACGCAATTAACATAACACCAAAGGTACAACCGGCAATGTGAATAATATACATTAAAAACAATAAACATTAACTGTTACTCGTGTTGCGGGTAGCGGGGGAGCTCGGTGGGAGTGGTGTCAACACATTATAACATTAACCGACCGCAGCTAACCTGAACTAACCAGAGCTAACCTGATCTAACCAGAGCTAACCGGATCTAACCTGATCTACCAGGCTCTTAGGAAAAAATAAATATCGAATTTGATTGAAATAAAATTAGAGATTTTGGAATTTTCTTGTTACTTCAATTAAATTGAATATCAATCTATTTTGGTATTTAAGTACATAAGCACCTATTAGTTCAGGTTAGTTCTGGAAAGCTCTGATTAGTTTAGGTTAGCTCTAGTTAGTTAACATCACAACGTGGTGACCCCACCCCCACCGCGCTCCCCGCCTCCCGCTATCCGAGGAACCATTAATACTTATTTTTTCAACATATATGGTATTATAGACATTGCCTGCTGTACGTTAGGCATTTTATAGAATGCCTAGGTAAAGTATAAAATAAAGAATATTTTATACTTTGCCTGAACATTTTAGGCATTCTATAAAATACCGGATTATATACTTTGCCGGTTTAATTTTCAATTAAAGAAAAAAAATTCTCGCGGTCTGTCAAATTGAGGACATATTTATTGTATGAGGTAGAAACCTGTGGTTTTTGGGCGATATCGTGAAAAAAATGTTTAGTGTTATGAGAATCTTTCATGGTTTTTCGTAAAGTTAGGGGACTCGTTTTCAGCACGAGTCTTTATAGTTAACCATATAAGGCGTTAAATTGGTGTGGAACGCTGTTTGAGAGGTTTCTTCATTTATATTATTTGGTACGCACTTTTCTGGGTGTTTGGATCAAGGGCTCTCAAAACTATCTTATTTTTTTATTATTTTCCCTTTTTTAGAAGCTCAGAAGAACCGTTTAACGTTTCATTATCCTCTCACTGCAAAATAACCACCAATTAGGTTATTCCTGAGCATGAAAAAGCCAAGGTCAGTGTTTTTTAGAAGTGTGTTTTTACAAGCAAAGCTTTGATTCTCACGTTATAGTCTTTTTTAGATGTAATTGGCGAATTTTATTTTGCACTATTTATACTAGAACTCCGTGGATCTTCTACAGATTCAAAAAACTATTTATAATTTATTATTATAATACCTTTGTATTGTATTCCTTATATGTACTTATTTTAAGAATATAGTCAACAACAATAAAAAAGTGAAAAAATTATTTACTTCTCTTGCAAATAAAACTTGTAAACTCAATATATTGCTTTAAAGTCACTCTAAAATCACAACCATCCCTATACTACATATTTACCATAACTTTCACATTTCTCGACTCTGAGAACCTTGAGAGTATAACGAGAACGTATAACACCTTATATTTCGACGCCATTTTCTTAGCCACCTCTCCTACCCTTTGACTATCAATAACTGTACTTAAAATTTGCTCATTATCTCGTCCAAGATTTCCTTAATAGTATTAAAACAAAATTAAGTGTACTACATACTGTGAAAGGTCCCGAGACTTTCCGAAAAATGGCAGCGCAATTAGTGTCAACTCCCAGAAGATTCGTGTTAAATTTTCATGACATTTTATCTATTATCGCTTTTTCCGCACTCGTGCCGCTCCTGGAGCGCTTTAGGGACTTCCCTGCAGCACGTGTGCTAGACCAATAAAAAAAAAAAAAAAAAAAAAATTATTTTGCGAGTTAAGGCTGTTTGAGTGACGATATTTTCGATTTTTGCAAAACGATGAAATAAAAGAATTTCGTATGTTGAATAAACATTGCTTTTTGCGGGGAAAAATAGAGCCAGAACCCAAGAATGGCTTGAGAAGTATTATGACATATCTGTTCCGTCGAAAGCAACTATATGTTGATGGTTTAGTGAACTTAAATGCGGTCGTACAAGCATCGATTATGCACTACGTTCCAGGCGTCCAAATGAGGCAGTCACTCTAAAAAATACAAAAAAATCCACCATTTTATTCTGAATGAAAACAAAGTGAAAGTAAGAGCAATAACTGAGGCATATTTTGCATGAATACTTGCAACGTGCCGAAGATTCAGAAAGCTGTTTCGTATTGTTTCGGCGTAATCCAAAGAAATTTCTGCATCGATCCGTAACAATGGACGAAACATGGATCCACCACTACACGCTTGAGTCAGACACTCGGCAGAGTGGCTGCAACCGCATGAAAGCTGACCGGAGCGTCTAAAAACACAAACTTCACCTTAAGGTAGTTTACTCGTAACAATGGGAACCAAAAGTATAGTCCGACAATAAATATAAAAAGTTAAAATACTCAGTGGCAGATTATTTTATTTTTGTCGGAAACTGTATTCGATAGAGGGAAACTTTCATATGCAAACACACACTAATACAATCACACTTTTAATGAAAATAAATGTGGCAACGCTGTTAATGCGTATACCGAATGCTCTATAAAAGTAACGTTTTTATAGGTTATATTTATTATACTTTGTGTATGTTGACTCTTTAGACCATATTACTTCTGTTTCAAAATAAAAAAAATATAATTAAATAAAAAATGCCTTTTAATTATAATCATTTGCGACATAAAGGCAAATTTGTCCAGGAAAAGCTCACCAATAAACGCAAAAAAAGTATTTCGGGAATGAATGACGCGAAAAAATTAAAAACTGAAGAGCCTAACCTGTGTAGTTAGGAAAAAGTTTAAAGTGTTGTCTGTGTAAAAAAGTCCTTTCACTAGAAAAGCTAACTCATGAGTAACGTTTAGGTCGTAATTACAAATTACGTATCATATAAAAAATGCATCATGAAAAAACTAATATTGCCATCTTTAATGCTTTAAAAAGTGTTATTTCAGATCTTATGATTAAAAGAATTGGATCTGAATGCATAACTTTGGAAGATCTAAAAAGTTCTTATGATAAATTGGTTTCTACAAGAATAGTACAATTATTATCTGGTCGAAAAGACAATGGGAAACCACGTGTAACTAAAGATACGCGAGAATTAAATAAAGCAATTAATTACTTTACAAATAGTTTTTTTTATTTATCATTAATTAATTATTTAGTTTTACCGAGAAAATTTAAAAAATCGTTTTTTAAATATATATTTAATATTGTTATCAGCTGATATGTAACAATGTTAATCCATAAACATAAAATTAATTTAAAATATTATTGAAAAATTATTAAACCTACCGTTTAAGTATAAATCTTTTAACTACTAAAGAAAAAATAATAAATATCAAGATACAAATTCAAATTTTTAATTAATACACTTAATATCTTTATTTGATTATTAAAGAGAAAGCTGACAAATATATATTCAATAAATTATTTAACCTACAATTGAATTTCTGTTTAAAAGTTAACCACTCTAAATGCTGTTTGAATGTTGGTGCGTAACGTATGACGACATACGACATACTACCCGGTTATTCTTTTAACAAATCGATAAAAAAATATTTTTATTTCAAAATTTTTCTAATTTTTTTTTACTAAATATCAGTTTTTTAAAAAATGTTCCAGCGAATCAAGACTGCCGGTCAGTTCCGGGTGTCCAATCAGACGAACAGCTCTTCTCTGAATAGAATCCAACAAATGCAGTGTATGTTTGGGAGCGGAGCTCCAAACATGGGAGCAGTATTCCATAGTTGGTCGAATTTGAGCTATGTAAAGAATTAACAGTTGTTGTGGAGTGTAAAGCTTTCTGGTTCGAAATAGGATTCCTAACTTTTGAGAAGTTCTCCTTGCTATGCCTGCAACATGTTCATGCCAGGACATATTTGCTCCCAAATTAACGCCCAACAAATTCAGTGACGATGTTAGAGGAATGGAGTGCCCCGACATAACTATGTCGGGTTCAGCAGCATTAACTTTTTTAGAAAAAACTGCCGCCTGGGTTTTTGTAGCGTTAAATTCCACTTGGTTACTGTCACCCCAAGATAGAATTTCTTCCAGGTCTTTGTTAAGTTGAAAGACTTCCTGCTGTCTGCGCATATTCGTCTGAGTAGCCGATGTCCAAGCGTTCAAAGTGAATGAAGAGATAAGTGTACTGTCATCTGCAAAGCTGTAGATTGGATTCTCGGTCTTTTCCCGCAGATCGTTAATGTAATGAGAAATAGAGTAGGAGACAGTATGGAGCCTTGGGGTACACCGGCGCTGATAGTGAAGGTGTTAGAAAGAAATCCGTCGACTGCCACTCGTAAAGAACGCTCTCTAAGGAAACATGAGAGCCTCAAACAGAACTTTTCAGACATACCATAAGAATGTAGCTTAGCCAACAGCCCATCGTGCCAAACACGGTCGAATGCCTTGGATATGTCAAGAGCAACCGCTCGAGATTCTCCAAAGTGTTCAACTGCGTTGTTCCAAACATGTGTTACATAAGTCAGAAGATCTCCTGTTGATCTATTTTTACGAAAGCCATATTGGTGATCGCTAATAATGTTGAATCCTTTAAGATATTTTAGAAGATGCTGATTGATAGCCTTTTCCATGACTTTCGATATTATTGAAAGCAGTGCGATTGGTCGGTAGTTATTTGGCAAGGTCTTTTTGCTTTTTTTAGGTATTGGCTGAACTGTGGCACATTTCCAGCAGGAAGGAAATATTCCCTTTCTGTAAGATAGGTTGAAAAGTCTACAGAAAGCTGGTGTTAGTTCCCTCGCACAGTTTTTGAGAACTATGGCAGGTATTCCGTCAGCGCCAGAAGCCTTTTTGGTGTCTAGCTTCATCAAAATACGTTTTATGATACGCTGCCTGAAGACAATATCGGGCATCCTTGACTGCACTATGGGAATATTAGCTGGTGTTTTTCCTTGGAATTCGACAGTAGAATGTGAAACAAAGAGTTCAGCCAACAAGTTCGCTTTCTCAACTTAAGAAAATACCCGAAGAAAATACTTTTTTCTCTACCAGACGTTGACATGTGTAAAGGGTTGTGACGAAAGTCTACAGAAATATTAGAATAAATATTATGGTTGTCAATTATATAAGTAACCTGAAATCTTTACCCCTAATTTCGGAAAATTGTTTAATTTAATTGTTAAAATCATACCGGTTGGGTTAATTTAAGTATAAAAATTAAAAGATACTTTAAAATGAAAATCGGCAATAATTGAAATAGGTTAATTCGCCCGCGCCCCATCAACTATAAGGAGAATATTCGGCAAAGCATAATTTCGTCTCGTAAATCAAAACAGATTTGTCGGTCGATTCATTCATGTTGAAACCGTAATATTGTTAATGCAAATATTTGGCTGATGTTTTTGTCTTGATAATAGGCGGTTTTAGAAGTGGATTATGTAATGAGAGGGAAGGCATAGTTACGGGATGACTCGCGATCCCAAAGTGGTATTCGGCAAATATCCGAATGGGCGACTAAAATTAATTCCTCTGTTCTCAGACATCAATTTATATAATCCCTTCAGTGACATTTATAAGTCAGGAGTGTATTGTTATCCTGAAGCGGTGTGGTCTCGAGTATTTAAAAGCTCTGCTTATCAACGTGATCTCGTGGGATCCCAGTCCCTTTCCAGCAGTGGGTAACTCGACTGCGAACAATTTCCAGACGGGACCTTTATTAACATTATTTTTTGTTTGTTTAATAAACAAGGCCGTGTTATTCTTTATCTACTCTTAATTTGGCCTTTTAACAAAAGAATACAGGGAACGTACTCTTTAATGGTTTTGCTAATGCTAAAAAGTGTTTCTTCTCTGGAACTAATTTAATGAAATTTTTTTGCTTATTCTAAATAATCTGCTTAAAAATTAATCTTTTTCAAAGACAATGTATAATCGCGTTGTACATTAACATGGGGTAAAAAGTTCCGAGATTTTTGAAGAAAAAAACACTGTTTTTGCCAAAAATCGATTTTGTTCTTCAATGTACAGTCTGTCAAGTAAGAACGTGTCCGCGATATTTCATTTTTGGTAGATGCGATTCTAGCGATTCAACAAAAAAATTGGTAGAGGGAACCTTCGTCTACGACGCATGCTAGTAAAAGTATCAGCCGATTCGGAACTTTCGTGAAAATCACGTAAAATCCAAATTGAGTCATTTGCTGGAGCGCCGGTTCGAGGTATTTCTGTGTTCCCGTCCAAAGAGGTCTAAAATGCCATAGTCTGCGGCCGCTAAATATATTAAAAAGTCGGTGTTGTTTGTGAAGTAGTGGGTAAATAATTTTAAGGAGGCGAAAAATGTCGACGACTTGCCAAATGGCTCGGTAGGCAAAGTCACTCCGAAAGTCGAAAAACGAATCGTGTCTTTATTTTCACGGGACCCGAAATTGACGCTGCATCAAGAAGCGGCACAAATTAAGAAAATCGGGTTTGAATGTGTTCCATGAGACTATTTGACAACATCTTCGTGCTTATGTCGTTGAAGAAACCCTTGCTGGGCGAAAATCACGACGCGAAGCGGCTCGCTTAGGCCCACGATATGATACTAGAGTGGCCCTTACAATCGCCGAACGCCAACCCTATTGAAAACGTTTGCTCCCTTGTACAGAGAAAGCTCAGAGGAAACACTCTGAGGACTTTGACTCGGTTGTCTCGCAAGATTCGAAACATTTGCAGAATATGCAGGAAATCTCGTCGGCAGCATGCCTTGAAGATCTCAGGCGTTTATTGATGCAGGAGGCGATTTTAGAACTTACTAAGGTAATTGCGCCGTTGCTAGCACACCAAAGAATACATTGATGGTAAAAATGTTCTCGAAACATATTTGTTCAAGAATACGAGTGGTCACGTTCTTACTTGCCAGACTGTAGTTTCCTTTAAGAGCGATATACTTATTCCAGCCACCTTCCAACATTTGGATACCTTTCATATAGTATGATTTGTCGAGCTCTCTAAAATAAGCCCTGGAGCTATGTTACCTCTTCAAATTCGCAATAATCGCTGGGGGCTACCAATAGTTCTGTGCTTAGTGGATACCAAAAGTTGTATCCGAGAACCAAAAAACACAATAATTGGGTTCGGCCTTAGACCATCTTTTACGTTATCACTCAGGAGGAAAATCATTTCTGAGCAGAACTTAACCGGGTTGATGAGATATGTGTTTCATACGTAGGCAAACGCCATGGGCTGCTGACTTCGGGTGTAGTGTTTTTTCAAGACAATGCTCGTCCGTACACCGCTAGGCAAACACAAGATTTGTTGCATCAGCTCAAGTGAGACATTTTTGAGCATCCGCCTTGCAGCCCAGATTTGACTGCCAGCTGCACATAAAAAAATGGCTCGAGTCCAAGCACTTTGATGATGATGAACAATTGCAGGATCCTGTGGCAGACTGGTTGCGATCCCAGGGGGCCGAATCTTATGAAGAAAGGATTTCAAAACTGATTAAACGATGTAATATGTTGAGAAACAGTGTAGAGCTGCAGCTTTACGTTGTATACAATAAAATGTTTATACCTATGTCTGTGTTGGATTCATATTGAAGGTTACTTTCGTAATAGCCTTCGTATATACATATATAAGAGAATCATTTTTTCTTTTTGATATCTTGAGGATATCGGCAGGGATGTCGTAATACCCGTCAACATTTTTGTATTTCAAGGCACCTTTAAGACAACGCGTTAATGCTACCACGGTCGTTATTGCATTTCTGTAAACAACTACTACCTATGTACGTGGCTGAGCCATATATGCTTAAATAAAAGTATACCGACCCGCCGGGATTCGGAACCGAGACCTTCTGCATTTCAAGCAAATACTACGCCACGGATCCAAGAGCCGCCACGTAATGCCTTCACGTCTATAAAACTCCTTCTAAGTAAAGACTTCATGTTACGCAATTCTTCTTTATTATATATATATATATATATATATATATATATATATATATATATATACGAGGTTGGTTTGAAAAGTCCGTGCAAAAATAAAAAACTACTTATGTGTTTGGGGTAAACCTTTTTTATTTTTCGACATAGTCTCCTTTTAGGCTTATACACTTCGTCCAACGATGTTCTAGTTTGTTGATCCCTTCCGAATAATAGAATTTGTCCAAGCCTGCAAAATATCTATTAGTGTCTGCAATCACCTCCTCGTTTGAATAAAATCTTTGTCCCGCCAGCCATTTCTTCAAATTGGGGAACAAATAGTAGTCCGAGGGAGCCAAGTCTGGAGAATAGGGGGGATGTGAAACGAGTTGGGATCCTATTTTCATTAATTTTGCGACCACAACTGCTGAGGTGTGTGCTGGTGCGTTGTCGTGATGGAAAAGGACGTTCTTGTGGGCCAACCGTGGGCATTTTTCTTGCAGCTCGGTTTTCAAACGGTCCAATAACGATGAATAATATTCACCTGTAATAGTTTTACCCTTTTCCAGATAGTCGATGAGGATTATCCCTTGCGAATCCCACAAGACAGTCGCCATAACCTTTCCGGTCGAAGGAACGGTCTTCGCCTTTTTTGGTGCAGATTCGCCCTTGGTAACCCATTGTTTAGATTGTTGTTTGGTCTCAGGAGTATAGTAATGTATCCATGATTCATCCACAGTGACGAAACGACGCTTAAAGTGCTCCGGATTCTTCTGGAACAGCTGCCAACCATCCTTGCAACACTTCACACGATTTTGTTTTTGGTCAAGCGTGAGCAATCGCCGCACCCATCTTGCGGATAGCTTTCTCATGTCCAAATGTTTATGCAAAATATTATGTACCCGTTCAGTCCAGATGCCCACAGCACTAGCAATCTCACGCACCTTAACTCATCTGTCATCCATCACCATATCATGGATTTGATCAATGATTTCTGGAGTCGTAACCTCCACAGGCCGTCCAGAACGTTCAGCGTCACTTGTGCCCATATGGCCAGTCCGAAAATTTTGAAACCACTTATAAACTGTTCTAATCGAAGGTGCAGAGTCACCATAATGTTTATCAAGCTTCTCTTTAGTCTCCTGAGGCGTTTTGCCTTTAATAAAGTAATGTTTAATCACCACACGAAATTCTTTTTCGTCCATTTCTTGAAAATCACTCGACTTCCTTGATTCACACGAATGCCAAACACAAAGAAATAGACCAATATGGCTGAAACTTGGTGTGCGTTCATTCAAGAGATGCTACTAACTAAACATGACCTCGATACGCGCCGGTGGTGCCATCTCTCGGACTTTGCACGGACTTTATATATATATATATATATATATATATATATATATATATATATATATATATATATGTTTATATATATATATATATATATATATATATATATATATATATATATATATATATATATATTTCTCAATTTAAAAATACTGTTTCGTGCGGAAATATCTACAGGTTATAAAATTGCTGAAGTTTTGTATTAAAAATTACTATTTCGGGAAATCCTGGAACTTCCGCCGTCGAATTCCCTCGTCTGGCTATACAAACAGTCGTTAATTTTTTTTGTACTTCAAAATAACATGGAAATTCCTTTGAGTAACAACATATTTAAATGGATCTAAAGTTTTATAATACTTACTTTAAAAGTTATTTTCGCCACATACATTTCTTATGTTTTTCAATCTGACATAGGGGACACATCCAAAGACCGAAGAATTTGACAATGGATGTAATTAAAGATAACCATAAATCTAGAATACTTTTACGCCAAAAACTCTGAAAGCGATAAAAAAGTAATTCTAGTATAATTCCAAAAATATGTTAATCCCCCCTTTCTGATATAGATATAAATCATAAACTATTAATTATTGAGACACCAGACAGACGATGATAAAAGATGTCTCAGGTTGATTTTTCAATATTTTACACTATTTCCCTAAACGCTATTTAAAAATAAAAAATAAAACGATTTTTAAATTCCCGGACTCCTAAATTCCAAACATACCCTATAACATAACATTATTTAACTCCATATATGTTTGAATATAAATATGTTGTATGTAATAAATTTGTTCATTTCACCACCAAAAACCAGGAAAAATTCTGATACCACTATTGAAAGTATACAAAATTAACGCTGTTTACCTCTTTCATTAAAGCAATGGCGCTCAATGATTGTGGATTTTTTCTTACTTTAATTTTTATATGGTAATGGCACACGTGCTACAAGGAAACCCCCACAGCGCTACAGGAACGACGCGTGTAAGGCTGCAAATTGTACTCGATACGAAACATAGTCCTGGGCAAATTATTCCAAACGAATGAGGTTCTTGATATAAAAGACTGCCTGAAAAGGGTTGTACGAGAATTGACAAGCTCAACCCTATACAGATATGAAGCATTAGTTCAACATGTATTCCTAGCATATACCACTCTGGTAGGAATTAAGCGGGCAGAATAGACTTAAGTCGCCAACCGTTCTTCGATATTCATGGAATTAAGGTTGCTAGTGAGTTCTGAATAGATTCCAATAAATGGAATGTATACTTGGGAGAAGAGCCCCAGACGTGGGAGTAATATGCCATCGTTGGTCGAATTTAAGCCTTGTCCAGAATTAACAGGTGTTGTGGAGTGTAAACCTTTCTAATTTGAGGTAATATTCCTAGCATCTAAGAAGCTCTCTTTGCCATCCATGTAACATGTTAATGCCAAGATATTCTGCTCCTCTGTCCTATTGCCCTTGGCAGAGCGTGGTGACTACTCATGAGTAGGTTCGTCGTATTTGATTCTTTCAGATCTCTCGGTCTAGGGCCATTTGTCCCGCCTGATGCAGAGTTTTTCCAACAAGGGATTGCAGTTGGTCTATTCATCTTGTAGGAGAGCTGCCTTTTGTTCTTTGGCCGCTGACTTTTCCTTCGACCACCAGATTCTCAGTGGTGTTTCTTCTCCTGGCGATGTGACCAAAATATGTGAAGTAGGCTTGGTTTACACATCTGAGTAATCAAGACATAGTTGTTCTCAAATTATCGCCGAGCAAATTTAGTGACGACATAAGTATGTCGGGTTCAGCAACGTTATTTCTTTTAAAAAAAAACTGCCGCCTGGCTTTCTATAGTGTTAAATTTTACTTGGTTACTGTCACCCCATGATAGAATATCCTCTAGGTCTTTGTTAAGGGGTTACATACACCTGGGCGCTCCACAAAGTACGTATACTTAAAAAAAAATATTTTAAAGGTTAGTAAAGGAATAATACCAAAAAACGGCGATTATATACAGTAATACCCCGCTTTACGCGAGGGATACGTTCCGAAAAAAAATCGCGTTAACTGAAATTCGCGTATATCGAGGTTTATGATTAAACATAGTCAAAATTTAATACAAAAAAATACAAATCATTTTAATCAATCACTTTAATTCTAAGAACACTTTATGCAATACATACTCTTATTTTTTACGGAAAAATACATCTATTGTCTTTTGGGTAACGTTTTGTTTACGTTCTTGTAAAATACGTTCATAACACCCAACACTGTTTTTAATTGTTTGACACACGGTCAAGACACGGTCATCATTATTGTCTATACTCTGCAATATGTCCAAACCTGAATAAATTTTTGAAAGAGCATTTTGTATTTCCCCTGAAGATAAAACTTTCTCTTCTACTTGTTCTTCCTCATCGTAGATAGGATTATTCTGTAACTCGATCAGATCTTCATTGCTAATAGGATCGTCGTGCGTTGCTACAAGTTCTACGAGATCTTCTACCGTGACATCTTCAAGTTCAGACCCCTCAATCATTGCAGCAATGTCTTCAAGCACTTGTCTCTGCATCTGGACAATTCTTCTAGGTGCTTCCACTACATCTGGCCAAAGATTACGCCACACCCCATTCATACAACTCATTTTAACTTCCTTCCAAGCCTCTTCTATGTTGTGAATAGACTTCATAATGTTGTATGACTTCCACCACTCTCGCATAGACTGTCTTCCTTCCCCGTCAGTTTCATGAATTAGTTGGCTAAAAGTGCGGCGATGGTAATAAGCTTTGAAGTTTGCTATTGCTCCCTGGTCCATAGGTTGTAATATTGACGTAGTGTTTGGTGGAAGGAACTTTACGTACACTTTTTAAGTCTCTGGGCGTATCAAGTGAGGTTGGATGTCCTGGGGCATTGTCTAAGAGTAATATAACTTTAGGTTCAAGCCCATTTCTATCACAGTATGATTTGACTGATGGGCAAAAACTATTAGAATACCATTCTTGAAAAATTTCCCGTGTAACCCACGCCTTTCTGTTTGATCGCCACACAACTGGTAGACTTGTCTTGTCTATGCCTCGCATTGCACGGGGTGTTTCTGAATGGTACACTAGTAAAGGTTTCAGTTTGAAATCACCAGTGGCATTACCACCCAGCAGAAGTGTTAGTCGATCTTTCGCAGCTTTGAAACCACTGGCTTGACGTTCTTCCTTAGAAATGAATGTTCGAGATGGCATTTTTTTCCAGTAAAGTGCGGTCTCATCAACATTGAAGATGAGACAAGCAGGAATTTTCTCTCGTCTAACGAAGTCTTGAAACTTGTCTGGAAACTCAGCTGCAGCTTGAATGTCCGCGCTGGCCGCCTCGCCTGTTATGTGGATATTGTGAAGATTAGAACGCTGCTTGAACCGATGGAACCAGCCTCTGCTGGCAGCAAAAGTCGGAGTGGCACTCCCTTCTCCTTCTTTTGTTTTCAGCATCTCATACAAAGATTTTGCTTTTGTGCATATGAGATCTTGACTTAGTGGTGTGTTCTTCTTATTCAAATCTTCGATCCAGACTGACAGTAATTTCTCCATTCTTTCTAAGATAGATGATCTCGAACGAGAAAGTTTTGTTGCACTTATAGGTGTTGAACCTTCGCTGGAGATTTTAATTTTTTCCCGATTTTTATAAATCGTTCTCACAGTCGATTCTGAGAGTCCAAAATCTCTCCAAAAAAAAAAAAAAAAAAAAAAAAAAAAAAAAAAAAAAAAAAAAAAAAAAAAAAAAAAAAAAAAAAAAAAATAAAAAAAAAAAAAAAAAAAAAAAAAAAAAAAAAAAAAAAAAAAAAAAAAAAAAAAAAAAAAAAAAAAAAAAAAAAAAAAAAAAAAAAAAAAAAAAAAAAAAAAAAAAAAAAAAAAAAAAAAAAAAAAAAAAAAAAAAAAAAAAAAAAAAAAAAAAAAAAAAATAAAAAAAAAAAAAAAAAAAAAATAACAACAATTGTTGCTTTGCCTCCATTTTCCATTCTTCTTAACACTTTCATCTTCAATTCCAAAGTGACGCTTTTACGCTCTTTTTTCTTTACAGGCGGCATTTTTAACGTAGGGTTAAATTATGTATGTATGTATCTCCAATAAATATTAAAACAAAACTGCCAGCCGACCGAACTAACATTACGGAACAAATGAACACACGAAACGAACGAGGAAATCCCCATAGAACAAAGTCGAAGGACAGGGAATTCCCAATTCTTCAAAGAGAATATTCAGAGAAAGCGGGGATCCCCCCGCGACCATAGAGAAGTTAATGACTACATGAGCGCGAAATTTGAAATTCGCGTTATAGTGAAACCGCGCGTAACGGGGTCGCGCTAAGCGGGGTATTACTGTATTTTAATTGTACTTTAAATTATAAGAATTTTTTTTTCAAATATGTTTTAAACGTTAACATTATTTTTTATTGGGTTAAATGGACCACTGACGAAAACTATGGCGCCTCCTTATCTGCAAGGTAACTTCACAAAAAATAATCCAATCTGCATAAATAATAACCGCAAGTTGAACTTGCGCAATTAGTGTTCTGTACGTTGATTGCTTTTAAAATAAAATTTTTTGTTACGGAGGTATAAATAATCAATGACTTCACAAAACACACCCCCAATGAGTTTTCAATAAAGTTTTTTTCTCATCTTTCCTGAAAACTGATTACCTTGAATTTTTTTTTTTTTAAACCAGATAAATTATTAAAGGTGATAATCAATCTACACCCTGTGGAGAATATTCCAGAATTTTTTCAAAATTTTTCGATCAGAAATTTTCGAGATAAGGGACAGCGATTTTTCGCGATTTTTTACAATTACACAAAGAAAAGTTTGCGCAAGTAATTACAATATGTACATTTCTTTCATTTGACTCGATGACCTAGTAAAAAAATATTTTTTCACTTCCGATTTCACCCCCCAAAAATAACCCCTTCAAGTTAAAATTTAACTTTCAAAATTACACGGTTTTGATGAGGCCATCAATTTCTATACTAGTACCAAATTTCAACTTTCTATGTCAAATAGTTTAGGAGAAAATCGGGTGTGACAGACAGATGGACGAACAGACAGACCGACATACACTGAAATGATCTTATAAGTGTTCCGTATGAAACATCGAAAATCTCCGTCTCAGTCTCAGTTTTCGTTTCATTTCAGTTCGGAAGGAGGTTGTTTTTACACCGTCCGCGTCCGTTCAGTTCTCAGTCCGAGTTACACTTTCAAAGTGTTATGTGGGTTTCGTGTTCAAATACGTGTTGTCATACTGTCCAAAAGTGTACATGTGTAAAATAGCTCATGTATGAAGACTGTATCACTCCAGTAGCCTTAGCTGTGGCATTGAAGAAACTGTGGAAGAAAAGAACCCCATACCGTCAGGTGTCAGTCTCCGTTTCAGTTCTGTTTTCAGTTTTTCCTTTTTACACATAGGAAAAACGGACAGTTCGACTGAAACTGAACTGAGGACTGATATGACTGTGTAAAAGGACCATTAGTACAATTTTCGACCAAAAAATTTATGTTTAATTATTTATGAAAAATTGTCTGTTAGAAAAATTAAAAAAACCTCTCGACATTTTGTAGAAAAAAGTAAATAATAAGATTTAAAAAAAAAATTATAAAACATTAAAAATTGACTGAATAATATTACAGATAGTATCTGAAAACAGAACGCCAGGTCACAGTTAATGCCACAACTTTATAATGGAACGAAATTTTCTTATTATTTTTTTTTAAATACGAGGCTGGTTTGAAAAGTCCGTGCAAAGTCCGAGAGATGGCACCACCGGCGCGTATCGAGGTCATGTTTAGTTAGTAGCATCTCTTAAATGAACGCACACCAAGTTTCAGCCATATTGGTCTATTTGAGTGACGCTGAACGTTCTGGACGGCCTGTGGAGGTTACGACTCCAGAAATCATTGATCAAATCCATGATATGGTGATGGATGACAGAAGAGTTAAGGTGCGTGAGATTGCTAGTGCTGTGGGCATCTCGACTGAACGGGTACATAATATTTTGCATAAACATTTGGACATGAGAAAGCTATCCGCAAGATGGGTGCCGCGATTGCTTACGCTTGACCAAAAACGGAATCGTGTGAAGTGTTGCAAGGATGGTTTGCAGCTGTTCCAGAAGAATCCGGAGGACTTTAAGCGTCGTTTCGTCACTGTGGATGAAACATGGATACATTACTATACTCCTGAGACCAAACAACAATCTAAACAATGGGTTACCAAGGGGGAATCTGGACCAAAAAAGGCGAAGACCGTTCCTTCGGCCGGAAAGGTTATGGCGACTGTCTTTTGGAATTCGCAAGGGATAATCCTCATCGACTATGTGGAAAAGGGTAAAACTATTACAGGTGAATATTATTCATCGTTATTGGACCGTTTGAAAACCGAGCTGCAAGAAAAACGCCTGCGATTGGCCGACAAGAAAGTCCTTTTCCATCACGACAACGCACCAGCACACACCTCGGCAGTTGTGGTCGCAAAATTAATGGAAATAGGACTCCAACTCGTTTCACATCCCCCTATTCTCCAGACTTGGCTCTCTCGGACTACTATTTGTTTCCCAATTTGAAGAAATGGCTGGCGGGACAAAGATTTTATTCAAAAGAGGAGGTGATTGCAGACACTAATGGATATTTTGCAGACTTGGACAAATCCTATTATTCGGAAGGGATCAACAAACTAGAACATCATTGGACGAAGTGTATAAGCCTAAAAGGAGACTATGTCTAAAAATAAAAAAGGTTTACCCCAAACACATAAGTAGTTTTTATTTTTGCACGGACTTTTCAAACCAGCCTCGTAATTCTTAAAAGCATAGAGAACAATAATCAGTAAAAAAAATCGAATTTTTGAAAATTCGAAGTGTACGAAGCCCCTTAAATTGAACTAGTTCCTACTGTCTGCGGATATTTGCATAAATAGCCGATATTCGAGAATTTAAAGCGAATGAAGAAATAGGCCTACGGTCATCTACAAAACTATAGATTGGACTCCTGGTTCTTTTTAGCAGATCGTTGAAGTAAATGGGAAAGGGAGTAGGGGACAGTATGGAGCCTTGGACACACCGGCGTTGATATGAAGGTATTAGAAAGAAATACCTCGACTGCCTCTAGTAAAGAAAGCTTTCTGAGGAAACACAAGTATTATATGTGTACTTTTTAGAAAGCGATTACAAATTTTATTTGAGAATTTCCTACCAACAGGCCGACAGACTAATACAGAGACTGACAGATAAAAATTCATGGTCCAGTGAAACAATGCAATCTCTGCGAGTGAGGAAAGTGATAAGGCAGAATAATAAAGCTTTGTAGTATAATGAAAAAATAACAATAATAAATGTCTAAATAATATAATTAATTAACACCAGTCATTTATAGCGTAAAGATCCTAGAGGTGGTTTTTTTGTGTTCTTGATAAAGTCACAGTTGCCTTTAGTGCGAATGCTAGCTATGCAGTCACTAAATTATAGACGTGGCAAATGCCGCTAATTATTCTTGGACGTGCAATAGCATTGACTTTGCAGTTACTTGTTTTTATTAGCGACCCGATGGGCAACTGCTCCAAGGCAGCGCAGTCACACCTTCTCCATGTTCGACCGTTTAAATTCCCCTCACGCCACCCCAAAATTACGAATGGATGCCATTTAATTACATTGTCTTGGCAAGTAGTTATAAAAGTAACGGGGCGGCACACAGCGGCAGACCCGTTCCGATGACGGAGAGCGCTGCCTTTGCCGTCTGCAATCAGACTGATTTAAGAAATCGCGATTACTATGAATCCAACTGTAGCGGAAGTTAACAGTAATTTTGTTACAGGCAGCGTACAACTGCTTCTGATTTCGAAAACTTTCACGTTTTCTTTTAAGTGTGTTAAGTTTAAAAATCTAAAGCTCGAGTACGGAGAAATAGAACTAAGACATTAAAAGCAAGAGTAACCTGTTTTTAATTTGTATGTATTGTCGTTCTAGCATTTAATAATTACAATTTTATATATACTATGTTAAGAATGTGGAATCTTTGGCACAATGACACTACTCAGTAATGTCCCACCACTACACCAAACATTTTATTTTTGCACTCGACGCGCGTATCGTATGATTGACTGTCAATCATCGTTCCTGATGAGGCTAACATTGTTAGCGAAACGCGCGTCGAGCGTAAAAACAAAGTGTTTGGTGTAGTTGTGATAACTGTTGTGCAAAGTTAGTAAAAGTATTAAAGGAGTCTGCTCCTTCATTTCCAACTGTTTGTAGATGGAGTCAAGAGTTTAAACATAGTCATACAAGCGTTAATGATGATCCAGGACATCCAAAAACTGTAACAATTGAAGAAACTGTTGTGCAAGTTAAAGATATCGTAATGGAAGACCGTTAAATAACCGTGGATGATTTAGCTGAGGCTGTAGGTATCATCAGTACATGAGATCATAACTAATGTTTTGGGTATGAGAAAGCTATTCACAAGATGGGTGCCGCATTTGCATCGGAACAAAAACGAGAAACTTTCTAAACAAGATTTGGCTAGTCTCACGAAGAATAAAACTGATTTTGTGCGTTGGTTTGTAACTATGGATAAAACTTGAATATGGCATCAGTTTTATGGGATGCAAGAGGAATTTTGTTAATTTATTACCTTTAAACCGGTAAAACAATCACAAGAGAGTATTACTATAACCTTTTAGACCAGCTGGATGAGGAAATTCGTGAGAAAAGTTCCGGTTTGAAGGAGAAAAAATCATCTTTCATCATGACAATGCACCTGCTCACAGAGGTGCTTTGGTAAGGGCAAAATTGAATTAAAGTACAAATTGTTGGAACATCCACCGTATTCGCCAGATCTGGCTCTGTCTGACTTCCATCTGTAGCATTTTTCAACAAATGATGAGGTGATAGCATCCGTAGATAGTTATTTTGAAGGTCTTCCGAAAAACCACTTCAGAAATGAGGTAAATGAATGGAAAAATCGCTGGAAAGAATGTACTAAGCTTAAGGAAGATTATACTGAAGAATAAATATATTTCGACTCATTGAATCAATGAGCCGAAATACATTTATTCTTCAGTATAATCTTGTTTCATTTCCGTTTCCAAAATTTATTGACTGGACAAGGAAGAGAAACTTTGGACACGGGTAGACTTTGAAGGATTTTAATTTTGACCGAAGTACATGTTGTTCTCCTTATTGTGACAATAGGTTGGGAGTATCAGACAATAGAATGATTCGTCAATCAGAATGGCCGAGTGGGCATTCTAATCCTAAGATGCCTAGTATATCAAAAATGCCATTTTCCACGACTTTGTTAGTTTCAAACTTCAGATCAATATATTGGGCAACTCATTTCACATTTCACGTGTACGTGTTACGGTAGTCAAAAGAAACAAGAACATTACCGACAATACTCGACGTTTAATCTGAACGAAATTCCAGTTCATGATAATGACCTTTTATTTTTGTCGGCACGTTTCCTAGTATTCTTGTGTAATTTTTTCAGTTTTTGTGAATTATACAGCATTCTTCTGTTTGGTAAGACCTAATGGACACGTCTGCATATATTCAAGTTTAGAATTTCATTTCCTTAATAAAAATCCGGCCAAGTGCATGTTGGATTTGCGCTATTAGGGTTCTTTAGGGAACACTAATAAAGTTTTGGGCATAATCTAGACATGTCTTGTTCTGTTAAAAATCGTAAATTTAGCAAACGATTGAATCCTGAAAAAATAACTCTCAAACCAAGAAACAAAATATACTGTATCGCTGTTTTGATAAAGGAAGCACTGTGCTTTGTAATCAAATCTTCATTTAATATTACTAACATTCACGTTATACTATAGTCATTGCACGATGAAAGTCAAAATAACAAACATATGTGTTGCAGACTGAAAATAACACATTGTTGTGTTGTTTTGACCGTGCTTTAGTGTGATCGCTTGCTGTTGTCGCCAAAAACGCGCGTAAAAAACTAATACAAAATAACGTCTTGTCGATTATTTAACAAATTTAAGATAACAAACATTTCAACTAATCTTAAGGCAAAAAAATTAAGATAAAAGTTATTTTAAACCGTTCAGACTTAAAAATATTAAATCTAATTTAAGGTTATGTTCTTAAAATTGGCGCTTTTCAATTAATTAAAAATGGTAGAACCTCCCGTGTTCATCATAACTACTCTTCGAGCAAGGGGAGGCATATACTCTATCTTAATTCTCCGGTTGGTATAGATGTTCGTGGCTAGTAAATAAAAGAAAATTATAAAATAACACACACCACGCTAGAGGTAACTTCCTAAGTTTATGTTTGTTTACAATAAATACAGAGTGTCCCACACAATAATAATACTAATTTACATATATACTGGGTGTTCAAAAAACTAACGTATTCTCTTCGAGGGCTGATAGGCCAGCCCACAACTCACCAGAATATATAACATGACCTCAGTGAAAAATTGTTAGATCTTGAGTTAGCTAATTAAAATGTCTTACTCATGATACACGGGTCGTTATTGATCAAAATATTGTGTGTGTAAAATATTGAGTTTATTAGGTACGTACTATATACTAAATCAAATATTTCAGTAAATATTTTTTGTATTAATTTTAAGACAACATTATTATTAGCGTACATATTTTTAAATTAGTTATATAATATATATATATATATATATATATATATATATATATATATATATATATATAAAAAGCCTGTTTAAATTGTTTTAGAGTGATGTGAACTGTAACAATTTTTAATTTTTCATTTTTAAAATTGTAAAATGTGTTCTAAAACCTTTTAAAATTTCTAGGTATTTTGAAAATACCTACAAAAAGGGGGTGAAACGTCAGTAAAGACTAAATAAAATAAAATAAGTTGTTTTGCACAGAATCGTATATCTATCGACAAGGTTCAAGAAAAAAAGAAATTTTATAGAATATATAAAGGGTGATTCATTTAGAGGTACTTTTTGTGATGGGGATTTAATTGCAGATTGCGCATGCGTCGTGTCAACTGAAGTGGCATTCCTGTTCAGT
>CM032450.1:44808822-44829290 GCA_019049505.1 Pachyrhynchus sulphureomaculatus | reverse complement strand
GTGTGTATAAATAAAGAAAATGCATGATAAAATTTAAATATTGTCATATTAATATTTAGATTTAGGTGCTTTTTTGTTCGAGAGATTCCGTATTAATGGGCTGTTATATGTGATAAAGGTAGTTTAATTTCCATTGATTATAAGCCCATGTCTCTCCAATAATCAGTGCTCTTCATCATTATTGAGCTTGACATTCACATAATAGAGTATTAGTTGAATTCAGCATGGAATTACAAAAACTTAATTCAGTTTAGTACAAAAATACTATAATGTTACTGCGTACAGATTCACGGTGGGAGAAATGTGTTTCCTTTTGGATCAAGGGGTACATTCGTTTGTCAGTGTTGTTTCGATTAAGTAATCTTAAATGGTTCGTTAAAGTTTCATTTGGGATTATTAATGCTTACGCTAGCTGAACATAAACTGCTTACAACAGATTTTTATAACCGAATTTTTTGTTTAATTTATACCTCACTACATAAGAAACAGAGATATGAGAAAGACAATAGCCAGAATGAAAATGATGTCATGTATCTCTCCTTTCAAAAATTTAATATATTCAATGATACTTGCGCTGTTAAGATCAAATAGATATAAACACGCGAAACTTTCCACTCCAACTTTCTTCGTCTGTACTACATTTAAATGAAAATTAAAAAGAAAAGTACTTTGTCAAAGAATATATTTTAAAACAAAGTGGTATGTAAAGAATAATAGAACCGAAGTCACAGATTCGAAAAATGTGTTCATTCGAGATAAAAGGAAAAACATTCATGGCCAGGGAATAATAATTAATGTTTGGGCAGCGTTGAGGGAGAGCTTGGCTTCGCAAGGGTGCTCCAGCCCAGTCTATATCACTGGTAGCACAGGAGAACTAGACTCTAATTTGAATAAACAAATTGATTTATTTTCCAATATATATTTCTATTTAGAAAAATACAATTTTATCAGGGGCAAATTAGTGTCTTGGTACATGTATGCCATATCATATCATATCATATACATTATTAGTGTGTTATACCTTAACAATTAGGTTGAAATTTAACTTTTTATCACACACAATGTGATAGTAATACCCGTTACTGAAGAAATATCATGGAAAAGTAACGAAAATACAAAACTTGAGTCCGAGAGATATTTACATTTGTTTACGTTTTCTTTTTAATTTCCATCTATCTCGCTACAAGTCTGCCTGTCTGTCTGTCCTCCTGGCCACCTCTTGATTTTAAATTTGGTATACAGATAATGCTTGAGGAAAGACAAAAAAATAATTTTTCGCGATATTACTTCATAGGAGGGGGTAGGGTCAATAAATTTTGTATAGTTTCAACAAGATTATAAGAATTTTTCCAGGTTTCAGCTTGCTTCGAATATATCGTGATATATGTCATTTTCATGACTGTTGGGGTTAAGAAATTTGACGGCTCCGAATTGTCCGGCAGATTCGAGTTTTTGATAAATAACTAAATGCATACAAGTGGGTTACATCTATCGAACATTTTCCATGAAATGAATTTAGGGTCTTCAATCACACAAACAGCTTTTTTCTGGATAAAATCTCATAAAATACCGTGTACTTTTGGGAGTAGGGGTAAAATGTAGAGGAAGTATTACATCGCTGGTCGAATTTGAGTTTTTTACAGGACTAAAAGTTGTTTTGGATTATAAAACTTTCTGGTATGAAATAATATTCCCAGCGGACATGTTCCCGGACACACATATATATATATATATATATATATATATATATATATATATATATATATATATATATATATATATATATATATATATATATATATACATATATATGTTTTGACGAATGTTCTCACGGGTGTGAAATGTAGTAATGGTTTTTCGGGTATCCCGTATTAGCTTGAAGTCCCTTGATGGACGGTTTCGCTGACGTTTCGATGGAATCTCATCCATCTTTTTCAAAGCGTTGATCACTGGTCGGTGTCTTGGCGTTGAATGTCGAGACTGGCCCTGAGTGCGCCGGTTTTATGTACTCGGGGGTGTTTCTATTGGTCGGACGGATCTGGCCAATAGAGGCTCGGCTTTGGCTGCGCGTTGTCGGTCCTGTGGTTCTTTGTAATGTTTGTGTTGGTGAAGTAACATATGGTTGAACTATTGTTTCTCTTGGTTGGCCTTGGTACTGGGATAGAATATGTTTCCAAGAGTTCGGTAAACGTTGGCTATCATCCCGATTATTTAAGTTGTTGGGCCTCTTTGCTATTTCTATAGCTTCTTTGATTACCCTAGTGGATAGGTTATTACTTTTTTGTAGGGTTCTGGTTTTGTCAAAATCGATTTTGTGGCCGGTATTGTGTGCATGTTGTGCTAGAGAAGAGGTGGTGGATTTTTGTTTTACGGCGTTTTTGTGCTCGTCTCTTCTGGCACTAATTTTCCTGTTTGTTTGGCTATGTATGAAAGACCGCAGTCCTGACACGGAATTTCATATACGCCTTGGTCTTCTAAGGCTATACTGTCTTTTGGTGTAGGTAGAATATCTTTAATTTTTTGGTTGGTTGTGTAAATGGTCTCAATTTGGTGTTTTTCTAGAAGTCTTCCTATTTTGTCTGTGATGCCTTTTACATATGGGAGAAATGCTTTTGTAGTATATGTCTTTCTTTCCTGTTTGTGTTGTTTATTGAAAAAGATGGATGAGATTCCATCGAAATGTCAGCGAAACCGTCCATCAAGGGACTTCAAGCTAACACGGGATACCCGAAAAACCATTACTACATATATATATATATATATATATATATATATATATATATATATATTTTATATATATATAGAATATTTTTCTGTATTCACGCGAAGAGAGATGGCAGAGAGAGAAATAATTATTCCAAAACGTATTGAATCGGAGGCTGTGTAAATCTTACCGCTACTTCATAAAATTAGAAAAAAATTAAGACAATAATTTCTCGACTTTTTACTCAAGTAGTACCTAAAACGCTCTCAAATTGAATAATTGCCTAGATATTGACATCTGAACTTCAATAATTTTTATACGTCTAGCCTTTAAATACAGATATAAGCAGATAAAATTTCATACAACCAAAATACGGCATGGAGAACGCCGGTCTTGCATATCCGTACCTCAGGAAACGTAAGTTTTGTGACAAATAAGAGAAATAATAAGATTAAATCAAAATAACTCTGTTTATGTAAAGTTTTCAAATTGAAGAAAATCTTCAACATTGTAATTAATATATTAAACATATAATTTAAATAAATAGAAATTAATGTTTAAATAATTGTCAGCAGCTTTTTAAACATTCTTATGCCATATATCTCAAGTAAATATAAGCTATGTTTGGAATCCTAAATTTTATTTAATGTAGTATTATAATTCAACAACTTGAATAATGCTAAAGCCTGAGTGAACAAATTTTACAACAGCTATATTTGTAAGTGCTCTTTCATAACCATATAATTAATTTCGTTGCCAGAAATTTTATTTCTAATAAATATCATCCGAATATATTAATTAAAAACAACCGACGAATCTAGAATAAAGAAAGTTGTTAGACAGGGATGAATTCTATCTCTAACCTGTATGTGGAAGGAGCACTTGTCGAGGCGATTTTGGAAAGTCCCATAAGTATTAAAGTTGATGGAATCCCAATAAATAAAATACACTATGTAGACGATACTGCAATAATAATTGGTAATGCGAACGACATGCAAGCCCTCTTAAATGCTGTTAATGAAGCAAGCCAACAAATAGTTTTAAAAATTAACGTCAATAAGACAAAACTAATGATTGTGACTAGAAATATTTTTTGCGATATAAATCATCAGCTCAGTGGTGAGCAAGTAGAGCAAGTTGATAAGTTTAGATATGGAGCATGTCTTGTGAATGACAAGTGGGATCCAAATTCGAAATCAATTATAGGATAGAGCAGACTATAACAACTTTTCTAAAGCTAAGAAAATTTTTGATAAACCATAATCTTAACTTTGAGCTCAAATACAGAATGGTTAAATGTTACGCTTGGTCGGTCGTTCTGTACGGTGTGCAAGCGTGAACGTTCAACGTTATACCAATTAATCAAATTTACAATATCGTGGACCGATCACGTCAGGAATGAGGATGTGCTCAGAAGCCTTAACTGAAAAACTGAGACCCCTTCGAGCATATTAAGAAAAGAAAAATCTCCTGCCTCAGCCATATCCTACGTAGAGAACGACATCATTTCCGACGCGTTATTTTCCAAGGAAAAATCGAAGGTGGGAAGCGAGGTATAGGAAGGAAAAAAATATCTTGACTCTGAAATATCCGTCAATGGACAGGAATCCAGGACTTTCAATTACTCCAAGAGGCTGCAGTAAGTGGAACAATATAAAGGGATAACGGAGGACTCCAACGCAGGAATCTGCATGGCACTTTAAAAAGAAGGATCCATAGAAGTAAATTTTTGGCATATAAAAGTAGCTCAATCTCAAAGGCCCATATCGACAGCTCATTTTTGAACATAGACCTTCCACATTGCACCCCATCGATTTCTATCTTGTACTTCTCTCGTCCACTACTATATATCACCACTACACCAAACTCTTTATTTTTGCACTCGACGCACGTTTCGCTAACCATGTTAGCTTCATCAGGAGCGATGATTGACTCAGTCATCGCTCCTGATAAATGGTTAGCGAAACGCGCGTCGAGTGCAAAAATAAAGTGTTTGGTGACGTGATGATATATACTGAGTAGTCTTATTGTGCCAAAGATTCCACATTCCCAACATAGTTACTCTCATCTAGTTCAGCCGCGCAATTAGTTTCAAGTCATTTTTCCAACGTGTTGGTGGGCGTCCCATTATAAGGTTTCTAGTAGAGGATGGTGCCGTTCCATCTAGAATCACTACATCTTGCTATATGCACTGCATAAGGTAAAGTAATAATACTTTAGGGTAGTGACTGTTTCAACTGCATCTTTCATCCCTTTTGTTCGTCTAATCCACTCATTAGTCTTCCTGTCCTTAGAGATATACCCATTATTTACCTTTCGATAACCTTTTGTGTGACAGCTATGTTTCTTATTGTTTGCTTTGTCCACGCCCAAGTTTGATCTCCGTCCGTAAGTACTGGAAAGATGCATTGGTCGAACACTTTTGATCTAAGTTCCATGGCCATGTTCTTATTTTTAAGTATATATCTTTATCTTCTAAACGTAGATAATGCAAGCCTTTTCCTTCTGTGTATGTCACTCCATTAGTTTTTCCTCCTAGTTGTATTTGGTGACCCATTTAAACGTTTTTTTCGACGTTTTCAATGTGCAATTGCTATGTGTGGGTCTTGGTTACACATGATTTTGGTCTTTCTCAGATTTATTTTCAAGCCTAATTTATTTGATTCCCCTTCCAATTCAACATATGTTGTAAGTCGTCTGGATTTTCTGCTATGATCATATCGTCGTCGGCGAATCTCAAGTTATTCAGTCTTTTGCGGTTTATTACCATACCCTTCTCTTGCAATTTTAGATGTTTAAATACCTCTGACATTGCTGAGTTGAATAATTTTGAAATTAGATGTTCTTGTCTAACTCCTCTGCAAATCTCAATTTTATCTGTATCTTTATGTAATTTAATAATTCATGTTGCCTTTTCATATATATTTTTTAATATTTCTGTATACCTGTGATCGATTCGTGCATTCTTCAGACTATTCATAATTACCCAATACTCGATGGTATCGAACGGTTTCTAGAAATCAACAAAAGCAAAGTTGATATTCAGATTATATTCAACTGACTTTTCTATTAGTATTCGCATTGTCAAGAGATGCTCGCAAGTGTTAAAATTTTTCCTAAACGCAGCCTGCTCCACAGGTTGGTATTCATCTTCTTTGCTATTCTATTCGTTATGATTTTGGAAAAAGTTTATAATACGTCTGTGGGAGCAGACTATATAAAAGTATACTTAATAGAAAAATTGGCATATTAAAAAGACATTAATAATAAATAAAAATTATGGGTTTCTTGTTTTAGTTGAATTGGACTGGGCTATAAATACGGTGGCGAGCAGTCGACAGCAGCGTTTACAAGAAATCAATTTTAACGAGGATCTGCTGTAAGCTTAATCCAAATAAAGGAATACGTTATTGGCGATAAGATAGACGAGCGTATTGACTGGGATGGGGTGCCAGCAGCCGATACACTACCCTTTCGTTCGTTTACACTTTTGCGGCCTTAGATGAGATGAAAGCCGTTTATTGTGTGCTTCAAATGTTTTCGTATAAAAATACATTGTTGTTCTATATAATTTTACTGAAGTGTTGAAAAAAAGGACTATAAAATGGAAAATACTAGTTTGTTTTACACTTATCCGTAAATGGTTCATACAAAACTATTTTTAAAGAAATAACCGAAAATATGAATATCGTCTACTAAAATTTTTTAGCAGTTATTGTATCGTCTATCAGTCGGAACACGTGTGGCCGTATCACTGCTCTTCGGCCGAGTTAGAAGAGAAGAAAAATAAAACAAAACTTCAAATCTTTATGACAGTACTAGCGCAATAAGTAATTGACTTTTGTTCTCTTTCTCTGTCTATCTGATTATCATATCTTTGAAGAATAAAAGGAGCGACACTTAGATCAGACAAATCACATGGAGCAGAGACACTGTTGAAACCATTGCCGGACTGAAATGGAATTACACTGGACATATAGCAAGATGTAATGATTCAAGATGGAACAGTGTTATTTTACACAGGAGACCACACCTTGGCGAAAAAAACGGAATCGTTGGACAACTGACCTAAAACTAAGATGAGACTGATGGAATGACATGAGAGAGGGCTATATATATATATATATATATATATATATATATATATATATATATATATATATATATAGGTAGATAGATTGGCAATTGAAATAACAGTATGGACAAATCGTAGGCGAAACATACACAAAGAATCGGTGTAGTATTAATTTAACAAAAACCATTCACGTAATTCTACAGGCAAAAAGATACAGGATTAGTGATCTTCATTGAAACTGGTCATCCGGTTAGATAATATAAATGAACTAATAAATGTGTTTTTAATAATACCAGTCCATAAATTTGTTGAAAGTCGTGGAAATTTAACATTATGCGAGTTTTGTATTGTCTATAAACAAGTATTTGAAAATTTATACCCAATTTCTGGTCAAATTGACCAAGTAAAGTTGTAAAAACCATTTGCAGAAGCTGCCCTTAACGTACCATTTTAACAAAAATATTATTTATTCACACAAAAGTTCATGAAACGTATAAACCGATGCCAAATGTTTTTGTCAAGGGAGAGCTAAAGTGGTACCAGCATATATGTGATATAAATATGAAGTCATAAACGACACCTATATCATTTACCTTCTCACCTGAATAGGAATGTAGCTTTTTTCTATATCATATAGATATATCGACGAGAATGTCGTAATATCCTTCAGCATTGTTCAAGTCCAGAAGCATACTTTTGTATTTCACGCTACCTTTTAGACAACGTGGTAGTGCTGCGACAACTATTACCTATAGTATAAATGTGACCAAGCCTAATATACTTAAAAAATAAATACATTGACATGCTGGGATTGAAACTCGGTACCTTCAGTACAGTACTTACATTAAATTTATAAGAGTACCATTCTAAATACCAATAAAAAATTAATTTTTGAAACTTTAAACCAGAAATGCTGACTAGATGAGTAGTTTGTTTTAAGTAAATCTAATAATTAAATTTTTAATTATTCAAAATATATCTCTATTATTAAAAAAAAATATAGTAATTTTGTAGGGATCTACAACCTGGCAAAAATGCCGTAGCTTAAGAAAACAGTCTGCCGAATGATTAGATTTTTTTAACAAAAGTATCTACTGATTCAAAACTCATTTTTTTGTTGTTGAGTTGGCACACTTCAAATACAACTTTAAGGAAAGCAACGTACAAATCGCTATTGTTCATGTATATTTTTTTGATTTATTATAACGAAAATTGATTTCTGGTTTTGCTAGGACATACGAGGACTCATAATACATTCTTGGCTAAAGTATGACAACATTTAAAGTTTAAGCATAAGCCATTCTGTATTGTCGACCGCTTTATCTAATAAAAATCCTTATATCTGCTTTACAGCGATCTGGTACTATATAAGACAGCCATTCGCGTTACTATCCTCGTAAAACAAATATCGTTAGACTCGTTTTAAAGTGGCAGTAATGTGGCTTAGTCAAACACAAACGAGAATTAACACTACAACATAACTATCTTATAGATGGTGTAGTCTTTATACTAATTAACTTTAACCATTGTCTTTACGGCCATAATCATGTTTTATTACTCTATTAAACTTATCATTTTCTGTTAAACACCTGAACATTAATAGGTATAATTATTTTTTATCAAATTACTGAAACAATGTACAGTTTAATTAAAATGAATTTGTATGGATATTTTCGAGATGAATAATAGCTAGATATTTTTTGTTCTGGAGTGAACAAATAGTTAGCCTCAACAAGAAAATAATTGTATTATCTATACTTTTTTAAAAAATATTAAACTATTCTAAAATTACTATTGTTCTTTATTAAAGAGACAAAAAAGTAGTCAAACATTACTGACATTCGTTTACGGTCAACTACTGTCCAGTAAGCATCGATAATACCAACTTAACTTTTGGTGAAACGTCCGCTCCTGCCAAGTCAACACCTCATTGATTAACGCATTAGATTGCAATAAAAAATATGTACCTAAGAGTAGATAAATAAGACTACACATTTGTCCCTTGTAGTGTAGACTTTTCACAGAAATACTGTATAAAACTGTCATTTATTTATATATCCTACATTAGATGATAATACCCGAAATTCAAAATCAAGAAACAACACATTGTACGAAGTTTGCCAATAGCGTTAATTTTACATGATAATCGTAAATAAAGGTAGTTTATAAATTACCTTACTGTAAAACAAATCTGTCTATATGTGTCAAATGGACTACTGTAGCTAATGACGGCGTCTAAATAATTTCGAATCATTCTTAACATTATATGTATATAGTATGTCATATTTTCAAACAATAAAGTAAACAGTAATAAGAACATCCACTTTCAACTAAATGAAATTAATGGCAGGAATACGCTTAAATAGCAACTGCAATTATTTTCATTTCCTCCAGTTTCAAAACCTTTATAAAGGTGATTATAAAAGCAAAGGAAACTGTTACTTGCTCCTTGTCACCATTTTAACTATAAAATAGCTAGCTGATATTATCTCTAAACACTGTCAATAACAGACGCACTTATATAAATTTCGTAGCGTTTTAAACCAGTTGCAAAAATGAAATGCAAGCTTGTATTAATGATGTAACTTTCTCAACGATTGTCAATATTAAAAGATGAGTTTTGTAACTGGGTACATCCTTTAAGACAGCCAAAGAATTTGCAGCATATGTTCACCCAGTATATCAAATTATTTACAATATTGTCCTAATCTACAATTTATTAATACCCGTGTTCAGTATCAAAAATTTACACGTTGGCAATAAACCAACATTATTTTCGTTTCTATGATGTACATTTATTAAAATTATTGTAGAATCACAACTTTTAGTTTTACGAGCGACCGTTCTGCATGTTTTGTATGTATTACTATGATATTCTGCACTGCAACCAAGAAGGCGAAGCAACTACTGGGGAAACTCTATCCCATCCTGAACCGCTCCAGTAAGTTGCTGCCCCGGATCAAGCTTCTAGTTTACAACTCCATCGTGAAGGCAGGCCTTACATACGCCTACCCCACCTGTTGCTAGCTTTCCAAAACAAGGAGAGCTCAGCTTCAAGCAGTGCAGAATAAGGCTCTGTGGATGATCACGGGAGCCCCGTGGTTCATGAGGAACCGTCAAATTCACAGGGACCTCGGTGTGCCTACCGTAAAGGCACACATGAGGCAAATTCAACAGAAGTTCCTCGAGAAGGCATCCCAGCACCCCAACCCGAGCATCAGGGACACCTTCCGACTCCCACCTCAAGCTAGCCGCCAGTTCCCTGACCGACGCACAGTGTGTCGACTAGTACAAGTTAGCTGGACAAAATTATTTTTTCACTTATTTCAATTGTTTATGTATATTCTAGGCATATTAAGTTATTTTAAGAAAAAATTCATCGCGTTGGTTTTTTTTATGGGCGTGGCTAATTTTTTCCCCTAAATTAGTCAGCTACGCAGACATATTTAACGATAACCCGGGAACGACTTGTCAGATTTTTATAAATAAAACATTAAAAAATGCGTAACAAAATTTTATTAAAGTTGATTGAATATTATTTTATTCTATCTTTTATCGTTTTGGAGTTATTTAGAAATTAATGGAGAGAAAAAAACTTTTTTTCGTGTAAAATTCATTATTTTTTTCGGTAAAAAAGCGCAATAACAAAAGAAAAACAAAATATTATACATTTTTCTGACAGCTGCGTATCTGGAAAATAAAATAAGGTATTAATCATGAGAATCGGTTAATAAATGTTTGTTTTATTCACAATTTACCGCAGGTACTCAATATCGATAAAATTTGTGTAATACAGCCACCCTTGCATATCGCGGTAGGATTGCATCAGCTTAGCAGGTAGATAACGGAACTAAAGGGCAAGGGTATTTTGTATGGTTATTAGAATTAAAAATTATAATACAGTGTCTTTCATTTAGCTGCATTTCGCTTACCTGTATTTTTTGTCCAGCTGCACAAAACATTGTATAACAAAAACAAAATATTCTGCGTATGTGCACGAATTTTTCTACAAACTTCAATGTGCAACTAAATGAAAGACACTGTATTATTATTTTTAATAATAACCAGATGAAAAATCATTTATTGCATTTGTCAATTAAAAATAAAACAATTAATCCATATTACTTAGTTTTATTGACACAAAAAGGATAAACTCAAATAATACCTGCCTTTCAGGTAGGTAACTTGTGCATTATACATACATAAGTAGTTGGTATTTTAAAATGTTTTTGATTTTTTTAAGGTACATATTTCTTGCTGTTCGGTTCAAAAAAAAATTGTTTTTGAAAATTCCAGTCAAAAATTGTTTTTGTTTAATTTTAAAATAAATGTTATAAATGCTCTGTAATAAATTTAGCATAATGACACTGACTGTAATTATATGTAAAATAAAAATACTCATTTATTGATAAAGAAAAATTTACAAGTCAAGGTTTACATGCTTAGCACAAGCACTACATAACTAAAAATAGTAGCTTAAACGACGATTCCTCGAAATCTTTGCGAGGTCTTCCTGCAGGAGTCACATTCTCACTTGATGTTGAAGGTTGTGGCGCAAAAGAACTCGCAGTAAACTGTATGTCTGCTTCATCCAACCAATTCTTATTTTTAATTAAAAAACGCGTCTTCGACTTTCCTGAAGCCAACCATTTGGCACCAAACTTATTAGACAAGTTGGATATCTTCAACTTTATTTCTTTTTGGCTGCTTTCAGTAATGTCACCAAAGTGAAATTTTGAAGAAAGAAAGTCATATACACGCGAGTTTTTTTCATTCTTCGTGTGTTTCGACCACTCCTCAAAAAAGGCTACCCTTGAAATAGAGTAAACGTGTTCTGGAAAAAAAGAAAAAAAAACATGTACTGAAGTGTGCTAAACAATATGTGTATTTTTACGAAGAATAAAGTTTCTGTGTAATATCTAAAAACTAGCCCGGATAGAGGTGAATGTCTGGATATTCTGAACTTTCAAAGTTTTTTTTTTTTAAAAAAAAACACGCTAAAATATATAGGCTATTTAAAAAAAATACTAAAAATTCAAATTAATAGATTCTGATTAAAAAAAATACATTAAAAAATAGTACTTACCCTCAGTATTAATATTCATCACAAAAACTTTCACAATATTACAATATGTCACTATAAGATGTGCACGAAAGTGTCGCTAAATTGCAACTGATTGATTGAAAGAGCTGCATTAAACTCATTACCTGACTTCTGACGCTTATGACTCGCCACTTGCAAATTCGATAAACAACCTTTTCTCGGAATTCAGGGTTTGGTGGTGTTGTTTACGTTTTGCAAATAAGATTTCCTGGAAATCATAATATGAATTTTGTCCACCTAGCATGTTCTACGCGACACACTGTGCGACGGACCCGCTGCTGCTCTCGGACGAAGACAATGACCCCCATCGCCAGCTGTCACAAGAAGAATGTGATTCTAGGTTAAGTTTAAACTAGTCCTAACTTAAGTCTTGTTACTTCCTAGTTTAAGTTAGCGTAAGTCGTAGTCTAAGGTAGTTTTAGTCTTAGTTCTAAGTCCTAAGTTTAAGAAACTTTATGTATATACCAAACACATTTCCTAGGTTAAGTTAGTATAGGATTCCTATTGTAAGAACTTAGGTTAAGATAGAATAAGTTTACATTTAGTATTAGAAATTATATATTTATACTTTCACAATTATAAAAAAGAGGCTTAGCCTAGCTTAGAAATCAATAAAGACAGTGAGACTTTGATATTTTCAAGCTAAATTAATGAGGATCATCATATAACTAAGAAGTTATAAATATTCTAATTTTTGTTCCTTTTATAACTATATTTGCCATGAAAGTAAATAAAAAATAAATAAATATACGCCACAATTTGACAAAATTTACATTTTTAACGAAACAGAAGTATAACTTTATTAAATTCGATATCTGTGGTGAACTGAAAACGGTATGGTAACTCAGTGTATCGCCTTAATTTAAGATTAATTATTTAACGGGCGTGAACTTTATTCATTTTTAATATCGCCGAATTTACAAAAACACACAGAACGGCAACCTATGGAAATTTTAAATATAATATTTGATGAAATGCAAATAAAAAGTTGTATAATATAATATGGTAAAATTTAAGATCAGATGTTCAGTGCTTATATAGAAAAAACAGCTATTAAACTATTGTCGAGATGTAAAGACTAAACGTAAAATGTACCAGTGACTTTAATCTGTCACAGAATATTCTTATTTAAAAAAAAACAAAAAATATATTGAGTTCATTAGTTTGCAGATAAACTGGATGTTGTACTTCTTAACTATAGAAAATTATTGCTAAGTGGGGAAAAGTTTAAAGCTCTGCAAGTAAGCTCTTAAAAAAATTAAATTTCCAAGAGGCGTGATTTAAAACTTATCTATAAGATTATTGATAATCACTAATAATAAACTGAATTCTTGAGCGAAATAGAATAAATAATCAATATTTACATATTACGGGCAAGTTTGTGATTTTTTTTGAATGGATATGGCACGCGTTCTGCAGGAAAATTACTAAAGCGCTACAATAGCGACGTGTTTACGAAAAAAGTGATTCATGTTAATTTTGAATAACTGCAAAATGTACTATGTGAGAAATACAGTCCGGGGCAATTCACTGAGGTGTGATGAGGTCCTCTATATAAAAAACTTCTTGAAGAGAGTGGTACGAGGAATGACGCGCTGAACTTCATATGCATGTGATTTATCAGCGTGACGTTTATTTCTGGCGTGCACCACTTGAGTAAGAATTAAATGAGCTACGTCCATGGATTACTTTCCCTGAAAATACTTATAAAATACACGCCAATCAACAGTTCTTCGATGTTTTAAAGATTCAAGATTGCTAGTGAGTACGGGGTCTTCAATCAGGCGAATAGCTTTTCTCTGAATAGAATCTTTTTTTTTATTTTTTATGGGTCTAGCACACGTGCTACAGCGAAGTCCCTAAAGCGCTACAGGAGCGACACGTGTGCGAGAAAGCGATTCACGTTGTTCTTGAATCGCTGTAGATTGTACGCGGTGGGAAACACAGGCCTGGGCAAATTATTCCAAAGAGATGATGTTCTCCATATAAAAGACTGCTCGAAGAGCGTTGTACGAGGAGTAATAAGCTGAACCTCATACGGATGTGAAGAATTAGCGCGACGTGTACTTCTAACATGCACCGCTCTGGGAGGAATTAAGCGGGCCACATCCTTCGAACACTTTCCATGAAAGTACTTGTAGAATAGGCTCAAGTCGCCAACCGTTCTTCGATGTTCCAGCGAATCGAGGCCGTCGGTCAGTCCGGGTCTCCAATCAGACGAACAGCTCTTCTCTGAATAGAATCCAACAAATGCAGTGTATGTTTGGGAGTGGAGCTGCAAATATGGGAGCAGTATTCCATAGTTGGTCGAATATGAGCTTTGTAAAGAATTAACAGTTGTTGTGGAGTGTAAAGCTTTCTGGTTCGAAATAATATTCCCAACTTTTGAGAAGCTCTCCTTGCTATGCCTGCAACATCTTCATGCCAGGACATATTTGCTCCCAAATTAAGGCCCAACAAATTGAGTGACGATGTTAGAGGGATGGAGTGCCCCGACATAACTATGTCGGGTTCAGCAACGTTAACTTTTTTAGAGAAAACTGCCGCCTGGGTTTTTGTATCGTTAAATTCCACTTGGTTACGGTCACCCCTAAGACAGAATTTCTTCCAGGTCTTTGTTAAGTTGAATGACTTCCTGCTATCTGCAGATATTCGTCTGAGTATTCAAAGGGAATGAAAAGGTAAGTGTACTGTCATCTGCAAAGCTGTAGATTGGATTCTCGGTCTTTTCCAGCAGATCGTTAATGTAAATGACAAAGAGAGTAGGAGACAGTATGGAGCCTTGGGGTACACCGGAGTTGATAGTGAAGGTGTTAGAAAGAAATCCGTCGACTGCCACTCGTAAAGAACGCTCTTTGAGGAAACATGAGAGCCACAAACAGAACCTTTCAGACATACCATAAGAACGTAGCTTAGCCAACAGCCCATCATGCCAAACACGGTCGAATGCCTTGGATATGTCAAGAGCAACCGCACGAGATTCTCCAAAATGTTCAGTTGCGTTGTTCCAAACATGTGTTACATAAGTCAGAAGATCTCTGTTGATCTATTTTTACGAAAGCCATATTGGTGATCGCTAATAATGTTGAATCCTTCAATCTAACAGATGTAGCGTATATTTGGAATCAGTGCCCAAAACATCGGAGTAGTTGCAGCATCGCTGGTCGAGTTCATATTTATTGATCATGTGAGTATCAAATATATGTTATAACGTTTCAAAATTTCGTGACTTTATTAATAAATATAAAATACAATACGTTTGGATTTTGGAATCCTTGGCTCAATGACACTATACCACATAATAGTAATAACTCAACAAACACTTTATTTTCATACTGGACGCGCGATTCGCTAATCAAATTAGTATTATTAGGCGGGATAATTCACAGTCAATCATCGCAACTGATGATGCTAATATGGTAAGCGAACTACTCGTCGAGCGCAAAAATAAAATATTTGATGTAGTGGTGATAATTTTTTTTTACTTAAAGTATTCCTACTCTGATGAAAGGTAGATGACGTAGAGGCCGGTCATAGAAATGCAATTATATAAAATAATGACAACATTTTCTGATGTTGCGACAGTACCTTAATAAAGTACTCTTTTCTGGGATTTTGAGCTTAATGTCGGTATTCCACTTCCTGCAGCTATTAACTTCCTAATAGCTAACTATGAGTATAACGAATGAAGCCTGAAAAATTTGTATTTCACTGTTACATATTTAAACTTGGTGGGTTAGCCTGATTATAACACCGTGTGTTGCCAGTTGATGCCTTCGTCGGTAGGAAGTATGTTACAATTGAGGTTTTCACGGATGGTGGAATGTAATACATTAAAATTCCGGGTTTCAATCCGTTCGTCTAACAATAAATTTGCACAACGTTTCGCCAAAATCCATTTGGCATTTTCAAGTGCTCTTGTTGCTGGTGCTACTCGATACTGTGATCTTGCTGCTGCTGCCGCCGCCGTTGAGTTAGCTTGGTGCAAATTCATTGTTAGACGAACGGATTGAAACCCGGAATGTTAATGCATTATATATATATATATATATATATATATATATATATATATATATATATATATCTTTTAAAAGAAAAGAATAATATTTGTTTACAGATATTGGAGCAGTTGTATTTCTATGTTTAATTTCTATCAATTTTTCATTTAGCTAATATTTATATTACAGACGTAGACATTTACTCTTTTGGCTAGTTTCTCATTCTTTCCCTTATTTGCTGGATTAACTATTTTTCTGTTGTTATATAGGACATTTCCAATCTTGTTTTGTTTCGATATTACGCTATACGTGTTGCCTCGAATAAAATGGGAAATGTGTATTAGGAACATTTTAAAGAATAATTTGTACTATCGTATTATGACGATAAATCGCAGATAAAATAATACAAAATAATATTTTTAGTTCCTAATGTAGCTTATAAATAACTAAAATAAACTTAAATCTTGAAAAATGCTTTCGGCACGTAAAATAAAATCTATTTTCCCCACTGTCTCTCTTCGCATTATTTCTTGACACTCACTTTAGGCTTCTTTTTATCGTACATCTGTCAGCTTTGTCCCAGTGCTGAAATATACATTTGCACTTTACAGTACCTTTTGAACAACGCGATAGTGCCACGGTCGTTATTGCTTTTCTGCAGTAACTACTATCTATGCTTTTGCTCAAGCCAAATATACCTAAATTAATAATGAGTATAATGACGTTCCGATAATTGAACTCGAGACCTTGAGTACCGTAAGCACGAACTATTATTTATTATTAAGTTATTCATTGCAAAATTAGAAAAGTGGCAACATCGCCTTTTACTAGGATATCACAGAAGTTTGGTAATAGCATGACCACCTCAACTGCATTAGGTCTTCAGAGAAATCTTCCTACCAGAGAGGACTCTTTTTTTAAGTTCTCCTTATATTAATAATAGAACGTAAAAGTTTGTAATATTTTCTTTTTGTACCCCAGTCTGAAGTCGATACATAATATTTATAATTTCTAATTTTCTGTTTGTGCTCAGTTTTTAAATTGTTCTATAGAATATACTTTGGTAAACGTTGGAACCAGCACGATGGTTTTTCGGTAGGTCGGCAGCAGCGCGGGATCAGTTCTTAATAAAGAGGGTCGAGTGATAGGTGTTTAACCTTAACTCTGTTTACTAGTTTTTTTTTAAGACAATGCATCCAAAAATCAAAATTTTCTCTGCCGTTTTGGATTGAAAAACTCCCCTAGGGGAAAGTTCCTGTTTTCGTTTTTTTGACTATGTCGTCTCTTTTTAACTCACCGTTTTTTTTTTCATAGAAACCAGGCCAACGCCATTTTGCAGTACCACATTTTTCCTAAATACCTTTTGTTACATGCTAGAGAGTCGATAAGATAAAATTATTTGAAAAGTTACAGATCTTTTTATAGGTGGTACAACTGTTTTTTTTTTCCATTCAGGGTTTTACTGCTGTTCTTTTAACAATTTTGACTACCAGTTCTCCTTCTGGCTCTCCGAATTTTCTTGTTTTTCTGATTTCTCTGCCAGCCTTTTTTGGAAGTCTATTACAACATTAAGAAAATATCTCTAATAAGTAAATACGTAGAAACAAATTCAGGTTTAATTTTGTCTTAATTTGTTTCTTATTGCCTTGTAGAGTGACACCTAAATTCTGTTTATTTTAACAATGTTTCTAGCATCTAGCATTTTCTATTTTTATGCTAGGCAGAGCCTCGAATAAAATGGGAAATGTGTATTAGGAACATTTTAAAGAATAATTTGTACTATCATGTTATGACGATAAATCGCAGATAAAATAATCCAAAATAATATTTTTGGTTTCTAATGTATCTTATAAATAATTAAAATAAACTTTAATCTTGAAAAATGCTTTTGGCACGTAAAATAACAACTATTTTCTCCACTGTCTCTCTTCGCATTATTTCTTGACACTCACTTTAGGCTTCTTTTTATCGTACATCTGTCAGCTTTGTCCCAGTGCTGAAATATACATTTGCAACTTTACAGTAACTTTTGAACAACGCGATAGTGCCACGGTCGTTATTGCTTTTCTGCAGTAACTACTATCTATGCTTTTGCTCAAGCCAAATATTCCTAAATTAATAAATGAGTATACTGACGTTCCGATAATTGAACCCGAGACCTTGAGTACCATAAGCACGAACTATTATTTATTATTAAGTTATTCATTGCAAAATTAGGAAAGTGGCAACATTTCCTTTTACTAGGATATCACAGAAGTTTGGTAATAGCATGATCATCTCAAGTGCATTAGGTCTTCAGAGAAATCTTCCTACCAGAGAGGACCCTTTTTTTAACTTCTCCTTATATTAATAATAGAACGTAAAAGTGTGTAATATTTCCTTTTTGTACCCCAGTCTGAAGTCGATACATAATATTTATAATTTCTAATTTTCTGTTTGTGCTCAGTTTTTAAATTTTTCTATAGGATATACTTTGGTAAACGTTGGAACCAGCACGATGGTTTTTCGGTAGGTCTTCAGCAGCTTGGGATCAGTTCTTAATAAAGAGCGTCGAGGGATAGGTGTTTTATCAGTTTTTTTTAAGACAATGCATCCAAAAATCGAAATTTTCTCTGTCGTTTTGGGTTGAAAAACTCTCCTATGGGGAACTTTCTGTTTTCGTTTTTTTAACTATGTCGTCTCTTTTTAACTCACCGTTTTTTTTTTCATAGAAACCAGGCCATTTTGCAGTACCACATTCCTCCCAAATACCTTTTGCCACAGGCTAGAGAGTCGATAAGATAAAATTATTTGAAAAGCTACAGATCTTTTTATCGGTGGTACAACTGTTTTTTCTCCATTCAGGATTTTACTGCTGTTCTTTTAACAATTTTGACTACCAGTTCTCCTTCTGGCTCTCCGATTTTTCTTGTTTTTCTGATTTCTCTGCCCGCCTTTTTTGGAAGTCTATTACCCATCGCCTAAGGCCCCGGCCTAGGCAGAAAAGCTACTTTATCAACATTAGGAAAATAATTTTTTTAAAGCAAGTAATATATATATATATATATATATATATATATATATATATATATATATACATATATACATATATACATATATATATATATATATATATATATATATATATATATATATATATATATATATATATATATATATATATATATATATATATAAAGGGTGATTCATTTAGAGGTACTTTTTTTTAAATAAAAAAAATGAATAAAAACAATTTTATTTTATAATCTTTATTATCATATAAAAGAACCATTCTTTATAATTATTTCTTAAAGATAATTTCTTTCAAATGTTGTCCGCGACTACGGTTAACAACGTCCATTCTGAAGTTCCAATTTTCAATGACGCGTGTGAGTATTTCGAGTGGTATTTGGCCAATGACTCGAGTAATATTGGCCTCCAATGCCTCAATTGTAGCTGGCTTATCCATGTAGACTTTGGACTTTACATAGCCCCAAAGGAAAAAGTCAAGAGGTGTGATGTCACATGATCTAGCCGGCCAATTCACTGGTCCAAAGCGTGAAATGATCTGTTCGCCGAATTGCTCTCGCAGTAAAGCCATGGTTTCACGGGCTGTATGGCAAGTGGCGCCATCTTGTTGGAACCAAATTTCGTCGAGACCACGGGCTTCAATTTCTGGCATCAATAGTCTGTTATCATGGCGCGATAACGGTCACCATTCACAGTAACATTCCGGCCGGCCTCTGTTTTGTAACCACACCAAACAGTTGTTTTTTCTGGATTTAATGGCAGCTCTTGAATCTCTTCAGGTTGTTCATCACCCTAAATACGGGCATTTTGTTTATTCACGAACCCTTTAAGCCAAAAATGGGCCTCATCGGTGAGCAAAATTTTTCTCGAAAACAGTGGATCTTCTGCAAGCTTGTCAAGAGCCCAACGACTAAAACGGAAACGATTCGGAAGGTCGGTCGGCTTCAGTTGTTGCACTCGTTAAATTTTGTATGGTTTTAATGAAAGATCCTTACGTAAAATACGCCAAGTTGTTGAATATGACAGGCCAAGCTGTTTAGAATGGCGACGAATCGACATTTCACGGTCTTCGCGTACCGCCCCTATATTTTCTTCACTACGTGCTGGATGTGGTCTATTCGGTCGAGCATTATCCAATAATAAAAATTGGGTCTCAAACTTATTGATGGTAGAGCGAATTGTGCGTTCGGTATGCCGATTATGTGGACCATAAGTTGCTCTAAGCGCCCGATACACATTCCTCGTAGAACGCTCATTTTCGTAATAAAGTTGAACAATTTGTAGACGCTGTGCCGGGCTAAGTCTTTCCATTATGAATTGTCAAACACTACTGAACAGGAATGCCACTTCAGTTGACACGACGCATGCGCAATCTGCAATTAAATCCCCATCACAAAAAGTACCTCTAAATGAATCACCCTTATATATGTATATATAAATTAATTCTAAATCACAGTTTGGATTTTTTAATATTTCCGTAGTATTATACGAGATTACAAGTCTAATAAGTAAATACGTAGAAATAAATTCAGGTTAAATTTTGTCTTAATTTGTTTCTTATTGCCTTGCATAGTGACA
>CM032450.1:44723992-44808722 GCA_019049505.1 Pachyrhynchus sulphureomaculatus | reverse complement strand
GTATATATGTATATATGTATATATGTATATATGTATATGTATATATGTATATATGTATATATGTATATATGTATATATGTATATATGTATATATGTATATATGTATATATGTATATATGTATATATGTATATATGTATATGTATATATATATATATATATATATATATATATATATATATATATATATATATATATATATATTGAACGATCAATGGGATCATTCCCTAAGAAGTCCATAGCCGGATAAAAAGCAAGCATATTCTTTAAAATGTGTTCAAAAGTGGATCCATCAAGTTAATAACAAAAAACAAAAGACTCATCCGCTGCTATGTCCGCTCTGTGTTGCTATACGGAGTGGAATCATGGCCCTTGAACGAAGCCACTATCAAAAAGCTTACAACTCTCGACATGTCGCTTTATCGTAGAATTCTAAAAATTTCACGGATAAAACATGTGTCTAATGAAGAAGTTCTCCGGAGAATGGAGAAAGATACTCACAAACTCAAATACCTCGGTCATATAATGAGAAACAAAAGAAGATACGGCCTGTTACAGCCAATACTGCAAGGAAAGATCCTAGGAAAACGTGGCCCAGCCGCCGGAGAATCTCTTGGCTGAACAATCTCAGGACGTGGTTTTTAGTAACAACAACAGGACTATTCCGTGCTGCAGTGCACAAGGTCATAGTTGCCAGAATAATTGCCCACATCCGCACTACAAGAAATATATATATATATATATATATATATATATATATATATATATATATATATATATATATATATACATACATATATATGAAATTCATTAAAAAAATGGGTTTCGGTAAATCTCACTCTGAAAGTAAATATTATAATTTACATTTTATTTCATAAACTTTAGAACTATATGATTACAAGCAGACGCGTTGTCTAATAAATCGGTTTCCGTTAATTTAACCAATCAGAATAAACTCCTAATGATCCAAACTGAGACTGTAGACTAAATATGGCGTAAAAGAAAATTATAGTAAACAGTGTAGAAATAGTTTCCTTTAATTTAGAGCTACAATATTTGGAAATTAGCAAACTTACCCTGTCAGTAATAACGGGTAATTGTCGGTAAAGCTAAGTCAAACATTTTGTTGTTTGTTATATTAAATTAATGTAAATATTAAACTTCATAACAATGCTAAATTGTTGGTATTATTTATTTTTATAATTTTTGTATTGCCGTTTTATCATATAAATCAAATTTGGTAGGTTAGTATTGAGCGTAAAACGTGCAATAGAAAATAATGGTAAATTATATTAAAATTGCCAAAGATTTTTCAACACGTTTTAATTTTTGTTTAAAAAATTGATATGTAATAAGTAGGGTTAAACAAATGCCTTCATTTTTACTTCATTTAACTCCATATATACAAATTTTAAACTATAAATGGGATATAACAATTTGCATCTCTAGCTGCTGTAAGCCTATTTGTGAAAACGTACCTATCATCTGTCAGAGACCTTTCATTATATAATAAAAAACAATATAAACTACTAAAATTGAACAAAATCCGTATTTCGGTGATTAGTTACTGTTCTATTCTGCCAACCTTGTATTTTACTTATTTTTTGCGCTAGAATTGTGTTAAGTACTTTGAGTTTTGCTCTCAGCTCTGTCGATCCTAGCTCGCTTGATGATTTATATATAATATCATGAAGCGCTTTACGAGATATATTGATAGAATTAAGGACCCAAAACGTAAAAAAAAATTCAGGCAATGATTTTCTCATGATTATAATTCTTCTCTAGGCAAGAGAAGAATAATAGGGTAAGGTAACACTATGTACATCACAAGTCTGAGTTCATTTACTTATTTATTTACGATATTCTCATCATAACCACAAGATTTTTCTCTTGTCTGTTAGTCAGTATTGAGTTTCGATCGCTGTATATTACTGTTAAAGACTATTTCTTGCATACTAATAGCCGACAAACGAAAGTTTGAGCGCAGCGTGCTGTACGAGACTTGCTAGTAATATGGGATAGACGGGGATAAAATTTAACGATTAGTTATTTTTTGAGCTGTAAAAAGTTTTAGTTACTCAAATTCATTAAACTTTTTAGTCCCTCGTATTGTATGTATGTACTTACATGTGTTTATATTCAAGTTCATCCATCAAGGATTGTACCGAATATATTTATGAAAGATGTTCGTAGTTTTAATAAAAATTAAAATGATTCGTTAAAATAACAAGCCATTTTAATGTTTATGTTAAAAACCAAACACAAACAAAAATTACAAGTTTGGCCCATGAAAAGCCGGATTTTGTCGAAATAAATTTAACTTGTATATTTAAAAAGCATGAATGAACTACATGATAGCAAAAAATGAATATAAACCTAAAGCATAGGAAAGAAAATAAAACTGGAAAAAATAATATACTCGTAACTTTCAGTTGGTTTGCATATTACGATGTATTCAAAGAAACCATCCGTTTAATCTTTTACTTATCTTCGCAACTAGAAACTAGGGATATTGATTATAATTCTAGTGAAATTACACAAAATTTAACAACTCCTACGCCTTTCGTCCTCGTTCTGTGAAACGATATGACTAAAGAATTAGCCACCCCTACTTTCAATCCAGAGTTATAGTACCAATAGGTAGACACACAAACAAATAGACTGACAGACATACCGGCAGAAATTAAAGATAGATCCCACCTTTTTATCCTTAAATTATGTTCCATTGCGCATCAATAGTGTAATAAATTTAAAATTAATATCTGATTTTGTTCGAGAGTTATCGGATTAGCAGAGAAACTGACGAAAATGAGGTTTTAGGATCTAGGAACTCCAAAAGCAGGATAAATGCAAAAATCTAGGGGTGTAATTTTCCACCAAGAAGTACATAAACATTATTGTTATTAAATAAAAAGGAAGTTTTTACAATGGATACGACTTAAAGGAAAATATGCATCTTTGATTATTCTTGAAACAAATTGCGATTTGAAAATTAATTAGTTTGATATAATGATTACACTGAAAAATTTTGCTTATAAAAAGTATCAAAAAACAAAAAGAGATAGAAAGTGCAATTTTATAAACAAATAAAAAATTGAACAAACAACTATTGCAATACGTCAAAAAAAAAACAGTATCTTTAACACACTATAAATACTGATAGAAAAAATTCTAAACAATTTCGGAATAAATGAAATGATCTCAATATTCATCATCATCAATATAAGTAGTCATTTTTTACAAATTGCACTTACTAATCAACCAGCAATTTTGCCATCATAACCATTGACTTGTGACATGGTGCATTATATTAACAGAATTCTTTCTTTCATTACTAACATTATTAATTTATGTATACTAGACAGTACCTTTCCAGATCCTTGGAAAATCTCAAAAATATTTGCTCTACCCAAAAAAAGACATGTAAAAAGCTACGATGATTTAAGACCAGTATGTATCCTGCCAGTATTGTCAAAAGTGCTTGAAAAAATTATGAATAATCAAATTAGGGAACATCCCCATTTGCATAGTATTTTATCAATTGCCAATCAGGGTTCAGGTCAGGATTCAGTTGTGTGACGGCATTATTAGCTGCCACCGATGATATTATTAGAGCGGTAGATAGAGGTGCGGCTATTGCTTTGATTTTTAATAGAATATAGCAAGGTATTTGACAGATTAGATCACAACTTACTTATATCTATTTTACACTTTATTCGAGTCGAAAACAATGCCATTACACTAATGAGTGAATATTTAATAAACAGGCTGCAGTATGTGGAAACAAGCAAAGTTCTGTCATCTGTATCAACCCAAAGTTGTGGTGTGCCTCAAGGGTCAATACTTGGACCGCTCTTATTTTGTGTATACACCCGTAATGTTACTAGTTGTCTTAAGTATGTGAAGATCCACTTATACGCAGATGACACACAATTCTACGCATCGTTTTTTTAGCATGACTTGCATGCTACCCAAGAAAAAAATTAATGAAAATTTGCGTCGGCTAGTAGAATTTTCCGAGAAAAATAACCAAGAAATATATGCATTTAAATCAACTTTTATGATGTTTGGAAAAAATCATGATTTACTACAATACAGTATTAAAATAAAAATCGCCGCAGATGAAGTTTCACCATCTGAATAGTGTAGAAATTTAGGATTACTTATTGATAATATCTTAAGGTTCAAACCACATATAAATAAAAGTATTTAAACTATCTATGCAAATTTAAAGAAATTACTTCTACATAGAGAACTTTTATCTAAATGTCAGAAAATAAACGTTGCAGATTCTGTAGTTGTTAGTCATTTCAACTTTTCTGACACTATTTACGGTCCCTGTATTATTAAAAAAGATTCAAGGCGTCCAAAAGTTCTGTTTAAGATTTATATATAGTATTCGTCGGAATAATCCAATTTCTTACAAGTTAAATGAAACAGCATGGCTTGATTATGGAGAATCTTAGAAAATTGCATGTAGCCATTTTATTTCATTTCATAATACTCGGTAATCGTCCCTCGTATTTAACACCTAAAATTCGCTACAGAACTGACGTGCATCCACCTTATTTAAGGCATCGTGGCTACATCTTCCAGCACTGTTTTTTTATCAGTGGTCCTTTTACAGTATTTATAAACTTTAAAACAATATTCCGGAACGTTTTAAAACCTTATCAGTGACAGCATTTATATAACAATTTAAAAAGTTGGGGAACATACACAGTGAACTTAAACTTATGTAGTTTTATGAGGAAAAACAAATATATCCATTTTTATTTTTTGGACATGGCGGGTGTAATGGGCCAGACAGTCACAAAATTACTTATTTTAGTTTCTATGGGGGTTAAACCAGAATCTTTTGAAAATTGATTTTAATCTTCTTTTTGCCTTTTTGCATGTATATTTAATTTTTTTTATGTATTCTTTGTGTTTCTGTATGTATACATAATTTTTTATTATAAGATCACTTCGGTGTCTGTCCGTCTGTCTGTCCGTCTGTCACACCCGATTTTCTCCGAAACTATTTGTCATAGAAAGTTGAAATTTGGTAATAATATAGGAATTGATGGCCTCATCAGAGCCATATACTTTTGAAAGTTAAATTTTGACTTAAGGGGTTAGTTTTGGGGGGTGAAATCGGAAGTAAAAAAAAAAATTACTAGATAATCGAGTGTGGTGTCAAATGAAAGCTTATGAAAACACGAGTAAAATATATATATATATATATATATATATATATATATATATATATATATATATATATATATATATATATATATACATTATATACATATATATATATATATATATATATATATATATATATATATATATATATATATATATGTATGAAAAAACATGAATTTGCAATATATCACAAACCTTGTCATACAGATACCACAATTCACAATAGTTCTCACCACCCTAACCATCATAAACTTGCAGCTTATCATAGTTTTATACACAGACTAACTAATATCCCCTTATCAGAAGAAAATTTTACTAAAGAATTAAACTACATAAAACAAGTAGCCGTTAACAACGGTTATTCGGTTACTTTAATCAATATTATCGTTAGGAAAAAACTTAGAAACAATGCAATCTCAGAAATATACCCACGTTTTAAGGACAGAAATACCACTTTTAAATGCTTAACCTATTTCGGCAAACCAACGGAAAAACTGGGGAAATTTTTAAATAAAAAAATATCAACATAGCTTACAAGACTAACAATACTATAGGGAAATATCTTAAAAACTACAAACCACAAATCAATAAAGACAATAAATCGGGGGTTTATCAATTAACATGTGGGTCATGTCCTAAAACATACATCGGACAAACTGGACGTACATTTAGACAAAGAATTACCGAACACGAAAAAAGTTTCATCCATAGAAAATCTAATTCAACATATGCTAATCATCTTTTAACAGAAAATCACACATTTAACAAGAATTTCAAAATTTTACACACCCAACAAAAAGGTTTAAAACTAAACCTTTTAGAGATAATGCAAATAAATCGATTAAGGACTACAGGTACCTTACTCAACGACCAGGTAGATTTAAGCAATTCACCATTATTGAATTTATTCTCCTAACTCCAAATCTGTGTAGATTTCCCAATACTATCAATGTAATTTAATTATGTGTAATATTATAATTAAGAAATTATATAAAACTATGAATATTAAACCTAACTTGACAGTGTAAAATGTAGATCTGAAGAAGCTGCATCGACAGCGAAACGCGTCATCGCAATTTAAATAAACCAGTGGAAATTGACTAAAAACAGTCTTTTATTATATATAAATACATTTCATGTTGTTGCGTCTACATGTTGATGCTCTTCTGTTGTATCTTATATAGACGTCTAAACTGAAATTGGTAGTTGCAAGTGCGTGATTGTAGCCTTTCTTTTTCTAACACTTAGTGGTTCATTTCAAATTATACTTCTTTTCATAATGGATCAACTGGTTTCAGTTATGATAAAACTTTACCAGACACCAGTAGTTCAACAATGTTCCACATGCATTATTATAAGTCAGATAATATTAAGGACAAAAGATTAAACATTCCTAGCAAATATAAATAATAACATCTTGTATAGTTTTAGGTGACCCAGAGGAAATTTCACCTAATTTACACTTAATTTGGTGTCGTCTATACTCTTATTGGAGCTACGATAGTTAAAATAAATAAGTGTGGTTCTTCTCGTATTAAATTCTTGGCCATGAAAATGTAAAAGTTGACCGATAAAATAGATCTAAACTTACATACATTCCCAACAGCTTAAAAACTCTACAACTCCTTCATGTGACGCCATCTATTATGTAGAGCCTGAACACTTTTAAAAGCTTGGTTAGAACCTAATTTTAGTTACAATATGATTAAAAAATTAATTTTATAAATCGCGCGTCATAAATCAATGAACTTTGGGTTACTTTATTTGTTTTTTTCGCGTGAAGTGTGACTTGAATTAGGCACGGTTATTGGTCAAGAACGTGAGGACTTTAAACCGCCACTTAGAATGACACTAGTTACACGTATTTCTTTACCTTTAATTTATTTTTACGTGTAAACAGCTATATAGGAAATGTTTCAAGTAGATCGAATCACATTCTTAATAGTTTTTTGCAGTATGGGGCTTAGACTGTCAGCTGTACGATCATTTTACATACCGCGACTATACATTAAATGATTTTTTTCTTTTTTGAACAAATTCAACTAGACGTATAAAACTAACCCAGGTGACGAGAAAGTAGCAAAATTTAAACAGCCAAACACAAAAAGTTAAATTGACTTTAAAAATCTTCTTAGAACACCTCAAAATTTCCCAGTTCTAAAAGTTTTACCCTAAATATATGTTTAACTTGTTTTTAGTTTAAGAAACGGTGCCTACAAACTTTATTTAAGCTATATACTTTTCTCGAACTAAAAAGAAATTGAATACTTATTTTTTGTGTAGAAATAGGTATGAAACTAAATTAAAAACAAATTTTAGAGTTTTAGTGTTTCAATTTGCTTACTTTGCGAGCTTTTGCAGGGGATTAAGTTAATTAATTTGTAGCCAAGGAGGTTCTGTAGATTTCTGCCCATGCGAAACGAGTTTCATACGGTGTAGCTAAACGTAATATTGACTAAAATACTATATAACGTATCTGTACTTACATACAGTGATAAATTAAAAAAAACCGGTTAAGTGCAAGTTGAACTTGCACAATTAGTGTTCCGTACGTTGATTGTTTTTAAAATAAAAATTTTTGTTAGGGTGGTATAAAATGATCAGTGACTTCACAAAACACACCCCAAATAAGTTTTCAACAAAGTTTGTTTCCAATCTTTACTAAAAACTGGTGACTTTGAAATTTTTTTTTTTTTTTTATATATCAAATAAATTATTAAAGGTAATGTACTCGTAATAATTTTCGTTCAATCTATACGCGCGCTCCCAAACATACACTGCATTTGTTGGATTCTGTTCAGAGAAGAGCGGTCCGTCTGATTGGGGACCCGGAATTGACCGGCGGCCTTGATTCGCTGGAACATCGAAAGAACGGTTGGCGACTTGAGTCTGTTTTACAAGTATTTTCATGGAAAGTGTTCGAAGGATGTAGCCCGCTTAATTCCTCCCAAAGCGGTGCATGTTAGAAATACACGTCGCGCTGGTGCTTCGCATCCGTATGAGGTTCAGCTTGTTACTCCGCGTACAACGCTTTTCAAGCAATCTTTTATATGGAGAACGTCATCCCTTTGGAATAATTTGCCCAGCGTTGTGTTTCCCACCGAGTACAATTTACAGCGATTCAAGAAACAACGTGAATCGCTTTTTCCGCACTCGTGCCGCTCCTGGAGCGCTTTAGGGACTTCCCTGCAGCACGTGTGCTAGACCAATAAAAAAAAAAAAAAATATATATACCCGTGGAGAATATTCCAGAATTTTTTCAAACTTTTTTGATCAGTACTTTTCGAGATAAGGTAGGGGACAGCGATTTTTTAAAAGTAATACGAAGAAAAGTGTGCGCAAGGATTACATTTATATATATATTTTTTACTCGTGTTTTCACAAGCTTTCATTTGACACCACACTCGATGACCTAGTAAAAAAAAAATTTTTTTTTCACTTCCGACTTCACCCCCTGAAACTAACCCCTTAAGTCAAAATTTAATTCTCAAAACTACATGGCTTTGAAGAAGCCATCAATTCCTATATTATTACCAAATTTCACCTTTCTATGTCAAATAGTTTCGGAGAAAATCGGGTGTGACAGACAGACAGAGACAGACAGACAGACAGACAGACAGACAGACAGACAGACAGACAGACAGACAGACAGACAGACAGACAGACAGACAGACAGACAGACACCGAAGTGATCTTATAAGTGTTCCGTACGGAACACAAAAAATATCATGAAAATTCACGTAATACCGACTTTTTTCAATAAAAAAATGTACTGTAAATGTTATTCTAAATAAGAGGTTTTAATGTATAACTGAATTCTATTACCATACTTGGAAACTTAGGAAAACTGGTTACGTTCCCTTTAGAAATTGTTAGATAAATTAGATAAATGGAATAAATTAATTTTCTAAATGTGAAAGTTTTGGTTAGTAATATGAACAACAATTTTTGCATTTTTTTATGGGCACAGCAGACGTGCTGCAGGGAATCCCTAAAGCGCTACAGGAGCAACGCGTGTGTGGAAAAAGCAATTCACTTTGGCCTGGAATCGCTGAAAATTCTCGTTGGAAAACACAGTTCTGGGCATAGCATTCCAAATGGATGATGTTTTCCATATAAAGGATTGTTTGAAAGTTCTACAAGAAGTAACATGCTAAACTTCATACAGATTGGATGTATTAGAATGGCATTTATTCCTAGCATGCACCGCTCTAGGAAGAATTAAGCAGGCTACATCCATCAAACACTGTCCATAAAAATACTTGTCGGACTATCCAAGGAATTTTGGTTTCCGTTGAATTCTGGGTCTCTAATCGGGCCATTAGCTATCATCTGAATAGAATCCAACAAATGGGATCAAAGTCCTAAACATAGCGGCAGTATTTCAGCGTTGGTTGAATTTGACCTTTGTACAGAACTAACAGTTTTTGTGGAGTGTAAAGTTTTCCAGTTCGAAATAATATTCCTAGCATTTGAGAAGCTCTCTTTGCTATGCATGTGACATGTTCATGCCAAGACATATTTAGTCTCAAATTAACACCCAGCAAATTGAGTGACGATGCCAGAGGAACGGAGTGACCCACCATAACTCTGTTCTTTGGAGCGTTAAATTCTACTTGGTTGCTGTCACTCCAAAACAGAATATTTTAATCTTATCTACAACAAGTTGGATTTCTCAACTGGTGTTGTTGCGGTAATATTGTCTGGCCGTGTGAGTGGTGATATAGTATATTTAGTGAAATTTTGACTAATGCCTTAGCGACTGACCAAAAGGACCTGGAATTGTTGAGGCAGGCAAGAAGTTTATTTTTAATTCCTTGACTGTGTGCCTCCTTGGTTTCGTCGAAAATTGCGTCCGTTGCGGGTACGAACAAAGACATGACATTAGGATTTTCACGCAATTGTTGGTAGGCCAGATGTTTAGAAGCCACAGCTTCTTTACATTTTTTGTTGAACCAAGGCTTGCCGTTAGACGGGCATTTCTTCCTAGCCAAAATGATATTGCAAACCTTCTTCGAGGCTGGTTTGAAAAGTCCGTGCAAAGTGCGAGAGATGGCACCACCGGCGCGTATCGAGGTCATGTCTGGTTAGTAGCATCTCTTGAACGAACGCACACCAAGTTTCAGCCATATTGGTCTATTTCTTTGTGTTTGGCATTCGTGTGAATCAAGGAAGTCGAGTGATTTTCAAGAAATGGACGAAAAAGAATTTCGTGTGGTGATTAAACATTACTTTATGAAAGGCAAAACGCCTCAGGAGACTAAAGAGAAGCTTGATAAACATTATGGTGACTCTGCACCTTCGATTAGAACAGTTTATAAGTGGTTTCAAAATTTTCGGACTGGCCATATGGGCACAAGTGACGCTGAACGTTCTGGACGGCCTGTGGAGGTTACGACTCCAGAAATCATTGATCAAATCCATGATATGGTGATGGATGACAGAAGAGCTAAGGTGCGTGAGATTGCTAGTGCTGTGGGCATCTCGACTGAACGGGTACATAATATTTCGCATAAACATTTGGACATGAGAAAGCTATCCGCAAGATGGGTGCCGCGATTGCTCACGCTTGACCAAAAACGGAATCCTGTGAAGTGTTGCAAGGATGGTTTGCAGCTGTTCCAGAAGAATCCGGAGGACTTTAAGCGCCGTTTCGTCACTGTGGATGAAACATGGATACATTACTATACTCCTGAGACCAAACAACAATCTAAACAATGGGTTACCAAGGCGGAATCTGCACCAAAAAAGGCGAAGACCGTTCCTTCGGCCGGAAAGGTTATGGCGACTGTCTTTTGGGATTCGCAAGGGATAATCCTCATCGACTATCTGGAAAAGGGTAAAACTATTACAGGTGAATATTATTCATCGTTATTGGACCGTTTGAAAACCGAGCTGCAAGAAAAACGCCCGCGATTGGCCCACAAGAAAGTCCTTTTCCATCACGACAACGCACCAGCACACACCTCAGCAGTTGTGGTCGCAAAATTAATGGAAATAGGATTCCAACGCGTTTCACATCTCCCCTATTCTCCAGACTTGGCTCCCTCGGACTACTATTTGTTCCCCAATTTGAAGAAATGGCTGGCGGGACAAAGATTTTATTCAAACGAGGAGGTGATTGCAGACACTAATGGATATTTTGCAGACTTGGACAAATCCTATTATTCGGAAGGGATCAACAAACTAGAACATCGTTGGACGAAGTGTATAAGCCTAAAAGGAGACTATGTCGAAAAATAAAAAAGGTTTACCCCAAACACATAAGTAGTTTTTATTGTTGCACGGACTTTTCGAACCAGCCTCGTATATATATATATATATATATATATATATATATATATATATATATATATATATATATATATATATATATATATATATATATATGTGTATGTGTGTGTGTGTGTGTGTTACAATAGAGGTTTTTACGGATGGTGAAATGTAATACATTAAAATTCTGGATTTCAAGCCGGTCATTCGCACGACGTTTCGCCAAAATCTCACATGGCATTTTCAAGTGCTCTTGCTGCTGCTACTCGATACTGTGATCTTGCTGCTGCTGCCGCCCGAAGCTAACTTAGCAGTTAGGTTCGAGCTAACCTGAACTAACAGAGCACTTGTAAATGCCAAATGAGATTTTGGCGAAAAACGTTTTGCAAATTGCGATTGAAATCCGGAATTTTAATGTATTATATATATATATATATATATATATATATATATATATATGTATATATATATATATATATATATATATATATATATATATATATATATATATATATATAATATAACAAATCTCAAAAAAAAAATTGTTTGCTCAACGTCATCTTCTTTCACCTTTTTACACTTAGTGCAATAGTTATAAATTAACGTTAAATATAGAGGATAATTTCAAAACTTCTTTAGTTTTTACAAAACTAACAGCGATTTTCAGCAGGCGCGTTGTCTTGCAAAAACAGCACCTTTTTAAACATTTGTGACCAAATGTTTGTGCTTACACAGCGCGTCCGAAATTCAGTTAAAATATTGGTACCTCTCTTAGTACGTTTATGATTTCAAAATCAAATTTTTAAAATTTCCCCTATTTTCAAGTGCCTATAATATACCTTTTATTTCCATTACGCACTTACTAATAATTCAACAGTCACCTAAATAAAATTAAAATACAAAAATATACGTGCTTTTACAAAAAAAGTTTAAGCTCATCAAAAAAAAAAATCAGCCTTATTAGATAAAGCATAATAATACAAAATAATAAAGCAAAAATACTGAATTTTATTTTAATGTAAACACTGCAAATAAGTCATTAAAATAATGTTTATCATAATTAATTAATCACGTTACGTTAAGCATGAATACATCATAAGACTACCTAATTACTTAATTAAAACAAAGCTAATTAAATAGATTCAGTAACTTTAAGAATTTAGAAACTTAACAATCTAAAATTTCCCTGTTATTAAAGAAATTATTATTAGAAAATTATAATAAATTTATTTGAAATATAGTAGAGTAAAATATATTTTAAATAACTTTGCAGGATTGCAAACTTCTTCAAACTTATCCTTAAAAATATTATTTTAATTGAACATCTGAATACCAGCATGTTTTTAACCTAAGTTCAAATAAATATGTTGAATGTGATATCACTTTTATTGTTATTTTAGCGATAAAACTAACAATGATAATAGCAATATTCATCTGGAAACTTTTAATTACATATGTTAATTGACAACAATGTCGATGGAGCCATTGAACTTAAGCCACAACAAGATCCGCGGAGTGACAGGAACAAGTCAGAGAATGTGGATAGAGAACATGCCTCCTCTTGCGTGAACGATAGTGATTAGGAATACGTGGTCGAGATAATGGGAGTTAACGTGCCATAATTGGAGATAAGGAGAAATAATGACATATAGTCGATATAAGCCTAGATAATTTGAAACAAGTCGAGATAATGGGAGTTAATGTACCGTAATTGGGAATAAGGCGAAATAATGATAGATAAGGCGACATAAGCATAAACAATGGGAAACAAGTCGAGATAATGGGAGTTAACGTGCCATAATTGGAGATAAGGCGAAATAACGTTGGATAAGGCGACATAAGCATAAACAGTGGGAAACAAATCGAGATAATGGGAGTTAACGTGCCATATTTTGAGAAAAGGTGAAATAGTGACAGATAAGACGATATAAGACTAGATAATTTAAAACAAGTCGAGATAATGGGAGTTAATGTGCCATAATTGGGAATAATGCGAAATAATGACAAATAAGGCGACATAACATAAACAATGGAAAACCAGTCGAGGTAATGGGAGTTAACGTGCCATAATTGGACATAAGGCGAAATAATGATAGATAAGTCGATATAAGCCTAGATAATATGAAACAAGTCGAGATACTGGGAGTTAATGTGCCATTATTGGAAATAAGGCAAAATAATGATAGATAAGGCGACATAAGCATAAACAATAGGAAACAAGTCGAGATAATGGGAGTTAACGTGCCATAATTTGAGAAAAGGTGAAATAGTGACAGATAAGACGATATAAGACTATATAATTTGAAACAAGTCGAGATAATGGGAGTTAATGTGCCATAATTGGGAATAAGGCGAAATAATAACAGATAAGTCGATATATGCGTAGATAATTTGAAACAAGTCGAGATAATGGGAGTTAATGTACCGTAATTGGGAATAAGGCGAAATAATGATAGATAAGGCGACATAAGCATAAATAATGGGAAACAAGTCGAGATAATGGGAGTTAACGTGCCATAATTTGAGAAAAGGTGAAATAGTGACAGGTAAGCCGATATAAGACTAGATAATTTGAAACAAGTCGAGATAATGGGAGTTAATGTGCCATAATTGAAGATTTTCATTTTCCACTAGTTGAAAATTTTGATAGTTCCGAATAACACCACAATTACATAAAAAATGTATGCAGTAAGCAGCTGAAGAAACTTTAGGCAGATACAAAAAGCAAGAAAAAATAAAACCATATTGATGGGACCAAGAGATTGAACAGTTGATAGGCGTTAAAAGGGAAAAATATAACAAATTCCTCGCTACAAAACTTACCAAGATAATATCGAATTTTCTTTTTTTTATGGGTCTATTACACGTGCTGTAGGAAAATCCCTAAGGCGCCACAGGTGCGACATGTGTGCGGAAAAAAAGCGAGTCACGTTGTTCTTGAATCGTTGTAAATTGTACTCGGTGGGAAATACAGTCCTGGACAAATTATTCCAAAGGGATGATGTTCTCCATATAAAAGACTGCTTAAAAAGCGTTGTACGAGAAGTAACAAGCTGAACCTCATACGGATGTGAAGTATTAGCGCGACGTGTATTTCTAACATGCACCGCTCTGGGAGGAATTAAACGGGCTACATCCTTCGAACACTTTCCATGAAAATACTTGTAGAATAGACTCAAGTCGCCAACCGTTCTTCGATGTTCCAACGCATCAAGGCCGCCGGTCAGTTCCGGGTCTCCAATCAGATGAACAGAATAGAATACAAAGAGACTCAGAATAAAGTTCGTAAGATGGTAAAGAAAAGACAAAAAAATGAGAGTTGGAAGAGAAACTGCGCGAAAATCAACACATATATAGGAAGAACCAGAAAGTACAGAAAGTTGAAAAATATTACGAAACCCTCCGACAAAAAAAATACAAAAGATTATGTTAGAAAAATTGAACGATCGCTTTTCCAACCTAGTAACTGAACACCTACCAGAATATCAAGGGCAGAAAACCACAATAAAAATACTCACTACACCATCACCAATTCGAACTTCCAACCGAGAAGTTAAAGAAATTTGCCAATCCTTAAAAACCTGAAAGTATTCGGGACCCGGCAATATTTCGCCGGAACTGTTAAAATATGGAACAGATAACTGTTCAAACAGTTAGCTACAGTGTAATAATAAAATGACTACCTCAGACGAGTGGAAGACTTCCTATATAACTACAATTCACAAGAAGGGAAGCAAAGACGATTGCGACAACTACAGAGGGCTTGCTGTCCTGAGTTCGATTTCAAGGGTATGTGGAAAGCTGTTAAGTAAACAAATGAATGCTGAGTATCATAATAAGGAAGCTGAAGAACAGGCAGGATTTAGAGCGAGCAGATCCACAATAGACCATTTATTCTCCATCTCTCAGATAATAGATAAAAAAAGTGGGAAGAAACCAAGACACTCACCTTGTCTACGTTAACCTTAAGAAAACATATGATAACATTCCACAAGAACTTTGGAAATCACTAGAAACTACTAATATAAGTGTCGTCTTAATTAAAGCCGTTCAAAAACTGTATGAAAATAAAACCTCCGAGGTAAAAATAGGACAGGCCATCTCAAAGGGATTCAAAATTAACAAAGGGGTAAAACAGGGGTGCTGTTTATCACCAATACTTTTTAAAATTTATTTGTATCAGGCATTGGAAATTTGGAAGAGGAAATGTTGAAATATCGGTATACCTCCCGACGATAAAATAGTGTTTATTCTGTATTTTGCGGATGATCAAATAGTATTTGCGCACGACTATGAAGATGCAGAATATGTGACACGGAAGTTAATAGAAGGTAAAAGAATATAAAAAGTGTGGTATGGACGTTACCAGTAACAAAACAGAATGCATGCGTATCGGCGGAGAATAACAAAGTATAGTGCCGGAAGAACAGCTGTAAGAAATAAAACAATGTAAAAAATATAAATATCTGGGCATGTATATTACGAATGATGGACGAATGGATGAGCAATTAAACATAGAAACAACGAAGGAACAAAGGCAATAAGACAATTCAACAACATATTGTGGGATAGAAATATATCAACGGAAAATAAACACAGAATCTACAACAGCATTGTAAAAAGTATAAGCACATATAGTAGTGAGATATGGCCAATTATGGAAACAAAGATTAAAAGTCTTGAGGCGACAGAAACGGACTTTTGGAGACGTGCTGTCGGAAAATCAAAATTGAACAGCGTTAGAAATGATATAATTCGGGAAACTATGAAAGTCATACAAGAACCAAAGATATTAGGATAAATCAATTGAGATAGTATGGCGATATGCAAAAAGGATGGGGTGAAGATCGGTTATCCAAATAAATACTCAACTAGATACCGCAAAAAAAAAAATAACCGTCCAAGTGCAAGTTGAACTTGCGCAATTAGTGTTCCGTACGTTGATTGCTTTTCAATAAAAAATTTTGTTACAGAGGTATAAAATGATCAATGACTTCACAAAATACACCCCAAATGAGTTTTCAATAAAGTTTGTTTCCAATCTTTACTGAAATCTGATGACCTTGAAATTTTTGTTTTTTTTATATATACCAGATAAATTATTAAAGGTAATGCACTAGTGATAATTTTCGTTCAATATACACCCCGTAGAGAATATTCCAGAATTTTTTCAAAATTTTTTGATAAGTACTTTTCGAGATAAGGCGCGATTTTTTAAAAATAATACGAAGAATAGTGCGCGCAAGTATTACATTATATATATATATATATATATATATATATATATATATATATATATATATATATATACATATATATATATATATATATATATATATATATATATATATATATATATATATTTTACTCGTGTTTTCACAAGCTTTCATTTGACACCACACTCGATTACCTAGTAAAAAAATTTTTTTTTTTTACTTCCGATTTCACCCCCCAAAACTAACCCCTTAAGTCAAAATTTAACTTTCAAAACTACATGGCTCTGATGAGGCCATCAATTCCTATATTATTACCAAATTTCAACTTTCTATGACAAATAGTTTCGGAGAAAATCGGGTGTGACAGACGGACAGACAGACAGACGGACAGACAGACGGACAGACAGACGGGCAGACAGATGGACAGACAGACGGACAGACACCGAAGTGATCTTATAAGTGTTCCGTACGGAACACTAAAAAGAAAGAGAAGCCCAGACTGAGTGGGGAGAGTTAGTGGAAAGAACTATTAGGGAAGGAGGAATAGAGAAGAACCTGTGGGAGTATAGAGAGAAATGGAGACTGGAAATCGGAAGGCGTCGTCGGAAGCGCTAATTTTAGGAACATAACCTTAAATTAGATCTGTAAGTTTTATGTCTGAATGTTTTGATACTTATTTTTATATTAACCATTACAGTATTAACATGCCCCAAGATTATTTAAAATATTTACAGTTCTCTCTTGAATTCCATTTCCATATTGGCCCTTCAGACCTATTAGCTGTTTACGATGATCATTCTTTTTCAGGCTTTTCAAAAAAAATTTCAAAAAAACTTCCTGTAAAAAGTATAAAAATGAAAAATACCGCCATAATATACACCTACGTAATTTCTGACAAGCTAATTTAATGTTCACGTGTTTACTTAATAAAATTATATAAAAATATGTACTTACCGAACATCTACTATATTACTTCATGGCGTTTGAAAATTTGACGTTGTGACCCTGCAAGAGTAAAAAGGGAAACCTGTTACATTTTATTAATACCATGATTAAAATAGATAACTTCATTTAAAAAGTAATTTAATATAATTACATAATACACTAACGTGCATAGAAATCGGCCCACTGTAAACTTTTGACTTTAACTATATTTTTTTTTAAATTATTCATCAGATCAGAAAAAGAAATATGCTGTTTGAAAGACAATTTAATGTGAGTATAAATTTATCAAGAAGGCTTATCGTTTATATGCGTAGCAACCGGTAGACAAATGAAACGTGTTTATGTGGTGATTGTAACGAAAATAACAAATTTGTCAAATATTAAAATTATTGCGTTTGCAACTGAAATTTGCATATTAATTCGTTTTTTCGTAATCTCAGTAGTGTTTAAGTGTGTTAGTTTAATGCATACTACACCACAAAAAGCCGCCCAAGTTTTTGCTTTAATCGAAAATGGACTTAGTCAGCGAGCTGTTGCTAGACAATTGAATATGACACGCGCAGCGGTTCGAAGAGTGTGCAAACGTTATGAGGAGACTGGATCCTTTCATAGGCGACCTGGAACAGGCAGAAGGCGATTTACAACCGCTCGTGATGACCGCTTTATTGTGTCAACAACATTAAGAAATCGTCACCTTAATGCCGTTCAAGTGCAACGACAGCTCCGTGAGGTGCGAGGAGTGGCTATTAGTCAGTGGACAGTAAGACGAAGACTGCAGGAAAATAACCTGACCCCTAAAACACCTGCGATTGGTCCAAAACTTACTCCAGCTCATCGGCAAGCCCGCCTGCGTTTTGCACGGGATCATCTGAATTGGACGTTGGAACAATGGGGATCTGTTCTGTTCTCAGATGAGACCAAAATATGCCTCCATGGTAGCGACCGAAGAAGGAAAGTGTACCGAAGACCAAGAGAGCGATTTGCAGATTGCTGCTTTGAAGAGCGGAGTGCTTATGGAGGTGGTTCCTGTATGATCTGGGGTGCAATTTCTATAGGAGCACGAACCGACCCTGAGTTCATTCGTAGGGGCGACCGTGTTCACGGAAGAAGAGGTTTAACGGCTGCTAGATATATCGAGCAGATTTTAGCAATTTATGTGGTACCTTACGTCGACTACATTGGAGACGAATTTACCTTTATGCATGACAATGCAAGGCCGCACACCGCAAGAATCGTGCAAGATTACATTGCAGAAGTCGGTTTTTCGGGGTTATGGAGTGGCCAGCATACAGTCCTGATCTAAATCCGATCGAACATTTATGGGACGAGTTAAAACGAAGAATTCGAGCTAGACTTCATACCCCAAATTCGATCGCAGAGCTTATTGTTGCAGTAGAAGAAGAGTGGTTTAACATCCCTCAAGAAACAATAGCAAACTTGATTAGATCTTTGCCTAATCGTATGAGAGATGTTATTAGGGCAAGAGGAGGTCATACCCATTATTAAAAAATTACGTTTTAAGTTTTAAATTGTCAATAACCCCATTTATGTTAATAATAAAAAAGTTTAATTTGCTTAATGCATTAATTTCACTATGTTAAACATAGAAAGTCGAAATAAGTTTTCGTAAATTTATACTCACATTAAAGCATATTAAATTGTCTTTCAAACAGCATATTTTTTTTTTGGTCTGATGAATAATTTTTTTAAAAAAATATAGCTAAAGTCAAAAGTTTACAATGGGCCGATTTCTATGCACGCAAGTTTATTTAATCCGAAACAGTAAGAGACATTACAGCGTTTACGGTGCGGGTGCTAAAGCACACGAGCCCCTATATGAGTGTCATATAATATATGTTTTCAAGTTTGCAGTAACTCGTGCAAATTTTTACGTCTGTTAATAATCAACAGATATATAGTATATTTTACACCACGAGAAAAATGTTTTAATGTTTAATAATATAATTTCTCTTTATAATTTAGAATTATACTTGGTATATATCCAGCTAAAAAACCGGTCAAATACAAGTTGGACTAAAATAAAAATTAGTTATCTAATAGCCAATAAATGAATCTAGTTCAATCTAGTAGTAAAAGTTTAAATCAAATATTTACTAACTAAATATTCGTTTTATTATAAACAAATAAAATAAAATTATTGTGTCTTCGGTACCTATGCATTAGTCACCAATTATCGTGACACTACTAACTGCATCGAATACATATTGATATTTCGTAGCTCTTGGTCCCGGTCGAATTCCCAGCTTTCCAAACCTTCGCCATTCTGTCATGCCACATAGTTTTTTTTATACCAGAAAAATTACCAAACGTAATGCACTTGTGATAATTTTTACTCAATCTATACTTTATTTAGACTATTCTGGAATTTTATCAAAATTTTCTGATCAGTATTTTTCGAGATAGGGTGGCAGACACGGATTTTTGGCCATTTTTAAAAAATAATACGAAGAAACGTGTGCGTAAGTATTACACCATATGTATTTTTGAACTCGCGTTTTCACAAACTTTCGTTTAAGACCCCACTCGATGACCTGGTAATTTTTTTCACTTCCGATTTTACCCCCCATTTAGAGTTGATTAAAAAAATTATATATAATAACAAATGACGTAGCTAGAGAGAAGGGGCAGGGAAACATATGACCCTCCCTCGGCCCTGTAGGTCGAAAAAAAAACGCATTTCCTCTTCAATAAATAGGGCTTCTTACTAAAGGAAAGTATTTTATTCGCGAAAATTTCACAGTTCAAGAGTTTTGCTTTAATTCCCGTTCTAGGTTCCATAGATGACGAAAACCATAGTCACGTATTTCCGTTGTTCTGTCGGTCTGTCAGTCAATCAGTCTATTGGCACGATAACTCTCAACCAAAATGAGATATAAATTTCAAACTTGCTGCATAGACATAATCTAATAAAAAGGTTTGGTGGCCCGTGGCTCTGTAGCGTATTACTTGCTTGCGGTGGAGAAGGTATCGGGTTCCAATCCTGGCAGGTCGGTATACTTATTTATATAAGTATATATGGCCTGGCCACGTACAGAGGTAGTAGTTATTTGAAAAAATGCAATAACGTCCGTGGCAACACTACTGCGTTGTCTAAAAGGTACCGTGAAATACAAAAATGTATGTTTGGCACTTGGACAACGTTGACGACATCCTCGCCGATATCCTCAGGGTAAAATCTACTCAGGGGAAGGCCAACGATAAAAAAAAGGTGATGAATCCTAGAGTAGTTAAACGATATTGCTTCAGGTCAAGGGAGTGAAAGTGGTAGGGGGTTGAGAAATTTTATATGTTCTAATAGTAACATGATAACCATTTATACCAAATACTTTAAAAATAAATTGTGCTAAAGCTTTCCAATTCCCAACATAGTAAAATGAGTGGTTCCAAGAGTTTTCTCTCCAGTAACTGAATTTTATTTCCTTATATTTCAAAGTAATGAACTGAGTCATAGCTCACCTTAATAAAGTTTTTTTAAAAGCTTCAAAAAATTTTTAAATATGGTCCGTTTTTTAAAATATAACTAAAATTTTACAAATTGAAGGTTGTAGGAAAGGTATAAGGGCTATAGAACTTTGATATAAAATAAATTAAAATAAAATATATGAGCAAGCTACTTAGTTTTCTACAATATTTACTATCTTCGTCAAGCTATTATAAGAAAAATAAAAGGTTTCCTGTAAATTGTAAGAAATAAAAATATATATGGATAAAATTATTACAATATTTTTTTTATTTATTTTTATTTATTCCTAAAATAGTTTTATTGAGAGAATTTTTAAAAATTTACGGTTTATATTTAAAAATTTTGATGTGATGAAGTTCTCTATAACATGAAACTTTCGCTAACTAACCGCTTTCTCCACGCACGCGCCGCTCATGTAGCGTTTAAGGGATATCTCTGCAGCACGTGTGATGTACCCATAAAAAATATTAAGTTCACTTTAAAAAAAGTAAAAGCACAAGCGACAAATTTATTTTTTCTTAACAAATATCTCTGACACGAAAAGGAATCTGTTCATTTTTTAAATTCAGTTTTACTAAGCACTTGAGTCTTTAAAACTTTTCCCATTTAATCTTTTTGTTTCTCTTGGAGTTTCTGAGATCGTACTAGACTATTTAATTTAATTAACAATAATTTTTAACACTTTTGGGATACGCAAACTTGGACACATCAACTCCAAAAATTTCTATATTCCGTTAAATATTTTGTTGTTTGTTTGATCCTAGCTCACTAAAATGAGAATATCTCATAAACTAGAGTCGAAACTACGGATTTTTTTGAGATTTAAGGATAAACAATTCATAAATTCTTTAGACCTATAGAAAATTACTCCAGTGGAAATAATATTTCCATGGAACTTTTTAATGTGTGGTTTTGACAGTGATAGCTCAAATAAGAGCTAAAAATTTACATGGAAAAATTTCAATTTGCATTCCTCTCTTTTATAAAAAAATTGCAAAATAACTGAGACTGTGACACTGTATTTGATCTTCCTAAATAATTTATTTATAATATATTTGAAGTACCTTATAAATAAATTTTTTAGCATCCATTAATTTTATATTATAAATAACTATAAACATTATTCCAGCCATCTTCCAACATTTGAATACCTTTCATACAGTACGACTTGTCAAACTCTTTAAAATAAGTCTTAGTTTCGCGTTCGACTTCTTCATTTAAGCTAAATCTCTTTCCCTAGAGCAACCTTTTCAAATTTGGAAAGAAGTAATAATCGCTGGGGGCCAGATCCGGTGAACACGGTGGATGAGAAAGCAATTCATAGCCCAATTGATCCAATTTCATTATCGATTTTAGGGAATTGTAAGCTGGTGCATTATCTTGGTGAAACAACACTTTTTTTGGATAAATTCGCCCTTTTTTTTCTTGATTTTACCATTTGACCGGTCCAATAAATCAACGTAATAGTCTCCGGTGATTGTTCGCCCTTTCTCAAGATAGTCGATCACTATTATTCCATGCGCAGAACAAAAAATATTTGTCAAAACTGGGTTCTGTTGTTGCCTCACAGGTTCCGTTCTATTCACGATGTTAGCTGTCTGTGTCATTTCACTTTGCGGTCATTTATAACAGTATGGTGGATTTTTTTTTGTCTTTTTTAGAGTGACTGCCTCATTTGGACAAGTTTGTTGGTTTTTCTTGGGTACATAGGTTCTTTTGAAAAATACAAACTAGTTTTTTATTTGACGTTTCGCCTCATTTTTTTTTTTAGGCATTTTCAAAAATATATTTTTTTTATTATTCATTCTAAAATTAGAAAACACAGGGTAAAATATTTTTGCTCTCAATTACAGGTTTCAAAAATATATAATATTTTTCGCACACTCGGACATTTAAACAATATATACATATAACAACAATATAAACTAATCAAGAGTGACCTTGAAAGTCAACTATTTGTAGGTTAGTGAATTTCAAATTCTATATTTCTTGTCGACATGTCGTGTCTCGTATTTTTTATTGATTTTTTATTTTTTTTTATTATCTATAATGGGCGTCTTAACAAAAAACTGTTATTGATATTAAGTGTATATACAATTTTGTATTATTAAGAGGATAGGTATGCTACCATATTTATTTTTTAAATAAATTTGTGTATATGTGACCGATTTCTATTATGTCAGTCCTGTAATTCACAGTGGGTTCTTTTTTTTATTTCGATCATCTCTTTGATTTGTAGTTTGCAATAATTTCGGTCTTTGCAGAGAATTTTGGTTTTATTAAATTTAAGTCATATTTTTTTTCTGATTCGTGTTTACTAAGGGCACTCGAGGCATTCCTAGTAGTAAAAACCAACCAAGTTTACGTAAAGAAATAGTTCAAGAGAAAAATTATTATATATATATATATATATATATATATATATATATATATATATATTTACATATATATATATATATATATATATATATATATATATATGTATATATATATATATATATATATATATATATATATATATATATATATATATATATATATATATATATATATATATATATATATATATATATATATATATATATATATATATATATATATATCCTTCTTAAAGAACCTTGTCCTGATTTATAAGAATTTTAAATCATCGTTGTATACACCCGAAATATCTACCATTACGTAGTCAATAATATGTGAACCAAAAAAATCGAGGTTTCCACAAAACATGCATGCGAAAGGCCATAAATGGCCTGTAAAATTATATAATGGCCAGCAAAAGATGGATAATATATCATATTTTGAATTCCATTGACCCTTAAATGGTAACAGCATTTCAATGAAATGCCAGTCGTAGATACAGTGGTTATACAATAAAATACCAACGGCTCTGCTTATAAAAATTGAACTTAAAATATAAAGTATTTCATATCTACATTAAAAAGTTGATTTATATCTAAATACTATTCACGAATTAACATGAATTTAATATAGTATCCTATGAGTATAAAAGGTATTTGTATTTGTTTTCACGACTTACGCGAGTACCAAAATTGAAATATTAAACCTTAAATATTTGAGCACATGCAGTAAATAATTAATTGTAGTAAAAAAATAACACAATTCTCAGGTTTGTATACTATAAGAATACTAGAAAGAAAGTATAACTCGATATATATATATATATATATATATATATATATATATATATATATATATATATATATATATATATATATATATATATATATATACAAGGTAACTCCTTTAGAACCGTCCCCTGTTCCCTTATCCTCTTATACATTTAGAAATAATTATTTTAAGATTGGTTCCTTATACCAATCAAAAACCAATAAATATGTTCATAATATTAAAAATACAGAAAATTTATCGACGCCTATCCGTTTCACTCCCTTCCCCTATACTAATATAATATTGCTATATATCTATACCTGAAGTAGTAGATATGTACCAAATTTACAATCTGTATCTCATTTTATTCAAGAGTTATCGTGCCAACAAACAGGCGGACAGACAGGCCGACGAGAACGCAGGACTGTGTTTTTCGTGATTTAGAGATCCTAAAACACAAAAATCTTGGAAGGTAATTCCTTTCACTAATAGAATTCCTTGCCTTAGGCAAGAAAAATGGAATCTACAGTTGGTTTAACCCTAAGAGAATTAAATCAACTCTATTTTTATTTCCTTTGGTAAAAAGAGTATTGTACTCGCCCATAATTTTTTCATATCTTCATGTTTGGGGGACGAGCGACATAGTCCTCCATTTTCGTGGCTCCGCTTGTCAATATGTAGGTTAGAGGGGTTGCTTTAAGGATATTGCGTTATTCGTACATTTTAAGATACAGCCGACAAACATGAAAATTGTGTTATTTTTTCAAAATTTTCAGTTGGTCAAACATGTAAGGGGAAGGCGTTAAAGGAATAACTTCGTATATATTGTATTAGACGTCCTTTTCGGGGTTTCTAAAGTGAAGGAATCTAAAAATTATGTTATTTTTTTTCTAATTTTCAATCGGTTCAATATGTAAGATGTTGAGGAGGATACATATCGTGTTATTCGCCATTTTAGAGCTTTTGAGCCGAGGAATCTGAAAATTATATATATATATATATATATATATATATATATATATATATATATATATATATTAATATTTTCAATTTTAGCAGAAATCCTAAGTAGAGTAAAATGTCACATTTCAGTTGTAAATATCTCTGGCAACGTTTTGTTTTAAACTTTTTCTTGTCAAATTTAAAATATCAACTTGCAATGTATGGATTAATTTTTATTGTGCAAGAGAAGTGCCGAGTAAATCAGTTTACCGATTCTTAACTGTGCAACAGCCTAATTCGATACTGATTTTAATTTAGAACTGCTGGGTTCGTAAGGTAAATCTTAAGTAAATCCTTTAACCAGATTAATTTTTATTGTTTCTAAATGAATCCAATAAAGATCAGTACTATATACCAAGAAGCAATCTATAAACTTACCTTACTTTTAATGCTACTAAAGACCACACAAATTGGCATTGGAACGCAAAACCGCAGCCTAATTTGTTAACGTTGAACTAACTTTTTTTTCATTCGCGGTTGTTTTTAAATAAATGAAAAGAAATTTTGAAATAAATTAAATATGTGCGAAGTTAAAATTACCCTTCTAAACGTTCTATATTTAGTTCTAACGACTCCTACATTGGCTTCTATTTTTGTTATAATCATTTTACTTTCCTTGCTATAAGAAAGTGCTGCATTCGTGAAAAAAAATACCCTCCAAGATTTTTGCTTTTTTTTCACATTTTAGGGTACCTAGATCACGAAAAATATAGTCACCCATTTCCGTGGATCTGCCTCTGCCTCTCTGCCGGTCTTTTGTCACGATTACTCTCGAACAAAATGAGATATCAATTTTAGATTTGGTATACATATAATACCTGTAGAAGGACGTCATCACTTCAAAAAAAAAGGGAGGAAAGGAGTGGGTGTCTATAAATTTTTTTACAGTTGAAAAATTAGGTTAATTTTAGATTGCTTTGCATTATAACAAGAAGGTGAAAAAGGTGGAATCTGTCAAATATTGCATACGTTCATTATTGTTAGGAGCATTTTCCCAGGCTTCTGGTTAAGGTAATGGACTAATTTTAAGCATATTATTTGTAGTCAAATATGTATGAGGTTAAAAGGGGTGGGGAGGAGGTTAGAGGGGTTGCTTAGCATATATCGTATCCTTTACAAGGGTCTTGGAGTCGAGGAATGTGAAAATCATTAATTTTTTTTTATTAATATTTCACCATAAAGTGGATTGTTATTTTTCATTGTTAGAGAGTCAAATTTAGTTTTTATCTTAGAGCTGCGTGTTTGCAAATAAAGAACTGGAAAATTTTTTTTTTTTATCATTTCAAATATCTAATTGTGATGGGATGAGATTTTTAAACATTATTCCTGCGTTAATAAATATTACATCCTTGTATATATATATATATATATATATATATATATATATATATATATATATATATATATATATATATATATATATATATATATATATATATATATATATATATATATATATATATATATATATATATATATATATATATACGTGTATATATATAAAATACAATATTTATTTCACTAAGTTTTTTACATTACATTACAATACATAAAGTTAATATAATTCAGGTGTTTACACATCATATCCTCATTGTCTACTACGGAATAAAAAACTTCAATAGGCCATTCATTGGCCTCTATTCGAAGTCTTTCATTCCTTAACCTGTATGGTAGTAAACCTATGTTCCAGAAATTAAGAGATTAGAGGATTCTATTATATAAGAAGGAGCACATGAGGGGAAACCAAAAGACGGAGCAACCACGAAAACCTATGGACCAGGGTTGTAGCCTGGTGAAGCAAAAGAAATCGAAAATTAGAATATATATATATATATATATATATATATATATATATATATATATATATATATATATATATATAAGAATAGAAATGAAAATACAATATGACATATAAGAAACATATAAGAATAGAAAATAGGTTGAGTTTTAGTAAATAATGTCAATTTGTCTACGCAATATGCACATGCATTTAATTTTTCCCTTTTCTACGGTTTCATTAACTTTTTAAAACTGTCATAGTTGTGAATGATAAAATTTTTTAGTTCGAAATTTAACCGTCCATTGTAATCATGTTTTTCAATTTTTGCCTTAAGGTTTAAAGGTAGCATTCCCAAAAACTTGGGAAGTAAAAATAGTATGTTTTTTTGCAAGTGGGATTTGTTGAAAAAGTGTGAGTGTAGATTATAATTTATTTTAGAGCGGGTGTTGTAGTGATGGGCCAGTTCTCCAAAGGTGTGTTTAATTTTTTTATAGAAAAAAAGGCTTGTGCTTACAAATAGTCCTCTAAGATTTAAGCCATCAAATTGAGAATAAAGGTCAACTGTAAGATATTGATTGTTTTTGTTTAAAATGATTTTAAGAATTTTGTTTTGACATACTGTTAACACCTGCACCGCATTGTCATTAAGACCTTCCCAAACCACTACACAATACTTAAAAATTGACTCGCCTAGTGAGTTGTATACTATTTTTATTGTTTTTTGAGATAAGACATTCCGTAGTTGATAAAATTTATATTAGAGTTTTCTGAGTTTTTTTGAGGTTTTGATAGCATGTTCATTCCAACGAAGATGTTGATCAATGGCCTAAATATTTAATTTTATTAGTTTTCTGAATATGCGGACAGGTGCAATTATTATTTAGTAATTTACATGATGAGTCGTTAATTTTAATGTCATTTTTTTTGGTTGATCGGCAGCTATTAAAGAAAATGTTAAAAATTTTGTTTTTAATATATTTGGACTAATTTTATTATCACATATCCAGTTATATATAACATTAAGACCCTGTTTTACCTTCAAGTATGGGCCCTAAACATATATATATATATATATATATATATATATATATATATATATATATATATATATATATATATATATATATATATATATTTATATGCCTAATTGTTTAAAAATATTCAGGATGCGTGTGGTGTTGCACAAATGTAAAATCGGTTTTTTTTATTGGTCTAGCATACGTACTGCAAGGAAATCTTCAAAGCGTTACAAGAGCGATATGTATGCGGAAAAAGCGATTGAGGTTGGTCTTGAATAGCTGTGAATTGTACTCGGTGGAAAACACAGTACTAGGCAAATTATTCTAAAGGAATGAGGTTCACCACCTAAAAGACTGCTTGAAAAGGGTTGTACGTTAAGTAACAAGTTGAACCCCTTACGGATGTGAAGTATTAGTACAGCGTGTATTTCTAGCATGCACTGTGTTAATACCATGATAATTTTTTAGACTTTATGACCAACAATTATTTAGTTCCAGGAGGAAGTTTTAATTAAAATTTCGTCCTTATTAAAATGCTCACCTACAAAATTAACATATTAAAATAAATACCACCGTTCCATTATAGCAAGTAATAAAATTTTAAGTACGGCTTCATAATCTAAAATAGTTATATTAGGTTCTACATGTACATTCAGTGGAACTGCTATTTCATGAGAGCATCTAAAAACATTTTACCTAAATTGGTTTTGCGGAAGCATATAAACTGTATTGTGTAGTATTATATATATTATTCAGATAATTATTTTAGACGTGGTTCAAATAAGTGTACTTTGTTTTGTATGTATTTTCTAGTAAAGTATTTGTTTCATAAAATTGAATGGAAAAAACGATTAAACCACTTTTAAAAATCAATTTAGTACATTTCAAGTAAAGTTTAAAAATTAGAATGAATATGTATAAAGTAGAAAAACTTTACCAAGTAGTGGTAAAATCAATTTAACTTGTGGAACTATATGACACCCACGTGACTTTAACACAACTCACAACCCACTAACATTCCTTTATGACAACACAAAAGTAAAAACATCTATTAGAAGCGTACCCAAAATTCGGCCGGTGAAAGTTGTTGCAAGTTATCGCAAGTTATCGCGAACTTTGCCACAAGAAGCTTCCGGTAAGTAAACTCTCGCAAAGAAGTTGCGTGCGGAATTGCGAAGTCTACACAGCGAACTTCGAATGGAGTTTCAGCGCGAGTTCTAGTCATGCACTGTGCCGAAATTTAGACTAAGCGTGCCGCCGCTTTTAAAGACGCGCAATGTTGCCGGTCAAGTATAAAAGTTAACTGGAGCGATGTTTTTTGCTTTTAAATAAAAAAAAACTCCGCCTCCAATTTATTGGCAGTATATATATTAACGTTTATATATTTTATGAAATTATTAAAGACACAGTTTTAACTTCATATGATTGTTATAAGATTGCTTTATCACAATGGTTTAGTGTTTTTATATTTATTTCGAATGCTCTCGTAAATGGATTATACGTTTTGTGCACAGTCGAAAAAAGAAAATAAATATATAAAATGTATAAAATATTAACTGTGTTATCTGGAAATATTTTTCATTGTTCAATATATTTACTGATGTATAACCGATCGTATCGAAGCGCTTTTTAAAAAATATTCTATAAAAGATAACTAATTTTGTTAACGAGGCATATACGGTTGGTCATTTTTTGAGAATTTGAAACAAAAGTGAACAAAATTGTATAAAAAACAACACTATGTTTTAATTTCCAATATATTTAAAGTCACTTGACAATTGTTTCACCATACAATGGCTTCTTCAGAAGTAAATAAGAAGCCATTGTATCGTGAAACAATTGTCAAGTGACTTTAAATATATTGGAAATTAAAACATAGTGTTGTTTTTATACAATTTTATTATGAATTTCCAACAAGTATCGGCTAACACAATCAAAAAAGTGAACAATATAGCAATTGAAATAATTTATTGTGAATATTAAGAAATGTTTCTCGTATCGCAACAAATTAAGAACAGCTAATTGGTCTATCGACTAGTAATGGATTATGTGCGAGAATTACTATTAGGCAATATATTTTTTAAAATATGATATTTAGTGCAAATTAGAAATTAGTAGCATAAGTTGTACCCATCTATCATTTTTCTGGTCCACTTAAGGTAAGTTATGATTGTTATAAGATTGCTTTATCACAATGGTTTAGTGTTTTTGTATTTATTTCGAATGCTCTCGTAAATGGATTATACGATTTGTGCAGTCGAAAAAAGAAAATAAATATATAAAATGTATAAAATATTAACTGTGTTATCTGGAAATATTTTTCATTGTTCAATATATTTACTGATGTATAACCGATCGTATCGAAGCGCTTTTTTAAAAATATTCTATAAAAGATAACTATTTTTGTTAACGAGGCATATACGGTTGGTCATTTTTTGAGAATTTGAAACAAAAGTGAACAAAATTGTATAAAAAACAACACTATGTTTTAATTTCCAATATATTTAAAGTCATTGACAATTGTTTTACCATACAATGGCTTCTTCAGAAGTAAATAAGAAGCCATTGTATGGTGAAACAATTGTCAAGTGACTTTAAATATATTGGAAATTAAAACATAGTGTTGTTTTTTATACAATCAAAAAAGTGAACAATATAGCAATTGAAATAATTTATTGTGAATATTAAGAAATGTTTCTCGTATCGCAACAAATTAAGAACAGCTAATTGGTCTATCGACTAGTAATAGATTATGTGCGAGAATTACTATTAGGCAATATATTTTTAGTGTTCCGTACGGAACACTTATAAGATCACTTCGGTGTCTGTCTGTCTGTCTGTCTGTCACACCCGATTTTCTCCGAAACTATTTGACATAGAAAGGTGAAATTTGGTAATAATATAGGAATTGATGGCCTCATCAGAGCCATGTAGTTTTGAGAATTAAATTTTGACTTAAGGGGTTAGTTTTGGGGGGTGTGAAGTCGGAAGTGAAAAAAAAAAAATTTTTTACTAGGTCATCGAGTGTGGTATTAAATGAAAGCTTGTGAAAACACGAGTAAAAAATATATATATAATATTATACTTGCGCGCACTTTTCTTTGTATTATTTTTAAAAATTCGCGAAAAATGGCTGTCCTGGGCCTTATCTCGAAAAGTACTTATCAAAAAATTTCGAAAAAATTCTGGAATATTCTCCACGGGGTGTAGATTGAACGAAAATTATCACGAGTGCATTATCTTTAATAATTTATATGGTATATAAAAAAAACAAAAATTTCAAGGTCATCCGATTTCAGTAAAGATTGGAAGCAAACATTGTTGAAAACTCATTTGGGGTGTGTTATGTGAAGTCACTGATCATTTTATACCACCGTAACATAAATTTTGACTTAAGGGGTTTGTTATGAGGGGTGAAATCGGAAGTGAAAAATTTTTTTTTTTACTAGGTCATCGAGTGTGGTGTCAAATGAAAGCTTGTGAAAACACGAGTAAAAAATATATATATAATGTAATCCTTGCCCACACTTTTCTTCGTATTACTTTTAAAAAATCGTTGTCCCCTACCTTATCTCGAAAAGTACTGATCAAAGAAGTTTGAAAAAATTCTGGAATATTCTTCACGGGGTATAGATTGAACGAAAATTATCACGAGTGCATTACCTTTAATAATTTATTTGATATATAAAAAAAAAAAAATTCAAAGTCACCAGTTTTTAGTAAAGATTGGAAACAAACTTTGTTGAAAACTCATTTGGGGTGTGTTTTGTGAAGTCACTGATCATTTTATACCACCCTAAAAAAATTTTTTATTTTAAAAGCAATCAACGTACGGAACACTAATTGTGCAAGTTCAACTTGCACTTGACCGGTTTTTTAAAATATGATATTTAGTGCAAATTAGAAATTAGTAGCGTAAGTTATACCCATCTATCATTTTTCTGGTCCACTTAAGGTAAGTTCCCTGAAAAGTACTTCAGGTATGACTTCTTCAAGAGCTGCTGTGTACTGAACCAACATGAAGGGATGAAATAAATATATAAATCACCACTAAATTTAAGTCATGAATTTATTTTTTGAAAGTTCTTTGTCGTATTTAACTAGGAATAAATAAATGTGAATGTACACATAACACGATATATATCTAGTAATTTCATTAATTTTCTCCCCCACTCGTTTAACCTTTCATATGTTTAACTAAAAATAATTAAGTATTGAAAAAATAGCCCGATCTTTAAGTTCTCTAACTCTAAGAAGCTTGAAAGGGAACGATATATATATATATATATATATATATATATATATATATATATATATATATATATATATATATATATATATATATATATATATATATTAATACCGAAGTAAAACGATAGATGTTTTTAAATTCCACTATATTTATAAACCGTAACAATTGTTTCGACATACAATGTCTTCATCAGACGGATGATAACTTTAAACTAATTTTAAATTAGAACATATTAGCCCATATATACCTTTAGGAGTAGTAAATTACAAGATTAAATTATAAAAATAATAAACACTTAATATTATTGTTTAGATCAAAATTACTTTGAATTTAATGACATATTTTATATGGCTAAGGAAGGTTTAATAATGGGGAATCCGTTAAGTCCATTGTTAGCCGAAATTTTCATGGATAATTTAGAATCCATAATTCTCAAACACCCAATTAGTAAATATTTTCTATACTGGCATAGGTATGTAGACGATATATTAGTTTGTTTTTCTGGAACAGATAGACAACTACAACAATTTCTTAACTATATTAATACTATCCATTCCAATATTAAATTTACCATAGAAATTGAACAAGAAAAAACAATTAACTTCTTAGATTTAACAATTAAAAATATTAATAATAAACACAATTTTTCAATTTACCATAAACCATCACATACAGATACAGTAATACATAATAACTCAAATCATCCATATTCACACAAAATGGCAGCTTTTAATTCATTCATCCATCGACTTTTACATGTACCTATGTCAGAAGAGAATTATGCTATAGAAATGAATATAATAAAACAAATAGCGGTTAACAATGGATACCAACCAGATATCTTAGACAGAATGATTAATAAAAAAAACATATCAACTAGCAATCAACAAGTTATATCCTAAACCAAAAAAGAATAAAGAAAGTTATAAAACTATCACTTACACCGGACAAATTACACAGTTTATTTCTAAAGAATTAACTAAAATAGGTCTAAATATTGCTTTCAGAACTAATAATAAACTCTCTAACATAATAAAAAATAATAAAAATAAAAGTAACAAAAAAGCAAAATCGGGAATTTATAAACTCAATTGTGGTTCTTGTCCAAAATTTTACATAGGCCAAACAGGCAGATCTTTTCAAAAAAGAATCAACGAACACAAAAGAAGCTATACCAAACAAAATATCATATCCCATTATGCAGAACATTTAATTTCAACAAATCACGTCTTTGACGATAATTTCAAAATACTTCATTATGACAAAAAATCCAAGAAATTAAATTACTTAGAAAGCTTAGAAATAAACAAATACAAAAATTCAAATCTCCTCTTAAATCAACAAATAGAAACAAACAATTCCCCATTATTAAACCTTTATCCGGAATAACCCATTATTAATCCATCATTTAAGTATGGCACAACTTATTTATTGTTATCTTTATTTTAATTGTGTGAAAACCCACAAATGATAGGTATTACCCACTTCTTTTGTACAATAATATTAAGTGTTTATTATTTTTATAATTTAATCTTGTAATTTACTACTCCTAAAGGTATATATGGGCTAATATGTTCTAATTTAAAATTAGTTTAAAGTTATCATCCGTCTGATGAAGACATTGTATGTCGAAACAATTGTTACGGTTTATAAATATAGTGGAATTTAAAAACATCTATCGTTTTACTTCGGTATTAATTTACAATGAATTTCCATCAAGTAACGGCTACCTCAGTGAATAATATATATATATATATATATATATATATATATATATATATATATATATATATATATATATATATATATATACGGAGTAACCCCTCCAGCTCCCTTCTCCAATTTTTATATTTTTGACTTTAAATAATTGAAACTAATGAAGAAATGTAAAAATATTTAGACTTCCCGGTTGCAACAACTCCGCACAGGCAGTATATCACGTCTTTAACTTACCTCCTCACATTTTCAACCCTTTATATGTTGGGCTTTAAATGGTTTAAAATAATCAGAAATAACACAATTTGACTCCAAGAACTCTGAAAAGAATGTGTAACACAAACTATATTCAGAAAATCATTCAATTATTCCTTCACTGCTTCAAGCTGTTTAAACATAAATAATAGAAGATATGAAAAAATGAGACAATTTTTAAATTCCTTTAATCGAAGAACCCTAGAAATGACGTATAACAAGATATATACTTAACAATCTTCTAACTACCTTCCCCACCCCTTCAGTTCGTTATAGGCTTGATTATAAATGATCGAATGGAAAAAATTGAATTGCACCACTGGTGGTCTATTTGATTTTTAGAGCAGATAAATTAAAGCCTTTTTGCTTAGCTAGATTTCGTGTTTCCCTAAAACGAGCTTTGTTTTGTGTATATATGGGTTCAGCAGGGCGTATAAAGGTAAATTCTTACTGGGGCTTTCTTTAATCTTGACTTTGGTTGCAACTGTATCAGTTTTAATGGGCTTTGATGCAACTCTGAGAATATTATTTTTTAGCTCCTAGTCATTTTGTGTAGATACACGGTAAACAAAGTTGACCATATGATCACTAATTTTATTACCCATGAAACAACCTCTATTGTTGACAAAGGTAATTCAGGTCCATCGGAAATTTCAATATTTTTACTTCCCTTTATTTGATTTATATGGTTTACTTTAATTAATTTAATCAATAAACTTTTTATTCACTTCATGCAACTTCTAAAGAGTAACTCACAAAATAAATAACTAATTTTTATAGTAGCTAATTGCAAAGGCATACAAACATAATTTTAATTGCATAGACAAAAATAAAAGTTTAGATTTATGAGTAAGTAAATCAAATTCCTTTGTAGCATTTTATTAACGGGCATTATTGAAATAAAGTAATAGAAAAATACATAGGGTAATAAAAAGTAATGAACTCTCGAGCGACTTCCTCAAGACAAGTAAAGATAAAATTTTAAATTACTTAGTTCGGCTTAAGATAAGATTATATTGCAATGTAGAGTGTCTCACGCGGTATGAATTATGTTTAATTCACTTTTTTAAATAATCAAAGCACCTTCCGGGTATAGTAGAGCTTTTAATATATCGATTTAAAAATTAGTTTGGGAATTTATAGTAGTTCTCTCTTATCTCAGCCAGAATATGAGTTTAATTGTACCCATATCACCATTTTATTGATGAACTGTGATTATTTATAAGCTACAAAGTAAATAATCCTTATTAAAATAAAATTAATAATTATGTCAGCACATGTTTGAGACAGAAGTAACATGCATCCGGGAGGAATTAGAAACTAAAAATTGGTATTTCAGATCAAAATTTTAATTTCGTTGGAAAAACATACCTGTTAGGGTTCTTTTCTTTATGTGTAAACCCGTAGGACTAGTTAATATTTATTTCATAGCTAAATAAATGAAGAAAATACTAACGAAATTGCATATTAGACGCAAACTTACATAAGATTTATTTTTATTTTATTAAAATCGTATTTTTAAAAATATATAAAGTATCTATGATCATTAAACTTTGTGTAAAGTGTTTTAAATAATCTTAAGACTAAATGTATTCCAACTGTATTCATAAAACGATCAGGCGAAATAGTGTAAGAGAAATCCTAAACAAATAGTTATCTTCGATTGGCTTTATACTGCTGCGAATGATACCAAAAGCTTAAAATAAGCATCCGTAAATTGAGGTAAACGCCGGATTTATATTGTAATCTGAGACGAGACGGTCGCTGCCGAGCGCGTGCCAGTTCATCCTGATAAAGCAGCAATAGGATTGCCGCATTTTACGAAATAAAAAATAAAAACATTTGCGTAAGCAAAAAAGATTTACTCTAAATGTTTGGAACAATTGAGTCGGCGATCAGATTTTTACGTAAAAAAGGTAATGTGTTTTATCTTCGTCTCAGAACAGGTATGAGAATTACCACTAAGTTTTATTGAAGAACTGTAACAGCAAACAAATAAAAGACTCAAAATTACTTAGTATTAAAGACAGATTTTTGTGATAATAGTCTGACCTATTAAGGAAACCTATTTGTAATTTATATGTAAAAAAAAATATTGTCGTGATTTCACTGCAAGAGAAAGAATAGTATTGTTAAAACGAAACTCAATTTTTCAAAAATTTGCACTAAGAGGTTTTTTTCATATACAATATTGTGATCAAAGAACTACTAATTTTCTTTACTTTTGTTCTGCGCGTATAAAAAATAAGTCGTTTTTAGCATAATTCATATGAATTCGAATTTTATTTGGAGGATGCCATAATTTATGGTACTATGATTAACCAGCAATTAGATACATAATTTATGATATCATGAATATTTAAATTTAATTTTGAATGGTTTCATGTAAAATTTTTCCAAAATGTGTAAAAATCAAATATTCCTATTCACAGACTGTCAACGTAAATAAAATTAATTTTATGTACCTTATGAAATTAAGAACGAGTTTTAGACTAATAACTGAATCGAAGATTTGAAAGAGTTATTTTCAATTTATAGTTCTCTTAAAGTTAGACAAAATTCGCATTATTTTTAATATTTCACTTGAAATAAAATATGTGTTAGGTCTACAATACTTTTTAGAAAATTTAACTAATCTCAACCACTTTTTGATACGTTATAAATAAGATTTTTCTAAGCAGAAGTAATAATTTCTATAAAAATAGTAAGTGAGAGCGCAGCGGGATGTAATATTTCACTATTGTCTTAGAGAGTTTTAATAAAATCCAATTTTTTTTTTAAAAAAAAAAGCAGGAAAGTAAATATTTTGAGCAGTAGTTGAAAAAAAAATTCAGAATACATATTTAAGTTACCATGGAACCAATATATTAAATAAAATCGAAACACCCTTTCCTCAACGTTTAATATTTGATAGTTCAATAATAATAATTGAGTTGTAGAAACACTATCGGACCTTTATTATGTCAGAATTCCAAAAAAAAAATTCATATTTCCAATGAAGTTTATTAAAACAGATATATGCCCTTTTAATCGACGATCTTCGATAAGTTTTCTGGCCAAACCATTATCCCATCACTGAATTCTGGGATGTGTGGTGAAATCAACTTTACACCATTGAGACAGTTGTGCAGAGGCCGAGGCAAACGGTAGTCTGCGCTACAAGGTCTGAGCTGTATGATGAATGCATCAAAACTTTCTTTCGTAGTCTGCGCTACAAGGTCTGAGCTGTATGATGAATGTATCAAAACTTTCCAGTCAAGCTCTCTTAATTTTTACCGCTACGTCAAAAATATGTATTGTTTGGAGTTGTCATGATGGAAGGATGTTGTTCAATTCTGGCCGATTTTCTATAATTGTCCACTGCATTCTTGGTAACTGTTGACAGTGCAGATCGTACATACGCGATACCCTTTCAACCCCACCAAACACAGTATCACCTTTCTTGGCGTTAATCCTTGCATCGCCACCATTTACGCAACTTTACTACTCTTCGACCACAACCTTTTATCATAAGTACAGTTTTATTATACATCATTCATTTTTCATGGTCCATAATGACTTATTTCAAAAATTGATCGATTTCATCACAACAGTGCTTCGCAGATGGAAATTATGGTAATTAAATTTTGAGCGTCTTTATGCATCCAGCCTTCTCCATATGGTTTACAACTGTTTAGTGATGGACTTTTACTTATGTGCCAGTCTTGTTCAGCGTCCATTTCATCGACTTTTCGATAATTGGTCGACCTGAGCAAAATGCATCTTGACATTTTGATCTATTTTGTATAGAAAGTGATAAATTGACGATAAATAAGTTAAACAAATCAACTACTTACTTAGTTACTGTTTTGAGCTCATGAAATCAAAGATGTTAAAATTCAGTAATTAACCTCTTATAGAATGTAACTTGTTAAGTTGTATGTATACATTATTAGGTTTGACAGAGAAATTGATTTGAATATTTAATTGAAACATAATTTAAGGTAAAAATATTGGAACCTAAAAATGTGATACTAACTATGTTTGGAGAAAAGATATATCTTGATATTAATTTACAGTTTTTCTTTAATTGTTTGTTATTTTATTCTTACAAAAGTTGTTTGGTTACTGAGAAACACTTTAAAGAAAGACTACTACAAGTATTAATAAAAATAGTTTAAACAACATTGCGAAAAGTAAAAATAATACGTATGCTTTATTTTTTCTTTGCAGAAGCTAAAATAAATTAAATTTTGGCGTAGTAAAAGTGAAATTAGATTTAGTTTACACTTACAGGGTGGTCCATTAATACGAATATAGTGCTTAGGAAACCTGTAAGAAAAAAAAATACATGAATATTTTAAATATTGTTTTACCGTTATCTCCAATAGACCATAGTGCATTGTTTGTCGAGAAGTCTTGTCAAAAGAAAATATGTAGTCATCAAAGCTACCTTAACATTGCAATAGCAACTAGTCAAACAAAAAATCAAAAACTTGTAGACTTTTGGAAAGCAAACTAAACTTCCTCCACAAGGCGCAAGCCACTGTTGCATCAGCAACCACTACTAATGAAGCATTACTAGCACAAATAAATAATGAAATTTTACAAGCAGATGTTTAAATGGTGTAAGTATTGATTTGTGACAAGAGAGTGCAAAATTAATAACAATACTTTCCTTCAATAATACCATTTCAAAAAGAATCAGAAATATGATAGAAGACAGATGGACAAATCGTAGATTATTTTGTAGGCCATATAACTTACAAGACTGGAAATTATTTATTTTATACTTTAATGAAAAATACAGATAAATGTGATATTCATCATGCAAAATGCATTGTTATAGGGCTATCCTAAAATCAGATATTATCGTCGTTGTAGCCAAGTTACTACTACAAACCCTATAAAGACTACAAAAAAAAAATCGTGAAAGGACCTTAACAATTTCTGAGGAAATTCTGTATAATAATGCCACGAAGGATGTCTCCAAATTGTTAAAGTAGGGCTACGTGCTTTGTCAGTTAACTGTAAACTCCCAGACGATAGCAAAGTTACTAATAGTCATATTCTCTGTTTCATATGAAAAAGGCAATTCAAGAGTAGCTGTTTAAAAACGAAAAGTGTCGATGCCAACATAGTACAATTAATGGCATCTAGGCTCTTTTGATTGAACATACGCATCGAAAATATGCTCTTTAAAAAAATGATCACGAAGAACCGTTTGGGGCTATCAAGTCTCAAACGACTCACTGTTACCATTTCCCTACAGGACATAAGTCATCCTCCCTTAAGCTCTCGTGTATTTCATTGATACGTGAATGGCCGGAATCGAAGGTCAGATATTTTTTGAAAATTTCAGATGTGTGAGAGCGTTTTCCTCTGCAAAGGTACACCACAGAGGTATTTGTCACTTTAATGGTGCTACAATTGGGAAATTGGTCACGTATCGCGAGTAGATGCTGTACATCTGCTTTGTGGTACTTAAAACAATTGCTAAACCCTGGACAAACTCAGTACTAACCGGGAAGTGAAAAGAAGTTCTGGAGAGGAGGAAAGGAAGGTTACGATCATATGGGTCTCCGGGCATCGGGGGATACAGAGCAACAAAGCGGAGGACGAGGATGCCAGAGTCGAAGCCATAACTCCTTTCTGGAAACCCGGAACCAGCTATAATCCAAACGACAGATGGGAGTAATCCTGAAGGAACAGGCCAATCGATGCTAGAAAGAGCGATGGCATCGTAACACTAGGTGCAAACAGACCAAGAATCGTGGCCTGGAGGAGTACGTCTCTAATAGCTCCTCAAGAGAAGCAGAGATGGTCTGAATCTTCTGATGGCGATTCTCTTGCTATATTGTAGGTTGAGAAGGCATTTAGTCCCAAGATGTTGAGGTTATCTGCAGGATGAGGAGAAGCCGCCTCACTTTATTTCCGCCTGGGACGCGCTGGGACGATTCTGATACGTGGTCTTTGGAGTGGCGGTGCTCCGGAGGGAGAAGGACGGCACTCTGGCTGGGGTGATACCCTGATTATAGTGGTCAGCTGTGGAAGGTTTCGTGATAATCGACCTGGTTAAGAAGGTGGGGAAAAATTTTTTCAGGGTTCTCAAAAGGATCTCTCTGGCCTGTTTACTGTGTGTCAACCACTCTGTCGGATCGAAAGCTGCTGTGCTTTCGATGTAGTAATAGGTATGCGTACTTAGTACAATTTATTGTACCCTACCATCGTTTTCTGTAAGTTCTGGAATAAGTACCAGTAAATTCTGTTCTCTTGTTTGTTAATCCTAGCCTGACTGACGAACCATGATACGGCGAAACGCGTCTCATAATGGATTTGACGTATAAGAGAACAGTGGGTAAACTGCTGAAATAGACTTTATGCGTCCATTAACTATAGAAATGAGTAACTAAATTTTTCGTGGTCTAGGAACCCTAAAACGTGAAGAAACGCAAAATTCTTGGATTATGATTTTTTGATGATTACAATACTCTCCTTTAGCAAGGAAAACAAAAAACAGTCTGTTTTTAAAGGGCGTATTTTTTACATCCACGAGAGTGGAGAGAACATATTGGCGACCTCTTAGCTACGCCATAGATATTGCCATGTATTACAATAAATATTTAGGCATTTTCTTAGCGAGGTCCAGAAGCCAGAAATGGAAACTGCCCTACCACAAAGTTGAAGAAAAAACATAATGGATCTTTTATTTTTTGATCACACGGTATCTAATGTCAAAATTACCTACTGGGTTTCTCAGTTTGTAAATACGGAAGATAGATAGGATATTCGAAAATCATGTAGCTAGCGCGTGCCGTCTGAGCCAGTGTAATGAAACCGTAACCGAGACTTATAACTTTGTTTTCCGTGTGGCCGAGCCTTGTGATCTGAACTGAGAATACAACGGTGCTGTATGCTTTGATGAAATTGCATTCCTGTGCAGATTTCCGTAAGCGAATGCGGGACGCGCGCCCCCGCCGCTGGGGTAGTTTCGCAAAAGCAACAGTTACCTCTCTCTTCGTCGCATTTGTTTCAGTGTTTGGAGGCGGAGCGTGAGAGGTGCCGCTCCCACAGGCCCGACGCGGGTCCGATATCTTGCCCTATTGCCATATTAACTTCGTCCCATGTTCTACTTGTTTTTATTTAACTAACTAGGTGGTATTTTTTCAACAATTATTTTTTACTGTAGGTCCTTTAGTGATCTATTTATCAAAGAATTATCAACAACCTCTAACATAACGAAAAAGTTAATAATACCCTCAATATCTTTTCTTTTTTTTCGAACAATTAGTTTAATATTAAAAGAATATTAAAATAAATATTTATTTATAGTATATTAGAACTCAACAAGATATAACATTCGTCTGTTGTTACCCGTAAGTGTTTTTTTTTAAATTTGTTAAATATAAATAAATATCATTTAAATTTTAAAACTCAATTTGCTTTTCTTTCGGAATTTGACTGTGTAGAGGCCTAATTGTGTTCGTCTGCAATTTTTATAATTGATACGAAAAAAAGAGCAGCACGTTTGTAATGAAATTTTCTTTAGAAAAAAAGTGCAACTTATACGAATGAAATGATTCGAAAAGCATTTTGAAATTAAATCTTGAGTCGAACCCATATTTTCGAGTGGCGATTTAATCCCAGCTGACCTTTCATGGAAAACGATGAGCGTTCCGAAAGAACCTTTACTGTAGCCACGTCTAGAATTATCACCATTTCCGACCCCGACCCAACATAATTATGTCGGAGCACTCAGTTGCTTTAGCATCGTCGTTTAATTTGTGAGGTGTTAATTTGGGAGCAAATATGTTTTGACGTGAACATGTTACAAACATAGCCACCAGAGCTTCTCAAAAGCTGGGAATATTATTTCGAACTACAAAGCCTTACACTCCACAACTATTAATTCTGTACAAAGCTCAGGTTTGACCTACGATGGAATATTGCTCTCATGTTTAGGGGTAAACTGTATTTACTGGATTCTATTCAGAAGGGAGCTGTTCGCCTGATTGGAAACCGAGAACTGACCAGCAACCTTTCTTAGAATATCAAAGAACAGTTGGCGACTTGCGTCTATTCTACCAGTATTTTCATAAAAAGTGTCCGACGGATGTAGCCCGCCAAATTCTTCCCAAAGTGGTGTACGCTAAGAAAAACACGTCACTCTAATGCTTCATATCCGTATAAGATTCAGCTTATTGTTCCTCGTACAACTCTTTCCAAGAAGTCTCTTATATGGAGAACGTTATCCCACCAGGTAGAATTTATAGCGATACAAGACCAACGTCCGCATACGTGTCACTCCTGAAGCGCTTTAGGGATTTCCCTGCAGGATGTGTGCTATGCCTATAAAAAAAATAAAAAAAAATAAAAAAAATCAAAAAAAATCGTGAAGGCCATCGTCGGAGAATCATCTATGACACAATAGCTATTGTTTTTTTTTATGGGTCTAGCACACGTGTTTCAGGGAAGCCCCTAAAGCGCTCCAGGAGCGGCATGTGTGCGGAACAAGCGATTCACGTTGTTCTTGAATCGCTGTAAATTGTACTCGGTGGGAAACACAGCGCTGGGCAAATTATTCCAAAGGGATGATGTTCTCCATATAAAAGACTGCTTGAAAAGCGCTGTACGCGGAGTAACAAGCTGAACCTCATACGGATGTGAAGCAACAGCGCGACGTGTATTTCTAACATGCACCGCTTTGGGAGGAATTAAGCGGGTTACATCCTTCGTACACTTTCCATGAAAATACTTGTAGAACAGACTCAAGTCGCCAACCGTTCTTCGATGTTTCAGCAAATCAAGGCCGCCGGTCAATTCCGGATCTCCAATCAGACGGACAGCTCTTCTCTGAACAGAATCCAACAAATGCAGTGTATGTTTAGGAGCGGAGCCCCAAACGTAGGAGCAGTATTCCATAGTTGGTCGAATTTGAGCTTTGTAAAGAATTAACAGTTGTTGTGGGGTGTAAAGCTTTCTGGTTCGAAATAATATTCCCTTGCTATGCCTGCAACATGTTCATGCCAGGACATATTTGGTCCCAAACTAACGCCCAACAAATTGAGCGACGATGCTAGGGGAATGGAGTGCCCCGACATAACTATGTCGGGTTCAGCAACGTTAACTTTTTTAGAAAAAACTGCCGCCTGGGTTTTTGTAGCGTTAAATTCCACTTGGTTACTGTCACCCCAAGATAGAATTTCTTCTAGGTCTTTGTTAAGTTGAACGACCTCCTGCTGTCTGCGGATATTCGCCTGAGCAGCCGATGTCCGAGCGTTCAAAGTGAATGAAGAGACAAGCGTACTGTCATCGGCAAAGCTGTAGATTGGATTCCCGGTCTTTTCCAGCAGATCGTTAATGTAAATGAGAAAGAGGTTAAAAAACGGTTTTTTCTTGTTTCAACTCACAGTTTATTCTGTCAGTTTCTCGAGAAGAATTCGATGAATATTATTTTCCATCTTTCTTATTTGCCTAATTTGGTAGTCTGTGACTTCGAGTTGTTTCTCTATATAAAAATGAAGGTCATGGGTAGCCGCTTCGAGACACTAGGGGAGATACAACGCGAATCGCAGGCGACGCTGAAGGCAGTGACGATATCGACATTACAAAAAAGTTCGATTAGTGGAAAAAACGGTGGGACCGCACCACTGTAAAAAAGCCATAATTCTAACTAACCCAGTGTAGCAATGTTATCATTACATATTGTGTTAGGCGTAATTTATATGTCTTTTAAAAAAAAATAACATTAAGAAATATATAATATTCCTAGCTTTTAAAACGCTTTTTCTGTTATGTTCATGCCAAAATATGTCTGCTCCCAAGTCAACGCCCCGTAAGTTGAGTGACGATGATAGTGGAACTGAGTGTTCCCTATGGCGGGTTTATCAACGTTACTTTTTGAAAAAAATGCTTCCTGGAGAGGAAAGAAGATACTAAGAGACAAGTTTTGTGGAATATTGGTGTTTATCGTGAAGGTATCGCTCTCTAAAGAAACACGAGAGCCATAAACAAAACGTCTCAGGATATATTTGAGATCAGAATGTAGCTTAGCCAATAATCCTTCATGCCAAACACGATCGAATGCCTTGAATAAATGAAGTGCAACCGCTCAAGATTCTTCAAGATGTTCAATTTGTTCGTTCCAAATATTTGTGATGTGACTTAGAAGATAAAATCTTTAATAACTACATCCCTTCTCACCCTACCTGAAGAAATATTCCGCAAGAACTATATTCCTACCATATCTTAAGTATTATACCCTGTCAAGTAAGAACATGTCCGCGATATTTATTATTTTTGGTAGATGCAATTCTAGCGATTCAAAATCAGTAGATGGATCCCTTGTTTACGATGCATTTTAGTAACAGTATCAGTCGGTTCCGAACTTTCGTCGAAATCCCGTAAAATCTAAAATGAGTCAATTGTTTGCTCGTTGGCTCGATACAGTCTTGGTTTGTTCCCATCTAAAGGGGCCTTAAATGACACATTTCGCAGCCGCTAAATATATTAAAAAGTCGGTGTCGTTTATATGACGAAAAATGTCGACGACTCGCGAAACCGTGACTCTGTAGGCAAAGTCGAAAAACGAATCGTGCCTTTGTTTTCACGGGACCCGAAAGTGACACTGCGTCAAGAAGTGACAAAATTAAGAAACACGGGTTTGAATGTGTCGCATGAGACCATTCGACAATATCTTCGTGCTCATGACGTCAAATTCCGAGGCACGTTGAAGAGACCTTTGCTAAGCCAAAATCAAATCACGAAGCGGCTTGCTTGGGCCCACGATAAGATATTAGAGTGGCCCTCACAATCGCCGGACGCCAACCCTATTGAAAACATTCGGTCCCTTGTAAAGAGACAGCTCAGAGGAAACACTCTGAGGACTTTGACTCGCGAAATTCAAAAAATTTGGAGATCATTCCCCGAGTATGAAGAAAATCTCGTCGACAGCATACCTCAAAGATGCCAGGCGATTATTGATGTGGAAGGCTATTAAACAACTTACTATGGTAAGGTAATTGCGCCATTGTTACCACACCAAAGAATACATTGATGGCAAAAAATGTTCTCGAAACATATTTTTTTCAAGAAGTCACGTTCTTTCTTGAGAGATTGTATGTGTGTATTAAATTTGAAATCACAATTCGTTCAAAATTTAAAAAATGCAAAAATCTCGTAGGTTAATGTTTGTAGAAATATAATAGTTATCATATACAAGAGAAGTATAAAGTCAGGTGAACGGAGAATAAAAGTAGATAAATATATTTACATGGGATGAAAATGACACTAAACAACTTTACCCACCATAAGATTATGTGCGTTGATATACTGAACACCGAAAATATAATTTTCAAACGTGAAATCGTGACGCTTGGGACAGTACAAATCCATTATTATACCCAATAAAAATATAGTGAAAGATGAAATTGTTTTTTAGTTTAACACAAAAAAATATATCTACTAGGACCGACAAAGAGAAACTTAAAATATATTTATATAGAACGAAACTATGACAACTAATTCTTATTATCACGAAATTTTGTCACTTGACATAACATTTAAAAAATTGAGGGGCGACTCGCAAAATATATTTACATATATTATAGCATTATACAGATAAAAAAAAACATGTTTTTCACATGTGAAAAGCATTACACGGGGTAGCGACGGGTCTAGAAACGCAGAAAAATTATGTACATAGGAGGAAAACTAGAGTAATCCATTTTTAGTGACCATAAGATATTACTTGCCGGTTCTCTATTGGTGTTTGTAAATTTCGATTGGTTCCCTAAATTATAACAATTGAAAACAGAAGCAAGACCTTTGGTTTCTCTCACAGTGATTGTATGACCCGTAGAGTCAGCTTAACTGCAGTTGATTGTACAATTTGTTATTTTTCGATACATCTTTCTTGTTCTTTAATTCTAGTTAATGTTCTTCCAGTTTCTTCTATATATACTGTGTCATAATTTTTTTATGAGCGTAGTACACGAGGGAAATCTTTCAAGCGCCACAGGACCAACCCCTGTGCGAAAAACACGATTCACGTTGGTCCTGAATCGCTGTAAATTGTATTTGATGGAAACAAAGTCCTGGGCAAATTATTCCAAAAGGATGAGGTTCTCCATATAAAAACTGCTTGAAAAAGTTTGTACTAGTACTGACAAGCTAAACTTGATACTGATATAAGTATTAGCGCGACGTGTATTCCTAGTATGCACCGCTTTGGGAGGAATTAAGCGGACTGCCTCCATCGAACACTTTCCATGAAAATACTTACTGAATAGGCTCACGTAGCTAACTGTTCCTCGATATTCCAAGGAATCAAGGTTGCTAATAGTTCTGGGACTCTAGTCAGGCGAAGTGCTCTTTTAAATAGAATCCAACAAATACAGTGTATGTTTGGGAGCAGAGCCCTAAACATGGGAGCAGTATTCCATCGTTGATCGAATTTGAGTTTTTATACAGAATTAGCAGTTGTGGTGAAGTGTAAAGCTTTCTAGTTCGAAATAAATATTCCCAGCTCTCTTTGCTATACTTGCAACGTGTTCATGCCAAAATATATTTGCTCCCAAACACAAAAATAAATTCTTTTGTTTGTAAACGAATTGTGTCTTTTGATAATCTCAAGCATTGTCCAATTTTGTTACAAGTGTGGAAGGTCACGCGAATGTTGGGTCTTTGAAACAATTTGAATGCTTTGTCTTTAGTACTGTGCATGTAAGGAAAACTGCACTATTTGCTGGTGAATCTTTGTTACGATCTTATCTGGGAATAGGGTTTTTTTAAAGCAGTTAAACGAATATTTAAGATCATCAGTGCAATGTCCATTAATTTTTAAAATACTGTTAATTTTTTAAGAGAGACTGCTCATTATATACTGATAAAGCTGAGAATATTAGTGAGTTACTAACAGATTCTGAGAAGCATGATGTTGTGAGCAAGCAGTCATACAGACTGTCAAGTAAGAACGTGTCCGCGAAAATGTATTTTTGATAGTAGCGATTCAACAAAAAATCGGTGATGGGAACTTTTGTCTACGACGCATTTTAGTGAAAATATCGTCGATTGCGAACTTTCGTTGAAATCATGTAAAATCCAAAATGGGTCACTTGTTTGCAGCGGTTCGAGGAAGTCTTTCTTTGCTCCTATCCAAAGGGGCCTAATATGACACATTTCGCAGCCGCTAAATATATTAAAAAGTCTGTGTCGTTTGTGAAGAGATGGGTAAATCGTTTTCACGAGACGAAAAATGTCTACGATTTGCCAAACCGTGCCTCGATAGGCAAAGTCATTACGAAAGTCGAAAAACGAATCGTGTTTTTCTTTTCATGGGATCCAAAATTGACGCTGCATCAAAGAAAAACTAAGAAAATCGGGTTTGAATGCGTCTCATGAAATCATAAGTAACATCTTCGCGCTCATGATGTCAAATTCCGAAGCACGTTGGAGGAACTTTTGCTGGGCAAAAATCACGTCGCAAAGCGCTCCGCTTGGGCTCACGATAAAATACTAGAGTGACCCTTACAATGGCCGGACGCCAACCCTATTGAAAACATTCGGTCCCTTGTAAAGATAAAGCTCAGAGGAAAGACTCTGAGGAATTTGACTCCGTTGTCTCAGTGAAGCAGCTCTCACGACAAATTCGGGCAATTTAGAAGTCTTGGCCCCAAGAATACGCAGAAAATCTCGTCGAAAGTATGTCCATGCCAGGCGATCATCGACGCGGATGAGGACTGGACGAACTAATGAATCACCAGCTTTTTATTAGTAATCGAGTGACGCACACGAGTGAGCACAACGCCGGTGTGCCCCAAGGCTCCATAGTATCTCCTACTCTCTTTCTCATTTACATTAACGATCTGCTGAAAAATACTGGAAATCCAATCTACAGTTTTGCAGATGACAGCACGCTTATCTCTTCATTCACTTTGAACGCTCGAACATCAGCTGCCCAGGCGAGTGTCCGCAGACAGCGGGTAGTTGTTCAACTTAACAGGGACCTAGAGAAAATTCTGTCTTGGGGTGACAGTAACCAAGTGGAATTTAACGCTACAAAAACCCAGGCGTTAGTTTTTTCTAAAAAAGTTAAACGTTGATGAACCCGACATAGTTATGGCGGGGCACTCCATTCCTCTAACATCGTCACTTATCTTGTTGGGCGTTAATTTGGGAGCAAATATCTCCTGGCATGAGCATGTTGCAGGCATAGCAAGGAGAGCTTCTCAAAAGTTGGGAATATTATTTCGAACCAGAAAGCTTTACACTCCACAACAACTGTTAATTCTTTACAAAGCTCAAATTCGACCAACTATGGAATACTGCTCCCATGTTTGGGGCTCCGCTCCCAAACATACATTGCATTTGTTGGATTCTATTCTGTTCGTCTGAGCGGCCTTGATTCGCTGGAACCTCGAAGCATTATTTATTTTATATTTATATTTTATATATATATATATATATATATATATATATATATATATATATATATATATATATATATATATATATATATAAATATAAACGAGGCAATCCTTGTTATCTTCCCTCCTTTGATGACATATGACAAGAAACCAGAAAAAATTCTGGTTTCTTGTCATATGTCACGGGCAAACTCATTAAATCCATGAAACCTATTTCCTAACAAGAAAACAATTTAATTTTTGAATCAAATAACTAAAAACAAGTAGCACTTCATCTTTCTTGTAGGAAAAAAAACGACGACATCGACAATTGCGGAGTAAATAAAATTTATTTAAAATTTCAATATTGAACAGTATTATGAACTATAAAACAACATGCGATAATCCCGAGTTATATCGAGTTTAAATTCAAAATATGCTGTAATAAACTCAGAAACAATGTATTACAAGGGTGTATTGTGGAAAACAGTTCAAATAGGCTATCTTAAACAAATAAGCTCAAAAATATACAGGGGCTACAATGACACAAATAACATTTTAAAATTACATTTATTTAATCATTTGCTAAATCGTTTCACCTTCATCATCATTAGCTTACTCCATCCATAGTCGGATGTAAACCTCACCATCTCTATCTCCAATGAGCTTTGTTGTTTGCTTTTTGCGTCTAATCGTGTCCCGGTAATCATTTTATGTCGTCTGTTCATCTTGTCTGTGGTCTACCTCTGCATATATTATATTCTCTAGGCCTCCATTCAACTATACGGCGTGTCCATCTGTTATCATTCCGCCTTGCGATATGCCCCGCCCAATTCCACCTTAATATACATATTCGTTGCACTACATCTGTCACTTTTGATTTTCTTCGTATCTCGATTTTAGGAATACGATCTTGGAGTCCAATATTTAGCATTCTCCTCCCCATTGCTCTTTGGGTTACCTGGAGTTTATTTACTGCACTTTTATTTAAAGCCCGCGTTTTTTTTTTTTTTTTTTTTTTTTTATTGGTCTAGCACCCGTGCTGCAGGGAAGTCCCTAAAGCGCTCCAGGAGCGGCACGAGTGCGGAAAAAAAAGCGATTCACGTTGTTCTTGAATCGCTGTAAATTGTACTCGGTGGGAAACACAGCGCTGGGCAAATTATTCCAAAGGGATGACGTTCTCCATATAAAAGATTGCTTGAAAAGCGCTGTACGCGGAGTAACAAGCTGAACCTCATACGGATGCGAAGCACCAGCGCGACGTGTATTTCTAACATGCACCGCTTTGGGAGGAATTAAGCGGGCTACATCCTTCGAACACTTTCCATGAAAATACTTGTAGAACAGACTCAAGTCGCCAACCGTTCTTCGATGTTCCAGCGAATCAAGGCCGCCGGTCAATTCCGGGTCCCCAATCAGACGGACCGCTCTTCTCTGAACAGAATTCAACAAATGCAGTGTATGTTTGGGAGCGAAGCCCCAAACGTGGGAGCAGTATTCCATAGTTGGTCGAATTTGGGCTTTGTAAAGAATTAACAGTTGTTGTGGGGTGTAAAGCTTTCTGGTTCTAAATAATATTCCCAACTTTTGAGAAGCTCTCCTTGCTATGCCTGCAACATGTTCATGCCAAGACATATTTGCTCCCAAACTAACGCCCAACAAATTGAGCGACGATGCTAGGGGAATGGAGTGCCCCGACATAACTATGTCGGGTTCAGCAACGTTAACTTTTTTAGAAAAAACTGCCGCTTGGGTTTTTGTAGCGTTAAATTCCACTTGGTTACTGTCACCCCAAGATAGAATTTCTTCCAGGTCTTTGTTAAGTTGAACGACCTCCTGCTGTCTGCGGATATTCGCCTGAGCAGCCGATGTCCGAGCGTTCAAGGTGAATGAAGAGACAAGCGTACTGTCATCTGCAAAGCTATAGATTGGATTCCCGGTCTTTTCCAGCAGATCGTTAATGTAAATGAGAAAGAGAGTAGGAGACAGTATGGAGCCCTGGGGCACACCAGCGTTGATAGTGAGGGTGTTAGAAAGAAATCCGTCGACCGCCACTCGTAAAGAACGCTCTCTGTGCCATATGTTAATACCGGAAGTACATACTGATCGAATACTCTGGCTTTGATTGTATTTGGGAGGTCCAATTTAAATGTAGATTGTAACCCCAACCTTTCAGTATTTGCGCTCCAATTTTCAAACATAATTTTCATCGCGCCTTCCCCCCCTCATCAATAAAAATGCATGCAATAATAATGTATTTTCAGTATTTTGATGCTAAAGCTACACTATGAAATTAATTACAAACCTTACACTACCAAGAATAAGTAAATTTATTCATATTTTGCAACACACATCTGCTGCGTTGACAAAACTAGGATCGATGCCTCTCTATTGCTCTCTGTCATGTCCACCATATCGGTAGCGGCTTCGCGAGAAGGTCCGAGTTGTCTCGAACATTCGGAAAGTCTGCCCAAAAGTGTATAATTGCTGCGCCTCGTTCAATTACAGCCCGTCTCAGTCGAGTTGATCCTTCTACTGCTATCGGATTTATCGTGAATGTGTATGTTGTAATTTACGTGTTAATTGAAATTCAAGGTATTAAGTAAATTTATATAGAACCATGGATAAATTTTTAAGTGGGCGTAAGCGAGCATTAGACGTTAGTGAAGCATTAACAAGTGCACAGACGAGCGTGGTTCCGAAAATTAAATCAAGAAAATATTCTCAAGAATACTTAAATTTAGAGTTTATCAGTACTGAAGTAAATGAAGAAGAAAGGTCCCTGTGTGTTATTTGCTCAAAAATCTTGGCAGCAAATAGCATGAAACCAAATAAACTTAAACGACATTTGAAAACGCTTCATAGTGAGTACCTTAACAAACCCCGAGAATTCTTCGAATTAAAATTAAAATCATATGTAAAGCCGAAATCATTTTTTAAAAAAACTTTTTCTGTGAATGAAAAAACTTTACATGCCTCTTACAAAATTTCATATAAAATAGCCAGATGTAAAAAGCCTCACACCACTGGTGAAGAGCTTGTTTTGCTAGCAGCAATTGAGATTGTAGAAACTATGTTTGGAGATAATTTTGCCAAACAATTGCTATCCATACCTATATCAAATGATACTGTTGCCCGTCGAATTGGTGACATAGCTGAAGATGTACAGCATCAGCTTTTCAGGAAGTTGCGTGACAAATTGTTTTCAATTCAGCTTAATGAGGCAACAGATAGCAATAAAGATGCTCATTTCATTGCCTATGTTCGATTTTGTGATGGTATGTCAGCAGTAGAAGAACTATTTTTCTGCAAACCAGTAGAACTTAAAGCAACATCACTCGCATTATTTGCTATCTTAAATGATTTTATAAACGAGGCAAATATGGAATAGAAAAATTGCGTCGGAATATGTACCGATGGTGCTCATTCAATTTCTGAAAGATTTCAAAGTGTACAAGCACTTGTTATACAAAAATCTCCCTGTGTGTGTGGACACATTGTATGATCCACAGAGAAGCTCTGGCTTCCAAAAAAATGAATCCTGCTCGGAATATTTTGCTCACTACAGTTGTAACCGTAGTAAATTATATTAAAACTAGCCGTGCCTGCGGCTCCGCTCGCTTGGACATGATTCACTACTATCGTCACTGCTTATTCCTTATCTTACCCAGCGTAATAAAATATCTCTCATTATTTCCCGTTATCTCCGAATATTCCTCCTTATCTCCCATTATCTCTACATAATTTCCATTATCTAGGCTTATCTCTGCTCACCTCCCATTATTTCTCCTTATCTCCCATTATTTCTCCTTATCTGCCATTATCTCACCATAACTCCGATTATCTAGACTTATCTCTGCTTATCTCCCATTATTTCTCCTTATCTCCCATTATTTATACTTATCTCCCTTTATCTCACTTTATTTCCCATTACCGAGGCTTATCTCGACTTATCTCCCATTATTTCTCCTTATCTCCCATTATTTCACCTTAGCTCCCATTATCTAGGCTTATATCGAATTATATAGAACATATGTATAAATTTATAAAAACACGTAAATCGGATAAGTGGTTCTCGAGTGATAAGCACACTAACGGGCAGACAGACAGACAGAGATACGTTGCATTTTATATATATTATATTCTTTGCTACATGATATTGTTCCATATTTAATGCTGCAAGAGAACGCGCTAGCGGCAAACTTTTCTCCGACTTGATTTACTATTATCGTCACTGCTTATTTCTTATGCCACCTAACGTAATAAAATATATCCTATAACCTGGCAAGAGAACATACGTATGTTTAAAAAAAAAAGCACGTAAATCGGATAAGTGGTTCTCCAGTGATAAGCACACTAAGGGACAGACAGACAGAGAGACGTTGCATTTTATATATATTATAGATATTCTTTGCTACATGATATTGTTCCATATTTAGTGGTTTAGGCAGTGTATTGCAAGAGAACGCGCTAGCGGCAAACTTTTTTCTGAGTTAATTCACTATTATCGACACTACTTATTCCCTATGTTATCTAACGTAATAAAATATAGTCTATAACTTGGCCATAGAGCATATGTACGTTTAAAAAAAAAAACACGTACATCGGATAAGTGGTTCTCCAGTGATAAGCGCACTAACGGACAGACAGACAGACAAAGATACGTTGCATTTTATTTATATTATAGATGTAATAAAATATATATTTATAACCTGGTCAGAGAACATATGTATGAATTTAAAAAATCACGTAAATCGGATAAGTGGTTCTCGAGGGATAAGCACACTAACGGACAGACAGAGAGACGTTGCATTTTATATATATTATAGATACAGATTATTATTTTTATTATTATTATATAACCTGGCCAAAGAATATATGTATGAATTTAAAAAAAGACAGGTAAATCGGATAAGTGGTTCTAGCGTGATAAACGCACTAATGGACAGACAGACAGACAGAGAGACATTACATTATATATATATATATATATATATATATATATATATATATATATATATATATATATATATATATTATAGATTATAGATATTCTCTGCTACATAATATTGTCCCATATTCAATGGTTTAGGCTGTGTATTGCAAGGAAACGCGCTAGCGGCACACTTTTTTCCAACTTCATTCACTATTATCGTCACTGCTCATTCCGTATGCTACCTATCGTAATAAAAATATAGCCTATAACCTGGCCGGAGAACATATGTATATTTAAAAAAAAAAGTACGAAAATCGGATAAGTGGTTCTCCAGTGATAGGCGCACTAACGGACAGACAGACAGATAGAGATACGTTGCATTTTATATATATTACAGATGTAATAAAATATATATCTATAACCTGGTCAGAGATCATAAGTATGAATTTAAAAAATCACGTAAATCGGATAAGTGGTTCTCGAGGGATAAGCGCACTTACGGAGAGAGAGACGTTGCATTTTATATATATATTATAGATATAGATTATTATTATTAGTATGATATAACCTGGCCAAAGAATATATGTATGAATTTAGAAAAAGACAGGTAAATCGGATAAGTGGTTCTCGCGTGATAAACGCACTAATGGACAGACAGACAGAGACACATTGCATTATATGTATATTATAGATTATAGGTATTCTCTGCTACATAATATTGTTCCATATTTAATGGTTTAGGCTGTGTATTGCAAGGGAACACGCTAGCGGCAAACTTTTTTCTGACTTCATTCTCTATTTTACGTCACTGCTCAATTCTTATGCTACCTATCGTAATAAAATATAGCCTATAACCTGGCCAGAGAACATATGTATGTTTTAAAAAAAAAAAGTACGTAAATCGGATAAGTGGTTCTCCAGCGCACTAACGGACAGACAGACAGACAGACAGACAGAGAGACATTGCATTTTATATATATTATAGATGAGACCCCTAAAATCTAGAATTTTTTATGCACTTTGTAAAGACATGGGTGCCGAATATTCAGCGTTACTATTTTATTGCGAGGCAAGATGGTTATCACGTGGGAAATGTTTGCAACGTGTATATGAATTAAAAAATTAAATCGCCATTTTTCTAGAAGAGGAAAACCGACCGGAAGCCGAGAAGTTTCGAGATAGTTTATTTGTGACGAAATTAAGCTACTTGGTCGATATATTCGAGAAACTAAATACCTTAAATCTTCAACTCCAAGGAACAAATACACATATATTTGATACAAGTAATAAAATTAATGCTTTTTGTAGAAAATTGGAATTGTGGAGCAGAAATGTGAAGCAAAAAAACCTAGAAATGTTTGCAAATGTGGGCGAATGTGTTAAAACATACAAGGCTGAAGAACATGTAAAAGTTGTTTTAGCAACCATTAAAAATCATCTGGCCATGTTGACAAAGAATTTTAAAAAGTATTTTCTTACTGACAACTTGGTAGCAAGTTACGAGTGGGTTAGGGATACATTTCAAAATACATCCGAAGGGCTCTCAACTTCCGAAGAAGAATTCTTCATAGACTTCACGATAGTGGCAAAATCAAAAGACAATTTAATAATAAATCACTCTTTGAATTTTGAGCAGGGGTGAATGATGAGTTTTCTGCACTGAAAACAAGAGCATTTCGTACACTATTACCATTTTCAACATCCTACCTTTGCGAAACCGGATTTTCTGCGGTGGCTGCTTTGAAAACACAATATAGATCTCAACTAAATATAGAAAAAGAACTCAGAGTGTCTGTTTCTAATATTAAACCATCCTTCGAAAATCTTGGTTCTGCAAAATAGGCTCAAGGGAGTCACTAATAATTATTAAACTTGTTTGTAATTTAGTATTGATATGTTAATTATTAGGTAAATACATTGTGCAGTACTAATACAATTCTATTTATACGTGTATTATATCAGTGTAAATATGTATTTTATTTTTTATTATGTCAGAATGTATTTTGTTTTGCTTTCCTGTCAATAAATTATATTAAATGTTTTTAATGAATGTTTTTAATAATAATTTCTTTTCGCTCGCACCCCCCCTCCAATAGTGTAATCACGCCCCTCTAGTGGGGCGCGTCTCACAGGTTGAGAAACGCTGTTGTAACCTTCCGAACGCAGACCAAGCTAACGGGACTCTTTTATCCCCACTCTATACCAGTTTTTATTTGATTTTTATCACAAAATGTAAAAAATTCTTCACCAGATATTTCCTTATGTTAAAAAAAAAATCTTGCAATAAATAAACGTATGCTATAAATATTAAGGTTTATTTCTGAATAAAACACAAATAATGTTTCCCTTTACCACTCTTTCGTACCTTGTAATAAGAAATCATCCAACCACACTGCCCCGATTTACGAATTTATAACAATAGGCAGCTGCTCGTGAACGGCCCTTTTTGCACGCATCGCGACTTGCTTCGATGTTTATTAGAAATTTTACTTATTGGTGACAAAAAAACACTTTCCATATTTTCTTCACTCACTTTACTTCCTTGCTCTGTGGTCCGCCGGGAAGTCTGATTGCCAGACTGCTATGATTGCAGATTTTGATCGAAAAAATTGACTTGTCGTTTAGCAAATCAACTTTCTTTTTCTTTGAAGTTTTTTTCAGATTAGTCGCTGCCTAACATAGATTTATAAACGCGAAAAGCGTTAAGATTTGTTTTTGAAGATCCGGTCAGTACCGAATCTCACAGATGTTTTTTCAAATACGAAAATGATTTTGGTTCTTTATTTTTTGTGTAAGGGATTTGTTTTTGGGACTAAAGTAAGTTTGAAAATTTTAAAATTATAAAACTGGAACTGAAAATTAAATATTTTGGAGAATCTGGTAAGGAGAATCTGCCGAAGGCAATTGACCGTGTTTGGCATGACGGATTGTTGGCACAGCTACGCCCTTATAGCATATCTGAAAAATTTCTGGCTTTCGTGTTTCCTCAGAGTGCGTTCCTTACGAGTGGCAGTTGACGAGTTTCTTTCTAACAACATCGCTGTCAACGCTCATGTACTACAAGGCTTAAAGCTGTTTCCTTTTTTTTGGGCCTAGCATACGACACGTCTGCGAAAAAAGCAATTCACGTTGGTCTCGAATCGCTGTAAATTGTACTCGGTCGGAACCGCAGTCCTGGGCAAATTGTTCCAAAGAGATGAAGCTCTACATATAAAAGACTTGCTCGCTTGAAAATGATTGTACGAGGAATAAACAAGCTGAACCTCATACGGATGTGGGGTATTAACGCGACCTGCATTTCTAGCATGCATCGCTCTGGGAGGAATTAAGGGGGCTACATTCATCGAACATTTTCCGTGAAAATACTTGTAGAATAGACTCGAGTCACCAACCGTTCTTCGATGTTCCTATGAGTCAAGGTTGCTGGCCAGTCTCCAGTTAGACAAACAGCTCTCTTCTGAATCGAATCCAAAAAATGTAGTGCATATTTGGGAGAAGAGCCTCAAACATGGGAGCAGTATTCCATCATTGGTCGAATTTGAGGTTTGTACAGAATTAACAGTTTTTGTAGAGTGTTTTCTAGTTCAGAATAATACGCCCAGCATTTGAGAAGCTCTTTTTGCTATGCTTGCAATATGTTCACGCCAAGACATATTATTTGCTCCCAAATTAACGCCCAGTAAATTGAGTGACGATATTAGGGGAATGGAGTGCCTCGACATAACTATGTCGGGTTAAGCAACGTTAACTTTTTTAGAAAAAACTGCCACCTGGGTTTTCGTAGCGTTAAATTCTACTTAATTACTGTCACCCCAAGATAGAATTTCTTCCAGGTCTTTGTTAAGTTGAACATCCTCCTGCTGTCTGCGGATATTTGCATGAATAGCCGTTGTTTCGAGCGTACAATGTGAAGGAATAGGTAAGCGTACTATCATCTGCAAAGCTGTATAATTGTTAATGTAAATGAGAAAGAGAGTAGGAGACAGTATGGAGCCTTGGGGTATACCGGCGTTGATAGTGAAGGTGTTAGAAAGAAATCCGTCGACTGCCACTCGTAAAGAACGCTCTCTAAGGAAACATGAGAGCCTCAAACAGAACTTTTTAGACATACCGTAAGAGCATAGCTTAGCCAACAAACCATCGTGCCAAACACAGTCGAATGCCTTGGATATATCGAGAGCCACCGCTCGAGATTCTCCAAAGTGTTCAATTGCGTTGTTCCAAACATGTGTTACATAAGTTAGAAGATCTTCTGTTGATCTAAGATTACGAAAGCCATATTGATGGTCGCTAATAATATTGAAACCTTCAAGATATTGTAGAAAATGCTAATTAATTGCCTTCTCCATGACTTTAGATATTATTGCCTTTCTTGCCTTTTTTAGGTATCGACTGTGACGCATTTCCAGCAGAAAGGAAATATTCCCTTTCTTCAGGATAGGTCGAAAAGCCTAAACTGGTGTTAGTTCTCTAGCGCAGTTTCTAAGTACTATGACAGGTATTCCGTCAGCGCCAGAATCCTTTTTGGTGTCTAGCTTCATTAAAATACGTTTTATGATACGCTGTCTGAAGACAATATCGGGCATCCTTGACTGCACTATGGGAATAGTAGGTGGTGTTTTTCCTTGGTAATCAACAGTAGAAAAAGAAGCAAAGAGTTCAGCCAACAAGTTCGCTTTCTCAACGAGTGGTGTTGCAACAGACTTATCTGTCGATATGAGTCGTGGTATAGTGGTTTTAGTGAAGTTTTGACGAATCGCCTTAGCGACTGACCAAAAGGATATGGGACAGGCAAAAAGTTTGCTTTTAATTCTTCGATTTGATTGATTGATTCCACACCTTACGTTGTACTATAATGTCGTTATGATTTTCCTTCAAGCCTGCTTGTAAAACATCCATTTATATTTGAGCAGTCCAAGTAATACGTGGCAGTCTGGGCAGTATCCATAGTTTAAATACCTCGATTCAGTTTACTCTTCTAGCTCTAACCGACCACATTTCTATATCATATATTACCATATATGCAGAACATGTTCAAAAAATTTTTGTTTTTAAAAAAATCATGACATTATGAAGCCAAACTGACTGTTATATAGCGAGTTAAAACTTAAAAAAAAAAGTCTGCTCTAACTCAATCAAAAAATAAAAGTTTTGCACTAAGTTTAATAATTAATTAATATAAAAAGAAGGAAAATAGCTAACATAGTCAGTGGGTTAGATTATATATGGCACTGGGTATTTATTTCTGAGTATATTAACACTATTCATCAAGCGATGTTGGGATCTTGATCGTTGTTTCAGTTCGCGTTCATTACTTATAGTATATTAGGCATCTCAAGAAACCACAATGTTGCCTAGCTGTATATCCCGCTGTTACGAGCCCTTGGGTCAAATATTTTACTTATATGTTTTCATTGCATAGGCGTCCAGCAGGAGATTTTCAACACTATATAAATTTAAATAGTATTAGATTCCACCTCTAATGACAAATTAGAAAATGCAGGGTATGTCACAACGATAGTCTTTTAGAGGTATAGAAAAGGTAATTTAATAACCTGCCAAGTGCAAGTCAAACTTGCGCAGTTAGTGTTCCGTATGTTGATTTCTTTTAAAACCAAAATTTTCGTTACGGAGGTATAAAATGATCAATGACTTCACAAAACACACCCCAAATAAGTTGTCAACAAAGTTTGTTTCCGATCTTTGTTGAAAACTAATGACTTTGAAATTTTTGTTTTTTTTTTATATATCCCAGATAAATTATTATAGGTAATACACTCGTGATAGTTTTCGTTCAATCTACGCTCTGTGAGGAATATTCCAGAATTTTTTCAAAATTTTTTGGTCAGTACTTTTCGAAATAAGAGGAGGACGGCGATTTTTGGAAATTTTTTAACAATAATACAAAAAGAAAGTGTGCGCCAGTATTACATCATATATATTTTTGAAGTCGTGTTTTCACAAAGTTTCATTTGATACCCCACTTGAAGACCTGGTAAATTTTTCCACTTCCGATTTCACCCCCAAAACTCACCCTTTAGGTCAAAATTAAACTTTTAAAACTACACAGCTCTAATGGGGCCGTCAATTCTCGTAATGCCAAATTTCAACTTTCTCTGTCAAATAGATTCGGAGAAAATCGGGTGTCACAGACAGACACCGAAGTGATCTTATAAGTGTCTCGTACGGAACACTAAAAATTGATCTTGTATACAAGGGTTTGTTCACGCTTTCTTTTTACTAAAACAGTAACTACAAAAGTGTTTTTGAAAATTATCTTAATATTATTATAACTGTTTATATATATATATATATGTTTCACTGATTTCTCGAAGGCCTTCGACACGACACGACAACCTCATCGAGACAATTACGACAACAGAGCTAGATGAAAAAGATATTAGAATAAGTGGAAACCTTTATTGGGAACAACAAGCAAAAGTAAATATTGACGGAAACATGTCAAACGAGATCTATAAGGATGTCAAATAAGATTTTGGCGAAACGCCATACAAATGCATTGTTGGACGAATGCATTGAACCTTGAAATTTTAATGTATTACACTTCACCATCCGTGAGAACCTCTATTGTAATATATATATATATATATATATATATATATATATATATATATATATATATATATATATATATATATGTATATATATATATATATATATATATATATATATATATATATATATATATATATATATATATATATATATATACAGTCGACACTCTATATAGTGAAAGACCAAAATGTTGACCGAAATTTCACTATAGAAAGTTTTTCACTATATAAAGAAAAAATCCGTATAAATTGCTATGTATGTATTTTATATTGGTAATCATTTACTTGTATTTTATAAGGTACAAGCAACAAAAAAAATTGCAAAATTGAATTATTAGAAAAGATTTTATTAAACATTTGAAAGTTTAAATAGTACATAGCATGTACAGGGCTAAATACATACATAAAGTCCGTACGTTATATCTTTACCCGTGCGTCATAGTTTTCAGGCCATATAACAGACGACTGTTATATTATTTGTCTCTTTTCACCAATAAATCGTAGGTATTGGTAAAAAGAGACAAAAAATATAATAGTCGTCTGGGATATTGCCTGAAAACTATGACGCACGTGTAAAGATATAACGTACGGACTTTATGTATGTATGTATGTACTACATACGAAATAAAAAGAATAATACAAAAACTGTTAATACATATGTACATACTACAATACATATGTACATACTATGTACATACGTACTAGGAAAAATAATCAGTTATTTTCTTTTGAACATTACTTTTGCAAAATAATTGTTGCTCAACAAAATTCTCGCATTTATTCAAATGCATAAAGATTTGATCAGGCACACTTTTCTGGTCCCTGAGAGTAGTTCGCCCAATGTCAAATGCATTTCTTATTTCATTTTCACTAAATTTAGCAGGACATTCCCCGGTTTCAGTTTCTTCTTCATGATTTTCTATACTTTTTATATCGTCAATTATGTCTTGGTCAGTTGGGAGATCTGTCGTGCCAACATCATTGTCGATTTCTAAGAAATCTTCAAGTAAAAAATCTGCGTCGACGGTAGCAGTTTTTTTGTAGAATACCCCATTGCCTTTTTAAGGTAGCGAGATCCATTTCGACTTCTTCTTCCCATTCGTCAATTTTTTCAGTAAAACCTGCTTTAGAAAAGCAGTTTTTGATAGTTTTCTGAGAAACATTTTCACTCCATACTTTAGCGACTTCGGTTATACACTCTTTAAGGGTAATCAATTTTTGGACTGGAAGGATGTTATCAATCACATTAACAATTTTGTAAACAATTCTGTTTTGGTAATGATGTTTTATGTTTTTTATAATACCCTGGTCCATAGGTTGCAATTTGAAGGTCATGTTTGGTGGAAAAAAGATCAATTCAATATTCCTTAATTTTTTACTTACAGTAACTGGATGTGCAGGACAATTGTCTATAAACATCACAATCTTTCGCTTTTGGCTTTTCATTTTCGTGTTCAGTTCTTTGATCCATCTTTCGAAAATCTCAAAAGTCAACCATGCCTTTTTATTATTGGCGTAATCTAACTCCAGAGATTTAACTCCTTTTAAACAACGGGGATTTTTGCTTTTACCTATGAGCAGTAATTTCAGTTTTTCTGAGCCATCCATGTTTGCTCCAACCATAAGTGTCACCCTTTCTTTACTTGTTTTAACACCAAAACATTAATCACTTTTAAAAGCAAAAGTTTTATTTGGCAAACATTTAAAAAACAAACCGGTTTCATCACAATTGAAAACGTTTTTTGGCTCGTACTTTTTCAATGCACTTTTTAAAACAGTTTCAGTCCAAATGTCACAGTTCTCCTAACTAACGCTTGCGCTCTCGCCAGACACCGTCTTGAAAACAATTGACTTGCGAGTCTTCCAGGCACTCAACCACCCTTCACTAGCTTGAAAATTAACGCAGTTAAATTCTTTAGCAAATTGTAGAGCCTTTTGCTTTATTAAATTTCCCGATATTGGTACGTTTTGATGCGTACGGGCCACTTGAAACCATCGTAAAACTGCTTCATTTACATCCTCGTAAGTACTCACCCGTACTCGTTTTCAACTGCTTGGAACACTAGGTTTCTTGATGATACTGTCGCGACCTTTTATTATCAGAGAGACGCAACTTGGAGAAACACCAAATTTTGCAGCAACATCAATTTTTTTGCAGCCTTTATCAACTTCCTCCAAAACTTTAATTTTCTCAGCTAAACTTAAACACACTCGCTTGGACATCTTACTTGATTCGTAAACAAAAAGAAACTGAACCTGAATTTGCGAATTACTAGGCCTCGACTATAAAATGGGTTTTTTTTTCCCCGGGTTTCTATAAAATGGGTTATTCCCTGGGTTTCTCACAGAAATCTACCTGATTTATTGGCAACCATTAGGCGTTATAAACGCGTTAAGAACCTTTTGAAAAGAATGCGTCATAAAAATGGAATTCGTGCTAATGTTAGATAAAAATGGGAAACCCGAAATGGCCAAGATCTCAATAAATGCATAAAAATTTATACATAAAATTCCGGTAAAAATTTTATTGTATATATATATATATATATGTATATATATATATATATATATATATATATATATATATATATATATATATATATATATATATATATATATATATATATATATATATATATATATATATATATATATATATATATATATATATTTATAGATGTAAATATATATATATATATATATATATATATATATATATATATATATATATATACATATATATATATATATATATATATATATATATATATATATATATATATATATACATATAGACGTTAATACTTTCAAGCGCCGGGTGACATATGGGTGCAAGGTACTTTTTTTAAGGAAAAAAATAGACTTTCACAAGGTAGAAAAAGGGGAGAGGGGTCAATTGGAAAACAGGGAGCGAAACTCCTTGTTGAAAAGACAAAGAATTACTTACACTGAAACTCCCAAAGCTTAAATCGCAACAAAGTAAAATAAATATCGATACCTGGAGGGGGAAATTTAGCAGAAAAAAAACCCTTAACTACAAGGGAATTCTCAAAACAAACATACAATTTAAAAATCGATGACTCAAGGTGAACATTTCGCACAAAAGAGAACCTCCAATAAAAAAAGTTCCGTCTATAAATGATATGTTTTCTACATCCAAAGGGGCCGAGGCACATGCTTACTAGTCCCTCTTTGGCTACGTCACAGATAACATAACAAACATAACATAAATTATATAATTTACCTACGTCTATGAGTTTTCATCCTATTTCTGCGTCACACATTAAGCGATTTATCTTAACTTCGGTTCTGCGTTCTAGTTATCTTAAGTATACGTTGAGGTTTAACTTATTCAAATTGTATCTTTAGGTACGTATCTACATACCAACCTAAATAAAATAACAATTTTAATTTTCTAATAGAATACAGTGGTCAGAATTATTCTCGAATAAAACATATAAATATTTTAAAATTTTAAAAATTAATTGTGAGGAAAGTTATTCGCAAAGTTTAAGTTAAATATAAAACTTCTGGAGGTTGTTGCTTAGTCGGGCCATCTGCCAGTCTATCTTTAATTTCGGGTGTAATGATAATTGTATTAAACAATAACACAATTTTCTTCAATTCCTAGAACCCTGAAACTGATATATATTATACTAGCCGGGCACGCGGCTCCGCTCGCGTAAACTTGATTCAGTACTATCGTCACTGCTTATTCCTTATGTTATCCAACGTAATAAAATATCTTCCATTATTTCCCCTTATCTCTCAATATTTATCCTTATCTCCCATTATCTTTATATAATTTCCATTACCTAGGCTTATCTTTGCTCATCTCCCATTATTTCTCCTTATCTCCCATTATTTCTTCTTATCTCCCATTATTTCTCCTTATCTTCCATTATCTCACCTTATCTCCCATTATCTAGGCTTATCTCGACTTAACTCGTAATATTTCTCCTTATCTTCCATTATTTCTCCTTATCTCCCATTATCTCACCATAACTCCCATTATCTAGATTTATCTCTGCTTATCTCCCATTATTTATAATTATATCCCATTATCTTACCTTATCTCCCATTATCTCATCTTATCTCCCATTATCTAGGCTTATATTGAATTATATAGAACATATTTATAAATTTATAAAAACACATAAATCGGATAAGTGGTTCTCAAGTGATAAGCGCACTAACAGACAGACAGGCAGAGAGACAGGCAGACAGACAGACAGACAGACAGAGAGACGTTGCATTTTATATATATTCTAGATAGAAGATTATAGATAACCTGGCCAGAGAACAAATGTATGAATTAAAAAAAAAAAACACGTAAATCGGATAAGTGGTTCTCGAGTGATAAGCGCACTAACGGACAGACAGACGAACGTTGCATTTTATATATATTATATTCTTTGCTACATGATATTGTTCCATATTCAACGCTTTAGGCAGTGTATTGCAAGAGAACGCGCTAGTAGCAAACTTTTCTCCGACTTGATTTACTATTATCGTCACTGCTTATTCCTTATGTTACCTAACGTAATAAAATATATCCTATAACCTGGCCAGAGAACATATGTATGTTAAAAAAAAAGCACGTAAATCGGATAAGTGGTTCTCCAGTGATAAGCGCACTAACGGACATACAGACAGACAGAAAGACAGAGATACGTTGCATTTTATATATTATAGATGTAATAAAATATATATCTATAACCTGGTCACAGAACGTATGTATGAATTTAAAAAATCACGTAAATCGGATAAGTGGTTCTCGAGGGATAAGCGCACTAACGGACAGACAGACAGAAAGAGAGACGTTGCATTATATATATATATATATATATATATATATATATATATATATATATATATATATATATATATATATATATTATAGATATAGGTTATTATTATTATTATATAACCTGGCCAAAGAATATATGTATGAATTTAAAAAAAGACACGTAAATCGGATAAGTGGTTCTCGCGTGATAAACGCACTAATGGACAGACAGACAGACAAAAAGACATTTCATTTTATATATATTATAGATTATAGATATTCTCTGCTACATAATGTTGTTCCATATTTAATGGTTTAGGCTGTGTATTGCAAGGGAACGCGCTAGCGACAAACTTTTTTCCGACTTCATTCACTATTTTACGTCACTGCTCATTCCTTATGCTACCTATCGTAATAAAATATAGCCTATAACCTCGCCCAAGAACATATGTATGTTTTTTAAAAAAAAGTACGTAAATCGGATAAGTGGTTCTCCAGTGATAAACGCACTAACGGACAGACAGTCAGACAGAGAGACGCATTATATATATATATATATATATATATATATATATATATATATATATATATATATATATATTATAGATGTTTTAAGCAACTCTTCTAACTGCCTTCCCCACCCTTTCTACCCTTTATAATGCTCACCATAAATAAATAAAACCGGTCAAGTGCAAGTCGGACATGCGCAATTAGTGTTCCGTACGGTGACTGCTTTTAAAATAAAATAAAATCCTTACCTTAAGTTAATTAGGTCCTTGACATGTATATATCTTAAAATCCAATATGTATTTGCACATTTATTCTTATTCAATAATTGTAGTTATAGCATCTTAGCTACATAATAGCCAATAAATTAATCTTGCTCAATCTAGGATCTAGTAGTAAAACTCTAAAAGAAATATTTAGTATCTAAAGATTTGTTTAATTATAAACAAATAAAATAAAATTCTTTTGTCTCGATACATGAGCGACGCGTGAGCAGTAATGTACTGAAAAGGATATTAACAAAACCTTTACCATATTGTAAAGGGACATAGTTTTGGATTGGATTAGATGTTATGGGGGTTGGGTGCATCAACTACTAAGGGCATTTAGCACCCAGCAACGTAGTGATTTTTAAATTTGATTAGTGTTATTGCTTATATTAAATGGTAATAATCATACTCTTTTAAGTATTTCTCAATTTGATTTATATGGTATTGAATTTGATCAGATGCTAAGATTTGTTTCATGTTCAGTTGTAATTGATGCTTTTCTCTGGACTGAGTAGAGTGAGGAGATTTAAATATATGTTTTACTGTGAGAGTTGACTGACAGATCAAACAGATGGGAGCATCTTCATTTTTTAGTAAATAGGAATGGGGTTAGGTGGGTGTGGCCTATTGCAAGTCTTCTCCAAATAGTGTTTTGTCTTTTTGAGAGTGACAGATTATGATAAGGGGGTAGACCTTAGGTTTGAGCTACCAGAGCTTGTTGAAAGATTCCTTCAAATCCCATTGTAGTTGAAAAAGGTCGTTATATATGTGTTTAATATGATTGAAGTAATCTTTTGGGTGGCTTTCTTCTCTTATTGGGATGCCTTGATGCACTGTTTTTTTAGCATATTGACCCGCTTTGTCGTTGTCTTCATTCCCAATCTGTGAGGGAATCGAGAGAAAGACTATTGAGATGTTACAGTGATATAAGAGATCAGTAATTTGATTTAAGTAGGCAAATTTAGTATTCCCATTTTTTAGGGATTCCAATGCGCTCATAGAGCCGGAGACTATTAAGTTGCAGGTTTTCCTTGCGTTTATTACATATCGCAAGCTTTTTTTGATTGCAAAAAGCTCCGCGGTAAATATTGAGAAGCGATGTGAAAATTTGAAAGTTTTAATTGTGTGGTTGTGAACAAAAGCTGCACCCGTGCCTTGCTGGGATTTAGAGCCGCCGGAATAGATGATCAGGGAGATACTTGTTTATTCTTTTGAGAGACTGGGAACGTAGAATGGATTTTAGAGTAAGTGATTTACTGTTTTTGTTGAGAGTGAGATCGACTACTGGTTTTGGAGAACGCCAGGAATGAAACGTAGTAAAAATAGGGTATTTGAAAGATGGAGGGGTAAGGTTGTGAGTGGAGAGAATGAGTTTAATTCTGTGTGGTATGGATAGATTTATATGTCTGCTGTGTATGTTGGAAAGATCTAGTGAAGACCTGTTGGAAGATCTATACAAGGAGGATATATAGAATTTCATCAGCGACAGTTGTCTGTTTAAATGCAAAGAAGGAATGGACCAGATGCATTGGAGACTGGAAATGGGGGAGGTTCCAAAAGGCACCGGAAGCGAGTGGGATTGCCTGATTCTGGATTGTGTTGAGTTTCTTCTTAGTACTTGGGCTAGCCGAATCGTAAATAAAGTCGCCGTAGCTCAATTTGGACAGAATGAGAGATGCGTAGATGTGGATGAGGGAAGTAAAATCCGAGCCCCACTTAGTGCTGGACAGAGATCGCAGAATATTCAAGGGGGAAGTGTGAGCTTTAAGGAGTTTGATGTGGGTACCCCAATTCATTTTGTTGTCAAAGATAAGTCCCAGGATGTTGTGGGCATCAACGATGGGTATTGGAGAGCCATTTATCGGTAGGGGTTAATTTTGGAACAGTGTCTGGATTTGCAAAAGTGGTACAAAGTTTTTAAGTCAAAATTTAACTTTCAAAACTACATGGCTCTGGTTAGGCAATCAATTCCTATATTTGTGCCAAATTTCAACTTTATATCTTAAACAGTTTCGGAGAAAATCGAGCGTGACAGACAGACGGACACCGAACGAATCTCATAAGTACAGAACACTAAAAAGAAATCTAAGAATAACGTAATTTTCAAATTTCTAGACTTCAAGCACCCTTAACATGATATGTGCGAAGCCACCTTTCCCCATCCATATATTATGTGGAAGAACATACATATATATATATATATATATATATATATATATATATATATATATATATATATATATATATATATATATATATATATATATATATATATATATATATATATATATATATATATATATATATATATATATATACATATATACATGAAGCAACTACTCTAACCCCTTGCACACCATTTTAATCCATTAAATGCTTGACTATAATTACTTATATTTAAAATTTGTCTGTTATCTTAAACACAACCCACAAGAAAGTACGTTACAGCTCAAAAACTATAAATTACATCTCTACTGTAACTGTTGTATGTATACCAGAGTCGAAATCGATATCTTACTTCGTTCGAGAGTCATCGTGTCTAGAGTCAGAACAGATTGGCTAATGGAAATATTTTTTCGGGATTTAGGCATCATAAATGTAAAGAAGAACAAAAACCTCGGAGGGTAATTTTCTTCACAAATACAAACTTCTTTTCAGTACGTAAAGTAATTATAAATTTTGCAGATTCCTTTAGCTGTAAAAATAGCATGCAGACGTAATTTGAACTTTTTTCGTTTGTAAGAAATACTGAAAGGCAAAAGAATTAGAACGCAGTTTGTTCACTTCAGAAATGCCATTACTATTCAATCCACGACTAGTTGCGAGCAAGGCACCCTGTCGTTCCTGTCTTTCTACATACTACACCCCTTTTTGCGTGAAAAATAACTGAAGCCGTAGTTTTACTCGTTTTTGTTTGTATTTTCTTGGGGCACATAATCTCGTTGATATTTTTTTATGCGCCTCCTTCTGATATTGAATGACGCTTTTTATTCCCTTCGAAAAGATATACTTCTCAAAAGGGTTACTAAAACTTTTCCTTTTTGTTATAAAAATTATGCAGCCTATATTGATCATAACGAAGTTTCAATTCGATATGCTTTATGACCGTATTAAAAAAAATGGTAAAGTTATTTACTCAGTATTTCCATTCTAAATACAAGTTGTAAAATAAATATACCCCTCTCAACTCCCTTCTTCTTGTAATTTGCCTATTCTCTCAAACATACAAAGAAACAAAATTAATTACACGACTGGAACTCTATTTCAAAATTACTCGACCAGCATTTTCAACTCTTTGACCTCCTTCCCTTAAAGCAATGTTATTCCAAAACTATGAATTCCATCCCAACTGCTATCTAGTATTATTTGTTAGTTACCACGGCCATGGATCGACTGACAGACTGGTTTAAATATTTCAAGAACTACAGACCCTCAAATGAGGTTATTTTTTTCTCAAACACAATATTTCTTTTAGCAACGCATTCAGATTAAAATAAAAGTTGGCCATAATGAAAAATAATATAATTTTTAGATCTCTTACGCCAAGAATACTGAAATAGATGACTATTGATACACAAACAGCTCTCTATCCCCCCCCCCCCCCCTATCAATATGTGCATATTTGACTACCAATAACCTTACTTAAAGCAGAGCTATTTATAAAGGGGGAGGTAGTTTCTATCAACAAACAGAGGAGCGTCAAACGACAATCGGGTAGTGAAACCCCTGAATGAAAAAAGACCCCCTTACACTAGAACTCTAAGAGCTTAGCCTCTTCCCCCACCCAAATAAACTAAAAACCGAGGACCGTTCTACAGTGGAACATATACACAATTGAAAAATCCGTGTTCAGTGGAGAGAGGAGATTTTTCACAAAAACTGAATCTCTACCTACAGTTAAACTCAACACAATTTAACAATCGAGGACGTAGAAAGGATGGAATTTTTCACAAAAAGGAGCCCCTAATACAAAAATGTCCATTTCTGAAAGGGCCCTATGTCCCCTTGGCTACGCCATAGAACTATATATATATATATATATATATATATATATATATATATATATATATATATATATATATATATATATATATATATATATACTAGCCGTGCCCGCGGCTCCGCTCGCATGGTCTTGATTCACTACTATCGTCACTGCTTATTCCTTATGTTACCTAACGAAATAAAATATCTGCCATTATTTTCCCTTATCTCCCATTATTTCTCCTTATCGCCCATTATCTCTACATAATTTCCATTATCCAACCTTATCTCTGTTCATCTCCCATTATTTCTCCTTATCTCCCATTATTCCTTCTTATCTCTTATTATTTCTCCTTATCTCCCATTATCTCACCTTATCTCCCATTATCTAAGCTTATCTTGACTTATCTCGCAATATTTCTCCTTATCTCCCATTATTTCTCCTTATCTCCTATTATCTCACCATAACTTCCATTACCTAGACTTATCTCTACTTATCTCCCATTATTTCTCCTTATCTCCCATTATTTATACTTATCACCCATTATCTCACCTTATCTCCCATTATCTAGGCTTATCTCGACTTATCACTCAATATTTTTCCTTATCTCCCATTATTTCTCCTTGTCTGCCATTATCTCACCATAACTCCCATTACTTAGACTTATCTCTGCTTATCTCCCATTATTTCTCCTTATCTCCCATTATCTCTACATAATTACCATTATCTAGGCTTATCTCTGCTCATCTCCCATTATTTCTTCTTATCTTCCATTATCTCACCTTATCTCCCATTATCTAGGCTTATCTCGACTTATCTCGCAATATTTCTCCTTATCTCCCATTATTTCTCCTTATCTCCCATTATCTCACCATAACTCCCATTACCTAGACTTATCTCTGCGTATCTCCCATTATTTCTCCTTATTTCCCATTATTTATACTTATCTACCATTATCTCACCTTATCTCCCATTATCTAGGCTTATCTCGACTTATCACTCAATATTTTTCCTTATCTCCCATTATTTCTCCTTATCTCCCATTATCTCACCATAACTCCCATTACTTAGACTTATCTCTGCTTATCTCATATTATTTCTCGTTATCTCCCATTATCTCTACATAATTTCCATTATCTAGGCTTATCTCTGCTCATCTCCCATTATTTCTCCTTATCTCCCATTATCTCACCTTATCTCCCATTATCTAGGCTTATCTCGCAATATTTCTCCTTATCTCCCTTTATTTTCTCCTTACCTCCCATTATCTCACCATAACTCCCATTACCTAGACTTATCTCTGCTTATCTCCCATTATTTATACTTATTTCCCATTATCTCACCTTATCTCCCATTATCTAGGCTTATCTCGACTTATCTCGCAATATTTTTTTCCTTATGCCCCATTATTTCTCCTTATCTCCCATTATCTCACCATAACTCCCATTACCTAGACTTACTTCTGCTTATCTCCCATTATTTCTCCTTATCTCCCATTATTTATACCTATCTCCGATTATCTCACCTTATCTCCCATTATCTAAGCTTATATCGAATTATATAGAACATATCATATGTATAAATTTATAAAAACACGTAAATCGGATAAGTGGTTCTCAAGTGATAAGCGCACTAACAGACAGACAGACAGACAGACAGAGAGACGTTGCATTTTATATATATTATATTCTTTGCAACATGATATTGTTCCATATTTAATGGTTTAGGCAGTATATTGCAAGAGAACGCCCTAACGGTAGCCTTTTTTTTTTCCGACTTGATTCACTATTATAGTCATTGCTTATTCTTTATGTTGTACGTAACGCACTAACGGACAGACAGACAGAGAGATGTTGCATTTTTATATATATTATAGATAGATAACCTGGCCAGAGAACATATGTATGTTTTAAAAAAAAGCACGTAAATCGGATAAGTGGTTCTCCAGTGATAAGCACACTAACGGACAGACAGAAAGACAGACAGAGAGACGTTGCATTTTATATATATTATAGATATAGATTATTATTATATAACCTGGCCAAAGAATATACGTATGAATTTAAAAAAAGACACGTAAATTGGATAAGTGGTTCTCGCGTGATAAACGCACTAATGGACAGACAGACGGAGAGACATTGCATTTTATATATTATAGATTACAGATTATAGATATTCTTTGCTACATAATATTGTTCCATATTTAATGGTTTAGGCTGTGTATTGTAAGTGAACGCGCTAGGGGCAAACTTTTTTCCGACTTCATTCACTATTATGGTCACTGCTCATTCCTTATGCTACCTATCGTAATAAAATATAGCCTATAACCTGGTCAGAGAACATATGTATGTTTTAAAAAAAAAAGTACGTAAATCGGATAAGTGGTTCTCCAGTGATAAGCGCACTAACGGACAGACAGACAGACAGAGAGACGTTGCATTTTATATATATTATAGCTAGACTGGTAGTAAGTAGGCACTCCCCCACTATCCCGATGGAGAACAGGCCCACTTCAGGGATTGGCGAACCTGCCCATGCGAGCCCACGGTCTTTCCCTCACTTCCTATCCGAGGGAAACCATGTCGACTTAACCAATCTTAAATCCTTACCCTATTCCAAAGCCACACGTAGGGCAAGTGAGGCGTTTTAAATTGCCAAAATCTCCAAACGAAACCATGTCGAACCTTAAAACAAAAGCAGTACCCCAGGTGAATAGAGCCATAAGCCATAAAAAATTAAATATGCTTGAAAGTCTTGAAATTAACACATGTAAAAACTTCAGTCTATTATTAAACGAACAGGCAGACTTAAACCATTCACCCTTACTTAATCTTTATTAGTTCTCTGAAATAGTACCACAGATTTGTAACTTTAAAATAACTTTGTCAGTAAATAATATAATAAAACGATTAACATAATCTTATGTAATTAAGGATAGTCTTAAACACTATATAACAAGTATTATTACCAAACATTTTTCTTTCTAATTCACTTCTGAAGAAGCCATTGTAAGGTGAAAAAATCGTCAAGTCATTTTAAATATATTGGAAATTAAAACATAGTGTTGTTTTTTTATATAATTTTATGATGAATTTCTAACAAGATCGACTAATACAATTAAAGAAACTACTGGTATCGGAAACGGAGAGCTCAGAATAGGGACAAGCGGAGGAGCCTGAGAGAAGCCTATGTCCAGGAGTGGACGAAGAGTGGCTAATGGGGATGATACATAGATAATTCAGAAACTATTTAACTTAACGTATAATTCGAAAATCTACTCAAAAATCACATACATGTTTCAGTCTAAAAAGGCCAACAAGTAAAAAAAATAAATAAAACATTAATCCAGAAATGCTGCTTGTTAAAAATATCGACAAAATTAACTAACTGTTAAAATGGCTGTAGCGCCGAGAAAATGACCCATTTGGGTTATTTCTGTCAACCCGGTATGAAGTAATAATAAATATACGTTATATTAACTTGATATTTTCCAACAATATTTGTTCGGTATTTTCTATACTTTGCTTTTACGAAAAATTCCTTGGCGTTCTTTTTAATCATGTCATAAATCGCAAAGATTCTTTCCCCGCTTATACGAGGCTCTTTTTCGTGTCCCAAGAAAAATGATATGTCTCCAGTGACCAAACATAGTCAGCCTTGTTCATCCGTAGCAGAAAACAGTCAATTTCTCATAAAACATATTGGTTTCATTCGTACAACACTAATTTTTTACCCCTGTAAACGCTGGATATTAAACGATTTGATTTTATAATTTTTTTTTTTGGTTGTATTATTTGGTACTGCAATAACGTCCTAGTAATTTAAATTAAATTACTCATTTTCGAGTGACAATCTGAACAAAAGCGAGAAACAAAACATTAAGATGTAAGCACAACAGTTTTCCTTCTAAAATCGCAATCTAAAAATATATGTAAGGAGTTTACGTAATCCTAGGATTTCTAAAGTCTACCTTTCCCGAAAAGGCATACAGTAAATATGTCATCGACGTACCGAAACCAAAGTTTTGGTTTCAGGGCTGCCCGATACCGCCTTTTGTTCAACACAGATCATGAAGAAGTTGGCGGTGACAGAAACGAAACAATGGTGGTTGCTTCTATGTGCTGACAACTGAGTTGACAAATAAGAAATATGCATTTGTGAGATAAGGTCTGATCTGTTATGTGGTCTGCAATTTATTGAGCAGCTTTATCGACTTGAATTCTATGATGTAAGAACTTGAACTTTATATTCTATCCTTTTCTTCAAAATGTAAAGTGTGGAGAATCTGGGTGAAATGTTCAGAATTTTTCACTTGTACTCGTAGTTCAGCTTGCTCTACTATGAACTGTAATATTGGGTTAGATAGATGTATTTCAAATTTCTGGAGAGGTGAGTGGAAAGCGCTTACAAGTGGTCGTAGAGAGCTGATCGGTAAGTAGATTTTTGGAAGATTCTATAGTTTGGAGCACCTGGTAATTTTTTTACGTATGTTGAAATGTTATTTTTTCTCAACACTACTTTACGGCGTGGAAGCGTGGATGCTGAAACAGAGTAACCTTTAAATGTGGTGTTATCGATGTGTTCTGAAGTTATCGTGGACGGACAGATTTCTTATACTTTCTCGACTATGGTATTTCTTCATTTAATAAAGATAAGATTGATATGACAATTATTTCTTCTGTCGGAACACGCTTTGGGCTGTGGCGTACCTGAAGTTCTACCTCAAGGCACTCTGCTCTTTGATGGATAGGTTATACTTTGATAATTTGTGGCCTGTGTAACTCGTACTGGGTCCTATTTTGTTCTTGTGTCCTGTTGACTTTATATGCAAGCTTTAGAATCGCTTCTCGAGCTTTTTGAGTTTGAATTGTTAACGGTAAACACTTTGTAAAACCTGCTTCCAGGTAGTTGTCAAGGCATCTTGTTAGGCAGATTGTCACATAAAAATTTCTTCTCTTTTCATAGGTTTTAGAATCTCTGAAGGTCTCCTCCGCATACGTAAATATTCACAGATAAAGAAATAGATAAATCTTATGTGGTATTATTCAGGAAGCATCATCTGGGTTATTAACAATCGAATATGTTCTTATCCACTATTTTAATGTGAACAGACTCCTCGTAAAAAGGTGTGTAAATAAACCTAGTACTTTACATTTTAGATCTCAATTTGGAATGGCTTTACATTTAACCGATGAACTATGTAATATCCATAGAAAATCTAACCTAAAATAAGAAAAGATATTAAATTGAATTTTTCTAGTTGACAAACCAATATGAATTGAAAAACGAAATAGTTTCAACACAAGTTTTATACTTCTGCCGTCACGGAGGGTTGCCGGGTCCCGGGATGATCGTAAAATATGCAGTATTTCTTATTTATATGATTATGCCTGATAAAGGTCTCTGACAAATTCATTTATATTGAAATCCGCACACGTGGGGTGAGCTCCTACATATTGAAGTTGAGGATCAATTTTAAGTTTGTTTTTGAGAAATATTTCTGTTTCTTGTAAAACTTTGAATAAATCAAGTTAGGAACTGAGATAAAATTATAATGTTAATACGGAAATTTTCGAGAAAGATTTACTGACAAATTATTATACGTTATAATAATGTCATACCTCGAGATTTTTTGCTTTTCTTCACATTTTGAAGTTCCTAGATCACGAAAAACATAGTCACTCACTTCCGTCGATCTGTCTATCTGTTGGTTGATTGTTCTGTCGGTTTGTCGATCTGTCGGTCTGTTGGAATGATAATTCTCGAACGAAATGACCTTGGTACATAGATGTTATCTAACGGAGGGTTGAATTGGAATATGAGATCGATTAACCAAAGAAGCCGCAGTCTTTGGGAACAGCATTATTCGGTTCAAGACACCTGTTACATATTATTTCCGAATTATAAAACTCAAAACCGACTTAGACTGGAAAAAAAAATTTGAAGATTCAACAACCAGACAACGTTCCCTCATATAAACAAAAAAGCCTTGGTTCTATAAGTAGTATAATAGAAATTTTATACAAGTAATAAGTAGAATAAAGAGTAATCATGCATTGTATCCACTGTATAAAAATAGAATAGGCCCAGACGACAGTGACAATTGCAATTGCGGAGAAACAGGACACATGTAACATTGTATTTTAGACTGCTGATTGAAATCAAATCATAATGTAATTTCAGTAAAATTAAATCACAGAGTCAATTGCTGATTAATCTGCAACATTTATTAAGTTTAAATGACATTGTTATCTATAGAATAATCTATCAGTATGTGATGGGTTCTAACATTAAGGTTTAAAAAAAAAACAAAAACCAAAAAAGACATTATTAAAAAAAAAGAAAGAAGAGGAAAAAAGAGGATAAAATTAAATAAAAAAAATAATAAAAAAAGGAAAAAGAAAAAAGAGGAATGAAAAATAGATAAAAGGGAAAGAAATAAAAAAAAAAAAACGAAATCAATTAGACAAATAAGATATACTTGTGTACAATGAGGCAATAGTCGATTTTTTTTTAAATTTCTGTTTCCTATAGAAAAAAGAAACAAAGAAGCTGGCCAGTTGGTTATAGCCAATAGTAGTCAATATGAATCAAGCTCATCATGTGTGCTTCGTCGATTACAATAAAGCTTTTGATAAAATACAGGACAAACCAAAGACTACATTAGAAGAAACCTTCACTAAACAAACTGAAGTCAGAAGAGAAGTCAAACAAAGACGTGTATTATCACTGACACTTTAAACCTAAATTAGGAGAAAATCATGAGAAGGGCAGAAGAAACAAGAGAAGAAAAGTTATTGGAGTGCTCATGAATACCATGAAATATGTAGACGATACAATTCTTATAGCCACAAACTTTATAAATTGTGAGATTTTAATGTGATATTTTATTTTGAAATAAAAATATTTTCCACACAAGACAATTTATAACAATATATTCAATATTTTGGGCGGTAGCCACCGTTTCTAGTCACAACCTCTTTTAAACTACTAATATAGAACAAAACAACAGTGCAAATGAGATCAAATTTGACTTTACAGGATAACAAAAATAAAATAATCAGAACGTATTTTCACTGTGAGATAATTTAAAGCTAACAGAGGTTTTGCTTATTTTATTTTATTGCTTTTTTTCATATTCCATATAATTCACGAAATAGGCTATATTACCCAAAATATTTTATTGTAGTTGTAAAAGACTCTGGGTGAACAATATCCACGGTAGTATGAAAATAAGTATTTTCTTGCAGTTTTATTCATTTCGACACTCTTTTCACCTTAAAACGTTATAAATTTTAACATCGTAGGGTTAAAGAGGATTTAAAAGCAACAAGACAGTCATTATTAGGACAATTATGCATATGTTTTACTCGAAAAAATTTCATAGCCGCAATAAAAGATTTGAAGCAATAAGATACATACATATATATATATATATATATATATATATATATATATATATATATATATATATATATATATATATATATATATACATACATACATACATATATATATATATATATATATATATATATATATATATATATATATATATATATATATATATATGTGCAAAGGGGCACAACAGATGTTCACACTATATATATATATATATATATATATATATATATATATATATATATATATATATATATATATATATATTCATTTAGCCAATATTTCGGTCCTAGGTTGGGACCTTCAGCAGGGCACAAACTGAAAAAGAGATACCGAAGCAACCAATAAGGAAAGTTGGACATAGAAAATTATTATTGTTAAGTTTAATTTTTAATTAATAATTTTTTTTTAAAAAATTTTAATTTTTATAATTATTAATAAATTCTTATTGTTGTTTAAAAGTATTGTTGTTATAAAAAAATGTACATTATTATTATTATTATGAAGAAGTATCAAAATAGAAATTGCAAGTGACTTACATGCAGTGTGCGAATTAATCTAACAAGAATGACCATAAATAACAATTGTCACAACAAACACTGAAATAAAACAGCCACTATTCACTAACATATTAATTTAAAAATATGGCATTTACAGCAAGGTGCCATTAGAAACCTTGGATGCTGAAAAATCAAAATTAATTAACCACCTGTGATCGATCTGAAAAGAGAAATGACAAGTTTGACAAGGCGCTGACAAAGGACAACCATCTGACAGAAGTAAGGGATCACTCAAAATAAAAGGGAAAAAAGGGTCGAATAACCAGGAAAGAACCGGTTAAGTACAAATTAGGTACTACGTCATTAGAATGGAATTTTGGTATAAAAGGAAAAATACCCATTGGGAACGCTATTTTTCAACGGTATGGAAATTAAGTGGCGTAGGGAAAAAATATGATATATATATATATATATATATATATATATATATATATATATATATATATATATATATAGCTCATATTTTGTAACTGCTGGCTTTATATCTTACCTCCTCCCTCTTAAAGGGTTACATATACCTCGAATTTTCAAAAATTCGATTTTTTTTTAAGAATTTTTACTCTCTATACTTCTAAGAATTATTCAAAAAAATATGAAGAAAATTCCATTCCATTACAAAGTTATAGCATTACATGTGACGTGGCGTCGGATTGGGACAGCTATATGTCTCAATGCCTGGCCTGTCGGCACCTGCGTTTCGGATTTCTTTTGTCAACCGGTTTCTTTTGAAAATAAACTCGTCAGAACTTTGTATCCATTAGGAGAGTTAACTAAGTTGCAAGAGGAAGAAGGCATACAGTACGGAGCTGGAATGGGAGACTAGCCGTAAGTTCACTTTTTATCTACCCGAAACTTTAATCGCGTTTTTCTCGAAACTATGTTTTCAGATACTGTTTGCCATATTACTCAGTCAATTTTAACTATTTTTTAACTTTCTTTTTAAATCTTAATAATTACTTTTGCTACAAGATGTCGAGAGGTTTTTTGTTAATTAAACATAAATTTTTTGGTTGAAAATTGCATATTAAAGTTTGAAACACCGTAAATGTTTTATTTTTGAAAAAAAACCCTTCGACAATTTTTATCTACTACATTGTTTTACAAGATTAATTTTTATTTTTGCAGATTGGATTATTTTTTGTGAAGAGTATCCTGCAGACAAAGACTGTTTTCATCAGTGGCCCATCTAACGCGATAAAAAATAATGTTAACTTTTAAAACATATTTAAAAAATATTTTTTTCTTATAATTTAAAGTATATATTAAAATATATAATCGCCGTTCTTTTGTATCATTCACTTAATAACCTTTAAAATATATTTTTTAATATACATACTTTTTGCAGCGCCCAGGTGTATGTAGGGGTTACATACAGCTATATCGCCCAAAAAAATATAGATCTCATTCCCCTTTTAAGCGTTATAAATTTGAAATCAATATCTCCTTTCGTCCGGGAGTATAGTACCAACAAATAGACCGACGGAAATGAGTGACTGTTTTTCGTGATCTAGGTTCCTGGAACGTAACAATTACAAAAAAAATATGCAGACGTTTAAAAACTCTTTATCTTTTTCTTCTTGGAAAGCTTTATATTTCCGAGCTGAATTGCAGAAACCTAAAATTAATCTACATAAGATAAAATGATAATCTATACAACAAAATAAAATATTTGATACCCTATCCTCATAAGTAATCATTTAAAACTACCGGATGCTTTTTTTTGTCATAATTCTCGTCACACCGAAGCCCTAATATGCTGAGCTGAGCAAACGTAGATTAAAGTTCGACAGCTAGACTCGGCTTGTTGTCGATGTTTGTAACGCCAAAGGAATATGTTCTGTGTGTTGTCGGCGCACACATAATGGAATTCGTGACTTCCTCCAAACGCATTACTGTTTCTTGGGATCAACAATATTTGTCATTTTTTGCTTCTGTCAAGAGAACCCCAACTTATAATGAGATTTTTTATTTTTTTTTTTTTATTAAATGTCCGCTGAATTTCAGATGGCGTAATACGTATTTATATATTTTTTCATACGTATCCATCCGACGAAGAGATTATTACTTATATGTCATATTTTTGCCTTATTTTCTCATCTATTTTAGGAAAAAAAAAATTTAATATGATCAAAATAAAAAAATGTAACAATAAATGATGGAAATTCACTAAGATGACTAGTGATGTCAAAACTAATTTTTGACCTGTCCACATTAAATACAAAAAAAAACCGGTCAAGTGCAAGTTGAACTTGCACAATTAGTGTTCCGTACGTCGATTGCTTTCAAAATAAAAAAAATTGTTACAGAGGTATAAAATGATCAGTGACTTCACAAAACAACTAAATTTTTGTTTTTTTTAAATACCAGAAAAATTATTAAAGGTAATGCACTCGTGATAATTTTCGTTCAATCTATTCAAAATTTTTTGATAAGTACTTTTCGAGATAAGGCGGGGGACAGCGATTTTTCGCGATTTTTTAAAAATAATACAAAGAAAAGTGCGAGCAAGTATTACATTATATATATATTTTTTACTCGTGTTTTCACAAGCTTTCATTTGACACCACACTCGATGACAAAGTAAAAAAATTTTTTTTTTCATTTCCGATTTCACGCCCCAAAACTAACCCCTTAAGTCAAAATTTAACTCTTAAAACTACATGGCTCTGATGAGGCCATCAATTCTTATATTATTACCAAATTTCAACTTTCTATGTCAAATAGTTTCGGAGAAAATCGGGTGTGACAGACAGACAGACAGACATCGAAGTGATTTTATAAGTGTTCCGTACGGAACACTAATAACCGGTCAAGTGCAAGTTGGGCAGTTATTGTTCCGTTCCCTTTGTCACTGAATGTAAAACTTTGGAATTATTATTTGATAGCAAGCTCAAGTTTAGAAAGCAGGTTTTTTTTTGGTAGCTCAAAGGGCGTATTGTTTACTACGTCATTTGTATAAGAATCGGCACAAAAGAGACAAAAAATATAATGGTCGTCTGAGATATTGCCTGAAAACTATGACGCACGTGTAAAGATATAACGTACGGACTTTATGTATGTATGTACTACATACAAAATAAAAAGAGTAATACAAAATCCGTTAATACATATGTACATACTACGTACATACGTACTAGGAAAAATAATCAGTTATTTTCTTTTGAACATTACTTTTGAAAAATAATTGTTGCTCAACAAAATTCTCGCATTTATTCAAATGCATAAAGATTTGTTCAGGTACACTTTCTTGGCCCCTGAGAGTAGTTCGCACAATGTCAAATGCATTTCTTATTTCATTTTCACTAAATTTAGCAGGACATTCCCCGGTTTCAGTTTCTTCTTCATGATCTTCTATACTTTTTATATCGTCAATTATGTCCTGGTCAGTTGGGAGATCTGTCGTGCCAACATCATTGTCGATTTCTAAGAAATCTTCAAGTAAAAAATCTGCGTTGACGGTAGCAGTTTTTTTGTAGAATATCCCATTGCCTTTTTAAGGTAGCGAGATCCATTTCGTCTTCTTCTTCCCATTCGTCAATTTTTTCAGTAAAACCTGCTTTAGAAAGGCAGTTTTTGATAGTTTTCTGAGAAACATTTTCACTCCATACTTTAGCGACTTCGGTTAAACACTCTTTAAGGGTAATCAATTTTTGGACTGGAAGGTTGTTATCAATCGCATTAACAATTTTTGTGAACAATTCTGTTTCGGTAATGATGTTTTATGTTTTTTATAATACCCTGGTCCATAGGTTGCAATTTGGAGGTCATGTTTGGTGGAAAAAAGATGAATTCAATATTCCTTAATTTTTTACTTACAGTAACTGGATGTGCAGGACAATTGTCTATAAACATCACAATCTTTCGCTTTTGGCTTTTCATTTTCGTGTCTAGTTCTTTGATCCATCTTTCGAAAATCTCAGAAGTCATCCATGCCTTTTTATTATTGGCGTAATCTAACTCCAGAGATTTAACTCCTTTTCAACAACGGGGATTTTTGCTTTTACCTATGAGCAGTAATTTCAGTTTTTCTGAGCCATCCATGTTTGCTCCAACCATAAGTGTCACCCTTTCTTTACTTGTTTTAACACCAAAACATTTATCACTTTTAAAAGCAAAAGTTTTTATTTGGCAAACATTTAAAAAACAAACCGGTTTCATCACAATTGAAAACGTTTTTTGGCTCGTACTTTTTCAATGCACTTTTTAAAACAGTTTCAGTCCAAATGTCACAGTCCTCCTGACTAACGCTTGCACTCTCGCCAGACACCGTCTTGAAAACAATTGAATTGCGAGTCCTCCAGGCACTCACCAACCACCCTTCACTAGCTTGAAAATTAACGCAGTTAAATTCTTTAGCAAATTATAGAGCCTTTTGCTTTATTAAATTTCCCGATATTGGTACGTTTTGATGCGTACGGGCCACTTGAAACCATCGTAAAACTGCTTCATTTACATCCTCGTAAGTATTCACCCGTACTCGTTTCTTAATGATACTGTCGCGACTTTTTATTATCAGAGAGACGCAACTTGGAGAAACACCAAATTTTGCAACAACATCAATTTTTTTGCAGCCTTTATCAACTTCCTCCAAAACTTTAATTTTCTCAGCTAAACTTAAAAACACTCGCTTGGACATCTTACTTGATTCTTAAACAAAAAGAAACTGAACCCGAATTTGCGAATTACTAGGCCTCGACTATAAAATGGGTTTTTTCCCCGGGTTTCTATAAAATGGGTTATTCCCCGGGTTTCTCACAGAAATCGACCTGATTTATTGCCAATCATTAGGCGTTATAAACGCGTTAAGAACCTTTTCAAAAGAATGCGTCATAAAAATGGAATTCGTGCTAATGTTAGATAAAAATGGGAAACCCGAAATGGCCAAGATCTCAATAAATGCATAAAAATTTATACATAAAATTCCGGTAGTGTTACTATTTTACAGATTCACTATATGCAGGGCTTTTTACATGAAATTTCATTAAAATATTCTAGGTCTTGAAAAAATTGCACTATAAAGAGTTTTTCACTATATAGAGTTTCACTATAAACAGTGTCGACTGTAAAAGTTTCTGATGACTCTGTATTGTAACTGGTAGTGTGATATTGGATTGGGAACTAAAATGACTTATGGTACAAATAACATATTACTATATAGGAACAAAATAGCATTTGGATAATGTAATGGTAAATGCTAACAGCAATTAAATTAGAAATTCTCTGATTTGCGAGTATAGACATCATGATCGTGATAAAAAAAATCAGTTGTTATTTCTATAATCTTTATGCCCTCTAAGCTGTCAAGAAAGGTCATTTTCTTGTGTTGTGAAAAGGGCTATTTTAATTTAACTAAAACGTTCGCCAAACGAGGATAACGTTTGATTATTACATATTTCCGAAAAGCCTTCGTTTTTAGTGTCGACACGTTTAACGAAGCTCTGTTTAATACCCTCTAACTTATTGTGGTCGCTTATTTCATTTAACCTGTTAAGTTTCTGTTTCTGTTATTGATGTTCCGGTATTGATTTTAGGTTGTCAGACTTCGAAGATATTTCAAATTCTTCGTTTGTTGTTTCGTTTTAACGCTGGCTTTAGTTCATTTTGTGGTTTAACAAAGCGACGAACGAAATGAAATTAGCTGCAAAGTTAAATAGGAAAATGTTTTGATTATTTGTTTTCTAATGGTCTAGGGATTAAACTCAATACGGTTGGAATTTAATTATATATTCACTAAGAAAGCATATTTGCAGTAAACTAGATACATATTAAAATTGTTCACATTAGATCTTTATATGTTCTTTTGCTACTCACTAAATACGAGGGTTGTATGATAAGTACCTGGCCTCGGTCAGAGATGACGCTCCTACAATTTAAAAAATTGTATTTTTCATAAACATAACCTTTCATAAGAATCCTGTCAAATTTTCAAGTAGCTGTCCGTTGAACTGTAGATATAGTATTGTTCCCATATTCCTAACATGGCAATTCTTAAAATATACTTGAAATGACTTCAAACGCTAATTTTATATAATTTGCAAAAAATATTATTTATTACAAGCGACCGTCAACATAGCTTTCGTCACTAAGATCGACGGTAAGATGATCATCTAACATACGTCAAAAAGATTTGGGTTAAACCACATGCACATTTTTGAAGAATCTCAACTGGTTGCACTTGATATATCCAAGGAATTCGACTGCACTTGAATGGCAGATTGTAGGTTTTCAACATAAGCTACATTTGTTCCATTCAGAAAACCGTTGTTTGCCTGATTGGAAATCCAGAACATCGACGAACAGTTGATAACTTGAGTTTATTCTACTATAAAGGTACTTCCATGGAAAGTGTTCAGTAGGTCGCGCTAATATATGACATCCATATGAGGTTCAAATTGTCACTCCTGTTACTATCCTTTTAAAAAATTATATAGAAAGCTTCATGCCTTTAGAATGTCCGGTACGGTGTTTCCCACTTAGTAAAATTTGAAGAGATTCAAAACCAACGTGCATCGCTTTTTCCATACATACATCGCTCCTATAGCGCTATAGGGATTTCCCTGAGGCATGGATCTACAGAAAACTAGTGTTAATTTTTTCGCGCATTTTTTGAGTACTAGGGCAGGTATGGCGTCAGCGCCGAAAGCTTTTTTGGTGCCTAGCTTTATTAAAATACGTTTTATGCTACGCTGCCGCTGTCTGAAGACAATATCGAAGATCCCTGACTGCACTATGAGAGTAGTTGTTTTTCCTTGAAAACTGGTAGTAGAAAGTTATTGATGTTTTTAAAAAATATGTATTTAAATGATTGATTTTCTCTAGTTGGTAAGTTTTCTTTAACATGTCCAATTTGTACATTTTATTTGTTGACCTTCACAGTATTTAATATTGTTAGTAGGTTCAAAGTGATATACAAAAAGAAGAATAATTGTTCATTGTTTTAGTAGTTTTTCTTCTGATGAAGTTGTCAATATACAACAAAATATAGAGAACTGAATGACGAATGAGAAGTTTTACTGACTGACCGCATACTCAATACTAATACAACAGAAGATTGTTATAAAAAGATTT
>CM032450.1:44673992-44718992 GCA_019049505.1 Pachyrhynchus sulphureomaculatus | reverse complement strand
TATTTTTATACTTACACAAAATATTTTTATTGTATACTTAGGCACCTACCTACCAATAAGTATTTTGGTTAATTATATTCCAAAAAGTGCTAAAATCCCAAATAATTTTATTGTACCTATTATCATTAAGCTTTATAACACTGTAGATTTCTAGGTCTTAAGAATTGTTAATTGTACTCGTTTAGGTCAGGTTAGTTCAGGTTAGTTCATGTTTACTGTGGTAGTGTCTTCGAACATAGTATGTTTATATGCCAAGGATCCTGAATCCTGAAGGTCGAGAAATCCGAAATTTTACTCCGTTGTTCATTATCTCCAATCTCAACTATAGTAAACATGAAGAGCAATAGATAAATTTGAAATATCTATTTCATAATTTGTATTTGAAAAGAAGCAGTCTGTTTCAGTTTATCCCACAAATATTGCCAAGTTTTCAATGTTTACCAACACCTTATTCTTAGATTAGACACATTTCCACCTTATTAACTATGCCATTAGACATAAATGCAGGTATTGGGGCCCGACAAACCCGAAACTAAGCTTCGAAAACTCGTACGTGAAATAATCGGTCCGTACTTTTTGGAAGAGGATGGATGCCTCAACGCTGTTAATTCAGAGCGATGTATAACGATGATCGAGACACATTAGTTTTATAAAATTTTTATGTTGTCCACGTGTCAGCATAACGGAGCAATATCACATGAGTTTACTCGCTCTTTTATTGTCTACTTAGGCACCTACCTACCAATAACTATTTTGGTTAATTATATTCCAAAAAGTGCTAAAATCCCAAATAATTTTATTGTACCTATTATTATTAAGCTTTATAACACTGTAGATTTCTAGGTCTTAAGAATTGTTAATTGTACTCGTTTAGGTTTTTATTATACAAATAAGATTTTTGATTTCATCATTAACTCATTAAAATAAACTTTGAAATGCGTTGATTTATATAGCTTACGAGGCTGGTTTGAAAAGTCCGTGCAAAGTCCGAGAGATGGCACTACCGGCGCGTATCGAGGTCATGTTTAGTTAGTAGCATCTCTTGAATGAACGCACACCAAGTTTCAGCCATATTGGTCTATTTCTTTGTGTTTGGCATTCGTGTGAATCAAGGAAGTCGAGTGATTTTCAAGAAACGGCCGAAAAAGAATTTCGTGTGGTGATTAAACATTACTTTATGAAAGGCAAAACGCCTCAGGAGACTAAAAAGAAGCTTGATAAACATTATGGTGACTCTGCACCTTCGATTAGAACAGTTTATAAGTGGTTTCAAAAATTTTCGGACTGGCCATATGGGCACAAGTGACGCTGAACGTTCTGGACGACCTGTGGAGGTTACGACTCCAGAAATCATTGATCAAATCCATGATATGGTGATGGATGACAGAAGAGTTAAGGTGCGTGAGATTGCTAGTGCTGTGGGCATCTCGACTGAACGGGTACATAATATTTTGCATAAACATTTGGACATGAGAAAGCTATCCGCAAGATGGGTGCCGCGATTGCTCACGCTTGACCAAAAACGGAATCGTGTGAAGTGTTGCAAGGATGGTTTGCAGCTGTTCCAGAAGAATTCGGAGGACTTTAAGCGTCGTTTCGTCACTGTGGATGAAACATGGATACATTACTATACTCCTGAGACCAAAACAACAATCTAAACAATGAGTTTACCAAGGGCCGGAAAGGTTATGGCGACTGTCTTTTGGGATTCGCAAGGGATAATCCTCATCGACTATCTGGAAAAGGGTAAAACTATTACAGGTGAATATTATTCATCGTTATTGGACCGTTTTGAAAACCGAGCTGCAAGAAAAACGCCCGCGATTGGCCCACAAGAAAGTCCTTTTCCATCACGACAACGCACCAGCACACACCTCAGCAGTTGTGGTCGCAAAATTAATGGAAATAGGATTCCAACTCGTTTCACATTCCCCCTATTCTCCAGACTTGGCTCCCTCGGACTACTATTTGTTCCCCAATTTGAAGAAATGGCTGGCGGGATAAAGATTTTATTCAGACGAGGAGGTGATTGCAGACACTAATGGATATTTTGCAGACTTGGACAAATCCTATTATTCGGAAGGGATCAACAAATTAGAACATCGTTGGACGAAGTGTATAAGCCTAAAAGGAGACTATGTCGAAAAATAAAAAAGGTTTACCCCAAACACATAAGTAGTTTTTATTTTTGCACGGACTTTTCAAACCAGCCTCGTATTGTATAGTTTAGAAGGCATGTAATAAAATGTTTTTTAGAAAAAGGTCTCATGGTTGTATAGAGGTAGAAAATCAAGATGATTAAAACTAAAAATGCAAATAATTGGTAGAGAAATTTCGGACGCTTATGGTTTATGACATTTAATGTTTATAACCCATGTTGTATGCTATCAAGTCCAAATAAACGCGCTTTAGAAGAATAGTCTTGGAGGTTATTGAAATAGTAAAATTTAGCAACGCAATTGTTGCCGTTGTCAATTCCATGATGAGAAAAACTATTTGTTGGATGACAAAGTTGGAAGGATTAAAAAGTTTGTCAAAATATCTTATGCATTCATATGTAAGCATTTTGGAAATGAAAAGAACCGCATTACATTTTTAAATACTGTTCATACACATATTATAGAATGTGTTATTGGGTTTGTAATATAATTAACGGTTCATTTTAATAATTCTGCATTTATGTGGTAAATATTTCTCCACCTACTTATATTTCCAGATTTATGTATCTTGTGCTCATTTATTTCACAATGTTGTTTTTTTATTCAAGGTTACTTAATAATGGTAAAAATTACTGCTAATATTATTGAACTTCAACCTTAAAGAATTGTAAATATTTCGTAAAATATATTGGGTGTTCAATATGTAGGTGTACTAATTAGTATGTTTCTTAATAGTGGTTATTTTGGCCATGAGACCTTCTATTAGTGTTTTTTTTTATTTTATAAATTTTGGAATATGAATTTGCTTGCTATATTAATTTTAGTGCTATAGTTAGCTTTGGATTTCTACTTCCCTTGCTCGCAGGAAATATTATATTCATAAAATATCACCTTCCCATATACTGGCACTCCTTCGCGTTTTAGAGCTCCTAGTTACGAGACATATTTCCTCCAACTTTCCTATTTTAGTCGATTTAGTCTGTCTGTCCGTCTCTGTCTATCGTGGTTTTTGTACGATAACTCTCAAATGCATTAATTGAGAGACCAATTTCAAATTTGGTACACGTGTAATCCTTGATGAAACCCATAATTTTTAGTGCTATCGCTCCCGGGGAAGGGGATGCTGTCTATAAATTTTATATAATTTTAATAATATTTGGCCAAATCGTGTTTGGCACCACGGGCTGTTGGCTAAGCTGCGTTCTTATGGTATGTCTGAAAAGTTCTGTTTGTGGCTCTCATGTTTCCTCAGAGAGCGTTCTTTACGAGTGGCAGTCGACGGATTTCTTTCTAACACCTTCACTATCAACGCCGGTGTACCCCAAGGCTCCATACTGTCTCCTACTCTCTTTCTCATTTATATTAACGATCTGCTGGAAAAGACCGAGAATCCAATCTACAACTTTGCAGATGATAGTACACTTACCTCTTCATTCACTTTGAACACTCGGACATCGGCTAATCAGACGAATATCAGCAGACAGCAGGAAATCATTCAACTTAACAAAGACCTGGAAGAAATTCTATCTTGAGGTGACAGTAACCAAGTGGAATTTAACGCTACAAAAACCCGGCAGTTTTTTTTTAAAAAAGTTAATGTTGCTGAACCCGACATAGCTATGTCGGGGCATTCCATTCCTCTAACATCGTCACTCAATTTGTTGGGCATTAATTTGGGAGCAAATATGTCCTGGCATGAATATGTTGCAGGCATAGCAAGGAGAGCTTCACACAAAGTTGGGAATATTATTTCGAACCAGAAAGCTTTACACTCCACAAAAACTGTTAATTCTTTACAAAGCCAAATTTGACCAACTATGGAATATTGCTCCCATGTTTTGGGGCTCCGCTCCCAAACGTACACTGTATTTGTTGTATTCTATTCAGAGAAGAGCTGTTTGTCTGACTGGAGACCCGGAACTGACAGGCGGCTTTGATTTGCTGGAACATCGGAGAACTGTTTGCGACTTGAGCCTATTCTACAAGTATTTCACGGAAAGTGTTCGAAGGATGTAGCCCGCTTAATTCCTCCCAGAGCGGTGCATGTTAGAAGTACACGTCACGCTAATACTTCACATCCGTATGAGATTCAGCTTGTTACTCCTCGTACAACGCTTTTCAAGCAGTCGTTTATATGGAGAACATCATCCCTTTGGAATAATTTGCCCAGGACTGTGTTCCCCACCGAGTACAATTTACAGCGATTCAAGAACAACGTAAATCGCTTTCTCGGCACACGTGTTACTCCTGTAGCGCTTTAGGGACTTCCCTGTACCACGTCTGCTAGACCCATTAAAAAAATATATATATTACAAAATTTTTTCTGATTTCTTGTTGAGATAATAAACAAATTTTATGCATAATTATTTCTAGTAAAACATATGTCATCAAAGGAGTTGGAGGGAAGATAATAAGGATTGCCTCGTATATATATATATATATATTATATATATATATATATATATATATATATATATATATATAATATATATATAGTCCCTGGCCAAATTATTAGACGCACTGCAAGATTTCATGTAAAATATTAATTACCGAGTGATATTGTACCGTTTTATTATTTTAAATTGATTTGTTTTTTATTTTTATATTATCCAATCAATTACCTATTTATTTGACATAAATAAAACAGCATTAATTTAGAAAAGCATAAGTTTATTAAGTTTTAAAAAAGAGTGAAATTAATGTTAGTAAAAGTCAATATTTAGTTGAGCCACCTTTAGCCGCTACCAAAGCTTTAATTCTGCGCGGCATGCTATCAATGCAAGATTGTACTGTCTCCTGCATTTGAGGATGATGATTCCACACATGAATAATCTTTTCTAGGAGCTGGGTTTTGTTGGTAATCACATCTTTAGCCACTTCTCTTTTCATCAGCTCCCACACATTTTCAATGGGGTTCATATCAGGGCTATTACCCGTCCAATCCAACAGAGGGATATTTTTTTCTGCCAAAAAAGCTTTAACAGACCAAGCAGTGTGGCAGGGAGCTCCATCTTGGATGAAAGTGAATGGTTCCCCATTTGGAAACCATTCTCTGAGCTGCGGAATCAACCGATTTTGTAATACTTCCTTGTACTGATCTTGCCTCATTATTCCTTTGACGACGTACAGACGTCCAGTGCCCTTGCCGCTGATGACTGACCAAATCATCACTTTGGTGGGATGTTTAACCGTCGGGACGACACAATCAGGATGAAACTTTCTCCATGACGACGACGCACATACTGAGCTTTATTCTGCAAAATTTCGAATGTGCTTTCGTCACTGAAGCAGACCTGTCAAAAATAGGAAAAATATATAAACTTCCATGTTTATTTGCTTTATTTAACTGAAAATGATAATAATGTATCAATTATTGATTAAATTGCTGTATCTTACCGATCTCCAGAAGTCCACATCTTTGTCTTGCCATTGTTTGGCCCACTTCAGGCGCTTTGCTTTCATTGCAGCTATTAACTTGGGCTTCCTGGCGGGGGCGACAGGCCTTAAAATCTAATTCTTTCAATTTTCTTCGAACAGTGCGCTCAGAAGCATTTACGCTAGCATCCTGGAGTTGTGATTTTATTACCTTTGTGGTAGCAAATCTGTTTTCTACACAAATTTTCTTCAAACATCTCTCTGACCGTGGAGTGAAAATTGGTTTTCTACCGCATCTTTTCTTTCTTTTCGGGCTTAATTCCTTCCCTGACTCAATTTTCTTTTTTATGCGTCGTACACTAGCTTCAGAAACCTCCAATCTTCGTGATATTTCTCGGTTTGTAAATGTTTTCGCAATCACAAGGGCCTTCACTTCAGCTTTTTTACGTGGTGAAAGATCGCCTTTTCTACTCATAATGAAAATAGTCCAATTACTTTTTTAAAACACTGCATACAAAATAAACTAATAACTGAGTAGTATAAAACTGTTAAACAAACAATCACAGTCCATAAAGCCACAGAAACATGTCCGTACCTGACTCGACTTCCGATCGCGACTGATACAGATTTGTACTTGTTTACGTTCATGTATCACTTTGTCAACACAGTGTTGCCATATGTTAAAAATAAATATAAATATGTAGTCTACAACAATTCTTTTAAATAAAAATCAATAATATTGTAGTTTAAATATACCATTATTGCATAAAAACTCTTAAAAACATAAAATTACTAAAAAAAATACAGTGCATCTAATAATTTGGCCAGGGACTGTATATATATATATATATATATATATATATATATATATATATATATATATATATATACATATATATATAATAAACAATGCTTGAAGAAAAAACAAATAAAATCAAAATTAAAAGAAGGATTAGACAACGCGACTCAATATCCCAAAGCTGTTCACGTTGACTCTAGGAAACATGTTCAAATCGCTCTAGTGGGAAAAGAAAGGAGTACTAATTAATGGTGACCGATTGAATCACCTAAGGTTCGTAGATGATGTCACTCTGATCGCCAATACAAAAGAAGAATTACAAGAAATGCTGATGGAATTAAATAACAAATCTCGAGAAATAGGTCTAAAAACAAACTTCACCAAAACCAAATATTTGAACAATGAACTGAAGCTAACAGCCAGGAACTATTAATAGAAGATGAAAAAATAGAAACGGTACAAGCATTTATATATTTAGGGCAAAAAATCGAAATATCAAAGAATAATTTAAAAGCTGACTTGGATAGAAGAGTTTCGTTAACTTGGTCTACTTTCGGAAGGTTACAATCCACATTTAAATTGGATATATCAAATACAATAAAAGCGAAAAGGTTCGATCAGTATGTACTGCCGGTACTAACATATGGCATTGAAACATGGGCTTTAAATAAAAGTATAATATACAAGCTCCAAGTAACCCAAAAAGCAATGAAAAGGAAAATGCTAAACACTAGAGTCCAAGATAGTGTTTCTAAAATCGAAATACGAAGAGAGAAGATCAAAAGTAACAGATGTAATACAACGATATGTATATAAAGGTGGAATTGGGTGGGACATATCGCAAGGATGAATGATAACAGAGAGACATACCGTATGGTTGAATGGAGGCTCATAGAACATAAAAGATGTAGTGGTAGACCACAGACAAGATGGACGGACGGCATAAAGAGACCAGCGAGGCGCAATTGGATGCAGAAAGCGAACAACAAGAAACCGCTTAGGGAGGCCTAAATCCGACTATGGGTGGAATAAGCTATTGATGATGACATTACTACAATACTAATACTTGAAAATTCCCTAAGGCTTCATATGCACGTTCTATTACTTTTTTTTTATTATTTTTAACCAACCGTCATCTATGTTGTTACTGTCATTTATTCGATTTATCTCATTTTTTTTCAGTCTTCTCTGGCATAGGTCTTTTGTTGATTATTCCTGTAGATTTCCTATTCTTATTTTTGTTTCCAGCTCCTTATTTTGGTGTTGCTTTGTGTCTTTGTGGTCAAAGTATATATTATTTTTTCTCAACTCATTTGTAGCGCAGAAATTTATCTTAACCTCTCCGTTGTCATTTTTTATGTTTTCATTAAGTCTTTGTTTAACTCCTGGTATTACTTCCATTTTCCTGGCCCAACTCTTGCGTGATGGTCGCCCATTATTATTATGGTTTCGTTGATTGGTATCTCATCTATCATTTTTCTAGTGTTCTCCATAGAATTGTTTCCTGTCTTTTTTCCGGTTTACAATTTTCAGGTATGTAAATTCCCACTACATTTGTCTTTTTGTTGTTTATTCTTAGTTTAAGAATTACTATTCGCTCCGATATATACTGACACTTCATTATGTAGTCTATCTATTTCTTCTTAATCATCAGGGCTAGCCGTCTTTTGCCCGCTGGTGTGTTTCGCCACACCACTCTAAAGCAGGGCATATTCTCCTACTATCGTTTGTCCCTTTTCCTTCTTTTTTGTTTCTTGTAAGGCACATATATCCATTTTGTGTTCTCTGGTTTCCTTTTCCACTTCCTGGTATCTCCCATTTATTGATTTTATATTCCAAGTTGCAGGTCTCATTACATCCCATTTTCTTAACTTTATCCCTGCATGTGTCATCACGGTTAAATCCGTCTTATTCCGAGGTAAGGTTTTCATTCTATGAGCATTTTTAGTTTTTATCCCAGGCAGGCTGCTAGCCTGATCTGGAAACCCTCCTCCTTTACCCAGGTGTCGATCCGGCAATAGGTCACTGAGCTACTCAATTCACCTAGCGACCTACAGGCAGAGTTATATGTCCTTTTTAGGATTCCTAAAGTGAAATTATATTATTTTTTTATTATTATTTTCAATTCTAACAGGGGGAGGGTCGTTAAATACTGTATAGCTTTGATAGTATTATAAGAATTTTTTCAGGCTTTTGATTGAATAGCGGACAAATTGAAAGAATATATAGCATACAATAGAAAAACATTTAAAGAGTAGTTAGAGGTGCGTTTTCATATATATGGTGTTATACGTGTCAAACATAAATAAAGTAACAATGCCTCATATATTATATTGATATTATTGACATAGGTACTATAGAATTTAGTGTTTCTCTCAAAAATGTAAATAAACACAATTTAAAACATAACTTTTTCCTTTGGTATGTTAATAAGAAGCTCCTAATAAAGCCTGTCACCTTTACATAAACCTACACATTCAATTTCTTCAATTCTAAGATAGCCCCGCGTTAAGAGCGTGAATACACACCTGTATAGACCTTGGAATTCCCTCACCTTTGTACGATTTAATAAAGCATTAAGTAAACTCTTGTAGCAGCAGTTTGGTTATGGCGAAGAAAACAAGTTCGGTGTGTTAAACATTATTCAGATAAATTCAATGAAAAATGCCGAGGAAACTATTAAAATTTTTAATTTTATTTGATAACACGTCATTATTGTATTTTCCGGGTCAATTTTTATCCGGCAGAGTGCTCATTGAACTTCAAGATGACACACCTGCATTGGGTAAGTAACATTGTTACTATTTGGGTTAAGTAATATTTATAAATAAATATATAAAAACAAAAATATACTTTACGGTTCATATGATTATTAATTTGGTTGTTCATTGGAAAAATAAAGTATCGTGTTAAGACTGTAATATATAGCAAACCAATTGGCATGGATGTAGAAAATATGCCCCGTAGGAATGAACCTCTTTTTATTGAAAAATTTTTACTCCCTGGTCATACATTTTAAAATTAGGTGCTAAGTCATTAGGAAGGGGTTCTACTTTGTCAAAAATCTCTTCTTTATTGTGTTGGGACGGATCTGAGCTTTTAGAGTTCCAATGCAGGTGGGTCTTTTTTTTTCGTCAAGGGGTTTTGCTGCCTGATTGTCACCGCCAGATTCAGATAGATACTATATATATATATATATATATATATATATATATATATATATATATATATATATATATATATCGGTGGCGTAGCCGAGGGGAAATGAAGAATATACGACCCCGATGGATGTACAGTGGAACTGTGTCAAAAATCTCTTCTTTATTGTGTTGGGGGGATCTGAGCTTTTAGAGTTCCAATGCAGGTGGGTCTTTTTTTTTCGTCAAGGGGTTTTGCTGCCTGATTGTCACCACCGCCAGATTTAGATAGATACTATATATATATATATTATATATATATATATATATATATATATATATATATCGGTGGCGTAGCCGAGAGGAAATGAAGAATATACGACCCCGATGGATCGATGGATGTACAGTGGAACTCTTTTCACCCTCAGTGATCGATTTTTAAGCTTTGTGTAAATTTTTAGACTTCCATTGTAGGTAGAAGCCTTTTTTGTGAAAAATGCCCCTTGGCTCGGTCATCGATTTTTACATTATGTGTAAGTTTTTAAAGTTCCACTATACGTAAGGCTTCTTTTTTGTGAAAATCCTCATCTTCTGGTCAACGATTTTTAAAGACTAGTTCTCGATTGACTCTGTCCTGTCTGTAAGTAGCTCAATGTTCCCGTTCTCCCTTTCCTTTCCGTTGACCGGCAGGTGAGGATTTTTACAAAAAGAATACTTTCATACAATAGACCTTTCAAAATTTACATTCGATTTAAAAATGGATGAACGGTAGCGGGGAGGATTTTATGGGAAAAAAGGGTCGAGAATACCATTGGCTATTAAAAACCTGCGATAAAAAGAAAACCCCGTTTCTAAGGTGCGCTGTTTTCTAAATTCTCTCTCTCTCTCTCTCTATATTATATTATATATATATATATATATATATAGATATATATATATATATATATATATATATATATATATATATATATAGAGCGATTATAAATCGTTGCTATACTTTCAGGGACCTGGGAGTGGTGTTTGATACCCGATTGTCATTTGCCGATCACATTGATCGTGTTTGTGGAGAAGCGTTGAAGATGCTTGGATTTATTTTTCGCAATTCAAGGGGGTTCGTGGATATAGGGTCCCTCAAAATGCTCTACTTTTGCTATGTGCGATCTAAGTTGGAATACGGCGCAGTGATTTGGCACCCAATCTATCACAAATACATTGATAGAATAGAGAACATACAGAGAAAGTTCCTTAAGTTCCTGTGCTTCAGAGATGGCAGTACTTACCCTCCTAGAGGTATAGAAAGCAAGATCTTGTTAGCGCGTTTCAATATGCCGTCGTTGATGAATCGCAGGATTTACTTGCTGGTTCAATTTTTGTTCAAGATATGTAAATCCTTTATTGACTGCCGACCCGACCTGCTTTCCCAAATTAACTTTCATGTGCCGTCTCGACTTACCAGATTTCCTCATGTTTTTTGCTTGAGTATACCAAGAACTAATATTTTAATGAAGACTCCTTTGTATCAATCCATGAATATTTTCAATGTGGTTTGTAGCGATTTCGATATGCATAACTTAACTCATGCTCAGTTTACTAAATTGATGAAGACGAAGGTTCTTGATGCTCGGTGGACGTGTCCACATTTTTGAACGGTATATACGGGTTATTTATATTGTTGTTATATTTATTTAAGCAATTATTGTAATTTTCTTTTTTTCTTTTCTTTGTAATTTACACATTTGTCTTGTAAATGGATATTCTATCTGTTAGACAATAAAGATTATTATATATATATATATATATATATATATATATATATATATATATATATATATATATATATATATATATATATATATATATTGCACTACAAAGTACCAACAATTTATTATATGAAGTTATCTAAGGTTTAAAGATTTCGTTGTTTAAGACATTATTTCTTAGTTTATCTTGTTTGAAATGAATAAGTACCTACATTTTTTCAAAACTTCTACAATTTCTTTTTTATTATTTATACTTTTTTTGAGTAATATTTTAATTACCATAGTTTGAAATCGCTAGTATAATTAGCTAGCTTGAGAGAGATCAAGAAAAAAAAGTCAACATATTTTCTTATTATCAAAATTGTTAAAAACAAGTTTGTTTTAAAAATTCTATTTTGAAAAAATTTCCTCATATTCCAAGTTAACTTGCTTTATGACGTGTTGTTAAATAATTCTTTTCAAAAAGAATGTAGGCGTAATTTACTAAATAGGTTATTATGGTTGTTATAAACGTCGTGTTGCTTCGTTTCGTATTTATTATGAACTTAAGTTTACATATTTAATATTCATACACCTATGGAAAGTCTTTTAGATAAATAATGATATTGGTTAGAAATTTTACCATCTCATACATGGTACAACATATCTAAGTTTATTATTTTTGTATACTTTCACCTGACCATAAAATTGTGGAGTAGGGCATAGTTGTATAGGTTTTTAAATTTTTTACTTATCTCTTCGCTTATAGCTTCCTCCTAATTTAACGCAATTATGAACAGGGTCGGTAAACATCGTTATAATTATTGAAAATTTCAAAACATCAGACACTTATATATCAAAAAAACAAAATTATATACTATGTCCTCCAATAATTCGGCATCACATGGAAAAAATTTTTATTGTGGGTACTGGGTAAATCTCCGCTTATACATTAGGATTTCGAAAAGTTTTAAGAAGAAAAGTTGCGCCTTTATTAGGTTTACGAGGCTGGTTTGAAAAGTCCCCCCCCCCCCCCCCCCCCCCCGCCGTGCAAAAATAAAAACTACTTATGTGTTTGGGGTAAACCTTTTTTATTTTTCGACATAGTCTCCTTTTAGGCTTATATACTTCGTCCAACGATGTTCTAGTTTGTTGATCCCTTCCGAATAATAGGATTTGTCCAAGTCTGCAAAATATCCATTAGTGTCTGCAATCACCTCCTCGTTTGAATAAAATCTTTGGCCCGCCAGCCATTTCTTCAAATTGGGGAACAAATAGTAGTCCGAGGGAGCCAAGTCTGGAGAATAGGGGGGATGTGAAATGAGTTGGAATCCTATTTCCATTAATTTTGCGACCACAACTGCTGAGGTGTGTGCTGGTGCGTTGTCGTGATGGAAAAGGACTTTCTTGTGGACCAATCGCGGGCGTTTTTCTTGCAGCTCGGTTTTCAAACGGTCCAATAACGATGAATAATATTCACCTGTAATAGTTTTTTTACCCTTTTCCAGATAGTCGATGAGGATTATCCCTTGCGAATCCCAAAAGACAGTCGCCATAACCTTTCCGGCCGAAGGAACGGTCTTCGCCTTTTTTGGTGCAAATTCCCCCTTGGTAACCCATTGTTTAGATTATTGTTTGGTCTCAGGAGTATAGTAATGTATCCATGTTTCATCCACAGTGACGAAACGATGCTTAAAGTCCTCCGGATTCTTTTGGAACAGCTGCAAACCATTCTTGCAACATTTTCACACGATTCCGTTTTTGGTCAAGCGTGAGCAATCGCGGCACCCATCTTGCGGATAGCTTTCTCATGTCCAAATGTTTATGCAAAATATTATGTACCCGTTCAGTCGAGATGCCCACAGCACTAGCAATCTCACGCACCTTAACTCTTCTGTCATCCATCACCATATCATGGATTTGATCAATGATTTCTGGAGTCGTAACCTCCACAGGCCGTCCAGAACGTTCAGCGTCACTTGTGCCCATATGGCCAGTCCGAAAATTTTGAAACCACTTATAAACTGTTCTAATCGAAGGTGCAGAGTCACCATAATGTTTATCAAGCTTCTCTTTAGTCTCCTGAGGCGTTTTGCCTTTCATAAAGTAATGTTTAATCACCACACGAAATTCTTTTTCGGCCGTTTCTTGAAAATCACTCGACTTCCTTGATTCACACGAATGCCAAACACAAAGAAATAGACCAATATGGCTGAAACTTGGTGTGCGTTCATTCAAGAGATGCTACTAACTAAACATGACCTCGATACGCGCCGGTGATGCCATCTCTCGGATTTTGCACGGACTTTTCAAACCAGCCTCGTACTTACGTGTACAGAATTTGAACAAATTGATGACAATTTATGAATATGAAATTTTTGGATACTCAATTGATGGTAAAAAAGATAAATAAATAAAAACATCATCGCTTTAATAGGGGTATTTAACATAAATTAAGAGATGAATAAACCCAGTATTGTAATTAAAATCTTAATTTAAAAAACCTTCCAAGTGCAAATCGAACTTGTGCAATTAGTGTTCCGTACGGTGATTGTTTTTAAAATAAAATATCTTTACCTAAGCTAAGTTATTTAGATCCCTGACCTGTATATATCTTAAGATCCAATATATATTTTCACGTTTTTTTTCTTAGTCAATTATGTATTTAGTTATAGCTGCTTAGCTACCTAATAGCCAATAAATGCATCTAGCTTAATGTAGGTACAATATAGTAGTAAAAGTTTAAAACAAATATTTACTACCTAAATATTTGTTTAATTATAAACAAATTATTTTATCTCGGTACCTATCCGTTAGCCACCAGTGATTATTGAAATTAATTTTATCTGGGATTAGCTGAAAGTAGTAATGTACTGAAAAGTATGAGTATATTACTGATTGCACCGAATACATATTATATTGCAGCTCTTAGCCCAATTAACCTTGACTATATTTTCCAGACAAATAGTTTTTTGTACCATAATTTTCGCTCGATCTACACTTTATGGAGAGTATTCCAGAATTTTTTCAACATTTTTTGATCAGTACTTTTCGAGATAGGTAGGGCAGCGATTCTTGGCCATTTTTTAAAATTAATATGAAGAAATGTTTGCGCGAGTATGTATATATACTTTTCAACTCGGATTTTTACAAGCTTTCATTTGGCATCCCACTCGATGACCTTCAAAAATTTTTTTTCACTTCCTCCTACAAGCTAACCCCTTAAGTCAAAATTTAACATTCAAAACTAGAGGACTCTGATTGGGCCATTAATTCCTGTATTTGTCAAATTTCAACTTTCTATGTCAAGGAGTTTCGGAGAAAATCGGGTGTGACAGACGGACACCGAAGTGATCCCATAAGTGTTCTGTAAGGACACTAAAAATGCTAAATGCGAGCCCATATATTTATTATGATTATGTTGGAGTGCTGTTTCTAACTTTTACAGTTTATTTGGTAAATTATCTAAATATTTATTATAAATAATACTGATTCAATGTGCCAGCCATAACAAATAAATACAGGGTGCCCTATATGTAGGGAATAATGATTCCACGACATTTATTGATCAGGATATCAAAAAAAAATGTTTAAATAAAAGTTATAGGGTGTTATATGGTGCACATGCTAACGTTGACAATAAAATGTTTGCATTTTGTGAAGCTGCAATCATAATGGCACATTTAACACAAAACTGAAAGAATCACTTTGTTAATGATGGTTGGTTACGAAGACCGTAGGAGAACACAACACGAGGTGTGTGATCTTTTTAACGCAGAATATCCGAATGGAGAATCTATTACCCAATCCGTAGTTAGCAAGACATTAAAACGATTTAGACAATCAGGTCATATTAAGGATCGTTCTAAATCTGGACCTCTAAAGGTTAAAACAAGCGATGATAAAAAGCTAAATGTTTTATTGGAAATTACAGAAAACCCCCATCCAGCTACTCCTCAGCTTTGCCTAGACCACAACATAAGTAAAGGTACCTTAAGTCGTATCCCGAATGAAGAAAAATTGCATCCATACAAACCCATTCTATTGCAAGAATTATCTGAAGATGATTATGATAGACGCGTTGAAGTTTGCGAGGTCATGATGGAACGAATCAATAATAATCCTAATTTATAATATTGTTTTTTCTGACGAGGCCACAGTTTGTCTTAACGGAAGTGTTAACAGGCATAACTGCCGGTACTAGTCTACTGAGAATCCCCACTGGATAATCAACAGTCATTCTCAAAGACCACAAAAGATAAATGTGTGGGCAGAGATTTGTAGACGTTATATCATTGGTTCCTTTTTTATCGACGAAAATTTTACACCGGGATTTACAGTCACTCCAAGAGCAAGTTATTCCAACTTGTGCAGGTCTTTTTCCTGATGAAAATAATTTGGATACCCCTAACAGGAATCTGTGGTATCAACAGGACGGAGCACCTCCTCACTATGAAATCAATGTTCGTAAATATTTGGATGCGATATTTCCTAATCGATGGATAGGCAGAAAATGTGCTGTAGAATGGCCTGTAAGGAATCCCGACCTTACGCCACTCGATTTTTTTATGGGGTCATTTGAAAACCAAAATTTACCGAAGTCAACCTGAAACTGTAAAGATTTATAATAAAGAATTCAATATGAAGCAGCACAGATCACCCCGGATTCTCTGCAAAACTCTGTTCGGGCTGTTTATGATAGATTGGGTCATTGACTCGCTGTTAACGGTAGACATTTTGAGTAGTCGTTTCCTTAAAAATAAATCTAGAGTATTTATTAATAGTTTTTTATCTTTTTAGTGTTCCGTACGGAACACTTATAAGATCACTTCGGTGTCTGTCTGTCTGTCTGTCTGTCTGTCTGTCTGTCTGTCTGTCTGTCTGTCTGTCTGTCTGTCTGTCTGTCACACCCGATTTTCTCCGAAACTGTTTGACATAGAAAGGTGAAATTTGGTAATAATATAGGAATTGATGGCCTCATGAGAGCCATGTAGTTTTGAGAATTAAATTTTGACTTAAGGGGTTAGTTTTGGGGGGTGAAGTCGGAAGTGAAAAAAAAAATTTTTTTACTAGGTCATCGAGTGTGATGTCAAATGAAAGCTTGTGAAAACACGAGTAAAAAATATATATATAATATTATACTTGCGCGCACTTTTCTTTGTATTATTTTTAAAAATTCGCGGAAAATCGCTGTCCCGGGCCTTATCTCGAAAAGTACTTATCAAAAAATTTCGAAAAAATTCTGGAATATTCTCCACGGGGTGTAGATTGAACGAAAATTATCACGAGTGCATTACCTTTAATAATTTATATGGTATATAAAAAAAAAACAAAAATTTCAAGGTCATCAGATTTCAGTAAAGATTGGAAACAAACTTTGTTGAAAACTCATTTGGGGTGTGTTTTGTGAAGTCACTGATCATTTTATACCACCGTAACATAAATTTTGACTTAAGGGGTTTGTTATGAGGGGTGAAATCGGAAGTGAAATTTTTTTTTTTTTTACTAGGTCATCGAGTGTGGTGTCAAATGAAAGCTTGTGAAAACACGAGTAAAAAAATATATATATAATGTAATCCTTGCGCACACTTTTCTTCGTATTACTTTTAAAAAATCGCTGTCCCCTACCTTATCTCGAAAAGTACTGATCAAAAAAGTTTGAAAAAATTCTGGAATATTCTCCACGGGATATAGATTGAACGAAAATTATCACGAGTGCATTACCTTTAATAATTTATTTGATATATAAAAAAAAAATTTCAAAGTCACCAGTTTTTAGTAAAGATTGGAAACAAACTTTGTTGAAAACTCATTTGTGGTGTGTTTTGTGAAGTCACTGATCATTTTATACCACCCCATCAACGTACGGAACACTAATTGTGCAAGTTCAACTTGCACTTGACCGGTTTTTTTTTTTATTTTAAATTTCAAGTGACAATAATTCCAAAACAGTTCAATTTAGATATATGGTATGTTAGACAAATCATATCTAGAATTTTTAGAAGGACTCAAAAATAAAATAATATACAGGGCTTTCCATTTAAAAAAATCAACATGGCGTAATTTCTTCGAGCTGACAGTTCAAAACATTTTACTGTCAATGTCAGCATGTGCGCCGTATAACACCCTATAACTTTTATTTAAACATTTCTTTGAAACACAGATTAATAAATGCTGCGGAATCATTATTCCATAAATATGGAGCATCCTGTATATGAATATATATTTTATTTTAATTTTATAATAATGTATTTATTCTTATTTCAACATCAATTTTTTGATACTGAAAAGGTAAATAAGTAAGCAAATGATTCGTTATTTCCACCAAATCAAAAGTTAATACCAAAATCCGTATTAGTTTTTTTTTTTTCTATATGCAGAGTAGTGTCTTTTGGATGAAATTTCCTCGATTTAATTTTACGAGGCTGGTTTGAAAAGTCCGTGCAAAGTCTGAGAGATGGCACCACCGGCGCGTATCGAGGTCATGTTTAGTTAGTAGCATCTCTTGAATGAACGCACACCAAGTTTCAGCCATATTGGTCTATTTCTTTGTGTTTGGCATTCGTGTGAATCAAGGAAGTCGAGTGATTTTCAAGAAATGGACGAAAAAGAATTTCGTGTGTGGTGATTACAACATTACTTTATGAAAGGCAAAACGCTTCAGGAGACTAAAGAGAAGCTTGATAAACATTATGGTGACTCTGCACCTTCGATTAGAACAGTTTATAAGTGGTTTCAAAATTTTCAGACTGGCCATATGGGCACAAGTGACGCTGAACGTTCTGGACGGCCTGTGGAGGTTACGACTCCAGAAATCATTGATCAAATCCATGATATGGTGATGGATGACAGAAGAGTTAAGGTGCGTGAGATTGCTAGTGCTGTGGGCATCTCGACTGAACGGGTACATAATATTTTGCATAAACATTTGGACATAAGAAAGCTATCCGCAAGATGGGTGCCGCGATTGCTCACGCTTGACCAAAAACGGAATCGTGTGAAGTGTTGCAAGGATGGTTTGCAGCTGTTCCAGAAGAATCCGGAGAACTTTAAGCGTCGTTTCGTCACTGTGGATGAAACATGGATACATTACTATACTCCTGAGACCAAACAACAATCTAAACAATGGGTTACCAAGGGGGGAATCTGCACCAAAAAAGGCGAAGACCGTTCCTTCGGCCGGAAAGGTTATGGCGACTGTCTTTTGGGATTCGCAAGGGATAATCCTCATCGACTATCTGGAAAAGGGTAAAATTATTACAGGTGAATATTATTCATCGTTATTGGACCGTTTGAAAACCGAGCTGCAAGAAAAACGCCCGCGATTGGCCCACAAGAAAGTCCTTTTCCATCACGACAACGCACCAGCACACACCTCAGCAGTTGTGGTCGCAAAATTAATGGAAATAGGATTCCAACTCGTTTCACATCCTCCCTATTCTTCAGACTTGGCTCCCTCGGACTACTATTTGTTCCCCAATTTAAAGAAATGGCTGGCGGGACAAAGATTTTATTCAAACGAGGAGGTGATTGCAGACACTAATGGATATTTTGCAGACTTGGACAAATCCTATTATTCAGAAGGGATCAACAAACTAGAACATCGTTGGACGAAGTGTATAAGCCTAAAAGGAGACTATGTCGAAAAATAAAAAAGGTTTACCCCAAACACATAAGTAGTTTTTATTTTTGCACGGACTTTTCAAACCAGCCTCGTATAAACATTTCTTTATCACAAACTAGTATATATAGCCAGGTTTGAGTTTGTATTTTTTACCATAAATTCACTCTTTTCTGAAATGTGACAATATTTTTCTTCAGGCATAACAAATGCGGAAGATACAGCGTAAATTAAATAATGCCAATCTTTCAGTTCCTATCACAGAAGCCGCGAACAAATGCTAGCTAATATATTGTATTAAACGCTAAATAAAATTACTTCATCAAGCATAACTAATTAAGAACAATACTCGATCGTTTAATTAAGTCTTGATTTAATAACGAGGTATAATTGTTTTTATTCTTTGATAATTTTATACATATATAACAATATAATGAAGTATTTTCAAAAAACCAGGGATATAATGTCAAATCGTGTGGTGGTATGCGTAGTTTATTAAAAAAATAAAAATTCCAAAACTTCATTAACATCACTAACATCATTATTTAAAGCCTGTTATAAACCTAATATTTCTCAAATAGGTCATTAACCTAGTTACTTAATGATATGGTGAAAGGTACTTGATCGAATCACTGGCCGGACACAATTAGTGATAATTAAAAACCAACGAAATATTGGAATCCCTTAAGGCGCTGTATATTTACGTTAAAACTTGACGTGGAAATTGGTTGACTGGATAGCCTCCGAAGAAATCAATGGTCAAATGTGTATACTACCAAAATTTTAAATATTCCTGGGTTCACTGGTTTTCTCAATGTCACTAAACGTCCAATCAAAACAACGCCAGAAGTGCTTCGGCTTACACGGTAACTTTTCCAAACACGATTTTGAAATGTCTTTCCCGATGCGATTTTGGTCTGCAGTCAACAACCTCGGCACCCAACGCGCACTCAGCTTTTTCATTTTTAGAACTTCATGCAGGATATTAGGTACCCGTTCATATGAGATGCCTCCCATCTCAGCAATCTCATGAAGCATAATGCGACCATCTGCTATTACGATACCATAACTTTTATCGACCATTTCATCAAAAACCTCAATTGGGCCTGTTAAGCGTGCAGTATCTTTAGTGCTGTCCGGTCACAATTCATTTATAAACTTTCTTCAGTTCAGTTTCTATATGGGCCGCAGTCCACTTTTTTAATTAAAAATGTTTTATAACTGCAAAATACTCGACTTTATCCATTTCTATGAAACGTGTAATACCGATCACTTACTATAGCTCCCAAAAAATAACTAAGCGATGGATCAGTTTGAAACTAACACCCTATTACATGAATCATGCTTACCAACAGTCATGCGGTTTAACAAAATTTCCCGGCATTTCGTAGAAATTTGCCATACTTAGCAATCCATGCTCGTAATGAATTTGTAATAATTGTAGAGTTTTACTAAGAAAAATGGATTTATTTCAATGACTTTTTTCTTTATAGGATTACATTTTCATGTTGTTGGAGAAGGAGTAGTTAGAGTACGGACACCACGACAAGAGAGAGTGTACGATAAAGAGAACTATATAGACTTTAGAATGAGACTATTAGGAGGACCTGGTAAGAACTTAAGGACTTTAAAAATAAGTAGTGAGCGGCGCAAATAAGCTAATATATTCCTTAAAATTGCGTGAATGTTGTTGCTAAGTTAGCAACTGTGTGAGTGTCCTCGCTAAGCAATTTCTCTATAGATATATTGTTTAAACAGCTCTCGATAGAGGGCAGGCAGACCTTAAACATTAGGCTTTCAGTAGCTATAGATAGAAATTGATGTATTTTGCTGATTCTTTGCGCTAGGGCCGCGGTAAGTACTTTATATTTTGTTCTCTTCTCTGTCGATACTAGCTCGGCTGATGAGTCATGATAAGTCGAGGTAGTTCGATAGATAAAAGAACCGTAGTACGAATACTGTACGTACTGCTTGAGATATTTTGACAATTATTATTTTATGTATCACTTCTTTATGATTTATTTTAGGAAAAAGTCCATCCGTTTTATCTCCAGGGATTCACAGTTTCCCATTTAAACTCGGACTGCCTTTAGGATTACCATCGACATTTTTAGGAAAGAATGGCTGGGTACAATATTACTGTAAAACCGCTCTTAGGGAACCCAACGGTCTTACTCATAAAAACCAACAAGTATTTATAGTCATGAACCCCATAGATTTAAATTTAGAACCTGCTATTTTAGGGGTAAGAACTAAAGCTAAATAAGGATATTTGTATTGGGAAAGCATGAAAGCAACTTGGGATTCCCTTTTGTAGAGATAGTTTGCATGATGTTTTGCCTTAAATAATTTTACAATTTTTATCACTTCAAATAGGATATAGTAAATTTGAAAAAAGAAACACATTGAGCATACAGGGTGGTCCAGTAGTGCGGTAAACTCCAATGTTTAAATTAATATAGAAATATGATTAATACAAAAAAATTGAAGAATGCGTAATACAAAATATATGCAGATGTAGCATGTTTTACACTCAAAACGGCATATACGTTTTATTCTCCGTACTGCAAGTTAAACTAGACATGGAATTTGTTAGTAGAGAATAAAGAACTACGAAGGAACATGCAATATATATTATCAATCAGTCATCTTAAGTCCGTCTCTGCACAATTTTTGTGTAAAACGTACTTTACTCTCGCCCGTATTAAAAAGATGCACTTTACAGCATTCATAAGATATTCTTTGAACGTGTACAAATAAAAAAAGAAACGCTGTTCTAATAGGTAGTGACAACATCTAATTGAAGAACTAATTATTAAATCAATTAAAAAAGGTTAGTAACGGCCCAGATAGATCTTATGATCATTTATTAGCATAACGTTACTATTTTTATCGTCCGTGTTTGTTAGAGTATGTTGGAATACATTTTAGATAATTCGGTCAAATAAAAGTATAGATGATGACCTAGTACAATTTTTTTTTAAATATATTCTTTGTCCAAAAGTAGATCTTATCGGATAACGGAAAAATCCCATGGGAAAGTTGTGGCGATTATGGTGGCACAAAGAAGAATAAATATTTTATATTATAAAGCAAAATATAAAATATTTTTTGTGTGATACATAAACGTACTCAGTAACCTTGCATTATACGTAGCAAGATAAAGTAATGTTTGTCTCGAACCCTTGCCCTCCTCCAGAATCCATGGGTATTGTATTCAAAGTATGAGATTCTGAATCATTGATTCTACTCACCTAGGGTAGTTTCGTTTTACAGTTCGACATTTCATAGTTGAAGGTTTTGGCAGCCGCTCCGCGCTTTCTTAGCGTGTTAGCGAGGGGATAAGGACGTGAGAAGGGACTGGGGATGATTGGGTGGATATTTAAGTTTAGGACTTGAATTTTCCAATAATTCGAGTTGGAGGCTATATATATATATATATATATATATATATATATATATATATATATATATATATATATATATATATATATATCACGTTGTTCTTGAATCGCTGTAGATTGTACTCGGTGGGAAACACAGTCCTGGGCAAATTATTCCAAAAGGATGATGTTCTCCATATAAAAGACTGCTTGAAAAGTGTTGTACGAGGAGTAACAAGCGGAACCTCATATGGATGTGAAGAATTAGCGCGACGTGTACTTCTAACATGCACCGCTCTGGGAGGAATTAAGCGGGCCACATCCTTCGAACACTTTCCATGAAAGTACTTGTAGAATAGGCTCAAGTCGCCAACCGTTCTTCGATGTTCCAGCGAATCAAGGCCGACGGTCAGTTCCGGGTCTCCAATCAGACGAACGGCTCTTCTCTGAATAAAATCCAACAAATGCAGTGTACGTTTGGGAGCGGAGCTCCAAACATGGGAGCAGTATTCCATAGTTGGTCGAATTTGAGCTTTGTAAAGAATTAACAGTTGTTGTGGAGTGTAAAGCTTTTTGGTTCGAAATAATATTCCCAACTTTTGAGAAGCTCTCCTTGCTATGCCTGCAACATGTTCATGCCAGGACATATTTGCTTCCAAATTAACGCCCAACAAATTGAGTGACGATGTTAGAGGAATGGAGTGCCCCGACATAACTATGTCGGGTTCAGCAACGTTAACTTTTTTAAATTCCACTTGGTTACTGTCACCCCAAGATAGAATTTCTTTCAGGTCTTTGTTAAGTTGAATGACTTCCTGCTGTCTGCAGATATTCGTCTGAGTAGCCGATGTCCGAGCGTTCAAAGTGAATGAAGAGATAAGTGTACTGTCATCTGCAAAGCTGTAGATTGGATTCTCGGTCTTTTCCAGCAGATCGTTAATGTAAATGAGAAAGAGAGTAGGAGACAGTATGGAGCCTTGGGGTACACCGGCGTTGATAGTGAAGGTGTTAGAAAGAAATCCGTCGACTGCCACTCGTAAAGAATGCTCTCTGAGAAAACATAAGAGCTACAAATAGAACTTTTTCCGACGTACCATAAGAACGTAGTTTAGCCAACAGCCCATCGTGCCAAACACGGTCGAATGCCTTGGATATGTCAAGAGTAACCGCTCGAGATTCTCCAAAGTGTTCAATTGCATTGTTCCAAACATGTGTTACATAAGTCAGAAGATCTCCTGTTGATCTATTTTTACGAAATGGTGATCGCTAATAATGTTGAATCCTTCAAGATATTTTAGAAGATGCTGATTGATAGCCTTTTCCATGACTTTCGATATTATTGAAAGCAGTGCGATTGGTCGGTAGTTATTTGGCAAGCTCTTCTTGCCTTTTTTAGGTATCGGCTGAACTGTAGTATATTTCCAGCAGGAAGGAAATATCCCTTTCTGTAGAATAGGTTGAATATATATATATATATATATATATATATATATATATATATATATATATATATATATATATATAGGAAAGAAGAACCAACATGCAGAAATTACCAGGCGACAAAGGGTAGCATGGGCAGTTTTTGGAAAACTAGGACATATCTTAAAAAATACTACAATAAACCTAAAAACTAAAGTCTACAATACCTGTATCCTGTCAGCATATATGGACTGGAAAGGATGTTCCTCACTAAAGCATTTGCTGAAAAGCTCGTAACTTTACAGGGAGCTATGGAAAGAAGCATGCGTGGTGTCTCCCTCGAAGATAACATAACGATCAGATAAGGAGACGAACCAAAGTCAATGAGATAGCTTTGGAGGCGGCAAGGACGAAGTAGCGATGGACGGGTCATTTGGCTAGATCATCCCGAGACAGGTGGGTATATAGGGTCACTGTATGGAGACCCAGAGAAACAGGAAGAGGCGTAGGACGTCTACAGAAACGATGGGTCGATGACATAAGAGTAGTAGTAGGCAAGCTGTGGTTAAAGGCGGCAAAAGGCAAGGAAGCATGGAAAATATTAGAATAGACGTACAGCCAGGAGAGGGCAAACTTGGATTGATAAGAAGAAAAGAGGATATAAGCGTACATATTTAGTAATTTTCGGCTCCTGATATATTTCTTCAGATCTTCAAATAGAAAGAAGTCGCAGAACGCTAAATCGGGGCTATAGGGTGGACCCTAATTGTCGTGCAAGAGTAAAGTTTTGGTTCGTCATAATTTCGGGAGTTTTTCGCTAATGGGTTGCTTCAGGGTTTGGATCGTTCTTCCGTAAAACTCTCCGTTATATTCAATAAGCACAATTCCATTGCAGTCAAAAAATAAACAGTCGCCATAAACTTTCCAGAAGTTTTGCCTTCTTTGAAACACCTAAGCCTCGTAGCCTGTGAGAATTAACGAAAAACAACTCTCATTATTCTCTAATGTAATGCAATGTTCTTGAGAAATTTCTTTCTTCCACATTTTTTGCTCTGGTATAAGGCTATTGTGGATTCATCGTGTAGAAACATTTGAAAACTGTAGTTCGGTTACAGAATAATTATTTATTCCAAATCACAGCAAAATAAATACAATTTTCTCAATTAAATTGCAAGTTTAGAAAATTTGAAATGCCATATGTCTTCAGATTATCGCGCATAATAAGGGTATTATCCGCAAATCTTATTGCACAATTAACTTTAATGCCTAGCTCGATATTTTCTTAGGCCTCTTTGAAGATTTTGTTCGAATACAAATTGAATGAAAATGGAGAGAATATGCAATCCTGTTGGACTCCGCGTTGGAAGTTGTTCGTAAAACTAAATGTTTGTACACTTTACATACAGAAATTTGACATTGTATTGCGCATAATAATTGTAATTTTGCAGTACTTTTTAGTCCTACAAATTATGGATTAGATATTATCCTTTGCAGATTTTTAAAAGTCTTGATAAGCAAATATACTTTTTATAATATTTTCTGCAATATATTTTTGGACACAGTCCTATGTCAACAGGGAACTGGAAAATCAAATTCAGCACGTCCTTTAAATAAAATTTACCCAAAAAGCACATAGGAAAAATGATCAGGGGCACAAACATTTTACAGAATAGTAAAGCTAAAACTAAAATATTTGAAGACTATATTATATAGTTCTGTAGAACAAGCAACATAAGATGTTATTTTTCCAAATATTGATTAGTTGCATAGTAACTAACCAAATAATCTCTTTCTCGGGAATTTAGTTGCTTTTAATAAATAGAAAATTCATTTATTTATAGAAACTCAAGAGGTTACAAAGCCAAGATAGTCAAATTACCCTTAAAAGGACAGAAATTATACATTTTTTTGAATTAAACGTAAAAATTAACATAACCATTAGGATGGCAAACCTCAAGATAACAGCACACAAATAAATACCATCTTTTTAAAACTTATAGCTATAGTCAATGGATCTTTGCAGTCATGTGGTCAACGCGACGATTCAATCGGTTGTCAATTCAGTGTCGGCGGTCTGAGTTTTAAATGACAATTTCAAAAGTCAAAATAGAATTTAAAATTTTTCATCGGGTTTGGTAATTAACGAAAACTACATATTAAATGTATATGATGTGCAAAACACCCTAGTTCTTACTTGTGAAGGACATTTACCTCTCTGAATAAATCCAACGTCTAATATCACCTATTTTTATTTTTCAGGCTGCTATTAAATTATTTCGTGAGTAAATTTACTTTATGAAAAGTTTACAATTGTTATCTGTCAGTTATTTGAAGTTTGTGTAATGTTTGTAATGAAATTACAATACACACTTAACACAGTTTTATCAAATTTACATATTAGAACATAAATATACATTATAAAAACTATAAAAAGTTGCACCGTAGAACTCAATAAATAAAATTTTAAAATGAAGAACTCAAATATAATACTTTTAAAAACAGAAAGATATTTCATGACGAGGGTGTAAAGTATGAATAGGAGATATAAATTTCATAATCCAATTTTAATATGATTTATCAAATCAAATCAAAAGAAGATAATCTCAACACTTCAGCCCGTGCTCTTGCAAATGTTATCAATTTGATATTCCTTTGATTTTTTATAAGCTTTTGCAATATCTAATAATTCTGTCTTAAACATCTGTTTGTTATAAGGTAACCTATTCTCCTGTAACCATTCGAGAATTTCTACTTTTTTCTATGCTGAAGATGGCTGTTTTTCTACTTCAACTGAATGGTATGAAGCATTATCCATTATATTTTTTTTTATGGGTCTAGCACACGTGCTACAGAGAAGTCCCTAAAGCGCTCCAGGAGCGGCATGTGTGCGGAAAAAAAAAGCGATTCACGTTGTTCTTGAATCGCTGTAAATTGTACTCGGTGGGAAACACAGCCCTCGGCAAACCATTCCAAAGGGATGATGTTCTCCATATAAAAGACTTCTTCAAAAGCGTTGTACGCGGAGTAACAAGCTGAACCTCATACGGATGTGAAGCATTAGCGCGACGCGTATTTCTAACATGCACCACTCTGGGGGGGGGGGGGGGGGGGGGGGGAATTAAGCGGGCTACATCCTTCAAATATTTTCCATGAAATGAAAATACTTGTAAAACAAACTCAAGTCGCCAACCGTTCTTCGATGTTCCAGCAAATCAATGCCGCCGGTCAGTTCCGGGTCTCCAATCACACGAACAGCTCTTCTCTGAACAGAATCCAACAAATGCAGTGTGTGTTTGGGAGCGAAGCCCCAAACATGGGAACAGTATTCCATAGTTGGTCGAATCTGAGCTTTGTAAAGAATTAACAGTTGTTGTGGAGTGTAAAGCTTTCTGGTTCGAAATAATATTCCCAACTTTTGAGAAGCTGTCCTTGCTATGCCTGCAACATGTTCATGCCAGGACATACTTGCTCCCAAATTAACGCCTAACAAATTGAGTGACGATGCTTGGGGGAATGGAGTGCTCTGACATAACTATGTCGGGTTCAGCAACGTTAACTTTTTTAGAAAAAACTGCCGCCTGGGTTTTTGTAGCGTTTAATTCCACTTGGTTATTGTCACCCCAAGATAGAATTTCTTCCAGGTCTTTGTTAAGTTGAACGACCTCTTGCTGTCTGCGGATATTCGCCTGAGTAGCCGATGTCCAAAGTGAATGAAGAAATAAGCTGTAGATTGGATTCCCGGTCTTTTCCAGCAGATCGTTAATGTAAATGAGAAAGAGAGTAGGAGACAGTATGGAGCTTTGGGGCACACCGGCATTGATAGTGAAGGTGTTAGAAAGAAATCCGTCGACCGCCACTCATAAAGAACATTCTCTGAGGAAACATGAGAGCAACAAACAGAACTTTTCAGACATACCATAAGAGCGCAGCTTAGCCAATAGTCCATCGTGCCATACACGGTCGAATGCCTTAGATATGTCAAGAGCAACCGCCCCAGATTCTCCATTTTTCATTAATACTCCTCTGTTGTCATTATTAAATTTGAAACCCAAATCCAGAAGTAATGTTCGAAGAGTTCCATAACTGACATTAAATATCTCTTTTTGTCGCAGTTCTTTACGTAAGTTGTTAATAGAAACATGTTTTTCTAAAAGTACAATATGATTTACTTTCGATTTCACTTAAACCGATAAATATTAATAGCTACTTACTTTGTACACACATATCATATAATGTATTACGAACATCGATTTTAGAACTTTCACTTAGATCATGGGTCTTAGCTTGTTTCCTTGGTCGTGATTTTCCAGATGTTGAAAGCAATTCATTTTTATCACTACGAATTTTGAATAAAGATGACGTAACCTCAGTCCGTCAAAGAATTATCGATTATTTGTATTGCCTATAAACTCGGCGGTACTGGCTTATAAAACATGAAGCTATACCCAAATTCCAGGTTGTTCGCTGTCTTTCTTGCATATGTACAAATAAGCGAATGTCGTGAATAACTTCAGATGACAGAAAACTTACGTTTTTAAGTTTTTGAATATACTTAATATGTTGACAAGAAGAATAATATAGAAGGATGTTTACACTATATTCAGAGATTTGTGACGTGCAGGCATTCATCGGACTATATATATTTACAGTCGATTAATTGCCAGCCTATAAAAATAAAAAATCCAGCATTTTTCCTACATTGCAAAGGCACGAAAATGTCTAGCTGCCCTGCATTCATTCATACCAATAAATGTTTTCATTTGCAGTCATTCTTTACAATTTATTAATTACGTAACTGTATATTACCTGTTAAATTGAGGTAATGTGACTTTAATCGAACATGTATCTCTGACATTACATCCCCTTTACGCGTCAATTAAAAAACTTTATTAAAAAAATGCTAAATGTTAAAATATTGACAGCCTTGACCAATACCTCTGTCCATCACTGTATTAAATCAATTAAGATGATGTAATGATAATAAATAGTTTGTTTCAATGATCAGTTATTAGTAAAAAAACAAAATTGATCCGAATCGTGTTTTATATGGTTGACCGCGGAGGAAAAATAATGGATTTTTTAATATAATATTGTTTGTAATCTACGATCTGATTCTGAAAGGAACCTCAGTGGCGAGTTAAGCAAGTAAAGTGGTTTACAGTTTGTACAGATGAATTATATATACACCGTCTGTCCAAAAAGTTCCCGAACTGCCTTAATAACAAAATATAAATATTAAAAGGGAATATTTCATTACTTCAGATGTTCTACACAGACTCCGATCTCAATATAACGTTCATAGAACTATGTGAAGCTGTTAGAACAATCTTCTATTGAGATCGCGTGTAACTCGCACGTCGCATTGGCTTTAATGTCGATCAAATCGTCACAGCGTTGATCCCTTATGCGGAGTTTGATTTTTTGAAATAAAAAAAGTCATTAGGGGCTCAATTAGGCGAATAAAGAGGGTGGTGGAGTACGGACACCTGTTTTCGCGCTTAAAACTGCACCACAATTCCATCCCTGTGAGCGGGCGTGTTTTAGTTCGGGTGTCAGGCTATGGGGAACAAACTTAGCCCACATTTTTCTCATGGTCAAAACATTCCGGAAAATGTATTGAACACTTGATTTAGAGATGTTAAGCTTTTCTGCCATCAATCTGCACTAAGGATGAAGGTCGGTTTGCAAAAGATGACGAGTTTTCACAACGTTTGCGTCGGTCAAACTTGTGCTGAGACGCCCAGACCTTGCATCATCCTCGAGCGACTTCCCTCCTTCCTTAAAGCACTTAAACCAGTAAAAACCCCATGAGCAATCACCGTAAGCTTTTTTTAAAGTTTCAAATGTCTCCATAATTGTTTTTTTTTTTTCATCATTCACCTCCCCGCCTGAGTAGGTATTTTACCCTTTTTCACATCTTAAGGATATCGTAATACCCGTCAACGTTGTTCAAGTGCCGAAACATACATTTTAGTATTTCACAGCACCTTTTAGATAACGCGGTAGTGCTGCCCCGGACATTATTGCCTTTCTGCAAACAACTACTACCTATGTACGTGGCCAGGTCAAATATACTTAAATAAATTAATAAATAAGTAACCGACCTACCGGGATTGGAACCAGAAACCTTCTACCACAAGCAAGTACTACGCCACGAAGCCACGAGCCGCCACCAGTTTTACTTAGTTTTACATGAAATTTGATCACTGCTCGCTGCCCCATCCCACTTCTGTGACAGAACGACTACGACACATACAGTTTGCACGTCTACTACTCACCACTGAGTGATCACATCTGACTGATTGAATGTGAGATGGCGCTGCTTAAAGGCAAGGGAAAAATCAGTCCGAGAATTTTTTGACAGACGACATCGTATGAATGGGTCGTTTGGTTGGCTTTCTCTATTCTAAGCTGCTTGATATTAATGATTTTTTTTTATTGATTTGGTATTTGTGACTGCAATGTTCAGTTTTCTAGATAACATCTCTTTTAAGTTACCGATTCATTATAAAACGATTAGTAGATAGAAGGTAAGGCTTACCTTCCTGTGTTCTAAGTAGCTTATAGCAGAAGAGCAGATCAAAGAGATAAACCTTAATTGTTCCTCAAGTAAGTAAACCATTTCAGAATCAGACAGCTGTTTATGTTGTAAAATAATTTCCGATCTTTTATACCTCTTTGCACTTTCGCTTTCTGGCTGTTGTGTTTTCTTTTCACAGAAATCCTTTCCTGCATGTTCTCTAATTTCTCTTTTCTATTGTTCCTTTTTATCTAATTTAGAAAATTTCGGGACAGGAAACATTCCGATGTGAAGTAGAACATAAATTTGGAGTAAGCTGTGTTGGTTCCGGCGCAGTTGTATGTAAAGTCACCTTAGACAGAGGGGGATATGTTCCTGGAGAGAGTATAGGTGAGTATATCCCGTTTAAAACTTAGCAAAGAACCTACAATTTCATTCGCTTCCACTGTGCCAGATTAAGTGGTGGTTTAAAGCCTACGAAACTAAATGGCGTCAGTTTTTGACCAATTAAAATGCATAATTTAAGTCATTCTTAAGAGTGTCAATGCCTGTTTAAGCAAGCTTCACCCGAAAAAATCAAAAAGTAACGATAAGTTCAACGATTCGTGATGCGCGACTCCGGAAATTAATTTCTAAATCATATTGTAACTAAAATTACGTTCCAACCAAGTTAATAAACTACATGCTGTATAACTTTATTTATAAAAAAAATATAAATTAGGGCTTTTAGGAGTGTTCAGGTTTAACATAATAGATGGTAGGTGAATCTATGGTAGCAGGTAGGAACTACACATCTCCTTTGGAATTCTGTTCGTGGTGCTATCCAAAAGTTCCCGGACTAACGCTATATAGCGAGAACGTGAAATAATATCGCCTCGCTCCAATAGGTGGCGGTAGGTACATCTCCAATAATGCTACGTGACAAGTTTTAATTCGCTAGCTAGGCCAATGTGTTCTATATGCACGTCAAGTGGTAATTGTGTCTATCTGTTATTTTTTCAATGGATACGAAAAAAAGCAGTGCATGTGTAAGAAGAAATTTTGTTTTAAACTCGGAAAATATTACCGAAACATATGAAATGATTCGGAAAAGACTGGGGAACGAAACCCCAGCTCGTACGCAAATTTTCGAGTGGTTCTCACGATTTAAGGCCGGCTGAACTACAATGGAAGACGACGAGCCTTCGACTGCAAATTCAAGCAGCCACTAGTCGAGGCAGCCGTAGGACAATTCTCAGCATCTCTGACGAACTTACATACTGTTGGTTAGAAAACGGACCATGCACCGGCCCACAGTCATAGAGATATTAGAATCGAGGAGGTAAAGTATAGAGCCTGTTGTACACGATAGCGTAGCGTCGTTAAAAAAAGAAAGAAATAATATGAGTCATTCTGTCTCTCTTAATCGGCGCACGCCCACAACATTAAGTTAGAGTGCGTAACCGGGCGAGAATGTTACTCGTATTTCATTCGGAGCGAGCGAAGAATAAAGAATTTGCCTTATTCTTCGTTGGCTCCAGACGAAATACGAATAACATTCTGGCACGGGTACGCACTCTTAATGTTGTGGGCGTGCGCCGAGTAAGAGAGACAGAATGACTCATATTATTTCTTTCTCTTTCTATGAGCGCCACGCTTCTCGCGAGAACTTACCTCCTCTATTCTAATATCACAGTTCGTCTAGTATGCAACAGTTTTTGGCGAAGAATTCAATGACTGACTTCCTCCGTCTCGCTTATTTGCCTGCGCTGGAGGTAGTGACAGCATCGACTTTCCAAATATGTTCTACCAGTAGAAAAAACGGCGAGAGTAGTGCATTCAGCTGCAGGGTAAGCACTTTGAAAGTGACGAGAGTTACGAAACCTAAAGGCAGTTACTTCAGATTTCATAGTATTAGTATGGGCACTTTTGAATCGCACCACAATACATTGTTTAAAATTACTTTCTTGTTTCTGCTAGTTGTAAGACGTAAAGTAGATTAGAAGCGACGGCACTGAGATTTTTTTTGCCCACCATATTTAGAGTACATTTTTGCTTTTTTTAGGCGTATCAGCTAGTGTATCAAATAAAAGTAGAGTGACGATAAAAAGTACCAAAGCCGCTCTCACTGAAACAATTACATATATGGCCAGAGGTAAAGTGGTGCAAACAGAAAAACGAGAATTAGCTGTGCTTACAAGGGGTAAAATCCGGCCAGCAGAAAAAGACGAATGGGTTAATGAGCAACTTTACATTCCCCCACTACCTCCTACTAATTTACGAGGGTGCCATTTAATTAAGATTAATTATGATGTATTTGTAAGTACATAACCTGATTTAAAATGATTTATTTATTCACAGAAGCTACTATTTTTTATTATGATGTAGCACTCAACAGTGCCTTACGAGAAAATTACTTGCGGGTTCCTGTTTTCATTTTTCAAGATTTAAGTTTACAAATTTATAATAATCAGCATTTACTTAAAAGTCTATATAAAACCATAAGACTTTTGTATACAAGTGCTTTTCGGCATCATACAGCTTCCGATTATGGGTACGGATACGTGCAGTAGGAAAATTGTTAAATCGCTTGAGGAGCTACGTATGCGCGTAAAGAACTATTTACGTTGGTCTTGAATCGCTGCTAACTATACTGGATAACATAGTTCTGGAAAACTCATTCTGAAGGGATGAGGTTCTCCATTTAAAAGAATTCCTGTAAAGTACCAGGAGCGACTAGTTTAATCTCAAAAAGGTTGTAATGTATTGGCGCGACGTGTATTTCTAGTATGAACTAACCTGGGAAAAATTAAGCAGGCAGATGGATCTAGCACCTCTTTATATAAACTTACTTCGAAGGAATGAAGATTGCTGGTGAGTTTTCAGTCTCCAACCAGGCTACTAGCTTTCTTCTGTATAGATTTTTTTTGGGAACATAGCACACACTCTGTAGGGAAATTCCTAAAGCCCTACAGGAGCGACTCGTGTGTGGAAAAAGCAATTCACGTTGGTCTTGGATGGCCGTAAACTGTATTCGGTGGGAAACACAATTCTGGGCAAAACATTCCCAAGGGTTCCCCATATAACGGGTTGCTTGAAAACGGTTGTACGAGGAGTGACAAGCTGAACTTCATACTGTTGTGAAGTATTAGCGCGACATGTATGGATGCGTCGCTCTGGGGGGAATTAAGCGGGCTACATCCTTCAAACACTTTCCATGGAAATACTTGTAGAATAGACTTAAGTCGCCAATCGTTCTTCATTGTTCCAAGGAATCAAGGTTGCTGGTTAGTTCTAGGTCGCCAATCAGACGAACAGCTCTCTTCTGAATAGAATCCAACAAATGCAGTGAATGCTAAGGAGCAGAACCCCAAACGTGGGAGCAGTAGGTTGGTCGAATTTGAGCCTTGTACAGAAATAACAGTTGTTGAGTGTAAAGGTTTCTATTTTGAAATAATATTCTCAGGTTTTGAGAAGCTCTCCTTGCTATGCATACAACATGTTCATGCCAAGTAAAAACGTGACCGCTTGTATTCTTGAAAAAATGATTTCGACAACATTTTTTGCCATCAGTGTATTCTTTGGTGCAGCGCAATTACCTTAGTAAGTTTCCAATCGCCTCCTGCATCAATAATCGCCTGGCATCTTCGAGGCATGCTGTCGGCGAGATTTTCTGCAATTTTTCGAATCTCGAGAGACAACTGAATCAAAATCGTTAGAGTCCTTCCTCTGAGCTTTCTCTTTATAAGGGACCAAACGTTTTCAATAGGGTTGGCATCCGACGATTATGAGGGCCACTCTAGTATCTTTTCGTGGGCCTAAGCGAGCCACTTCGCGATGTAATTTTCGCCCAGCAAAAGTTTCTTCAACATGCTTCGGAATTTGACATCATGAGCACGAAGATGTTGTCAAATGGTCTCGTGAGACACATTCAAACCAGTTCTTGTCAATTTCGGGTCCCGTGAAAATAAAGACACTATTCGTTTTTAGGCTTTCGGAGCGACTTTGCCTATCCAGCCATGGGTAGGCGTCGTTATTTTTCGTCTCGTTAAAATGACACTTCTTTACAAAAGACGCCGACTTTTTAATATAATTAGCTTTGGGTGGGAACAAAGAAAGACTGGGAGTGTGGTTCGGATAATTGGTTGTAAGTCTTTTAAGGAATATTTTGTTTAATTGGAGGTTTGAATATTCCGCTTTCTTGTAAGAGAGCATGGTGAAATCAATGGTAGGGCAAGGGGAGAGCCATGGTGGAAAGGAAGTTTGTAGAGGATAATCATATTTCGGTGGGTGAATATTGTGTAGGGAAAACAAAGTTGCGATTCTACTCGGTATAGAATTTGTTGGATAGACTTGGTTAGGACAGTGTGCTCTGAATCGGTTCAAGGAATATCTGGTACTGGGACGGTATAAAGAAGATGAATAAAATTTTAAGAGAGAGTATTGTCTAGAAAGATTCACTGGGGGGGTGGAAGTAGCACACTGTAGACTTGGTATAGGAGATATTCGAAAGGCACCAGTGATCAGGCGAATTGCTTGGTTCTGAATAGGTTCTAGTTGTTTTTTAGTGAAGTGACTCGCATCATATATGAAATCACCATATGCGAGCTTTGAGAAAATGAGGGATTTATATATCAGGTGAAGGGATGGGAGATCAACGCCCCATGTCGTGTTTGAGAGAATTCTGAGTAGATTAAAATCGGAGGTGGTTCTTGTTTTGAGTCGTTTAATGTGAGTGTGCCATGTAAGTTTATTGTCATAGGTTAGACCAAGGATCCTGAGAGATTCTGATATATGTATGATGTTATTTGAAAGGTGGAGTGGATTTAGTTTTGGGCAGTTTTTAAGTTTACAAAAATGTCTGGCAGTGGATTTGGAGTGAGAAAAGGAGAGTCCATGATTTAATGCCCAGGTGTTTAGTGACTGTATAGTATTTTGTAAGAGTTCAGTGCATGTCTGAGGGATTGAGGAGGAGAATTTGGTATATTAAGGATGTGATTGCTATATTGAAGAGCGTAGGACTTAGTACAGATCCCTGTGGAACACTTATGGGGATTGTGTATGAATCTGATAGGGTATGATTAGTTTTGACTTGATGGGTTCTAGGATGAAAAAAATTATGAATAAATTTAGGAAGTGCACCCTTTTATCCGAATGTAATTAGTTTTGTTAATATATATTTGTCAGTAATGTCGAAGGCAGAGGAAAGGTCAAGTGAGATCAGTAGGTGTGTGTTTTTTATTGTAAAATGTGCATCTAATGTCTGTATCCAATGAAGCTAGATGGTCCATTGTGGACCAAGACTTACGAAATCCGTACTGATGGGGGGGAAAGAAGTTTCTTTGCTTCGAGAATCCAAGTCAGTCTATTGAGTACTATTCTTTCTAGGATTTTGCAGAGATGATTGGTTAAGGATATTGGTCGATAGCTGCCTGGGGAGGATCTAGGTTTTCCTGGCTTGTGTATAGGTATAATGATTTAATTTAACCAGTCCTTGGAAAAGGTGGAATGGAGCCATATATGATTATATATAGAGAGAGAGTCCAGCATGTTGGTGGGGAGGTGTATCATTTTGATGTGAATTGTATCAGGTCCAGGGGTTGTTCGTTTGGAGTTATGTAGTGCATGTGTCAATTCTTGTAGGGAGAGGTCTTGTCTAGAGGTCTCTGTTAAGACGAAATGAATAAAATTTACATTTGCAATAGAAATATTTGTTACCCATTACATTTGTTTTATTCGTATTATCTCTCTTTAAATAAGCCTATTGTTTTGACAATATTGTATGGTTGTTACTACATTTTATGAAACTATATGTGTTTTACAGAAAGTTACCATGAGCATGTTACTACCACAAAGCAAACGCGCATTTTAATAATTTATACAGGCTCTTGATATGGTTGTGCATACAAGATGCTCAAGCAGTTTTATACTCCACTCCACTCCAGCTAAAAAAATAATATAAATACTCATTTTTCAGTTCATTGTAGAACCAAGCGGACTACAGAAAGAAGTAAAATTACAACTACCAATAATTATGGCTACGTATCCTCTGAGGTCGGAAGATGATGAAAATGGTTTTAAATCTGGAACACATTATCCATCAACACTACCGATTTTTAGGCCTTGGTTAGAAGATAAAAGCCAGGATTAATACATGTTTATAACATAAATTATATTAATTATGAAATAAATTTTTAGTTCTTTTAGTTACCAAAATGAGGTATTTTTTTTTATTTTTAACAGAGTTAGCTCAAACTCAAAAGACTGTCTTCATCTAACTTAAGGTTTCCTGATAAGTTAAACTGCCAGATCAATACTCTCTCCTTTTAATATCATTTTACTTGATAGGTATTCATAATGCGAAAAAAACTGTAATACTGGTTTCTAAGTATTTACTAAGGCAACCTTAAAAATATCAGGTAATTTTACGAAATAACTTTTTCTTTTTTTAGTTTCTTTGCTAAAGGAAAGTGTTTTATTTGTGAAAACATCACCTACAAAATGTTTGCTTTTTTTACACGTTTTAGGATCCCTAGGTCACTCGTCTGTGTGTGGGTTTGTTGACATGCTAACTCTCGAACGAAAAGAGGTATCAATTTCGAAACTGATATATACCCATAGCGCAATTAGCTAAGCTAGTTAAGTTAATTACATCCTGACGTGTATATATCTTAAAATTCCATATGTATTTTCACGTATTTTTTTAGCTAGTTAATAGCTAATAAATGAATGTAGGTCAATGTAGAATCTAGTAAAAGTTTAAAACCAATATTTACGACATAAATATTTGTTTAATTATAAACAAATAAAATAAAATTATTTTGTCTCCGTACCGACTCGTTGGTCGTCAAATGCTAAAGCAGTTAGTCACAACTTTCAACAAAATAAACCTTCACTATTTTGTCGGTTAAATACTTTTTCATACCAGATAAATTTTCAAATGTAATGCATTCGTGATAATTTTCACTCAATTTACACTTTATGGAGACTATTCAAGAATATTTTCCAAATTTTTTGATTAGTACTTTTCAAGATAGGATGGAGGGAGAAAGATTTTTGGCCAAATAATACAAAGATAGATAGATAAGTAGATATTAAATGGTCTGGGCGCGTCGACAGCTGGGTCATTTAGCGCCCCTTGTATATGTTGAGGAAATTAGACTGTGAAGTTAGTTTCTCTCAGGTAGTTTGTGAGACCTGTTTTTATTGTTTCAAAAGTGTCAATAGTTATTTTCAAGCTGAATGGAACATTGTGTTTATCTCTAGTGGGTTTAAAATGTATGGCCTCGATTAGGTGAGCCACTGTTAGGAGAGATCTATAGATGGAGGAAGTGGGAGCTTGTGGGTACTGTAGGTTTGCCTGATTGCTAGCCTCCGAATAAGTACATTTCCTTTCTTGTCATACTGAGAGAGTTCAGGGCAGGATACACTAGTGGTTTGATCGACCACAGTGTATTTTCCGGGTTAGTTAGATCCCAGCTAATTTGAGACAATGAGAGATATATGTGTCTGAGATGGTTGTTGAAGTCTTTTAAGAGGTTCTCTCCCTGTCCTGGAATGCCTCTCGCTATAGCTTGTTTTGCATACAGATCTGCTTTATCATTACCTCTAATGCCAGAGTGACTGGGTATCCAGAGGAATGAGATGTAACGATTTTTCAATTTTGCTGTGTAGGGCGGTATAGGAAGGAGGAGTAGAATTTTAGGAGTGAGTATTGTCTGGCTAGGTTCAGGGGAGGGGTAAAAGATATATATTGTAAACTGGGGATAGGTGACGCGCGAAAAGCCCCAGTAATTGAGCGAAGAGCTTGATTTTGGATGGTGTCAAGCTGCTTCTTGATTGAGTGACACGCAAAATCATCATCATCATATATGAATGTAACGTCATATATGATGACGTTACATTCATATTGATACAAATAATAAGGATGTTATGTACGGCACATCCTTTATAAAATCCATGCACCGCTTGTATGCTTGGTTTAACACATGAAACAAGACCGTGTTTTAAACAAAATACATTTCAGCAAACATTACAAACTATAAAAATGTAACTGAAAACCTGTTTAACTTGAATACTTGAGAAATTATAGATATACGGGGTGAAAGCCCCGAGTTAAAAAAAAAACAATGTTTCTGCCAAAAATCGATTTTATTCCTCAACTCAGTTTCCTTCAAGAGCGATACACTTATTTCACCGATTTTCCAACATTTGGATACCTTTCATATCGAGCTTTCTAAAATAAGCCTCTCTCTTCATTTGAGCCAAATTTCGTTCCCTAGAACCAACTTTCCAAATTAGTAAAGAGGTATTAATCGCTGGGGGCAGATCTGGTAAATTCGACGGATGTCGAAACAATTCATAACCCAGTTGGTCCAATTTTAACATCAATTTTATGGAGTTACGAGCTGGTGCATTATCTTGGTGAAACAACACTTTTTGTTTCGCTAAATGCGGTCTTTTTTTCTTGATTTCACCATTCAAATGATCCAATAAACCAACAGAATAGTCTCCGGTGATTGTTCACCCCTTCTCAAGCTAGTTAATCAGTAGGATCCCATGCGTAACCCAAAAAATACATGTCAAAACCTTTACAGCTCATGTTTGTGTTTTTGGACCCTTTCGTCGGCTTTCATGGGTTATAGCTACTTTGCAGACTGCCTGTTGGACTCAGGTGTATAATGGTGTATCCATGTTTCGTCTGTTGTTACGAATCGACGCAAAAACTCCTTTGGATTACGCCAAAACACTGCTAAATAACATTCAGAAGCTTCGACACCTTGCTGTTTTTGATCAATGGTGAGAGTACACGGCACCCATCGGGCACATAGCATTATCATATCCAAATATTCATACAAAATATGCCTTTCAATTGATATCCTCACGATATCAGTTATCACTCTCACTTTCACTTTGTGGTCATTTAGAACAATATGATGGATGTTTTGTGTTTTTTATAATGACTGCCTCATTTGAACGTCCGGAACGTGGGGCATTATCGGTGCTTTTACCGCATTTAAGTTCACTAAACCTTCGACATATAGTTGCTTTCGATAAAGCAAATATGCCATAACACTTCTCAAGCCATTCTTGGATTCTGGCTGCATCTTTTCCCATCAAAAAGCAACGGTTAATCGACGCACGGAATTCTTTTTGTTGAATCGTTTTGCAAAAACTCACGAATCTTCTGTTGACCCCTAACTGAAAATCGTATGTTTTTTTTTTGTTTGTGCTACCATCTCTCGGAAAGTCTTCGGACTTTTCACTCCATGTTAGCATAAAGCTTTTTTAAAACTACATAATATTCTACTACTTATATCTGCGAGAAGAGTAACTGGTAAATAACTTGCCCATTTTTACTTCCCTTACTTAAGGGAAGTATTGTATTCGTGAAAAAAATCACATTTCGGAACTTTTGTATATTTTTAAGTTTTATTGTCTGTAGACCCGGAAAAATAGCCTCTACATAAATTAAGAAATCACTTTATTGTCCTAAATTTAAAGTAAAAATAGAGAAAAGATAACTATAACCAGGCTAAATTCATTTTCATCATTTCTGTATTTGTCAACGTATTTTTTTCATAATTAGCAACAACAGCAAATATTAAAAAAAAAATAAACTTCCTTAGTAACCTATTGTAGAGAGCAATAGGTCATTAGTTGTTATTCTATGGTTTAAAATTGCATATTCAAGTACGTACTTTGATTAACCTAAATTAAAATACAGGGTACGTCAACACTTGCCATTCCTACATAATTTAAACCTAATTAAATCTAAACAATGGATTCATCAAGTAATGTTTAAAAGATAAATATTTTTTTCAAAAATTTTTGTTATTTCACCATTGAATCTGTAGCTGTATACATATATATATATATATATATATATATATATATATATATATATATATATATATATATATATATATATATATACATGTATACATATATGTACATACATATATATGTATGTATATATATATATATATATATATATATATATATATATATATATATATATATATATATATATATATATATATATATATACGAGGCTGGTTTGAAAAGTCCGTACAAAAATAAAAACTACTTATGTGTTTGGGGTAAACCTTTTTTATTTTTCGACATAGTCTCCTTTTAGGCTTATACACTTCGTCCAACGATGTTCTAGTTTGTTGATCCCTTCCGAATAATAGGATTTGTCCAAGTCTGCAAAATATCCATTAGTGTCTGCAATCACCTTCTCGTTTGAATAAAATCTTTGTCCCGCCAGCCATTTCTTCAAATTGGGGAACAAATAGTAGTCCGAGGGAGCCAAGTGAATAAGGACTTTCTTGTGGGCCAATCGCGGGCGTTTTCTTGCAGCTCGGTTTTCAAACGGTCCGATAACGATGAATAATATTCACCTGTAATAGTTTGACCCTTTTCCAGATAGTCGATGAGGATTATCCCTTGCGAATCCCAAAAGACAGTCGCCATAACCTTTCCGGCCGAAGGAACGGTCTTCGCCTTTTTTGGTGCAGATTCCCCCTTGGTAACCCATTGTTTAGATTGTTGTTTGGTCTCAAGAGTATAGTAATGTATCCATGTTTCATCCACAGTGACGAAACGATGCTTAAAGTCCTCCGGATTCTTCTGGAACAGCTGCAAACCATCCTTGCAACACTTCACACGATTCCGTTTTTGGTCAAGCGTGAGCAATCGCGGCACCCATCTTGCGGATAGCTTTCTCATGTCCAAATGTTTATGCAAAATATTATGTACCCGTTCAGTCGAGATGCCCACAGCACTAGCAATCTCACGCACCTTAACTCTTCTGTCATCCATCACCATATCACGGATCTGATCAATGATTTCTGGAGTAGTAACCTCCACAGGCCGTCCAGAACCTTCAGCGTCACTTGTGCCCATATGGCCAGTCCGAAAATTTTGAAACCACTTATAAACTGTTCTAATCGAAGGTGCAGAGTCACCATAATGTTTATCAAGCTTTTCTTTAGTCTCCTGAGGCGTTTTTGCCTTTCATAAAGTAATGTTTAATCACCACACGAAATTCCTTTTCGTCCATTTCTTGAAAATCACTCGACTTCCTTGATTCACACGAATGCCAAACACAAAGAAATAGACCAATATGGCTGAAACTTGGTGTGCGTTCATTCAAGAGATGCTACTAACTAAACATGACCTCAATACGCGCCGGTGGTGCCATCTCACGGACTTTTCAAACCAGCCTCGTATATATATATATATATATATATATATATATATATATATATATATATATATATATATATATATATATATACATGTATACATATATGTACATACATATATATGTATATATATATATATATATATATATATATATATATATATATATATATATATATATATATATACATGTATACATGTATACATATATGTACATACATATGTATATAACATGGGCTGAAAAGTCCCGGGCCTAACACATAGATGGCGCTAGTTTTATTGCAGTCACCTTTTTTTCAGTTAATACTAACCTTCAAAAGACAGCTGTTAAAATTTCATGATATTCTATTCATTAGTTTGTGAGTTATTGTGCTAAGAGTGACGCTACTTTTGTTATTTTCAAAACAATGGATCAAAAACAATTTCGTGTTTTAATTTTACACTGCTTCTTGATGGGAAAAAATACCGTTCAAGCGAAGCAATGGCTTGAAAAGTGTTATGGGGACTCCGCTCCATCAGAAACAACAATAAAACGTTGGTTTGCTGACTTCAAACGTGGTCGTAGAGACACCGATGATGCAGAACGCAGTGGACGTCCAAATAAGGCGGTAACACCAGAAAACATAAAAAAAATCCATAAAATCGTTTTGAATGATCGAAAAGTGAAGTTGCGTGAGTTAGCTGACATCGTAAAGATATCAAAAGAATGTGTTGGCTTTATATTGCATGAGCATTTGACTATGAGAAAGCTCTGTTCAAAGTGGGTGCCGCGTTTGCTCACTGTTGATCAAAAACAAGAACGTGTTGATGATTCTGAGCAGTGTTTGGCCATGTTTAAACGTAACAAACCGGAATTTTTGCGTCGATATGTGACAATGGATGAAACATGGATCCATCACTTCACTCCGGAATCAAAACGATCGTCATCTGAGTGGACAGCAACTGGTGAACCTCGTCCAAAGCGCCCGAAAAGCACAACAATCGGCTGGAAAGGTTATGGCCTCGGTATTTTGGGATGTGCGTGGTGTAATATTCATCGACTATCTTGAGAAAGGAAATTATAGGAAGAGTGAATATTATATAGCGTTATTGGAGCGTTTGAAGGCCGAAATTGCAAAGAAACGACCGCATATGGCAAAGAAAAAAATTTTGTTTCATCAAGACAACGCACCGTGTCACAAGTCAATCAAAACAATGGCAAAACTACATGAATTGAACTTCGAATTGCTCCCACATCCACCGTATTCGCCAGATTTGGCTCCCAGCGACTACTGGCTGTTCGCAGACCTGAAAAAAAAATGCTCGCCGGTAAGAAATTTCGCACGAATGAAGAGGTTATCGCTGAAACTGAGGCCTATTTTGAGGCAAAAGATAAATCGTTCTACAAAAGTGGTATTGAAATGTTAGAGCGGCGCTGGAATGATTGCGTTGCTCTTGATGGAGATTACGTTGATGAATAAAGCTAATTTTGAACCAAAAAAAAAACCGTGTTTTCTTTGTTAGGCCCGGGACTTTTCAGCCCATGTGTTATATATATATATATACATATATATTTATATAGTTTAATAGTACTTTTTTTTAACTTGTAAAATGTTAGTTTTTATAGATTTCACAATAAAATATTGCGAAAGGAAACAATATTTATTTTTTTTAACTCATTTATGGTTTACCATATCAACATAAAATACTAATATTAACAATTTTGAAATAAAAGTTAATTACAAATTAATATTTCCATGGGGATACCGGAAAGTTATAATAATTTTTTCCGTAATTACCATAAAGTTCCGGAATCAATAATATATATATATATATATATATATATATATATATATATATATATATATATATATATATATATATATACATATATATATATATATATATATATATATATATATATATATATATATATATATATATATATATATATATATCTTACAATAGAGGTTTTCATGGATGGTGGAACGTAATACATTAAAATTCCGGGTTTCAGTCTATTCATCTAACAATGAATTTGCACGACGTTTCGCCAAAATCTCATTTGGCACTTTCAAGTGCTCTTGCAGCTGCTACTACTCAATACTGTGATCTTGCTGCTGCTATCGCTCGAAGCTAATAAATATATATATATATATATATATATATATATATATATATATATATATATATATATATCTATATATATAGGATATTATGGAATTCACTGTATATATCGAAACTGGCGCCTCCTTGTAGCTACACCGATTGCAGAAAGTTCCACCTTAAATAGCAGGTCGCAATAATAAACCAAAAGTCGACCCTGAAGGAATAACGACATGAATATTACCGCCACTGGTAAACCATACACCTACACATATAGTTAACCAGAAGGTTAAGCCTACAGTGTTGCGAGATTTGACTAGGCTTTTCCCAATAAAATTTAATACAAAAAATATGTAAAAATTACTTTCTGACACCAACAAATTAATTACACAAGTTTTATATTTCAATATTTTAATATAATTAGTAAAAATTTGAAAACATGTAATTCGCTAAAATTTTATTTGCTTCATTGTAAAAATGGCTGCACAATAAAGAAATTGTTAAGATAGGTTACAAGGATTCTAAAACCGACAAAGAATTTGTCGCCAACGTCCGACGGCGACGACAAAGGATTTGTTGTCGTCGTCCTAAGCCCACAACAAAGGATTTATTATCGGTGTCAGCTCATTTTGTCGGTTTACAAATTTTGCAATATGTCGTTGGTACAGTGAGTAAAGATCAATATTATTGCAGGTTTTTTTAAAAATATTCATATAATGGAGTTAGTTAAGAAATTTGTAGAATGTGTAGAATATAGCAACAAGTGTGATAATTTGTGTCCATCGGTACAGTTGGTTTAGTTAAAAATATATCACGTACAACCTAAGATATTTTCTATGTAGATTGACTGCAAATTTAAGGTACATAAAAATAATAAACCAATACTTTCTTAAACCTACTTTCTTTTGTCACTTTAGCATTAAAAAAAAACTTACATTTTTTACAAGAAAAGTTTGAACCTACTTGAAATTCTGTTTTTATTTTGCCTAAACCCAAACAGCTGTTAACATAAAAATCAAAATCATCGCAATGATCCAGTTGTTCTCGAGCCCACCTGTATTTAGAACGGTGGCTTCGACTATATCATCGTTTATTTCGTTTTTTTTTGAGAGTTGGTGTTAAGGAATGTGAAGATTATGTTACTTTTTCAATATTTCCAATCTTAGCAAAATATATATTCGTATATGAACCGAAAATCAAGAAAAATTCTAGTAATGCTCTTGAAACTATACGAATTTTATCGACTCGTACCTTTTTCACCCCCGTCTCTTGACGTAATACCTCTCAAGAACTATAGACCCTTTTCCTATTCTAAGTGTTTACGAAATTTGAATTTTTTTTCGTGTTACAGTGCCAACAAACAGCCAGATAGATAGGTGGACGGATAGTCCGACAAAAATTGAAAACTATATTTTTCATGACCAAGGGCCGTGAGGAAATACAAAAATCTCAGAGGTTATTTCATTCAGGAATACACACTACTTTCTTCTACAAGGGATGTAAAAAACCATTAATTTCAAAATTGCTTGCAAAATCTATTAAATAAATATTTTCTACGTATGGTTAATTAATC
>CM032450.1:44594412-44673892 GCA_019049505.1 Pachyrhynchus sulphureomaculatus | reverse complement strand
GAACTTTTATTCCTCAAACCACCTCGAACGGACCGCAAAAAATTTGTACAAATTATTAAAACAGATGTCTAAATGTTAGAAATTTCAAAAAATAATCATATTGGAGTTTTTTAGGATCTTTTTTTCGTTCGGTTTGTTTTAAAAAAAACTCGAAAATGCTTTCTTAAATTTATAACCGTTTAGACAACATACTGTTTTAAACATTTTACGGATATTTGGTCGTTTGGGGTGGTTCTTAGGAATACAACTTCAGATCTACACATTAGAAACTAACTCACAAGTTTTTTAAAACTCACATTTCCCCTATATGAAGAATAATCGTTAGACCAGCTCACAAGGAGGTTTAGTGGGTATCCTAGCCACTCCGGCTGGAGGACCACCACATAACTGGAGCATTCTAGGGCACCCTTAAAGTGACACAGACTGCTTCATTCTCAATAAGGCGGGTTCCTCCCTTCAAAAAAAAGAATACAGGAACCAACTTCTGAATCTACGATTGTTGTATCTGACATTTTATTTTAAATTCGGAAAAGTACTACCGAAATGCACGAAAGGATTCGGAAAGCATTTGGGACGATCCCGTGAACCGTATGCAATTTTCGAATGGTTTTCGCGATTTATGGCCAGTGGAACTTCAATGGAAAACAGCGAGCGTTTTCCGGAAGAATCCTCGACTGCAACCACGCCTGAAATTTTTTCCAAAGTCAACAAATCATTCATGAAAATTGTCGTCGGAAAATTTTGAGCATCCTTGATGAACTTTCTATTGGTTACAAAACTGTTTGATTTGATTTCGGGCTGTTCTCCATATGGAGATGATTAAAGAGTCGCCACTTTCCGATGGTGGAGCAGAATACGCAAATCGCAGGCAAAACGCTGGATGAGTGACAGCATCGACTGTCCAAAAAATCTTCGACCAGTGGAAAAAATGGTAAGGTCGGGTTCAGAGGTGATGGGAGTCACGAGCTCTACTTCAGATTTTATAGCTTTAGTCCGACATCTTTTGAATCACCCTACGTATCTTTAAAAAATAATTGGAATTTGTAAAAATGTTGGGGTTTGAAATTTTTCCTTTTTTGCTTCTTCTTACCTTCTTTGAATTGGCTTGACTTCTGTCAGTTCCTTATTTATTTTCAGAGAAGTTCTTCTTCCTATTCAATAAATATCTCCTGATTTCTTAAAAAAAATCACCCTTTAAGATTTAGGATCCCGAGATCATGAAACATGTTTGAAATAACTGTCCGTCTGTCGGTTTGTTATTGGTAATTTTGAAACAAAGCTTTCTAACATGGAAATTTTCCCTTTTCTGCTTCTTCCTTCTTTGAATTGGCTTGACTGTTGACTTTGTGTCAGTTCCTTATTTATTTCAGAGAAGTTCTTCTTCCTATTCAATAAATATCTCCTGAATTCTTAAAAAAAATCACCCTTTAAGATTTAGGATCCCTAGATCGTAAACATGTTCCAATAACTGTCCGTCTGTCGGTTGTTATCGGTAATTTTGAAGCAAAGCTTTCTAACATGGAAATTTTTCCTTTTCTGCTTCTTCCTTCTTTGAATTGGCTTGACTGTTGACTTTCCGTCAGTTCCTTATTTATTTCAGAGAAGTTCTTCCTATTCAATAAATATCTCCTAAATTCTTAAAAAAAATTACCCTTTAAAAATTTTTGGATCCCTAGATCATGAAACATGTTTCCAATAACTGTCCGTCTGTCGTTTGTTATTGGTAATTTTGAAGCAAAGCTTTCTAACATGGAAATTTTTCCGTTTTCTGCTTCTTCCTTCTTTTAATTGGCTTGACTGTTGACTTTCTGTCAGTTCCTTACTTATTTCAGAGAAGTTCTTCCTATTCAATAAATATCTCCTAAATTCTTAAAAAAAATTACCCTTTAAGATTTAGGATCCCTAGATCATGAAACATGTTTTCAATAACTTTCCGTCTGTCGGTTTGTTATTGGTAATTTTGAAGCAAAGCTTTCTAACATGGCAATTTTCCCTTTTCTGCTTCTTCCTTCTTTTAATTGGCTTGGCTGTTGACTTTCTGTCACTTGCTTATTTATTTCAGAGAAATTCTTCCTATTCAATAAATATCTCCTAAATTCTTAAAAAAAAATCACCCTTTAAGATTTAGGATCCCTAGATCATGAAACATGTTTCCAATAACTGTCCGTCTGTCGGTTTGTTATTGGTAATTTTGAAGCAAAGCTTTCTAACATGGAAATTTTCCCTTTTCTGCTTCTTCCTTCTTTTAATTGGCTTGACTGTTGACTTTCTGTCAGTTCCTTATTTATTTCAAAGAAGGTCTTTTTTCTATTCAATAAATATTCTCCTGAATTCTTAAAAAAAATCACCCTTTAAGATTTAGGATCCCTAGATCATGAAACATGTTTCCAATAACTGTCTGTCGGTTTGTTAATGTAATTTTTGAAGCAAAGCTTTCTAACATAGAAAATTTTGCTACAAAATCAATTTCTACAACTAATATATTGTTTCCATATTATTTGTGCTTTTTGCAAATATTTCTGAATTACAGTGGATTAGTAATGGCTTAGTATCTGCAGTGTTTTATTAAAATCAGTTATCGGAAATATATTTAATTAACACTATAGAAAAAAAATAATGCTTTATGGTTCCCACAAAACTTAAATTTTATCTTGGCCGATAAATTCCACACATACATTATTATGACAGGACATATGTTATTGATGTTAATTTATTATAATTTCTATTCTATCGAAAGATTCTCGCAGATCAAGTTTACTGATAATAATTAATGCTAACAATCCAAATAAACATAAAAATAATCCTATAAATCCATAGTAGCAACATAACAACAATTGTTAATTAACGCGAAGTTGAAAATAAAATAAGCGAGTTTGGTTCTTGCTTCGCGCGGAAAAGTATCATACGAGGGCTACCTTTTAATTTTTTACAAAAACAATAAAAGAAAAAAAAAAAATTTGGTCCAAATCGTTTTATTGTTTTCTCAAAATATTCACCTTTAAGATCTATGTACTTTGGCATGCGTTCGAACCAATTCTCGAAACATTTTTTTTTTCTCTAAAGTTGATACCTCAAAAACATGCCCTGATAGCCATGCTGAATCCAACTTTTATAAACTCTAGGGCCGGAATTCGTAGTCAGTTTGAAGAAAAAAGTTGGAGAGGGCAAGGTTGTAGTGAAATTGGCAATAAATTCCTACGCAATTTGAGTACAAACTTGACTACAAAAAACTGTACAAGTTATTGGAGTGAACTTGTACAAAAGTTGGAGTACATATTGTAGTACAAGTTTGCCTACAACTTGTATTCAATTACCGGCCGTAGATTTCTATCAACTTGTATCCAAATGTTGCTCACCAAAAACTTACCTTAAACTTGGCGTCAAATTGACTCCGAACTACAGATGACCAAGTTTTTGTAGTGCAACACTGGCTATCAGGGTGGTTTTGGAAGGATACGACAGCTTCTTGAGGTGATGAAAATCGTTGTCCACGCATTTTTTTTTGACATTTGATAACAAAAACAAATCGTTACGCGATAAATTAGTTGAATATGGACAGTGAGACGTTAATGCGATGTTTTTCTCTGTCAAATAATCAATTGTTTGACGTGCTGTATGAGAGCTGGCATTGTCATGATGAAGAATAATACGACATATCCGGTTATAAATAAATTGTTTTATACCACTTAGTATTAACTGTTTTTTGATCCTCTAAAGCAGTGGTTGCAACATGTCCAGTTTTACTAAAAAAACAAACGATCATTTTCTTGGAAGTGCTTCGCGAACGCCACTTTTGTTGGATTCGGTTCATTTTGGGACACCCAAACATTTGAGTGTTGCTTAGTTTCCGGCTCGCACGAACATATCTAAGTTTCGTCTCCTTTTACGATGTTGTATACGGATTTTGCATGTCCTCGGTCGAATTTTTTTTTCCTCTCATTTGTTATTTCATTGCATATAGAATCTTGCACTACACTATGCTCTGCTTTTTGTTTCACTACACTATGCTCTGCTCTTTGTTTCACTGCACCGTGCTCTGCTTTTTGTTTTAATTCACATCACTCACTACACCAAGTCGAGGGGTTTAGTCCTCTTCAGTCGGCGGTGCAGATTGGCGTTGTCGAGTAGATGTAAGACCTCGGCGTTGGAATGGCGATGTAGGCGAGTTTCATGCTCCCTAGCAAAATGTTGGATCACTTCTTTAACAGAGGGGACCTTTAGATCTCTGTGAAGGTCTGAATTTCTCACGTACCAAGGAGCATCAACGATAGTCCTCAGCACCTTACTTTGCCATGTTTAAATGATCTTGGCATTGCTGTCGCTTGTACATCCCCATATTTGGATACCATAAGTCCAAGTTGATTTAAGGATCTGATTGTAGAGTAGTAATTTATTTTGTACTAACATCTTCGAGTGTCGTCCCATGAGCCAATGCTTCTGTCGAAATCTAATATCAAGCTCTTCACGCTTTTTCTTCACATGTTCTTTCCATTTGAGCTTTGTATCCAAGGTCATACCCGCTGTCGAATTTTTTGAGCATGTCCTACATCAATTGACACGAGCCTGTTTTTGAGTTTCAGTCAAATTATGCGGAATCCATCGGGAACAGATCTTTTTCACAGCTAAATGTTCATGCAAAATCAAATGTACTGCAGTCTTCGATATGCCTAAGGATGTCTCTATCTCACAGTAAGTCACATGCCGATCCTCTTTATTCATGTTGCGCACAGCATCGATGTTTTTTGGAACAACAACCGACTTTGGTCGACCATGACGAAATTCTGCAAACCAATTGTAAACACTCTTTTCTCATGGTGATTCATTACTAAAGTTGAACGAAGCAATCGGGGCATTGTTATTGAGTCAGGCCTTCACTAAAATCGTAATAAATCATTCAACCTTCATGTAAAATTTCCATTTGTTCACAAAACGCTCACTGTAAACAAAAACTACTCGGCCAATTTCTGAACTGCCACTGTTTTACCAATAACATATGTCAAATTTTACAACAAAGGTAAAGTCACATCTCAATAGCGCCATCTAGTGGTTGTTTGTAAAAACTTAAAAGGCAGCCCTCGTACTACTGTTATTTAAGTTTTTATAAAAAAGGCTACTAAATCTCTATTATTTAATATTTTGAAAAGTGAAATAATACCTTATGGTGAGACATTAATCACAAAAAAAGTAGGTTTAACTTGGGAAGGGAAGAAAAATATATTGACAGCTGAAAATTGACTTTTTTACAACATCCAAACAATAGCTTTTAAAGCAAAGCGGCTTATGTTCCCATTTTATTTTTTTTTTTACTTGATCCAACAATGTCGCTTTTCCATTTAACTGAAATTTTTTTCTTACAGAAATTTACACCATAAATAAAGAATGAAAAATTCAACGATGTGTGTACTTAGGTAATAATTTGTTTTGTGGTTAAAAGCACCGTTTAATAGTTTATTAAAGTAAAGGGTGTTTTTTATAGAAGTATAAAACTTTAAGTTGGCAACACTTTTTTTAACTGGCGGCCATTTTGTCAGCTGTCAAGTGATTTATGTTTAGTTTGGTTTGGCATTTCAACATGAATAGACTGACGCCTGAACAACGCTTCCAAATTGTGCAAATTTATTTTGAAAATCATGGTTCTGTTCGAAATACGTATCGCGCACTACGTCCATTTTACGGTCAACATAATCGTCCATCAGAGTAATTAATTCGATTAACTATGGAACGTTTTCGCACCACGTTTACTCTAAATGATAATACGCATCCACAGAGACGTCGTACAGTGCGTACAGAAGAAGTCATTGCTGCGGCGTAGCGTAGAGGAAGACCCAAATCAGTCTATCCGCCATCGTGCACAGGAATTGGATATGTGTCCATCCACTTTATGGAAGATTTTTCGGAAAGATCTTGGTTTGCGTGCTTACAAAATCCAACTCGTGCAACAATTGAAGCCACACGATCACCTAGCAAGGCGTAGATTCGGTGAATGGGCCCAAAACAAGATTGCCGTTGATCCCGATTTTCATAAGCGAATTTTGTTTAGCGATGAAGCTCACTTTTGTTTGAATGGATACGTCAATAAACAAAACTGCCGTATTTGGAGTGATGATAATCCTCAAGTGTATGTTGAGACACCGTTACATCCAGAAAAACTGACTGTTTGGTGTGCTTTATGGGCTGGTGGAATCATTGATCCGTACTTCTTTAAAAACGATGCTGGTCAGAACGTTACAGTCAATGGTGATCGCTATAGAGCCATGATTACTGACTTTTTCGTTCATCAATTGAACAACCATGATGTGCAGGAGCTGTGGTTTCAACAAGACGGCGCAACATGTCACACAGCTCGTGCCACAATTGATTTATTGAAGGAAACGTTTGGTAACCGCATAGTTTCACGTTTCGGACCCGTGAATTGGCCTCCAAGATCGTGCGATTTAACGCCGCTAGACTATTTTCTGTGGGGATAAGTGAAGTTGCTAGTCTACGCCGATAAGCCCGAAACGATTGACCACTTGGAGGACAACATTCGCCGCGTTATTGCCGATATACGGCCACAAATGTTGGAAAAAGTCATCGAAAATTGGACCTCCAGATTAGACTACGTCCGAGCCAGCCGTGGCGGTCATATGCCAGAAGTCATATTTAAATTATAATGCCAGAAGATTATCTTTCGAATAAAGTAAATTTCATGTCAATTTAAAAAATTCATCTTTGTTTTATTCCATTTCAAAGTTCTATACCTCTATAAAAAACACCCTTTATTAAATATGAAATTTTAGGTGTCAAAACCTTGAAATCTAACAAAAAACAATTTCGTTAATTGATCCATCGTGTTATAAGGACATAAATTTCAACCCCTCTAACCTTTTATATATATGTAACTCAATTTTATGTGAGGGAAATACGTGGGCTGCCGATTAAGTTTTTACAAAACGACCACTAGATGGCGCTGTTAAGATGTGACATTACTATTGTTGTAAAATTTGACATTTTTTATTATTAAAACAGTGGCAGCTCAGAAATTGGCCGAGTAGTTTGTTTACAATGACCATTTAAAAAAACAGTTTTGTGCACAAACGGAAATTTCACGTGTAGATTTTCGTTGAATGATTTTTTACTACTTTAGTGAAGACCTAACTCAACAACAATGTCCCGAATCGCTTCGTTTAACTTTTGGTAATGAATCACCATTAGAAAAGACTGTCTACAATTAGTTTGGAGAATTTCGTCACGGTCGTGCTTCCGTCAGCGATGAATTTCGTGAAGGTCAATAAAATCGGTTGTTGTTCCAAAAAACATGGATGCTGTGCGCAACATGATTGATGAAGATCGGCATGTGACTTACTGTGAGATAGAGGCATCCTTAGGCATATCGAACACGGCAGTATATTCGATTTTGCATGAACATTTAGCTGTGAAAAAGGTCTGTTTCCGATAGATTCTGCATAATTTGACCGAAACTCAAAAACAGCCTTGTGTCAATTGGTGTAACGAAATGCTCAAAAAATTCGACCGAGAACTTGCAAAATATGTATGCAACATCGTAACAAGAGACGAAATTTGAATATATCCATATGGCCCGGAGACTAAGCAGCAATCAATTGTTTGGGGCGTTCCAAGATAAACTGAATCCAACAAAAGTGGTTCGTTCGAAGAACTTCCAAGAAAATGGTCTTGGTTATACTGGACATGTTGCAACCATGGCTTTAGAGGATCCATATATGGAATATATGGAATATAACAATTCGTTTGCTAGAAGTCATCGATGAAATAAGGAAAAACAACCGAAAACGTCTCATCATTCTTCATCAAGACAATGCCTGCTCTCATACAGCACGTCAAAACACTGGATTATTTGACTTAGAAAAACATCGAATTATTGTCTCATTGCCCGTATTCACCAGATTTATGGGCTAACGACTACTTTTTACTCCAGAATGTCAAAAAAAAAAATTCGTGGGCAGCGATTTTCATCACCTCAAGAACCTGTTGAATCCTTCCAAAACTATGTTTTTAAGGTAACTTCAGAGTGGCAAAAATGTTTCCAGAATGGGTTCGAACGAATGCAAAAGTTTATAAATCTTAAAGGCGAATATTTTGAAAAACAATAAAACGATTTTTACCAAAAAATTTTTTTTTCTTTCATTGTTTTTGTAAAAACTTAAACGATAGGCCTCGTATGTATATGTAACTCAGTTTTATGTGAGGGACATAGAATAGAATTTGGCATAGTAAACGGACTCTGTTCTGTTAGCATCATCACGAAACTTGCTAGGCATTAACTGGGGAGCAAATAACTATGTCTTGTTATTCTTATGTTGTATGTGTAACGAAAAAAGTGTCGCAGAAGCTCTATTATTATATTGTACTGTAAAGCTCTATACTTTAAACTCTTTGCTTTATACTTTGATATTAATTTCCTGGGAAAAGCACCAATTAGTGTGCAGTCAAAGATACCCGACATTGTCTTCAGGCAACGTATCGTAAAAAGCATTTTTTTGAAGCTCAGGAAAGTTTTCGGATCTTATAGAATACCTGTCCTAGTACTTTTTTGTATACTTAATGTAATGTTCTTTTTTTAAATATATATTTCCTTGTTTCAGGTGGGTCAATAATCAATTTAACAATTAACAAAACCATATTTTGGTAAGTATCCATTAAATAATAAATTATTAATACCACCGTGAACTTGAAGTTGAAGTACCATGCGGTTATCAACACTCATTGATAAAGAGTCTTTTTTCCTTTCCTGCTCCACAACTAGCAACGACCTAGCCTTTATTATAAATTTTAGTTTACTTAAAAACTCATGGTTTAAAATTGTTTGTTCTCATCCTGTTTTAAAAATAAAATTTCGTGGTGACGGTTGATTTAAAATTTACAGCAATTAAGCTTCTGCACCTCTCTTTTTATGGGCATGGTACAGATGCTACAGAAGCGATGCGTGTGCGGAAAAATCGATTCACGTTGGTCTTGAATCTCTGTAAATTGTACTCGGTGGGAAACACAGTCCTAGGCAAACCATTCCGAAGAAATAAGGTTCTCCCTATAAAAGACTTCTTGAAAAAGGTTGTACGAGGGGTGACAAGCTGAACCTCATACGAATGTGAAATATTAGCGCGACTTTCTATGAAAATACTCGTAGAATAGACTCAAGTCGTCAACCATTCTTCGATGTTCCAAGGATTCAAGGTTGTTGATGAGTTGTGGGTCTCCAGTTAGGTGTAAAACTCTCTTCCGAATAGAATCCAACAAATGCATTGTACGTGTGGGAGCTAATCGCACATCAAGAAGGTTTTCTCCCAGGAAGACCATGTACAGGCCAAGTGCTAGCACCGACAGAATTCGTTGAGAGTAGTTTTGAAAAAAAACTAACGATCAGAGTAGCCTTTATCGACCTCTCTGCTGCGTATGACACTGCTAATCACAGAAAACTTATCTCGAGGGTATACCAGACAACTAAGGATTTTCAGCTTACAAGAGTCATTGAATTTGTATTACAAAACAAAAGATTTTACATTAGCCAAACATAGGAGCAGTATTCCATCGTTAATCGAAATTTGAGCTTTGCCCAGAATTCACAGTTGTGGAGTGTAAAGCTTTCTTCGAAATAATATTACCAGCTGAGAAGCTTTCTTTGCTATGCGGGCAAGGTGTTATTAGGTTCTGTAAATGTTTTTTTTGTTCTTGATTAATATGTCAAAGATCATGATGTTTAGGGCTATAGGGATTACTGCTTCTTCAAGCGAGCTAAAAATTCATCAGGCTCTATCACTTCTGATTGCAGAAGTTGAATTTGCAGAAAAAACAGTGATTAGAGGGTACTTTGAACAATTGCATGGTTTAAAATAAAGTTACAGCCTCGATATTATATGCAAAATGGAGGTGAAACATTGGATATCAAGGGGCGCTTGGTGAATTTCATGCTACGTGCTTCTGCAATTACTTATTTTCAATTTTAGCCACCGCGCAACACTCAGCCGTGCGCGTCAACTCCACGCATCGAGACGGCAGCCTCTATAGGGTTAACAGTTTTTAAATATGTGTGATATAATCGATCAAATGTATTCATTAATTAAATGTTCTCAATTATTTTTAAAATTCTGACATGCAGAAAATTTCTACAAGTGCAAACTGTTCAGGGGAATAAAACTAAAACTGAATATTTACTTAAATGACATAACATAATTAGCATGCTAAAATTAATTATACAGTGTATGTGAAATATCCATAATACTTTCCGATATAATGAGTTTGCACTAATAAATTCATTAGTTGTTCCTTTTATTATATAGTTTACCTTTATTTGCACACAGTTTCGAGTGTCTTATCTTATTTTTAAACTAGAGTGTATATCAGGACAGCCTCTTAAGTTTTTACAAACGATCACTAGATGGCGCTATTAAGATGCGACACTACCATTGTAAAATTTTACATTTGTTTTTATTAAAACAGCTCAGAAATTGGCCGAGTAGTTTGTTTGCAGTGAGCATTTAAAAAAACAGTTTTGTGAACAAATGGAAATTTCACGTGAACGTTTTCGTTGGATAACTTTTTACTACTTTAGTAAAGGCCTAACTCAATAACAATGCCTCGAATCGCTTCGTTTAACTTTGGTAATGAATCACCATCAGAGAAGACTGTTTAGAATTGGTTTACAGAATTTCGTGGTCGTGCTTCCGTCAGCGAAGAATTTCGTTAAGGTCGACTAAAATCGGTCGTTGTTCCAAAAAAACATCCATGCTGTGCGCAGCGTGATTGAAGAGGATCAGCATGTGACTACCGTGAGGTAGAGGCATCCTTGGAGATATCGAAGACTGCTGTAACATTCGATTTTGCATGAGAATTTAGCTGTGAAAAGGATCTGTTCCCGATGGATTTCGTATAATTTAACCGAAACTCAAAAACAGCGTAACAGGAGACGAAACTTGGATATATTCGTATGAGCCGAAAACTAAGCAACAATTAACTGTTTGGGTGTGCCAAGATGAACCGAATCCAATAAAAGTGGTTCGCTTGTTTCTTTGGGTATACTGGACATGTTCCAACCATTGTTTTAGAGGCTCGAAGAACAATTAATGCTGAATGGCATACAACAATTCGTTTGCCAGAAGTCATCGATGATTTCAGGAAAAACAACCGAAAACGTTGTTTTTGTAAAAACATGAAAGGTTGCCCTCGTACTACATTTAAAACAATTATTTCCAATATAACAATCAATTTTATGTTCAGAAAGAAGGAACAGCTATGGGTAATTGCTTGTCACCTTTCATAGCCAATTTATTCATGAGTAAGTTTGAAATCGAAGCCAGTCAAGAATTCGAATATTTCCCAAGGGTATGGTATAGGTATGTGGATGATATTTTCGCGATTTTTGATACAAAGAAAGCAAATATTGATGATTTTGTTTCTAAATTAAATAGCCGGTATGATTCAATTAAATTCACGTACGAAATTGAGAACAAAGGACAATTGCCTTTTCTAGATATTTTAATTATTAAAAATAATAATAGATTAGAATTTGATATCTATAGGAAGGACACAGTAACAGATAGATATATTCCTAATGATTCATTTCATTGCAAACAACATAAATTAGCCTCAATACATTTTTTAGTTCATCGTTTGGTGACTTTCCCTCTGAATAGAGTAAACTTTAATAAAGAAAGGAATCGTATTAGAAATATAACTAGAGTTAATGGTTATGACGATGACTTAGTAAATAAGCTAATAAATAGACATAAATTTAGGTCTAATATTCAGAATTCCACCTTTTTTACACGCGAAGAAAATAACACCAAGTATGTCTCCATACCATATAATCCGAAATATAGCAAGGGACTCAATAAGGTATTTAATAAGGTAGGCCTCACCTTAGTCTATAAGTCATCAGACAATCTGAGGAATATCTTAGGAAATCCCAAAGATAAGATTCCCAATTGTGAGAAAAGTGGAATTTATGAAATTAGTTGTAATGATTGTGACAAAAAGTATGTTGGGCAAACTAAAAGGTCAATTAAAACACGATTTAAAGAACATTTAGCACACTTAAGATACAATAGAACAGAAAAGTCTAGTATTGCCGAACACGCCCTTGAAGCTGATCATACTGTAACATTGGATAATCTAAGATTAATAAAGGATGTATCTGATAGGAGATTGTTGAACGCATACGAAAGTATGGAAATCATAAAATGTAAAAGTAGTTTAAATAAAGACAGAGGGCCTATTCCTTATAGTCCCCTCTACTGGTTACTTGACCGGAATTGATCGCCTTGCCTATGTCATTAGTTCCGCTTGAGTAATTCTAGGGTTAGGCTAAGTATAAATAGGGTAGATTTGTAGTTTTATCTTTAGGCAATCATCGCTCCTGATGAAGCTAACATGGTTAGCGAAACGCGCGTCGAGTGCAAAAATAAAGTGTTTGGTGTAGTGGTGATATATACTGAGTAGTACATTTAAAACAGTTTTTTTTTTTTGTAATTTTAATTCAAAAAAACCTCTGGAACTGGAGGTGGCAGAAGAATTCCGTAAACGGATTCGTTTTTAACAGATGCGGAATGCTGCCCGAATTGCCTTATTCGATCTCAAAGCAAAAGAAAAAGTTTTCATATAAAAATGTTTTTTTCTTGTCAAGGCCAAGTACTTACCATGCAACCCTCGTATGTAGAGAGTGCCAGTTAAAAAAATTCTAGTTGGCTTTGTAATCTGTCAAATTTGACAAGGGACAAATTTTTTGTTATCATATTTGGCTTCCTCATAAAAACTACACTAAATTTTTATGGTATATAGAATAGGAAAATAGTGAATTAAGTATATAGATGTTTTAAAAATGTAGCAAGAGCCTAATAAAAGGTGTAAAAGTAAGCCGCGGTTGCAAATATTATTTTCGTTTATTACCAACTGATTTATATTGCTCCCTAGAGATACATGTTCCAACTTTTTAATTGATTAAATTATATAACGACTCAACAACCTAAGACCATCTATAAAGGTTTGTATTTATATTAACAGTGATATTTGATGCCTTTATGATTTTAAAACACCATCATCACCTCAAAAATGTTTCTATTAAACTAAACGTGAAGCTAATTTTTATGAGAAACAGGTCAAATTGCGCATTGTTTAATTGGCGTTTTAGGGCCATGAGCCTACAGTTAAAGGTTAATCGTCTTTATTAAATAAACCGACTCTTCATTGTAAAGTATATTCCAGTAAACCCGATTCTCGTTGCGAAGCGATATTGGCGTAAAACAAGTACAAGATTAACGAGAATCTATGTATAGATGGATATTTCTGTTTTGTTTATGTCTATAATTAACATTAAAAATTTGTTCAGGCAAAGCTGCTGGTGTATGCAACATAGGCAGGTCAAAAATACTCAAAAAGCCTCGCCTGTATACCAGTACTGAAATAAAACTTATATTTTGAGCGTGTTGTGTGATATTATTCTGGATAGAACTTGGAACTTGTGCTTAGTGGCCAGCAAGCAGCAGAACAGTTTACTGGGGCCCCCTTTAAATATACAAATCAAAGGGGGCCCTAACGTCCTATCGAGAAATTTTCGGTGCCTTAATGTCGTATCATCCGCTGTTTACGTGTCTGTTTGTCAGAAGAAGAGTGTTGCGTGTGTCTAAGTTTCACGCGAAGATACACTTTGTGCCAGTGCCTTAGTTCAGTGTCTTGTCAGGGACCGGACTTAGGTTTATTTGACGCAGAAGCCGCATAACGGACTCCGGAGCTGTTGTGCACGGGTACGCGATATGAAACGCTGACATTGTTAGACTTGTCCTCCACAAGAGTATGGTAAATGTTTGAACTTATTTAATATTTGTATAAACGTATTGATTTGAAGGGATCATATATTATGGTGAACCGTTATGAGTCTTAATCAGATGATTATTCTATTTTTTGCTCATAGTTCTATCAGTATTATAGGTTAGAATTTGTCAGTTTCATTTTTTTCTGCCATTGTGCCATGTTACTGAAATTTGCAAACAACCACCTGCATGTAATAAAGCCAACAAAATTTTGTACATAAGTGTTGTACATACATTTTGATCCCTTAAGTTAAGCAAATTTGGTAAGGACGCCTAAAAAAAAGAATATTTTTTATCAAGCAAAAATGCAAACATTTCAATTGTATATCTTCTTAAACATGTTTTATTTAATAAAGAAATTGTTGTTTTTGTGAATTGTTTTGCGTTAAATTTCAACCTGTTTGCTTTAGAATAGGCATCTTTTAAAATACGCTGTTTTGAAAATAAATACAACAAAAGATACTCTTTCTCCAACATAAATAATTTGTGTATTTACTTCGTTTAGTAAATGATATTTTTAATATGAAACAATAAAAATTTGGTTTTAAGGGGTAAGGCCACTCCAGGTCCCAGGAAAAAGGCTAATTTCCGCAATTTTTTTCAAGAGTATAATAAAAGCAGTACTCTATTACATAAATATTTAAGTGTACAAAAGTATTTTTTTTTTATCTTTTTAATTCAAAATGGCCACTTCAGAATCCAAGACGACAAGACACCTTTTATGCTTGCTTTAGATTCAACCTAGAACAAATAACTGGTCAAGTGCAAGTTGAACTTGCGCAATTAACACATGGGCTGAAAAGTCCCGGGCCTAACAAAGAAAACACGGTTTTTTTGGTTCAAAATTAGCTTTATTCATCAACGTAATCTCCATCAAGAGCAACGCAATCATTCCAGCGCCGCTCTAACATTTCAATACCACTTTTGTAGAACGATTTATCTTTTGCCTCAAAATAGGCCTCAGTTTCAGCGATAACCTCTTCATTCGTGCGAAATTTCTTACCGGCGAGCATTTTTTTCAGGTCTGCGAACAGCCAGTAGTCGCTGGGAGCCAAATCTGGCGAATACGGTGGATGTGGGAGCAATTCGAAGTTCAATTCATGTAGTTTTGCCATTGTTTTGATTGACTTGTGACACGGTGCGTTGTCTTGATGAAACAAAATTTTTTTCTTTGCCATATGCGGTCGTTTCTTTGCAATTTCGGCCTTCAAATGCTCTAATAACGCTATATAATATTCACTGTTGATGGTATTTCCTTTCTCAAGATAGTCGATGAATATTACACCACGCACATCCCAAAATACCGAGGCCATAACCTTTCCAGCCGATTGTTGTGCTTTCGGGCGCTTTGGACGAGGTTCACCAGTTGCTGTCCACTCAGATGACGATCGTTTTGATTCCGGAGTGAAGTGATGGATCCATGTTTCATCCATTGTTACATATCGACGCAAAAATTCCGGTTTGTTATGTTTAAACATGGCCAAACACTGCTCAGAATCATCAACACGTTCTTGTTTTTGATCAACAGTGAGCAAACGCGGCACCCACTTTGAACAGAGCTTTCTCATAGTCAAATGCTCATGCAATATAAAGCCAACACGTTCTTTTGATATCTTTACGATGTCAGCTAACTCACGCAACTTCACTTTTCGATCATTCAAAACGATTTTATGGATTTTTTTGATGTTTTCTGGTGTTACCGCCTCATTTGGACGTCCACTGCGTTCTGCATCATCGATGTCTCTACGACCACGTTTGAAGTCAGCAAACCAACATTTTATTATTGTTTCTGATAGAGCGGAGTCCCCATAACACTTTTCAAGCCATTGCTTCGCTTGAACGGTATTTTTTCCCATCAAGAAGCAGTGTAAAATTAAAACACGAAATTGTTTTTGATCCATTGTTTTGAAAATAACAAAAGTAGCGTCACTCTTAGCACAATAACTCACAAACTAATGAATAAAATATCATGAAATTTTAACAGCTGTCTTTTGAAGGTTAGTATTAACTGAAAAAAAGGTGACTGCAATAAAACTAGCGCCATCTATGTGTTAGGCCCGGGACTTTTCAGCCCATGTGTTAGTGTTCCGTACGTTGATTGCTGTTAAAATAAAAAAAAATTGTTACAGAGGTATAAAATGATCAGTGACTTCACAAAACACACCCCAAATGAGTCTTCAACAAAGTTTGTTTCCAATCTTTACTGAAATCTGATGTCCTTGAAATTTTTGTTTTCTTATATACCAGATAAATTATTAAAGATAATGCATTCGTGATAATTTTCGTTCAATCTACACCCCGTGGAGAATATTCCAGAATTTTTTCAAAATTTTTTGATCAGTACTTTTCGAGATAAGGCGGGTGGACAGCGATTTTTCGCGATTTTTTAAAAATAATACAAAGAAAAGTGCGCGCAAGTATTACATTATATATATATTTTTTACTCGTGTTTTCACAAGCTTTCATTTGACACCAAAATTTTTTTTTCACTTCCGATTTTACCCCCCAAAACTAACCCCTTAAGTCAAAATTTAACTTTCAAAACTACATGGCTCTGATGAGGCTATCAATTCCTATATTATTACCAAATTTCAACTTTCTATGACAAATAGTTTCGGAGAAAATCGAGTGTGACAGACAGACGGTCAGACAGACAGACACCGAAGTGATCTTATAAAACAAAAACCAAAAAATTTTCATTAATATATGTCGAAAACTAGTGGATAACGTACGGAAATTTGAAAATATCGTTTTTTCGAGAAATGGTGCACTTATGAAAAAAAAATATTTTTTTCAAATGTGCACAGTTTTTTACATTATTTTCAAAACTCCGTACTTTATCTACCAGTTTTTGACATACATTAATGAAATCTACAGGAGTATCATTTGGCCCGTTACAGGCCTCGCATAAAATGTGCCTTATCGTTTTAGATTCTGAAGCAGAAACATTTTTTTTGACGCAACTACGAGGCTGATTTGAAAAGTCCGTGCAAAAATAAAAACTACTTATGTGTTTGGGGTAAACCTTTTTTATTTTTCGACATAGTCTCCTTTTAGGCTTATACACTTCGTCCAACGATGTTCTAGTTTGTTGATCCCTTCCGAATAATAGGATTTGTCCAAGTCTGCAAAATATCCATTAGTGTCTGCAATCACCTCCTCGTTTGAATAAAATCTTTGTCCCGCCAGCCATTTCTTCAAATTGGGGAACAAATAGTAGTCCGAGGGAGCCAAGTCTGGAGAATAGGGGGGATGTGAAACGAGTTGGAATCCTATTTCCATTAATTTTGCGACCACAACTGCTGAGGTGTGTGCTGGTGCGTTGTCGTGATGGAAAAGGACCAATCGCGGGCGTTTTTCTTGCTTGCAGCTCGGTTTTTAAACGGTCCAATAACGATGAATAATATTCACCTGTAATAGTTTTACCCTTTTCCAGATAGTCGATGAGGATTATCCCTTGCGAATCCCAAAAGACAGTCGCCATAACCTTTCCGGCCGAAGAAACGGTCTTCGCCTTTTTTGGTGCAGATTCCCCCTTGGTAACCCATTGTTTAGATTGTTGTTGGGCTCAGGAGTACAGTAATGTATCCATGTTTCATCCACAGTGACGAAACGACGCTTAAAGTCCTCCGGATTCTTCTGGAACAGCTGCAAACCATCCTTGCAACACTTCACACGATTCCGTTTTTGGTCAAGCGTAAGCAATCGCGGCACCCATCTTGATAGCTTTCTCATGTCCAAATGTTTATGCAAAATATTATGTACCCGTTCAGTCGAGATGCCCACAGCACTAGCAATCTCACGCACCTTAACTCTTCGGTCATCCATCAAAATACCATGGATTTGATCAATGATTTCTGGAGTCGTAACCTCCACAGGCCGTCCAGAACGTTCAAAGTCACTTGTGCCCATATGGCCAGTCCAAAAATTTTGAAACCACTTATAAACTGTTCTAATCGAAGGTGCAGAGTCACCATAATGTTTATCAAGCTTCTCTTTAGTCTCCTGAGGCGTTTTGCCTTTCATAAAGTAATGTTTAATCACCACACGAAATTCTTTTTCGTCCATTTCTTGAAAATCACTCGACTTCCTTGATTCACACGAATGCCAAACACAAAGAAATAGGCCAATATGGCTGAAACTTGGTGTGCGTTCATTCAAGAGATGCTACTAACTAAACATGACCTCGATACGCGCCGGTGGTGTCATCTTTCGGACTTTGCACGGACTTTTCAAACCAGCCTCGTATATATTGAAAACTAGTGGAAACGTACGGAAATTTGAAAATACCATTTTTTCGAAAAATTGTGCACATTTGAAAAAATATATTTTTTTCAGATGTGCACCGTTTTTTAGATTATTTTCAAAATTCCGTACGTTATCTACTAGTTTTTGACATACATTAATGAAATCTACAGGAGCATCGTTTCGCTCGTTACAGGCCTCGCATAAAAGGTGCGTTATCGTTTTGTATTCTGAAGCAGCCATTTTGAATTAAGGTGTTACGCTGCCTTGGCGCTCGGAAAAATAGGCATAAAATAAAATTTTGCATATATAATATAGTTTTTATTTTTCACAAATACAGTCAGTCAAAAAAGTTTCCATACACCACCTGCTTTCTATACTATTTTTCTGTTATGTTTAACTGGAACTATGAGAAAATATGTTTAAATTAATATTTGAAACTAAACCAACGAGGATTAGTATTAAAAACAACTACGGAACATTTTATTTAGAAGTTACGTCATTGTTATAAAAATGTAAATAAAATTATTATCAAAAAAGTCTCCATATACTCAAGAACTGCACTGAAAAAAACACGTTATAATCAGCCGCATTTTATTAAGCTAAATTGAAAACAAATGAATAGTTTTCGGCAATACTTTATAATCTGCCACTTGTTGCTAGTAATTTTGCAGTGGGTTTTCAAAGTACTATTAAAAATAAGCGAGAGAAATTATGAAATTCCATTTCAAGTTCGAAAGATCATAATTGATTTGTGGAAAGATGGAAAATCGTACAGAACTATAGGAAAAATTGTTAAAAAGTCGCATGCTACTGTTCAGTACATTGTAAACCAGTATAAATCAACGGATTCCTATAACATTCGACCACGCTCCGGTCGTCCCACTCACTCACGTGAAGAGGTCAGTATTGTTAGACAAATAATTATATATCTCAAGAAAAGTGCACCAAAATTAAAAGAACGGGAACTACTTTCGAAAAATGTTTGTTCACAAAGAGTGAGAAATTGTTTACACAGGGCGGGCTATAAGGGGTGTGCAGCTAATCGCAAAAAGGGGTTAGCTTTTACTAGGGAATACGTTACTAAACCTCCTGAATTTTGGGAATCCGTAATCTTTAGTGATGAAACTAAAATTAACCTTTTTGGGTCTGATGGCAGAACTAAAGTTTGGAAGAATACCGCATCCGATATTAAAATCATGTGTTTCACGGTGAGACAGGGGAGTGGCAGTGTTCTGCTTTGGGGATGCATGTACGCTGAAAGGGTTGAAAATTTACATTTTATTAATGGTACCATGGATCAGCATGTTTATCTGAACATTTTGAGAGACAATTTAAAAGAAAGTGTCCAAAAATTAGCTCTCAAAAAAAGATACATTTTCCAACCGGACGGTGATCCGAAACATACCGCCAACTTGGGGCGAGAATGGATGATCCATAATGTGCGACGACAGCTTCATACACCTCCGCAATCACCCGATGTTAACCCCATCGAGCATTTATAGGAGGAACTTAAACGATGCGTTCACAAACGTAATGTTTCGAATAGAGAAGAATTAAAAAAAAGAATATTGAATTTAAACATGTTTTCTCATAGTTCCAGTTAATTAGTTAAACATAACACAAAAATAGTATAGAAAGCAGGTGGTGTATGGAGACTTTTTGGACTGACTCTACATTATAGTTTTAACAATAGATTAAAAAAATATATATTAAAAAAGAAATTTTAAATGGCGGAGATGCCACCGGTGAAAATTTTTTTTCTCAGTTAAGAATCGTCCAAAAACTAAACAAATCGTTTTTAGTGTTCCGTACGGAACACTTATAAGATCACTTCGGTGTCTGTCTGTCTGTCACACCCGATTTTCTCCGAAACTATTTGACATAGAAAGTTGAAATTTGGTAATAATATAGGAATTGATGGCCTCATCAGAGCCATGTAGTTTTGAGAGTTAAATTTTGACTTAAGGGGTTAGTTTTGGGGGGTGAAATCGGAAGTGAAAAAAAAATTGTTTACTAGGTCATCGAGTGTGGTGTCAAATGAAAGCTTGTGAAAACACAAGTAAAAAATTTAAATATAATGTAATAGTTGCGCGCACTTTTCTTTGTATTATTTTTAAAAAATCGCGAAAAATCGCTGTCCCGCGCCTTATCTCGAAAAGTACTTATCAAAAAATTTTTAAAAAATTCCGGAATATTCTCCACGGGGTGTAGATTGAACGAAAATTATCACGAGTGCATTTCCTTTAATAATTTTTCTGGTATTTAAAAAAACAAAAATTTCAAGGTCATCAGATTTCAGTAAAGATTGGAAACAAACTTTGTTGAAAACTCATTTGGGGTGTGTTTTGTGAAGTCACTGATCATTTTATACATCTGTAACAAAATTTTTTATTTTAAAAGCATTCAACGTACGGAACACTAATTGCGCAAGTTCAACTTGCACTTGACCGGTTTTTATTATTAACAAAGGTCATAGCTAAATGGCCACATTTGGAAAAAATTTTAAAATTTTTTTTGTAGAAGTGACAGCTATTTGAAAATAAACTCGGATTTTTCACAAAAATTTTGAGGTTTAAAAATTACTAAAAAATGAACCAATCGAAAAAAACCTTATGTCAACTTCAAGATAATATTATAAAGAATTTGTGGTATAAAATTTACTCGAATTTGTTAACTGTTTTTCACATTTTGCAACAATTTCCCGAATTTTCAAAAATCTGGTTGAATTTTGTAACATTATTCCGAATTTTTTAACAATTTTTTTGAAATTTGCAACACTTTTCCGAATTTTAAGAAAAACGCGTCCACGGCGTCAACCTTCGCACAAAAACTAACACAGATACCAAACTTTCGACATCTAGCACTCAATTTTTCGACATTTTGTCAAAAAATGTCTAATAAACAGCCTTCAACTCTTTTAACGTTAGAGTTCAATGGAGTTTTTAACTTATTACTTGTTCTTTAAAGATTTTTGGGAAAATTGCTTAAAAAACTCGATAATTGAACAGTTAATTACTCACTTAATATTCAGTAGATATGGAATTCCAGAAACACAATGAAATTGTACTCATCTTCAAGGAGAGAATTTATTTTACATAATTAAAATTCGTTCACTTTTGTAATAGTTTAAACTTGATAATGTCTGACGTGCTTCACGAGAGATGCTGCGTAGCACTCGACGCTTCGAAATGAAATGAAAGTTATGAGACAGGTGCAAGCGGAAGATGCACCTGAGTGGTCATATATCATAATAGACGAACTGACAGAAATATTCAAACAGGTAAAAATTCCTAAATAGAACTTTTTATTTCTTACATTATGACCAACTTTTCTGGTTTTCGGGCTACTGTGCGTCGCGCTAATACACCACATAATATAAGGTTTACCTTGGCACTCCACCACCTTTTTTAAGAATTCTTTTATAAGGAGAATCTCATCCCTTTCGAATGATTTGCATTTAGTTTAACCAGGAAATTACGTGTGCAAAAACCTTGAAAAACTTTACGATTCAGACCTGAGGTAGAGCCATCCCCGATCAACATCGACAAATCTACGTTTTACTTTGTCTAGCCCAAGATTAGTTAAAATCAACCTCTTACAGCGTCCTATTTTACCGAGATAATTGACATCAGCTTAAATCCATTATTTATGTTCTACAGCTTTGTCTCCATCACAGGCGTCTTTCACTTTGGCATTATTATGAAGTATTACACCTTGTATTGGCTCTGAAAATATTGATAATCTTAATTCCTTTGATTTCTATAGAATCTCTCAAGTGTAACAATCAAAATCTTGTTCAGCGGAGAAAAACAATTTTTTATTACTTTTTTTTCAATTTCATTTACTTCTTTTCCTGCTTTTTGTCCAAGCTTGACATAATATTCTCCTATAAAAAACAGAAATAATGAACAACATATCCAGCACTAACCTGAGCTAATTTAACCTATACTAAGATGAACTAAATTAATTTGAACTAACCAAAACTAACATAGGTTAAGCTAGGGTAATTAAATATACATTTCCGCAGAGGTATGGCTACGATACATAAATTAACCAACAGTTAGTTTATTAATTAATAACAACAAAGACAGTAAAAATGAGGGCGTTCCTTGCGTGAGAACTTTCTGGGCACCCTATTAATTAATTAAAATTGTCTACAAAAGCAAAATATCTGAATCATTGAGTCACCTTTTCCTGCTGAACTCTTAAAGTTCGCTTCAGTTCACCTCCCACACGGTACTGACACGAATTGCATTATACCTGAAAAAATTATTTTCTGAACATGATAATAGAGTTATCATCACAGTAAATCCAATACGGTAGCGAAAAAACGGGGTAACCGTATAGGAAAATCAAAAATAATGCCCAAAAGTGAAAACTGGAACCCAAATTTTTAAATACATATTTGATTTCATCAAGCAATTTTGTGTTCGAATACAAATTGAATGTTTCTGGGCGTGATTGTAACTATAATAAAATCCGACCCTTATAAGGATCTTCACCTGTACTATTAGCCTTTGACACACGGATATCTGATCCTATCTTAACGTCCGGATAGGCATGGTCGAATAAACGATTTTTCCCATCATTTTTAAACATTTTCTGAAAAAAATGAAAGAAATGTGATAAGAGAAATAGCTTCTACGATTTCTTACGCAACTGATTTTCTTTAATTAAATCAGTTACCTTTCAACATCTTTGGGGAAGAAGAAGAAACTCACTCCCGACGTACTTTTTGAATTATTTTTGCAAATGTCAACGTCACAACAATAACCTCATTTCCCCATGATTTGTCAACCTTTTTTATTATTTTCACTTACAAAAGTTTTTAATTCTCTTTTTATACAAACTCTCTTTTTCTTCTTTCTTTAAATTCATATAAACTGCAGTCACATCAAAAAACGGTCCACAATACATTTCACAAGACGTATTCTGAGATCAGATGTAAACATTGAGCGGCCGTTTTGGAAGAGGGACCCGTCGACGCACGCGCCGTCAAAATCTCGTCACCAACTTGGTGCTCACTTTCGCTACTGTATTGGGTTTACTGTGGTTGGATTTGCCAATCATAGGTATTATTCGATCGTTAGGTTTACAATTTTACAAGTTTTTAGTAAATATATTGTGATTATGTTAAAACTGAGCCACAATATATACTATGTTTATATTACAATGCTAGTTTTTATTTACTCGAAACACAGGAAAAACAAGCCATTATAATGGAGGGAATACGAGAATGAGCATCTACGAGGGCGCATCCTAATTTTGAGTCACATTAATGTTGCAGATCTAGTTTAAGATTACGTTTTTAAAATTGTCGCGTTTTAACTAGTTGAAAATGGCGATACTTTTTGGGTTTTTCATTATTAATCTTAGCGCAAGGGCAAGCGATTTCTTCATCCCCTCCATTCACTGGTAAAGTTACTTAAAATGTAAAAATCGGTGATCAAGTTAACATTCTAAACTTGAAGGATGAACATTCCGGGACAGGTTTGGTTTGTTAGCTAGCTTTTAAATGACGAACAATTTTTAAGAATAGTAGTACAACGTTATCGTGTTATACAGTCTATCAAATAAGAACGTGACCGTTCGTATTCTTGAAAAAATGTTTTTCGAGAACATTTATTGCCAACAATGTATTCTTTGGAGTGTTAACAATGGCGCAATCAATAATCGCCAGGTATCTTCAGGGCATGATACCGACGAGATTTTCTGCATACTCTGCAAATTTTTTAAATCTTGCGAGACAACTGAGTCAGAGTCCCCAGAGACTTTCCTCTGAGCTTTTTCTTTACAAGGGATCAAACGTTTTCAATAGGGTCGGCGTCCGGCGACTATGAGGGCCACTCTAGTATTTTATCATGGACCCAAGTGAGCCGCTTCGCGACGTGATTTTCGCCCAGCAAAAGTTTCTTCAACGTGCTTCGAAATTTCACATCATAAGCACGAAGATGTTATCGATTGGCCTCATGGGACACACTCAAACCCGATTTTCTTAATTTTGCTGCTCCTTGATGTCGCGTCAATTTCGGATCCCGTGAAAACGAAGGCACGATTCGTTTTTCGACTTTCGACCGAGCCACGTTTTAGCGGCCGCGGAATGTATTATTTTAGGCCCCTTTGGATGGGAATAAAGAGAGACTGCCTCGAACCGACGCGCAAACAAGTGACTCATTTTGGATTATACGTGATTTCGACGAGCGTTCGGAATCGACTGATACTTTATTGAATCGCTAGAATCGCATCTACCAAAAATGAATTATCGCGGACAAGTTGTTATTTGACAGGCTGTAAACGTATCTGGAAACAGTGAAAATGAATATGTGTGGTGGTTGATCTTACTTGTTGCATAAATTAAAGAATTATGTTATATAGACTATTTACTGAAATGCCTGCTATTTAGTAAAAAATACAAATCTCCAAAAGGCGTAAGAACTCCAAAGTCGCCTGTTTTATTAGCACATCTGGCAATTTCTAAATACTATATAATACCTTGTATCTACGTTGCCTCTGTTGTTGCTGTCCGCCCAAGGATGCTTTTACTGCCTCACTACCCAATATTTAGGTTGTCTAAAATTTACTTCGAGTTACTTTTTTATGGACATAAAAGACCAGCTGCAAAGTAATCTCTAATGTGCCACAGAAGCACCACGTTTGCGCAAAAAGCGATTCACGTTTGTCTTGAATAGCTGCCCCATTTTACTCGGTATGAAATGAAGTGTTAGGCAAATCATTACAAAGGAATAAGGTTTTCTATATAAAAGAATTCTTGAAAAGAGTGGTACGATGATTGACAAGCTGTACCTCATACGAATGTGACGTATTAGTGCGACGTGTAATTCTAGCATGCACCACTTTGGGAGAAACTAAGCGGACTAAAACCATTGAACACTTTCCATGATGATGGTGATATTTGTAGAACAGACTTAAGTCGCCAACTGTTCTTCGATTTTCCAAGGAATTAAATACGCTAGTGAGTTTTGGGTCTCCAATCAATTCTGAATAAAACCCAACAGTGTATACTAAGTTGGGAATGTGGAATCTTTGGCACAATGATACTACTCAGTATATATCACCACTACACCAAACACTTTATTTTTGCGCTCGACGCGCGTTCCGCTAACCATTTTACACGGGAAGAAAATAACACCAAGTATGTCTCCATACCATATAATCCGAAATATAGCAAGGGACTCAATAAGGTATTTAATAAGGTAGGCCTCACCTTACTCTATAAGTCATCAGACAATCTGAGGAATATCTTAGGAAATCCCAAAAATAAGATTTGTGAAAAAAGTGGAATTTATCAAATTCGTTGTAATGATTGTGATAAAAAGTATGTTGGACAAACTAAAAGGTCAATTAAAACACGATTTAAAGAACATTTCGCACACTTAAAATACAGTAGAACAGAAAAGTCTAGCATTGCCGAACATGCCCTTGAAGCTGATCGTATTGTAACATTAGATAATCTAAGAATAATCAAAAATGTATCTGATATGAGATTGTTGAACGCATACACGATGATGATAAAGTCCTGCAAAGAGCATCAACATGGCTTTCCCAACTTAAGCTATTTTCCAAATATATTCCTAAAAATTTTACTTCATCTACTTGCTGGATACTTTTCCCTTGAATTTTTAATAGATAACTTTCAGATATTGCTTTAGTTCGAGGAGTAAAATCAACGAATACAGTCTTTTGTGTATTTATACACAATTTATTTGCATTAAACCATTTTAAAAATTTACTTAAAATATCTTGTGCACACACTAGCACTTCTTCTTTACTTTTGTGAGAGCAAACGTAATTATTATCATCGGCAAACATGAGACTATGTTGCTCATCTATATTAGGCAGATCGTTCACAAAAAGCAAAAACAACAGAGGTCCTAAGACAGATCCCTGCGGCACACCTATATTTATCGGTAATATGTCCGACTTTGCTGTATTTACATGTACGAGTTGGGTTCTTCCAGTTAAGTAACTCCTAAGTAGTTCATTAATTTTTCCCCTCAATCCATACGCATTCAGTTTATCCAGCAGAACATCGTGATTTACAAGGTCAAACGCCTTACTTAAGTCCATAATATCTATAATCTGTAATCTATAATATACGAGGCATGTTTTTTAAGTAAGTACCGTTTTGGAATTAAAAAAAGACGTGCAAAGATATCGCTATAATTTTATTTTTACATGAAAGCCTGTACCTTAATCTACTTTTCTACATAATTTCCGTGAATATTGAGGCACTTGTCATAACGTGGCACCAGTTTTTGAATACCCTCCTCATAAAATTCTGCCGCCTGACTTGTTAACCACTGTATCACAAATGTTTTGACTTCGTTATCGCTGACCACCCAGGTGCTTCTTCAAGTGCAGGAACAAATGGTAGTCCACTTTCTGCACCAAATCTTCATTAACGACCGAAGGACGCCCACTCCGTTCTTCATCATGCACATTTGTGCGGCCATCTTTAAATGCTCTCACCCATTTCCTTACCATTCCATCACTCATAATGTTTTGTCCGTAAACTTCACAGATCTCACGATGAATATCGATCGGTTTTACGCCTTTAGCACTAAGAAATCGTATAACAGCCCGTACTTCACAATCGGCGGGACTCACGATTGTCGGAGGCATCTTAAACACTCAGTAAACAACGTATACAATGAAGAATCAGACTGTAATGGCGTCAGTGCGTAGACATGAGATGTAGGTTACCAGCGCGCATGCGCGGAACGCCGACCGTATCGCTGCGGCGGCGGAATCGCAAAACGGTACTTACTTAAAAAACATGCCTCGTATATAATCTGTAATCTATAATATATATAAAATGCAATGTCTCTCTGTCTGCCTGTCTGTCCATTAGTGCGTTTATCACGCGAGAACCACTTATCCAATTTACGTGTCTTTTTTTAAATTCATACATATATTCCTTAGCCAGGTTATATAATAATAATAATAATCTGTATCTATAATATATATAAAATGCAGCGTCTCTCTGTCTGTCTCTCCGTCTGTCCGTGAGTGCACTTATCACTGGAGAACCACTTATCCGATTTACGTGCTTTTTTTTAATACATACATATGTTCTCTGGGCAGGTTATCTATCTATAATATATATAAAATGCAACGTCTCACTGTCTGTTAGTGCGCTTATCACTTGAGAACCACTTATCCGATTTACGTGTTTTTATAAATTTATACATATATGTTCTATATAATTCGATATAAGCCTAGATAATGGAAGATAAGGTGAGATAATGGGAGATAAGTATAAATAATGGGAGATAAGGGGAAATAATGGGAGATAAGGAGAAATATTGCGAGATAAGTCGAGATAAGCCTAGATAATGGGATAATTCTGGAACATAGCTTTACTACCATACAGGTCAAGGAATGAAAGACTTCGAATACAGGCCAATAAATGGTCTAGTGAAGTTTTTTATTCCGTAGTGGACAATAAGGATATGATGTGTAAACACCTGAATTATATTAACTTTATGTATTGTAATGTAATGTAAAAAACTTATTGAAATAAATATTGTTTTGTATTGTATTGTATTGTCAGGTGGGTCGTCGAAAACTGAAACAAATCTCTAACCAAGGGAAAGTGCGAAAATATTCCATAAATTCTTATAAGAAGTAATGATACAATTCTTTAGTGTATAATGGTGGTGGTGGTAGTGTGTTGACCTAAATACGAAGAAAAAAGAATTCTGATAAAATGGAAAATAAAAAAGGTATCGGACATCGCCTGTCTCAAAATTAACAGAATGAAAATGACGAAGGCCGCGTGTTCATCATCTAAAAATTAAAAAGAACTTTATTCATTAGGAAAATTAAGTAAAGCTTTCAGCAGCAAATATCTTTTAGGATCTGTGTTTATGGAAATTTATTTCTTCTTACTCATCTTAAGGTATGTTAAAACAAGACTAAATGAAGCAAGAAATTTTTCAAAGATTGGCGATTCCTTTTTATTATTCTCGCATGTATGCACGTTTTGTTTAGACATTATTTTCAAGTAGTGAGTTATTGGCGCATGTAAATTTTACATACGCAAGGTGTTGCACGTTTCGGCTTTTCACTCGAGTTCAGGCACGATTAAGTCTGAGAGAAGTTACTTGAATTTTTTCTTCTGCTGAAAAGAAATATTGTGTATGATAAAGTTTGTTTATTTTCAATACCATTTTGAAAATTGCTTGGTTTCTGATTGAAAAATTGAACAAATTTTAAGAATATTACACAGGGGAACAGCTGTTTTGGTGTCGAGGTTTTTTGAGCTGATTCTATATCAATTTGATGTCCTGAATTCAAATAACGTATTCATTTGTACCTAGGAGCTCAAATTTTTAAGATATACAATTTTAGAGAAATATAAGTTACATTATTGTAACTTAAATCCGTAAGTGTAGTAAACAAAAGTAGATACGAAATTTTTATTTTAGTTATACAAAATACAATATTATGTCGTACTTACAAACAAAAAAAAAACATTGAAGAAATGAAATAGTCGCTCAACACTTGGAAAGCTTCTTTTCCGCGACATTCTTGAATATTTTTTTAAACAGTCCCTTTTTAAACTCCAGCAGTAATCTGCCATCATGTGCATGTCCCATCTTCCTTGGTAGCGGCCCTCCATAACTTTAATATCTTGGTGAAATCTTTCACCTTGTTCCTCACTCATGTCTCCTAAATTTTCTGGAAAACGGTCTAAGTGGCTGTGTAAATAGTGTATTTTAATACTCATATTGCACCCTAAGGATTTGAAACTATTAAGCATCTTGTTAACCATTTCAACATAGTTTTGAGCTTTATGTTTGCCTAGAAAATTTCTACAACTGCAACAAATGATGTCCAAGCTTCTCGTTCAACTTGATTCATTGAATTTATGAAGGCAGGATCCTTAATTAATTGTCTTATTTGTGGGCCGTCAAATATCCATGCTTTGAGTTTTTCTGTGCCCAACTGATGCATTTTTACCCCTATATATGCAAAACAAGACCCATTCTTATCAAAGAGCCTTTACAAATTGCTTCATTAAGCCCAACTTTATATGTAACGGAGGAAATATGATTTTTTCTCTTTCAACCAAAGCGTCGTTAATGACATTCTTTTCCCCAACGTCCATGTTTTCTCTCTTGAGGCCAATCTTTTCTAACCCAGTGGTGTGTTTTGTCCCTACTATCCCAGAGGCACAAGAAACACGGATATTTCGTGTAACCACTTTGCTGCCCAAGAAGAAAGTTTACCATTTTTAAGTCTACACAAATCATCCATTGATGTTCGTAATACTTTATCTTCTGCAAGACCAAAGCTATGGTATTATATTCTTCTTTCAGTTTCGTTGAGTGAGCTAGTGGTATTGAACCATATTTATTTCCATTATGTAGAAGGACACATTTTAAACTTCGCTTTGAACTGTCAATAAATAGGCGCCAATCATCTGGAATATATTCAGAAAGTCCCATTTCTTTCATGAGTCCCCTAATTTCGTGACAAAATACAAGATTGTCTTCTTGAGAAAAGAATGGTAGCAGATCTTTTTCTCTTGTACGGCAAAAGGTAATTTTGGTTCCTTGTTCCAGTAAATTTTTGTCGTTCAACCTAGAAGCCAGTACTTCAGAAGCTTTTTTCGATAAATTGAGATCCCTGGTGAGATTATTTAATTCATTTTGATTGAAGCGTTAAGGAACTGATGACGTCTCCTCATAGTCACTGTTAGTTTCATTAGCATCAGAACTGTTATTAGCATCAGAAGAGCGATCAGAGGGAAAATATTCGTCATCAGAGATATGTGGTAGCTGATGAAGTGTTGGAATCGGTAATTTCATCTGAGTGCGGGATAGGGCGTATTGCCGAGTCTAAATTGGGATAAGTCCACATACTGCGGTTATTTCGATTGATTCCATTAGTATTTACTAAACAGAAATAACAATCATTGAAGTGGTTTTTTGGTTCTCTCCAAACCATTGGTACGCCGAATTTTAGACATTTTTTTTCCCGGTAGTCCACTGCCGTAAATGCTCTGTACAAGTTTTACATACGAGATGCGGGGCCCACGTTTTGTCCTGATCACCAAGCTTAACTCCAAAGTATCCAAGATACGCTCGCTTTACAAAGTCAGTAATAGTTTGTCTGTTTTGTTGAAACATGTATTCTCCGCATATATAGCAAAACACATCAGGTTGATTTACACAACTTCTTCTTGAACTGGAACCTGAACTCATTTTAATTCTGTTCAATAACACAAAAACACTCTTTTCTTAACATAAAATAACACGCCGAATTCGATCTACTCTCATTAGTAAGAACGCACAAACTGACGAGACTTACCCGAGTTAGGTGATTAAAAGGGTCAGTTCAGGTACCTGATAGGCAATGGTTCCACTATTTATAGATTTACTTGGAATTTACTCAATTACAAACTGACAATAAAACCATTGTACCTACATTAATGAATATATAATAATTTTAGAACTCTCATAAATGAATATACTGAATAAAAACCACATTGGTAGATAAGTTGATGTATCTAAAAAAGTAGAGCTGATAGAGAAAAACGGATTCCATGTATAGATTTAGCGTCCCAAATATAGTTAAAATCAGCTCTAAAATCCCAGGCACCAAAACAAAAATATTTTTTTGTTAATAAAAGAGCATGGGCGGGGGTTCGGGGCTGATTCAAAAATTGTGTTCTTTTCATTATTGTCACTTATTTGTAGTCAAATAGATGACGGATTAAGGGGGATGGGAATGGAGTTAGAGGGGTTACTTCGTATATAACATATTATAGGTCCTTCTCAGGGTTTTTGGGGTCAAATAATCTAACAGTAATGTTATATTTTATTATTTTAAGTATTTTGGGTCAAACATACAGGACTAATAAGGTGGGGGATTGGATTAGAGGAGTGTGATATATACTGAGTAGTGTCATTGTGCCAAAGATTCCACATTCCCAACTTAGTACATCTTTTGGTTTTACCAAAGATGGAAACAAAACGTTTTTTTTGTCCAGGAGCAAGTGAACTACGTTTTGGCCAATCTTTTTTAATATAATGATTTTTTCTATCTCTACTATCCCATTCACAAAAAAAGCAGCAATATTTCGTGTAACCAAGTTGTAGCCCTAATAAGATAGCAATCAACTTCAAAACGCCACATATTTTTCAAGAAAGCATACAATATTTTATTTTCTCTAAAAGTAGCTTCATGTTATCATATGACTCTTTCATGTTAGTGGCATGGGCTACTGGGACAGACGGAATTTTGTTTCCATTATGCAAAAGAACAGCCTTTAGACTTACTTTTGAAGAGTCTATAAATAGTCGCCAACCTGTATTGGTATAGTTGGTATTCCCTAATAAATTCATTACAGAATTAATGTCATTACAGTAAACAAGGTCACCTTCCTGAGAGAAATAACTTCTGAACTCATCATCACGATTGCGGAAATAGCAAATTCTCGTTTCTAAATGAAGTAAATTCCATCCTTTCAATCTAGGTGATAAAACTTCAGCTTGCTTTTTGGATAAACTCAAATTACTCACCACGTCTTGTGTTATTAAATGTGGTGTAAAAAAAGTACTAAGTTCGTAAGTGTAATCTCTCATGCCCCCTTGAGTAGGAAGTCAGCTCAACGAGACGTTGGATTCATCTGATTGTATAGTTTATGGAGGTGTTGGTACAGGCATCACTTCACTGTGGAGGATCGGTCTCCTTGCAGATAGTAAGTTTGGATACTTGATTGCTTGTTCAGTTTTACTACTGAAGCCCTTAATTGCAGTCAAGCAAAAATAACAGTCTGATGTGTGAACTCTTGGTTCGGCCTACATCACTGGAATTACGAAGTTTATGTGACGTGTTCCGTTTGCCCATCCAGCCAAAAGAGTAACACAGGGTGCACAACATATGTGCAGCGCCCGCGCGACCCGAAACGCGACCCCCCCGCGAACCCCCAGCCCCCACCGACGCACCCCGCCGGACACCGGGGAAACCACAATTTATCTTGGTGGCGAACTGGAAATCCGAAATATTCAAAATAACACTTCTTGACCAAGTCTGTAAAATTTCTCTGCTGACTAGTGAATGTAAGTTTACCACACACGTAACAGAATCGATCAGAATTATTTACACAAGTTCTCGGCATGTTATTGAACGTAGATTACTCAATAATTGTTATTTCCAAGATGGCTTAAGTTCAAAACAATGTTCTCAACGATCTCCTCTTATAACGTAATTTAAGTGACTGTCACTATTACAAAAAAACTGAGCGTAATCGAACAAAAATTTTTGCGGGTTTTTAATTGGGGTAGGTAGGTAAACATAAATCACATACTAGCTTACGTGTAACAAAAATCATGTTGACCATTGTTATAAATATAATATTATTTATTTCCTTCTCTATTAGTTAAAACGTTGTGGAAGTTGGGAACCCCGGAATATTTTAAATTTTAGAAATCTGACAACACTGTAAATGCGGCCGATTCGTTACTAATCGTTACTTGTCCATACAGTCGGACAGTTTTAAGTACACTTTTAGTATTGAATCGCGTTTTAATATAATTGGGAGGCTTGATAGACCTCGAAATTAAGAGTCCTCATTTTAAGTAAAGAATGACACCCAACACCGGAGTTTTTAAAGGAATATTTTTCAATTTCCCATTTTTATGGGTCACCCTATATAGTTTAAATATGAAATTTTATGTGTTGGTGTATAGTTTCACTAAGTTACGTTTCATATCATTCTATCGGAAAACAATATTGAGCAGTCGGGTGTGAACTAACGGTTCAGCTAACAAATTATCTCTTTTAGATGATATTGTCGCATTGGTCCGATACTCTTTGAAATCTTTAAAACACATAAAAATACTGCATTTTCCATCTTCGGTGAATAAAAACAGAACAAAAACAAGCTTGTAATAGCCTCAGTGGGTATAAATAATTTTTTGATTAATATGCGATAAGTTCCTAACAAGATTTTTTAAATTTATGTATTTCTAAACTTGTTTCGTAGGCAAAAAAATTCTTTACAAGTCGTGTTATAACATATCATCTAAACTAAAATTTCTTTTTAAACTTCGTGCCTCTTCAAACCAATTTAAAAAACTTATAATCATATTCCAGTTCAAACTCCTTGATTCCAAACGCGCTAAAAATGACATATAATAGAATATATGGGAAACTGCATCTTGCCTCCACCTTCAAACCTTTTATGTATTAAAAATAAGTACTTTCAAAATTAGGCTTTGTTCCAATCACGAGCAAAACTCGAATTTTCCTTCAGGTCACTCTCTATCATTTCTCAGTCTCCGTTATGGTCCTTTTACACGGTCATATCAGTCCTCAGTTCAGTTTCAGTCGAACTGTCCGTTTTTCCTATGTGTAAAAAGGAAAAACTGAAAACAGAACTGAAACGGAGACTCACACCTGACGGTATGGGGTTCTTTTCTTCCACCGTTTCTTCAATGCCACAGCTAAGGCTACTGCAGTGAGACAGTCTTTATACATGAGCTGTTTTACACATGTACATTTTGGAACAGCATAACAACACCATTATGCTCCTTTTCCACGGTCATATCAGTTCTCAGTTCCGTCTCAGTGTCAGTTTTCGTTTCATTTCAGTTCGGAAGGAGGTTTGTTTTCACACAGTCCGTTCGGTTCTCAGTCCGAGTTACACTTTCAAAGTGTTATGTGTGTTTCGCGTTCAAACACGTGTTATCATACTGTCCCAAAGTGTACATGTGTAAAATAGCTCATGTATGAAGACTGTCTCACTGCAGTAGCCTTAGCTGTGGCGTTGAAGAAACGGTGGAAGAAAAGAACCCCATACCGTCAGGTGTCAGTCTCTGTTTCAGTTCTGTTTTCAGTTTTTCCTTTTTACACATAGGAAAAACGGACGTTCGACTGAAACTGAAACTGAACTGAGGACTGATATGACCGTGTAAAAGGACCATTACACACTTTTTATGTCAGTCTTCGATGCTGAGAACTATAATAAGGACACTTAACATGATAAATTCGATGTTACTCGTTCCTATATAACTTAAATGATTATGCTTGAAATTTGTTCAGTATAACAGACAAACACCAAGAAAAAATCCTATTACGATATTAAAACTCTACAAAAATTATCGATCGACACTAATCCTTTTCACTCACTTGTCCTGAAGCAATATCGCTCAAAAACTCGAGTTTCGACAGGCTCTAGAGACTCTGAAACCTGAAGACATTTTTTAACGAATACTATTTTCTTAACGTATGAAAAGTAATGCCTTTAAATTAATTACAGATGAAAAAATATCGATCAGTCGTCGTAAAATAATGAAGAATTAATTGAAAATGTTTCAAAGGATGGAAGTTACATTTATGGAGTAATTTCCCACTTTCAAAAGGCAGTCTTTACAAAATAACGAACTCTCTAAAATTGAAAGTCAGTTAAACAAAAAATTTAGCACAAATTGCATTTGTGTTCCGCACCTATGCGATCATTTCGGTGTCCCACCCAATTTTCTCCGAAACTATATGACATAGAAAGCTGAAATTTGGCACAAATATAGAAAGAAATTGATGGCTCGATCAGAGTCGTGTAGTTTTGAAACTCAAATTTTTACTTAAGGGGTTAGTTTTGGGGGTGAAATCGGAAGTGAACAAAAATTTTTCTTATTAGGTTATTGAGTATAGAAGATTCTCCATAAAATTTAGATTGAGCGAAAATTATCACCTTCGATAATTTATCTGGTATAAAAAAAGCTATGAAAACTACGTCCCATGACAACAAACTTTGTTGAAAACTCATTTAGAGTGTGTTTTGTAAAGTGACTGATCATTTTATACCTCCGTAACAATTTGTTTTATTTTACAAGCAAACACCGTACGGAACACTAATTGCGCAAGTCCGACGTGCACTTGGTCGTTTTTTTGGTCTTAATTATGTTAAGAAAAATACATGGAAGAAAAATTGTTTGCTTTTAGTCTGCCTTCAAAGAACATCACCTCCTCGTTGGAATAAAATCTTTGTCTCGCCAGCCATTTCTTCAAATTGGGGAACAAATAGTAGTCCGAGGGAGCCAAGTCTGGAGAATAGGGGGGGATGTGAAACGAGTTGGAATCCTATTTCCATTAATTTTGCGACCACAACTGCTGAGGTGTGTGCTGGAGCGTTGTCGTGATGGAAAAGGACTTTCTTGTGGGCCAGTCGCGGGAGTTTTTCTTGTAGCTCGGTTTTCAAACGGTCCAATAACGATGAATAATATTCACCTGTAATAGTTTTACCCTTTTCCAGATAGTCGATGAGGATTATGGCTTGCGAATCCCAAAAGACAGTCGCCATAACCTTTCCGGCCGAAGGAACGGTCTTCGCCTTTTTTGGTGCAGATTCCCCCTTGGTAACCCATTGTTTAGATTGTTGTTTGGTCTCAGGAGTATAGTAATGTATCCATGTTTTATCCACAGTGACGAAACGACGCTGAAAGTCCTCCGGATTCTTCTGGAACAGCTGCAAACCATCCTTGCAACACTTCACACGATTCCGTTTTTGGTCAAGCGTGAGCAATCGCGGCACCCATCTTGCGGATAGCTTTCTCATGTCCAAATGTTTATGCAAAATATTATGTACCCGTTCAGTCGAGATGCCCACAGCACTAACAATCTCACGCACCTTAACTCTTCTGTCATCCATCACCATATCATGGATTTGATTAATGATTTCTGGAGTCGTAACTTCCACAGGCCGTCCAGAACGTTCAGCGTCACTTGTGCCCATATGGCCAGTCCGAAAATTTTGAAACCACTTATAAACTGTTCTAGTCGAAGGTGCAGTCACCATAATGTTTATCAAGCTTCTCTTTAGTCTCCTGAGGCGTTTTGCCTTTCATAAAGTAATGTTTAATCACCACACGAAATTCTTTTTCGTCCATTTCTTGAAAATCACTCGACTTCCTTGATTCACACGAATGCCAAACACAAAGAAATAGACCAATATGGCTGAAACTTGGTGTGCGTTCAAACAAAAAAAAAAACATTGAAGAAATGAAATAGTCGCTCAACACTTGGAAAGCTTCTTTTCCGCGACATTCTTGAATATTTTTTTAAACAGTCCCTTTTTAAACTCCAGCAGTAATCTGCCATCATGTGCATGTCCCATCTTCCTTGGTAGCGGCCCTCCATAACTTTAATATCTTGGTGAAATCTTTCACCTTGTTCCTCACTCATGTCTCCTAAATTTTCTGGAAAACGGTCTAAGTGGCTGTGTAAATAGTGTATTTTAATACTCATATTGCACCCTAAGGATTTGAAACTATTAAGCATCTTGTTAACCATTTCAACATAGTTTTGAGCTTTATGTTTGCCTAGAAAATTTCTACAACTGCAACAAATGATGTCCAAGCTTCTCGTTCAACTTGATTCATTGAATTTATGAAGGCAGGATCCTTAATTAATTGTCTTATTTGTGGGCCGTCAAATATCCATGCTTTGAGTTTTTCTGTGCCCAACTGATGCATTTTTACCCCTATATATGCAAAACAAGACCCATTCTTATCAAGAGCCTTTACAAATTGCTTCATTAAGCCCAACTTTATATGTAACGGAGGAAATATGATTTTTTCTCTTTCAACCAAAGCGTCGTTAATGACATTCTTTTCCCCAACGTCCATGTTTTCTCTCTTGAGGCCAATCTTTTCTAACCCAGTGGTGTGTTTTGTCCCTACTATCCCAGAGGCACAAGAAACACGGATATTTCGTGTAACCACTTTGCTGCCCAAGAAGAAAGTTTACCATTTTTAAGTCTACACAAATCATCCATTGATGTTCGTAATACTTTATCTTCTGCAAGACCAAAGCTATGGTATTATATTCTTCTTTCAGTTTCGTTGAGTGAGCTAGTGGTATTGAACCATATTTATTTCCATTATGTAGAAGGACACATTTTAAACTTCGCTTTGAACTGTCAATAAATAGGCGCCAATCATCTGGAATATATTCAGAAAGTCCCATTTCTTTCATGAGTCCCCTAATTTCGTGACAAAATACAAGATTGTCTTCTTGAGAAAAGAATGGTAGCAGATCTTTTTCTCTTGTACGGCAAAAGGTAATTTTGGTTCCTTGTTCCAGTAAATTTTTGTCGTTCAACCTAGAAGCCAGTACTTCAGAAGCTTTTTTTCGATAAATTGAGATCCCTGGTGAGATTATTTAATTCATTTTGATTGAAGCGTTAAGGAACTGATGACGTCTCCTCATAGTCACTGTTAGTTTCATTAGCATCAGAACTGTTATTAGCATCAGAAGAGCGATCAGAGGGAAAATATTCGTCATCAGAGATATGTGGTAGCTGATGAAGTGTTGGAATCGGTATTTCATCTGAGTGCGGGATAGGGCGTATTGCCGAGTCTAAATTGGGATAAGTCCACATACTGCGGTTATTTCGATTGATTCCATTAGTATTTACTAAACAGAAATAACAATCATTGAAGTGGTTTTTTGGTTCTCTCCAAACCATTGGTACGCCGAATTTTAGACATTTTTTTTCCCGGTAGTCCACTGCCGTAAATGCTCTGTACAAGTTTTACATACGAGATGCGGGGCCCACGTTTTGTCCTGATCACCAAGCTTAACTCCAAAGTATCCAAGATACGCTCGCTTTACAAAGTCAGTAATAGTTTGTCTGTTTTGTTGAAACATGTATTCTCCGCATATATAGCAAAACACATCAGGTTGATTTACACAACTTCTTCTTGAACTGGAACCTGAACTCATTTTAATTCTGTTCAATAACACAAAAACACTCTTTTCTTAACATAAAATAACACGCCGAATTCGATCTACTCTCATTAGTAAGAACGCACAAACTGACGAGACTTACCCGAGTTAGGTGATTAAAAGGGTCAGTTCAGGTACCTGATAGGCAATGGTTCCACTATTTATAGATTTACTTGGAATTTACTCAATTACAAACTGACAATAAAACCATTGTACCTACATTAATGAATATATAATAATTTTAGAACTCTCATAAATGAATATACTGAATAAAAACCACATTGGTAGATAAGTTGATGTATCTAAAAAAGTAGAGCTGATAGAGAAAAACGGATTCCATGTATAGATTTAGCGTCCCAAATATAGTTAAAATCAGCTCTAAAATCCAGGCACCAAAACAAAAATATTTTTTTGTTAATAAAAGAGCATGGGCGGGGGTTCGGGGCTGATTCAAAAAATTGTGTTCTTTTCATTATTGTCACTTATTTGTAGTCAAATAGATGACGGATTAAGGGGGATGGGAATGGAGTTAGAGGGGTTACTTCGTATATAACATATTATAGGTCCTTCTCAGGGTTTTTGGGGTCAAATAATCTAACAGTAATGTTATATTTTATTATTTTTAAGTATTTTGGGTCAAACATACAGGACTAATAAGGTGGGGGGATTGGATTAGAGGAGTGTGATATATACTGAGTAGTGTCATTGTGCCAAAGATTCCACATTCCCAACTTAGTACATCTTTTGGTTTTACCAAAGATGGAAACAAAACGTTTTTTTTGTCCAGGAGCAAGTGAACTACGTTTTGGCCAATCTTTTTTAATATAATGATTTTTTCTATCTCTACTATCCCATTCACAAAAAAAGCAGCAATATTTCGTGTAACCAAGTTGTAGCCCTAATAAGATAGCAATCAACTTCAAAACGCCACATATTTTTCAAGAAAGCATACAATATTTTATTTTCTCTAAAAGTAGCTTCATGTTATCATATGACTCTTTCATGTTAGTGGCATGGGCTACTGGGACAGACGGAATTTTGTTTCCATTATGCAAAAGAACAGCCTTTAGACTTACTTTGAAGAGTCTATAAATAGTCGCCAACCTGTATTGGTATAGTTGGTATTCCCTAATAAATTCATTACAGAATTAATGTCATTACAGTAAACAAGGTCACCTTCCTGAGAGAAATAACTTCTGAACTCATCATCACGATTGCGGAAATAGCAAATTCTCGTTTCTAAATGAAGTAAATTCCATCCTTTCAATCTAGGTGATAAAACTTCAGCTTGCTTTTTGGATAAACTCAAATTACTCACCACGTCTTGTGTTATTAAATGTGGTGTAAAAAAAGTACTAAGTTCGTAAGTGTAATCTCTCATGCCCCCTTGAGTAGGAAGTCAGCTCAACGAGACGTTGGATTCATCTGATTGTATAGTTTATGGAGGTGTTGGTACAGGCATCACTTCACTGTGGAGGATCGGTCTCCTTGCAGATAGTAAGTTTGGATACTTGATTGCTTGTTCAGTTTTACTACTGAAGCCCTTAATTGCAGTCAAGCAAAAATAACAGTCTGATGTGTGAACTCTTGGTTCGGCCTACATCACTGGAATTACGAAGTTTATGTGACGTGTTCCGTTTGCCCATCCAGCCAAAAGAGTAACACAGGGTGCACAACATATGTGGGGAAACCACAATTTATCTTGGTGGCGAACTGGAAATCCGAAATATTCAAAATAACACTTCTTGACCAAGTCTGTAAAATTTCTCTGCTGACTAGTGAATGTAAGTTTACCACACACGTAACAGAATCGATCAGAATTATTTACACAAGTTCTCGGCATGTTATTGAACGTAGATTACTCAATAATTGTTATTTCCAAGATGGCTTAAGTTCAAAACAATGTTCTCAACGATCTCCTCTTATAACGTAATTTAAGTGACTGTCACTATTACAAAAAAACTGAGCGTAATCGAACAAAAATTTTTGCGGGTTTTTAATTGGGGTAGGTAGGTAAACATAAATCACATACTAGCTTACGTGTAACAAAAATCATGTTGACCATTGTTATAAATATAATATTATTTATTTCCTTCTCTATTAGTTAAAACGTTGTGGAAGTTGGGAACCCCGGAATATTTTAAATTTTAGAAATCTGACAACACTGTAAATGCGGCCGATTCGTTACTAATCGTTTACTTGTCCATACAGTCGGACAGTTTTAAGTACACTTTTAGTATTGAATCGCGTTTTAATATAATTGGGAGGCTTGATAGACCTCGAAATTAAGAGTCCTCATTTTAAGTAAAGAATGACACCCAACACCGGAGTTTTTTTAAAGGAATATTTTTCAATTTCCCATTTTTATGGGTCACCCTATATAGTTTAAATATGAAATTTTATGTGTTGGTGTATAGTTTCACTAAGTTACGTTTCATATCATTCTATCGGAAAACAATATTGAGCAGTCGGGTGTGAACTAACGGTTCAGCTAACAAATTATCTCTTTTAGATGATATTGTCGCATTGGTCCGATACTCTTTGAAATCTTTAAAACACATAAAAATACTGCATTTTCCATCTTCGGTGAATAAAAACAGAACAAAAACAAGCTTGTAATAGCCTCAGTGGGTATAAATAATTTTTTGATTAATATGCGATAAGTTCCTAACAAGATTTTTTAAATTTATGTATTTCTAAACTTGTTTCGTAGGCAAAAAAATTCTTTACAAGTCGTGTTATAACATATCATCTAAACTAAAATTTCTTTTTAAACTTCGTGCCTCTTCAAACCAATTTAAAAAACTTATAATCATATTCCAGTTCAAACTCCTTGATTCCAAACGCGCTAAAAATGACATATAATAGAATATATGGGAAACTGCATCTTGCCTCCACCTTCAAACCTTTTATGTATTAAAAATAAGTACTTTCAAAATTAGGCTTTGTTCCAATCACGAGCAAAACTCGAATTTTCCTTCAGGTCACTCTCTATCATTTCTCAGTCTCCGTTATGGTCCTTTTACACGGTCATATCAGTCCTCAGTTCAGTTTCAGTCGAACTGTCCGTTTTTCCTATGTGTAAAAAAAAGGAAAAACTGAAAACAGAACTGAAACGGAGACTCACACCTGACGGTATGGGGTTCTTTTCTTCCACCGTTTCTTCAATGCCACAGCTAAGGCTACTGCAGTGAGACAGTCTTTATACATGAGCTGTTTTACACATGTACATTTTGGAACAGCATAACAACACCATTATGCTCCTTTTCCACGGTCATATCAGTTCTCAGTTCCGTCTCAGTGTCAGTTTTCGTTTCATTTCAGTTCGGAAGGAGGTTTGTTTTCACACAGTCCGTTCGGTTCTCAGTCCGAGTTACACTTTCAAAGTGTTATGTGTGTTTCGCGTTCAAACACGTGTTATCATACTGTCCCAAAGTGTACATGTGTAAAATAGCTCATGTATGAAGACTGTCTCACTGCAGTAGCCTTAGCTGTGGCGTTGAAGAAACGGTGGAAGAAAAGAACCCCATACCGTCAGGTGTCAGTCTCTGTTTCAGTTCTGTTTTCAGTTTTTCCTTTTTACACATAGGAAAAACGGACGTTCGACTGAAACTGAAACTGAACTGAGGACTGATATGACCGTGTAAAAGGACCATTACACACTTTTTATGTCAGTCTTCGATGCTGAGAACTATAATAAGGACACTTAACATGATAAATTCGATGTTACTCGTTCCTATATAACTTAAATGATTATGCTTGAAATTTGTTCAGTATAACAGACAAACACCAAGAAAAAATCCTATTACGATATTAAAACTCTACAAAAATTATCGATCGACACTAATCCTTTTCACTCACTTGTCCTGAAGCAATATCGCTCAAAAACTCGAGTTTCGACAGGCTCTAGAGACTCTGAAACCTGAAGACATTTTTTAACGAATACTATTTTCTTAACGTATGAAAAGTAATGCCTTTAAATTAATTACAGATGAAAAATATCGATCAGTCGTCGTAAAATAATGAAGAATTAATTGAAAATGTTTCAAAGGATGGAAGTTACATTTATGGAGTAATTTCCCACTTTCAAAAGGCAGTCTTTACAAAATAACGAACTCTCTAAAATTGAAAGTCAGTTAAACAAAAAATTTAGCACAAATTGCATTTGTGTTCCGCACCTATGCGATCATTTCGGTGTCCCACCCAATTTTCTCCGAAACTATATGACATAGAAAGCTGAAATTTGGCACAAATATAGAAAGAAATTGATGGCTCGATCAGAGTCGTGTAGTTTTTGAAACTCAAATTTTTACTTAAGGGGTTAGTTTTGGGGGGGGGTGAAATCGGAAGTGAACAAAAATTTTTCTTATTAGGTTATTGAGTATAGAAGATTCTCCATAAAATTTAGATTGAGCGAAAATTATCACCTTCGATAATTTATCTGGTATAAAAAAAGCTATGAAAACTACGTCCCATGACAACAAACTTTGTTGAAAACTCATTTAGAGTGTGTTTTGTAAAGTGACTGATCATTTTATACCTCCGTAACAATTTGTTTTATTTTACAAGCAAACACCGTACGGAACACTAATTGCGCAAGTCCGACGTGCACTTGGTCGTTTTTTTGGTCTTAATTATGTTAAGAAAAATACATGGAAGAAAAATTGTTTGCTTTTAGTCTGCCTTCAAAGAACGCTTTAAAATATAAGCAAAGACGAGACTGTTTCAGAGGACCTTATCACGTTTTGGGCCATGAGGTTATACTAATTTTTCATGTTTTATTTTGTATTATAAAGTATGAAGTAAATATGAAAAAATTGCCTTTTTTTTACTTCCTCACATCGATAGGGCTTAGCCCTTTCTTCCGTTAACGCTATTTCAGCCCTGAAGCATACGGATGTATTTTACGGTATGTAATACCTACAATGTAATATACTATGTAAAATTTCCACGGGCGTGATTGTATTTTTACACTGTCTGTCCAAAAAGTTTCCGGACTGCTTTTCCCTGGCCTTTAAGCAGCGCCATCTCGTAAACAACAGTAAAAACTTGAACTCACATCTGTAAACAACACATTTGCTTTCAACCAGCCAGTTGTGATCAGTCAGTGCTGAGGAGTAGGCGTGCGAACTGTATGTGTCCAAGTCATTGTGTCACAGAAGTGTAATAAAGCCGCGAGCAAATTTCATGTAAAGCTGGGTGAAACAGCTACGAAGATATTTGAATCTTTGGAAAAAGCTTACGGTGATGATTGTTTAACGCGTTTACAAGAACTTTGAATGATTTAAACGCATCAAGGAAGGACGGAATCGCTCTCGGATGATGCTAGGTCAGGGAATCCCAACACAAGTTGGGCCGACGTAAACGTTGTGAAAATTCATCATCTTTTGCAAACCGACGACCACCTTTCATGCAGATTGATGGCAAAAAAGCTTAACATATCTAAATCAGATGTACAAGACACTATCCGGAATGTTTTGAACAAGAGGGAAGCTTCGCGTAAGTTTGTTCCCCACAGCCTGACAGCCGAACAAAAACAGCAACGGGTGGACGCCAGCCGAAACTTCATCGAAATAAAAAATGCAGACAGTTCGTGTCTACAGAAATTAATCACGGGCGATGACATGTGGTGTTACCAATACGATCAACACCTAAAACGGCAAAGTGCACATTGGTAGTGGTTCGCCGAGACCGAGAAAGTCAGGAACAAAGACAATGCTCGTCGCATTTTTGGACGCTCAAAGAATTATTCACAAAGAATTTGTTCCTGAGGCCACTACAGTGAACGCCAGGTACTACGTGGCTATTATGAAGCGACTTTGCAGGAAGGAGGATTCAGATTCAACCGGGACGAAGGAACGTAAAGGATTTTTTCTTGCCTCCTGACAACGCGCCCGCTCACACGGCTGCGATTGTGGTGCAGTTTTTGGCGCTAAAGCAAGTGTCCGTACTCCACCACCCTCTTTATTCGCCTGATTTACCCCCTAGTAACTTTTGTATTCCCAAAATGAAGCTTCACATGAAGGTTCAACGCTGTGAGGATTTGGGGGATATTAAACCCCCTGTGACGCTCGAGTTAAATATGATCTCAAAAGGGGATTTTTCTAATAGTTTCACATGATTGTATGAACGTTCTGAACATTATACTGAGCTCGGAGGGGACTATGTAGAAGATAAAATATATATAAGCTACCTGTCTGAACAGTAGCTCTCGGCTTTCCCAATCGGTCACCCATTCTATGTTAGTACTAAACAAGGTCGGTGTGGGTTAACTTCGATGAGTGTCTTATATTATATGTTTTTTATACTATCGGCGCATATACATGGTTTAATTATTAAAAGACTTCCTTTTGTGTACTACTTTGCCCCCGACCCTGACTATATTCGTCAACATCAACAAGAAATGTTATTTCTTCGACAAACCAAAACCCTTCCGATATAACTTAGCTAGCTTCTTGAATTATGAACAGACAGACATTTATTATTACTATATGATGACGAAGAATTGAAAATGTGACATCCTATCCAAATTCTCACAACTCACATTACAGAAAAAATGTCAAATAATTCCCATAACCTTTTAGAGAATTTTCAGTCGTTTAGGAATTATGATCATAAGGTAGTAAATTTCTAAAGAATTGTATTTTTAAAGCACTTCAAAAAAGGAGGTTCGGAGTATCATATATATGTAGGTAATATTTTTAAATATCGTTTAATTTATCTATTATTGATCTGTATACGCTTCCGAACCGATATCAGAACTTTGGCAAATGTCTGTATTTATGTAAGATTGCAGCATTGGTATAACAACTAAAAATGAAACGAAAAGAATCATATCTTTAGAAGTTACCAAAATGGTATGTAAGTTTGTTCTCTAATAACTACAAAACCGATTTTAAGGGAATATACCTAGACATGGAGCCAGAATTTTTTTTAGCGAAACTATTCATAATATAAATCAGGTTTGTATTCAATATATATTAATACATAGCTTAAAATACAATTTGTGAAATTTTAATTAAAAATAAATGGCGGCTCTGCATGCGTTCCCCTGGCGACGCTTTTTTTTAAGAAGCATTGTGGTGTGCACGATTACTGGGAGCTTCATCATCTGAAATCAGAATTTCCAAAAAAATTAGTTTACTAGAGGATCAACCTTATCTTTGAACGAAGCATTAAAAAAAACATCAAAGGGCGTTGGTTTAAACAAAAAAAAAAAGCGGACAAAAAAAAAAATGACGTTTACTGCGTTTTACATTTTTGCCAATTAAACTTTTTAATTAGCAAAAATGTAAACGCATAACATCAAAATTCCTTCGTTCAAAGACAAGATTAATCCTACAGTAAACTCATTTCTTTGCAAGTTTTGATTTCGGATGATTCAGTTCTCAGTAATCGTACACACCGTAATGCTCCTTAAAAAAAGGGGTTGCGCCATTTTTTTTTTAATTAAAATTTCACGAATTGTATTTTAAGCTGTATATTATTATATGAAATTAAAATCTGATTTACAGAATGATTACTTTTGCTTAAAATGTACTGTGTCTGCGAAAAAGCCTAGAGTCAGGGATGTCAAAGATACGGCCCGCGGGCCGCATACGGCCCGCGGGACGTATCAATAAGGCCCGCGATCGCAAGAAGTCAGGTATCTGGATCCTCGAGCTCAAAATAATTACCCTCTTTTATAATAATTCAGTACATTTTTTTTATTTGAATCTGGCCCGCCTACACATTCTAAATTTAATATATGCAAAATTGAGTTTGACACCTCTGGAGAGTATACTTTGTTTGTACCGGTCAGTCAATAACTTTTGAAAGCGAAAATGAAACCAAATGAATTAAAGTGTTGAAATACATTTGTTCCTCAGTATAATCTCCCTTAAGCTCAATACATGTTTTTCAGTGATTTTCCAATTCATTTACCCCATCTCTGAAGTGATTTTCCGGAAGACCTTCAAACTACCCATCTACGGATGCTATCACCTCATCATTTGTTGAAAAACGCTTCCCACGTAAAAATCTTTTGAGGTTTGGGAATGGATGGAAATCAGATGGAGCCAGATTTGGCAAATAGGGTGGATGTTCCGACAATTCGTACTTCAATCCGACCAGTTTTGCCATTGCCAAAGCAAATCTGTGAGCAGGTGCATTGTCATGGTGAAAGATGATTTTTTCTTCTGCAAATCGGGCCATTTTCTGACGAATTTTCTCATCCAGCTGGTCTAAAAGGGTGCATGAATACTCTACCGTGAGTGTTTTACTAGTTTGAAAGTCATCAATTAACAAAATTCCTTTTGCATCCCAAAAAACTGATGCCATAATTTTTTTGGACGACTTTGACCACTTTAACTGCTTTGGAGCCGAACAATCGAGTTCAGTCCACTGTGCGGTTTGTTGTCTCTGTTCAGGATCATACTGCTAAACTCAAGTCCCATCCATAGTTACAAATCGACGTAGAAAATCAGTTTTATGCTTTGTGAAACGAGCCAAATGTTGTTTAGAAAGTTTCTCTCGAGTGCGTTTTTGTTCCGATGTTAGCAAATGCGGCACTCATCTTGTAAATAGCTTTCTCATATCCAAAACATTAGTTAAGATCTCATGTACTGATTCATGTGCGATGCCTATAGCCTCAGCTAAACCATCCACGGTTAATCGACGGTCTTCCATTACCATATCTTGTACTTGCACAACATTTTCTTCAGTTGTTCCAGTTTTTGGACGTCCTGAATTTAGATCATCATTGATGCTTCTACGACCACGTTTAAACTCTAGAGTCCATCCATATTTGATTTTTTCTATTTTTAAAAAATACTCAAACACATCTACTTTAACCAGCTGATAAACAATGAGTGACTTGACAGATCGACTTGATATTTAGGGTGTGTTAGCTCAAGTGATGCTCCATAGGTGTCGCTTTTAAAACTTATTGACTGATCGACTTGATACTCGACAAAAGTATATATTTGAAACCTCCAAACATAATACGTTTTTTTGCCCCACCAAGTTATACCATCCTGAAACTTTTTGTAATAAAAATTAAGATGATTCACTAGATCCTACTGTTTTCTGCAAATAATTAACAACCAACTCTTCGCACTTGGCATCATATTTATTTCACTAAGGCGTATTTGCTTTTGTGCGACGACAGTGTGTTTGATTTTTTTTGTTTATGTATGCCACGCTGTATTTTGCCAGAAATAAACTAAATTTAATTTCAAATTGGATATTTGCCAAGATCGTTTGAGAAGACTACATTCTTAAATCTTTTTGATCATTTACATCTTTGTTATTTGCAGTAGTATTAATATAAAACGAATCTAGGCATTAAACTTAAATTAATTTGCAGTGAAATTTCTATAAAAATTATTAAATTGCAAACATGCAGTTATAAAAAAATACTGAAATTGACTGTTTTTTGATTATACATTTCGATTTTGTAAATTTACCATTTCGCTAATTTTATCCTTAGTCAAAATATGTCGCTAAAGTGATCACACTATCACAAACACGTAATTCTAAAATAAATACTGAATTTACATTAAAGAGTAACCTAATCCCAGCATTACAGCACACTATTTTAAGTGATAGATAATTAGTGTTCCGTACGGAACACTTGTAGGATTACGTCGGTGTCCGATTGTCACACCCGATTTTCTCCGAAACTAGAGGCTGATTTGAAAAGTCCGTGCAAAGTCCGAGAGATGGCACCACCGGCGCGTATCGAGGTCATGTTTAGTTAGTAGCATCTCTTGAATGAACGCACACCAAGTTTCAGCCATATTGGTCTATTTTCTTTGTGTTTGGCATTCGTGTGAATCAAGGAAGTCGAGTGATTTTCAAGAAATGGACGAAAAAGAATTTCATGTGGTGATTAAACATTACTTTATGAAAGGCAAAACGCCTCAGGAGACTAAAGAGAAGCTTGATAAACATTATGGTGACTCTGCACCTTCGATTAGAACAGTTTATAAGTGGTTTCAAAATTTTCGGACGACGCTGAACGTTCTGGACGGCCTGTGGAGGTTACGACTCCAGAAATCATTGATCAAATCCATGATATGGTAATGGATGACAGAATAGTTAAGGTGCGTGAGATTGCTAGTGCTGTGGGCATCTCGACTGAACGGGTACCTAATATTTTGCATAAACATTTGGACATGAGAAAGCTATCCGCAAGATGGGTGCCGCGATTGCTCACACTTGACCAAAAACGGAATCGTGTGAAGTGTTGCAAGGATGGTTTGCAGCTGTTCCAGAAGAATCCGGAGGACTTTAAGCGTTGTTTCGTCACTGTGGATGAAACATGGATACATTACTATACTCCTGAGACCAAACAACAATCTAAACAATGGGTTACCAAGGGGGAATCTGCACCAAAAAAGGCGAAGACCGTTCCTTCGGCCGGAAAACTGTCTTTTGGGATTCGCAAGGGATAATCCTCATCGACTATCTGGAAAAGGGTAAAACTATTACAGGTGAATATTATTCATCGTTATTGGACCGTTTGAAAACCGAGCTGCAAGAAAAACGCCCGCGATTGGCCCACAAGAAAGTCCTTTTCCATCACGACAACGCACCAGCACACACCTCAGCAGTTGTGGTCGCAAAATTAATGGAAATAGGATTCCAACTCGTTTCACATCCCCCCTATTCTCCAGACTTGGCTCCCTCAGACTACTATTTGTTCCCCAATTTGAAGAAATGGCTGGCGGGACAAAGATTTTATTCAAACGAGGAGGTGATTGCACACACTAATGGATATTTTGCAGACTTGGACAAATCCTATTATTCAGAAGGGATCAACAAACTAGAACATCGTTGGACGAAGTGTATAAGCCTAAAAGGAGACTATGTCGAAAAATAAAAAAGGTTTACCCCAAACACATAAGTAGTTTTTATTTTTGCACGGACTTTTCAAACCAGCCTCGTATTTGATAAATAAAATTGAAATTTGGCACAAGTATAGGAATTGATTGCCCAATCAGAGCCGTGTAGTTTTGAAAGTTAAATTTTGACTTAAGGGGTTAACTTATGGGGGAAAGTGAAAAACATTTTTTATTTCTAAGGTTATCGAGTGAGGTGTCAAATGAAAACTTGTGAAAACACGAGTTCAAAAATATATATAATGTAATACTTGCGCATACTTTTCTCTGTATTATTTTTAAAAAACGGCCAAAAATCTCTGTCCCCCCACCCTATCTCGAAAAGTATTGATCGAAAAATTTTGAAAAAATTCGGGACTATTCTGCATAAAGTGTAGATCGAGTGAAACTTATCACGAGTGCATTACGATTGATAATTTATCTGGTATACGGGGAGTGAAATCGGAAGTGAAAAAAAAATATTGTTAGGTCATCCAGAGGGGTATCAAATGAATGCTGGTGACAGCATAATTTCAAACATATATATTTCTTTGTATAAACTGCCAAAAATTACCTCGAATAATTCTGATCAAAAAATTTTGAAAAAACCCTGAAATAATCTCCATAAAGTGTAGATTGATCTAAAATTATCACACTAAAAAACTATATGGTATGACAGAATGGTGAAGGTTTGATAACCGGGACTAAGAGCTACGAAATATCAATACGTATTCGGTGCAGTCAGTAACATCATGATGACCAGGGATCAATGGATAGATACCGAAGACTAAATAATTTTATTTTATTTTTATATAAGTAAACAAATATTTAGGTAGTACATATTTGTTTTAAATTTTTACTACTACTTTCTAGATTGAGCTAGATTCATTTATTGGGTATTAGGTAGCTGATTTTTATTTTAAAGGTAATCACGGTACGGAACACTAATTGCGCAAGTCCAACTTGTACTCGACCGTTTTTTTTATATTAATATTAATCGCAAAAAAAAGTTACGCGGAGAAATACCTTCAGACATATTTACAACTAAAATCTGACATTTTCCTTTATATATTATTTCTGTTAAAATTAGAACTAAAAAAAATAACATCAATTTCAGATTCTTCTAGTCTAAGAACCCTGAAAACGACATATAGCGACATATATTCGAAGCAACTTCTCGCCCTTATTTGTTTGATCATAAATTATTGTGCTTGAAATTTGTTTATTACCTCAACCACAAAAATATAGCCATCCCTACAGAAAGATAAACACGTGGAACAAAACAGCCGCAAAAAGAAGCCGACTGGCTACTGCCAGGTCGTTAAAATGTGCGTCGTTGAGTTTCTCAGAGATGCAGCGTATATTTCCCTATTACTGTTACATTAAGTTCTACTTGCTGAGCATCTCTAAGAAACTCGGCGAGACACATTTTAACTTGCCATCATTAGCCAGCTGGCTTCGTTTTGCGGAAGTTTTGTTCCACTTGTTTGTCTTTCTGTAGCGATAGCTGTATGTTCCGTTTCTCAACTCAAAACTAGGACTACACGACAGCTATCACCACTACACCAAACACTCTACATGCGCTTCGCTAACCATGTAAGCATCATTAAGGGCGATAATTGATTGATGTTGATTGATCCTGATGATGCTAACATGGTTCGTGAAACCCGTATAGAGTGCCAAAATCAAGTGGTTGTGTGGTAGTGATAAACGTTGGGTAGTGTTATTGTGCCAAAGATTCCAAAATCCCAGCATAGTACAAATCAGAATGAGTTCTAATAGTACCATTGAAACTATACGATTTATCGATTCCTCGGCTTTCTCTGAAGCGAATCGCTCAAACACTGTAGGTTCTTTTCTTACTTCAAGTATTGTATGTCATATGGGTGCTTAGAATTTTTATCGATTTCTAGTGGATACAGAATTTAAATTTGGTTTTTCTTGGCACCATTTTTTTAGTGTTCCGTACGGAGCACTTATAAGAGCACTTCGGTATTTGTCTGTCCGTCTGTCTGTCACACCCGATTTTTTTCCGAAACAATTTAACATAGAAAGTTGAAATTTGGCACGAAACTATTTGGCACAAATATAGGAATTGATGGTCCAATCAGAACTGTGTAGTTTTGAAAGTTAAATTTTAACTTAAGAGGGTAGTTAGTGAAATTGAAAGTGAAAAAAGGTCATCGAGTTAGGTGTCAAATGAGAGCTTGAGAAAACACGGGGTCAAAAATATATATGATGTAAGAGGTGTACAAGTGTGAAATGCGGATTTTAGACAATAGATGGTGCACCAATGCAGTTTGTGCTATAGAGATTTGATACTGCGCCATTTTGTTGTGTCATCAACAACGCGCACGAGTGATAAATTGGAAAAGTGTGTTCATAGTGTTGTGTTGTTGCGTTCAAAATGTCGAAATTTATACCGAACAAAGAGCATTCGCGGACAGCATTAATTTTTTGTTTTCATTTGAAGAAAACTGCTGTTGAATCATACCGATTACTTCGAGAAGCTTATGGTGAACATGCTCCATCGAAAGATACGTGTAAACGGTGGTTTCGGCGTTTCAAAAGTGGTGACTTCGATGTTGCAGACGAGGAACGTGGAAAATCGCCAAAAAAGTACGAAGATGTGGAATTACAAGCATTGTTGTACGAAGATGATTCGCAAACACAAACTCGCCGAGCAATTGGGTGTTAGTCAACAAGTTGTTTCCAATCGGCTACGAGAGATGGGAAAGATTCAGAAGCCGGTAGATGGGTACCACATGAGTTGAACGACAGGCAAATGGAAAAGCGCAAAAACACGTGTGACATTTTGCTTGCTCGGTACAAAAGGAAGTCGTTTTTGCATCGTATAGTTACAGGGGATGAAAAGTGGATTTATTTTGAGAAAGCGCAAAAAATCATGGGTAGATCCAGGCGCACCATCCACATCGACCGCAAGACCGAATCGCTTTGGGAGAAAGACGATGTTCTGTGTTTGGTGGGACCAAAGGGGCGTGGTCTATTATGAGCTGTTAAAACCTGGGGAAACAGTTAATACTAAACGTTCCCAACAACAATTGACCGATTTGAACCGTTCGCTGCTCGAAAAAAGGCCAGAATACCGAAAGAGGCAACACAAAGTCATTTTTTCTTCATGACAATGCTCCATCACATACGGCAAAACCAGTTCGCGATACGTTGGAAGCACTTAGCTGGGAAGTTCTACCCCATGCGGCTTACTCATCAGCCTTGGCTCCTTCCGATTACCACTTGTTTGCATTGATGGGTCACACACTTGCTGAGCAGCGCTTTGGTTCGTACGAAGATGTGAAAAAATGGCTCGATGAATGGTTCGCAGCAAAAGGAGAAGATTTTTACTGGCGTGGTATTCACGAATTGCCCGAAAGATGGGAAAAATGTATAACAAGCGACGGAGCATACTTTGAATAAAGCACTTTTCATCATCCTTCCGAATTTAACATGTTTTTTTACAAAAAAAATCCGCATTTCATACTTGTACACCTGGTAATAACACATGGGCTGAAAAGTCCCGGGCCTAACACATAGATGGCGCTAGTGTTATTGCAGTCACCTTTTTTTCAGTTAATACTAACCTTCAAAAGACAGCTGTTAAAATTTCATGATATTCTATTCATTAGTTTGTGAGTTATTGTGCTAAGAGTGACGCTACTTTTGTTAATTTCAAAACAATGGATCAAAAACAATTTCGTGTTTTAATTTTACACTGCTTCTTGATGGGAAAAAATACCGTTCAAGCGAAGCAATGGCTTGAAAAGTGTTATGGGGACTCCGCTCCATCAGAAACAACAATAAAACGTTGGTTTGCTGACTTCAAACGTGGTCGTAGAGACACCGATGATGCAGAACGCAGTGGACGTCCAAATGAGGCGGTAACACCAGAAAACATAAAAAAAAATCCATAAAATCGTTTTGAATGATCGAAAAGTGAAGTTGCGTGAGTTAGCTGACATCGTAAAGATATCAAAAGAACGTGTTGGCTTTATATTGCATGAGCATTTGACTATGAGAAAGCTCTGTTCAAAGTGGGTGCCGCGTTTGCTCACTGTTGATCAAAAAACAAGAACGTGTTGATGATTCTGAGCAGTGTTTGGCCATGTTTAAACGTAACAAACCGGAATTTTTGCGTCGATATGTGACAATGGATGAAACATGGATCCATCACTTCACTCCGGAATCAAAACGATCGTCATCTGAGTGGACAGCAACTGGTGAACCTCGTCCAAAGCGCCCGAAAGCACAACAATCGGCTGGAAAGGTTATGGCCTCGGTATTTTGGGATGTGCGTGGTGTAATATTCATCGACTATCTTGAGAAAGGAAATACCATCAACAGTGAATATTATATGGCGTTATTGGAGCGTTTGAAGGCCGAAATTGCAAAGAAACGACCGCATATGGCAAAGAAAAAAATTTTGTTTCATCAAGACAACGCACCGTGTCACAAGTCAATCAAAACAAAGGCAAAACTACATGAATTGAACTTCGAATTGCTCCCACATCCACCGTATTCGCCAGATTTGGCTCCCAGCGACTACTGGCTGTTCGCAGACCTGAAAAAAATGCTCGCCGGTAAGAAATTTCGCACGAATGAAGAGGTTATCGCTGAAACTGAGGCCTATTTTGAGGCAAAAGATAAATCGTTCTACAAAAGTGGTATTGAAATGTTAGAGCGGCGCTGGAATGATTGCGTTGCTCTTGATGGAGATTACGTTGATGAATAAAGCTAATTTTGAACCAAAAAAACCGTGTTTTCTTTGTTAGGCCCGGGACTTTTCAGCCCATGTGTTACTTGCGCACACTTTTCTTTGTATTTTTTTTTAAAAAATGGCCAAAAATGGATGTCCTCCCCATCTCGAAAAGTACTAATCAAAAAAGTTTGAAAAAATTCTTCAATACTCTTCATAAAGTATAGATTAAGAGAAAATTATCACGAGTACATTACTTTTGATAATTTAACTGGTATATAAAAGAAAATTAAAGTCATCAGTTTTCAACGGAGATCGGAAACAAACTTTGTTGGGATGTGGTTTGTGAAGTCGCTGATCATTTTATACTTCCGTAACAATTTTTTTGATTTTAAAATCAATCACCGTACGGAACACTATGTAATCGCGCAAGTCCGACTTGACATTGTAATGTTTTAAACATTTAATTTCTATTTTTCGGTCAGTATTAGGCGATTTAGATAAAAAAATATTATCCAATAAATTAGTTAAGTTAATTACATTTGTGTTAACACCTAGAAAATAATATGCTAGCACCTAGTTACTAAAACAATTAAATATATACGTAGAACTTGACCCCACTGAGGTAGTCATTTGTTAACTGCATTGTTTAAATTATGCGGTAATATGATGGAACTGGAAATGTTGTTACCTTGAAAATCTGTTTGGTAAACAAACATTGTATGCGAACTGTTTTGAAGAAATCAATAAAATAAAATTGCTTTTTTCTGTTATCTTCGTTATCAAGTTCAGGATGTTCAAACTTTTTTTTTTATTAGACATTAAGAATATACTGTCTGCGAAAAAGTATAGAGTATACGAGGCTGGTTTGAAAAGTCCGTGCAAAAATAAAAACTACTTATGTGTTTGGGGTAAACCTTTTTGTTTTTCGACATAGTCTCCTTTTAGGCTTATACACTTCGTCCAACGATGTTCTAGTTTGTTGATCCCTTCCGAATAATAGAATTTGTCCAAGTCTCAAAATATCCATTAGTGTCTGCAATCACCTCCTCGTTTAAATAAAATCTTTGTCCCGCCAGCTATTTCTTCAAACTGGGGAACAAATAGTAGTCCGAGGGAGCCAAGTCTGGAGAATAGGGGGGATGTGAAACGAGTTGGAATCCTATTTCCATTAATTTTGCGACCACAACTGCTGAGGTGTGTGCTGGTGCGTTGTCGTGATGGAAAAGGACTTTCTTGTGGGCCAATCGCGGGTGTTTTTCTTGCAGCTCGGTTTTCAAACGGTTCAATAACGATGAATAATATTCACCTGTAATAGTTTTTTACCCTTTTCCAGATAGTCGATGAGGATTATCCCTTGCGAATCTCAAAAGAGAGTCGCCATAACCTTTCCGGCCGAAGGAACGGTCTTCGCCTTCTTTGGTGCAGATTCCACCTTGGTAACCCATTATTTAGATTGTTGTTTGGTCTCAGGAGTATAGTAATGTATCCATGTTTCATCCACAGTGACGAAACGACGCTTAAAGTCCTCCGGATTCTTCTGGAACAGCTGCAAACCATCCTTGCAACACTTCACACGATTCCGTTTTTGGTCAAGCGTGAGCAATCGCGGCACCCATCTTGCGGATAGCTTTCTCATGTCCAAATATTTATGCAAAATATTATGTACCCGTTCAGTCGAGATGCCCACAGAACTAGCAATCTCACGCACCTTAACTCTTCTGTCATCCATCACCATATCATGGATTTGATCAATGATTTCTGGAGTCGTAACCTCCACAGGCCATCCAGAACGTTCAGCGTCACTTGTGCCCATATGGCCAGTCCGAAAATTTTGAAACCACTTATAAACTGTTCTAATCGAAGGTGCAGAGTCACCATAATGTTTATCAAGCTTCTCTTTAGTCTCCTGAGGCATTTTGCCTTTCATAAAGTAATGTTTAATCAGCACACGAAATTCTTTTTCGTCCATTTCTTGAAAATCACTCGACTTCCTTGATTCACACGAATGCCAAACACAAAGAAATAGACCAATATGGCTGAAACTTGGTGTGCGTTCATTCAAGAGATGCTACTAACTAAACATGACCTCGATACGCGCCGGTGGTGCCATCTCTCGGACTTTGCACGGACTTTTCAAACCAGCCTCGTACTTTGTTTGTACTGGTCATTCAATAAGTTTTGAAAGCGGAAATGAAACAAGATGAATTAATGAGTCGAAATACATTTATTGTTCAGTATAATCTCCCTTAAGCTCAGTACATTTTTTCTTGCGATTTTTCAATTCATTTACCCCATCTCTAAAGTGGTTTTCCGGAAGACCTTCAAAATACCCATCTACGGATGCTATCACTTCATCTTTTGTTGAAGAACTTAGAAATCTTTTGAGGTTTGGGAACAGATGGAAGTCAGAGAGAGGCAAATCTGGTGTATAGATTGAAACGTCTTGGCTTTCTTTACTGTTAATAACTGTTTTATTTATTTGCCCCTTATGTATATCTTCATTTTTGAGAATGAATTGAGTGGATATTAATACTGATAGCGCAAAAAGTAGATATAAGCTAGCTCGTTTTTTACTGGTAGAGTACATGGAGATCGAGATAATTTTTGTACGCCTTTTGAAAATAATCTCTATATTGTTTAAAATTTGGTTGAACTGTTTGGTCACCATTCATTTTAGAATAAAAAGAATCTAAGTTCAGCTCAAAAAATGAAAAAATACTGAAGAATTATTTAGTTATTGAAATAAAATTAATTTACGTACAACCGTTGGGTTTTAAAAGAAAGAACAGGAGTTTACCAGGTGTACAAGTATCAAATGCGGATTTCAGACAACAGATGGGGCACCAATGCAGTTTGTGCTATAAAGATTTCACACTGCGCGCCATTTTGTTGTGTCATCAACAAGTGTCAGACGCGCACGAGTGATAAGTTGGAAAAGTGTTTTCATAGTGTTGTTTTGTTATGTTCAATATGTCGAAATTTATATCGAATAAAGAGCATTCGCGGACAGCATTAATTTTTTGTTTTCATTTGAAGAAAACTGCTGTTGAATGATATTGATTACTTCGAGAAGCTTATGGTGAACATGCTCCATCGCAAGATGGAGCAATGTTGCAGACAAGGAACGTGAAAACCGCCAAAAAAATACGAAGATTTTTTTTTTTTTTTTTTTTTTTATTGGTCTAGCACACGTGCTGCAGGGAAGTCCCTAAAGCGCTCCAGGAGCGGCACTAGTGCGGAAAAAGCGATTCACGTTGTTCTTGAATCGCTGTAAATTGTACTCGGTGGGAAACACAGCGCTGGGCAAATTATTCCAAAGGGATGACGTTCTCCATATAAAAGATTGCTTGAAAAGCGTCGTACGCGGAGTAACAAGCTGAACCTCATACGGATGTGAAGCACCAGCGCGACGTGTATTTCTAACATGCACCGCTTTGGGAGGAATTAAGCGGGCTACATCCTTCGAACACTTTCCATGAAAATACTTGTAGAACAGACTCAAATCGCCAACCGTTCTTCGATGTTCTAGCGAATCAAGGCCGCCGGTCAATTCCGGGTCCCCAATCAGACGGACCGCTCTTCTCTGAACAGAATCCAACAAATGCAGTGTGTGTTTGGGAGCGGAGCCCCAAACGTGGGAGCAGTATTCCATAGTTGGTCGAATTTGGGCTTTGTAAAGAATTAACAGTTGCTGTGGGGTGTAAAGCTTTCTGGTTCTAAATAATATTCCCAATTTTTGAGAAGCTCTCCTTGCTATGCCTGCAACATGTTCATGCCAAGACATATTTGCTCCCAAACTAACGCCCAACAAATTGAGCGACGATGCTAGGGGAATGGAGTGCCCCGACATAACTATGTCGGGTTCAGCAACGTTAACTTTTTTAGAAAAAACTGCCGCTTGGGTTTTTGTAGCGTTAAATTCCACTTGGTTACTGTCACCCCAAGATAGAATTTCTTCCAGGTCTTTGTTAAGTTGAACGACCTCCTGCTGTCTGCGGATATTCGCCTGAGCAGCCGATGTCCGAGCGTTCAAGGTGAATGAAGAGACAAGCGTACTGTCATCTGCAAAGCTATAGATTGGATTCCCGGTCTTTTCCAGCAGATCGTTAATGTAAATGAGAAAGAGAGTAGGAGACAGTATGGAGCCCTGGGGCACACCGGCGTTGATAGTGAGGATGTTAGAAAGAAATCCGTCGACCGCCACTCGTAAAGAACGCTCTCTGAGGAAACATGAGAGCCACAAACAGAATCTTTCAGACATACCATAAGAGCGCAACTTAGCCAACAGTCCATCGTGCCAAACACGGTCGAATGCCTTGGATATGTCAAGAGCAACCGCTCGAGATTCTCCAAAGTGTTCAATTGCGTTGTTCCAAACATGTGTTACATAGGTCAGAAGATCTCCTGTTGATCTATGTTTACGAAAACCATATTGGTGATCGCTAATAATATTGAATCGTTCAAGATATTTTAGAAGATGCTCATTGATAACCTTTTCCATGACTTTCGATATTATTGAAAGCAGTGCAACTGGTCGGTAGTTATTTGGCAAGGTCTTCTTACCTTTTTTAGGTATCGGCTGAACCGTGGCACATTTCCAGCAGGATGGAAATATTCCCTTTCTGTAGGATAGGTTAAAAAGTCTACAGAAAACTGGTGTTAGTTCCCTTGCACAGTTTTTGAGAACTATGGCAGGTATTCCGTCAGCGCCAGAAGCCTTCTTGGTGTCTAGCTTCATTAAAATACGCTTTATGATGCGCTGTCTGAAGACAACATCGGGCATCCTTGACTGCAATATGGGAATAGTAGGTGGTGTTTTTCCTTGGAAATCGACAGTAGAATGTGAAGCAAAGAGTTCAGCCAACAAGAATTCTTTCGCTCTCTCAACAGGTGTGGTTGCAATGGAATTATCTGGTCGTGTGAGTGGTGGTATGGTCGATTTGGTAAAATTTTGACTAACTGCCTTAGCGACTGCCCAAAAGGACCTGGAATTGTTGGGACAAGCGAGAAGTTTGTTTCTAATTCGTTGATTGTGTGCCTCCTTGGTTTCGTCGATAATTCCCTTGCATCTGTTCCGGGCATGAACAAAGATGTTTCGATTTAAGGTGTTAGGATTTTCACGCCATTGTCGGTAGGCAATATGTTTAGAAGCAACAGCTTCTTTGCATTTTCGGTCGAACCAAGGCTTGCCGTTGGAGGAGCATTTCTTCGAAAAAGGGATGTAAGCTTCCATACCAGCCAAAATAACATCGGAGACCTCCTTGGCGCAGTCAGATGGGTTATCGGATCGAAAACAAACGTCCATCCAAGGGAAAGTTCGAAAGTATTCCATGAGATGAGAGGGAAGATGTGGAATTGCAAGCATTGTTGGACGAAGATGATTCGCAAACACAAAAACAACTCGCAGAGTAATTGGGCGTTAGTCAACAAACTGTTTCCAATCGGCTACGAGAGATGGGAAAGATTCAGAAGACCGATAGATGGGTACCACATGAGATGAATGACAAGCAAATGGAAAAGCGCAAAAACACGTGTGACATTTTGCTCGCTCGGTACAAAAGGAAATCGTTTTTGCATCGTATAGTTACAGGGGATAAAGTGGATTTATTTTGAGAATCCCAAGCGCAAAAAATCATGGTACACCCAGGCGCACCATCCCCATCGACCGCAGAAAGACGATGCTCTGTGTTTGGTTGGACCAGAGGGGCGTGGTCTAGTATGAGCTGTTAAAACCTGGGGAAATGGTTAATACTAAACGTTACCAACAACAATTGACCGATTTGAACCGTTCGCTGCTTGAAAAAAGGCCAGAATACCGAAAGAGGCAACACAAAGTCATTTTTATTCATGACAATGCTCCATCACATACGGCAAAACCAGTTCGCGACACGTTGGAAGCACTCAGCTGGGAAGTTCTACCCCATGCGGCTTACTCACCAGACTTGGCTCGTTCCGATTACCACTTGTTTGCATCGATGAGTAACGCACTTGCTGAGCAGCGCTTTTGGTTCGTACGAAGATGTGAAAAAATGGCTCGATGAATGGTTCGCCGCAAAAAGGGAAGATTTTTACTGGCGTGGTATTCACAAATTGCCCGAAAGATGGGAAAAATGTATAACAAGCGATGGAGCATACTTTGAATAAAGCAGTTTTTTATCATTTCCTTGTTTTTCCGAATTTTTAACATGTTTTTTTTTAGAAAAAAAATCCGCATTCCATACTTGTACACCTGGTAGTGAAACACTAATAAGTATAGAAGGATATATTATCAACAAAATAAAAATTCCTAACTTTATTACACTCTTAAAAGTTACTTCTTTTAAATAAAAACCCCTATGGCATAGAATCCTTAGATTATGGTTACTAAGTTTTAATAAAAGACTTGATAAAACACAATATTAAAAGTTTGTGAAATTAACTCCGCGAGTTACACATGTTGAGTGCTCATTGGAAACGCACTTGTAGACAGGAAGTGAGATATTTAGACTGGTGTGCTTATGACTTACAATTAATTTCTCCTCGTGGGTTTTCCATAAGTTACTTGGACTCTCCAGGTGAGATTCTTATAAAAATATTGTCTCAGCCACTACCATCCTAGTGTCATTTGGGTTGCTAAACACTTTTTGACCCGAAATGCCTGAGGATGAGCAGGATATTTCAAGAAAGGAAAAAGGCCTTAAACTTGAGAGCTAGAAACTACTGCATCACTAAAAAAACACTCTGGCGTGCTGCAGAAGAAAGCCACTACGGCCTCCTGGCGAAAAAAAAGCCCTTAAAAATTCCATCTGGCCGCTTGAATATCTTTGTCCCTTCCTTAAAGTGACGTCTTTAAAATGGCACACTTTCGGGCGAAAAATTAATGCGAACTAAATAAGTCAAGCCGGCAACACGCGTTACACACTGCCGGTTTAAATTAAACTGCTCAAAAATTTAAAACAGTGTTTTAAGCTACACTGCTCAAAAATTAAAATCACTGCAATAAATATAAAAATGTAGTAAAATATAAATTATCGGGAGAAAAACAGTGTTGTGTCATGATCTTAAAATCTAGGAAAAAATGAATGTTACAAGATGATTTTTTTTTCTTCTGCAAACCGGGCCTTTTCTCAAGAAATTTTCTCATCCAGCTGATTCAAAGGGCAATAATACTCTCCTGTGATTGTTTTAAAAAAACCGGTAATCAATTAACAAAATTCCTTTTGTATCATCCCAGAAAACTGATGCCATATTTTTTTTGGACGACTTTGACCACTTGCTGCTTGGAAGCGGACGCAGTCCATTGTGCGGTTTGTTGTCCTAGTTCAGGATCATACTGGAAAACTCAAGTCTCATCCATAGTTACAAATCGATGCTCAAAATCAGTTTTATTCTTTGCGAAACGAGCTAAATGTTGAGAAAGTTTCTTTCGAGCGCGTTTTTGGTCCGATGTTAGCAAATGCGGCCTTATGAATAGCTATCTCATACCCAAAATATTAGCTAAGATCTCATATACTGATCCATCCACGGTTAATCGACGGTCTTCCATTACCATATCTTGTACTTGCATAACAGTTTCTTCAGTTGTTACAGTTTTTGAACTTCCTGAACGTGGATCATCATTGACCCGTTTAAACTTTAGACTCCGTCTATGAACAGGTGGAAATGAAGGAGCAGACTCCTTTAACACTCTCACTAACTTTGCATGGATTTCAGTTGGCGATAAACCTACCAAAACAAAGAATTTTTCACTGCACGATGTTCGATTTTTTCCATTTTTAAAAAAAGATACTCAAACAGGTCTACTTTAACCAGCTGATAAACAATGTAATATCGGGTCTTCCATTAAGGACTTGACAACTTTTTTTTGAAATAAAACGCAACCCATTTGAGACATTTCGAAAATTTTACTATCGGCTTGAAGTACAATCAAAACATTTATGTATGGAATTCGACTTCATTCACATGTCCACCACGGGCACGTTTGCAGCGGTCGATTCGTTGAACCCAATTTTCGATGACTCGGCCACACATTTCGACGGAAACAGCCGCTATCTCTCTTTCATTATTGGCTCTGAGCTCCTCTAACGACGCAGGCTTGTTAGCATGGACCAATGATTTAACGTACCCCCATAAAAAGAAGTCTAGAGGTGTTAAATTACACGATCTAGGCGGCCATTCGACGGGGACCATTTCTCAATATGACACGTTCACCGAATTTAGATTGCAGTAAGTCGATTGTTACAACACCCGCTGTGTGGCTTGTGGCGCCGTCTTGTTGAGCCCACATATCATTAATGTCTAGCCCATGCAATTGATCAAAGAAATAACGTTGCAACATGCCTCTGTAGCGATCTCCAACGTGACGGTTAGTTTTTCATCAACGAAAAAGAACGGCCCAATGACACCACCGGCATGAAAACCGCACCAAACAGTAATTTTTTGTGGATGAAGTGATGTTTCTTCAAGCACATGAGGGTTTTCACCTGACCAACAACGCATATTCTGTTTGTTGACGAAGCCGTTTATCCAAAAATGCGCTTCATCACTAAATATGATTTTGCGATGAAATTGGTCATCTTCTTCCAACATTTCTAGAGCCCAATTCGAGAACGTACGTCGCTTCATATGATCGAGTGGCTTTAGTTATTGAGTTAACTTTAACTTATAAGGGTGCAGGCCAAGATCCTTTCGCAAAATTCGCCATAGTGTGGTCTGAGCGATGCCCAATTCTTGAGAACGCCGTGAAATCGACTGTTTTGGTTCATTTGAGATGGACGCTTGAACGGCAGCAATATTCTGGCCACTTCGACCAATCCGTTGTCTCACTGGCACGGGAACATCCACCAGCGAATATGTCAACTCAAATTTTTTCACTAGACTATGAATTGCTTGTCTACTGGGAAGAGAATTACGACCCAAAATTGGGGTTAACGCTTTTAAAGTTGCAGTCACCGACTCCAAATTTTGATAGTAAATTTTAATTATTTGTAAACGTTGTTCGTTCGTGTACTTCACCATGATGAAAATGTGAACTTTACTGAATGTTTTGACGTTGGCAGTTCGGTGATTGGCTTAAGGGTCCGTTCACAGTGAAATTTCAAAGTTGTCAAGTCCCAAATGGAAGACCCTTTACTTGACAGATCGACTTAAAATTTAAGATGTGTTCAGATGACAGATGAAACTTCAAAATGGTGTTCAATATTTGGATCAAGTGATGCTCCATAGGTGTCGCTTTCAAAACTTATTAACTGACCTGATAGTTTGTCGTCATTTGAAAACTGTCAGTAAAGTTATACAAACAGAAAGAAAATTTTTAAAAAGTGGCAAATCGTAAAGGCATACGTCTAGTAAGGGTTTTTCTGGTTATTTACAGCGTCTGAAAAAAAATATTTTTATTTCTGTATTGGAATAAAAAAAATTATAATCACTCCCAGGATTTCTGTATTTCTTCACTTTTTAGGCTCCCTAGTTCACAAAACACATAGTGTCCTATTCCCGTGGATCTTCGTTCTGACGGACGGTTGGCTGGACAACTTTTGAACGAAAAATATATCAGTTTCAATTTGGTACATATATAACACTTGATTTGTAGAAAATGTAAAATATTTAGATATTTTATATTCTGGAATCAGGGTTGTCAACTCTTTTAAATTACTTGTCGGCGGTGTATGTCAGAAAAACTGAAATATTAATATAAAATGGAATTAAAGATTTGTTAAAAAGAGCCAAATTGCTTCTGTCTCAAATTTATATAAACGGAAGTTTAGGGAATCAATCGAAATTTACAAAGTTGATTGAAATAGACACGGCATAAGCCCAAAACCACGATTTGTTATTTAACTGAGACCATGAAGTCTTCCATTCCAAATTATAATCTCATTTTATGTCGCCTTTGCGACATTTTTTGATATTAATTAATTTTTTTGCTTTTTTCCCCACCTCGCTACAAATATTAATTTATAAAGTAGAGAAAAACAAATGAGAAAAAATGTGTTCATGACTTTTAAGTCATCCTTTTTCCATATAAAAATATGATATTTTTTTTTCTAAAAGGCAAGAAATTAAAATTAATATTTGTTTTCTACATTCTGAAAGCTGTATCTGCTTTCTTGTTAAAGAAATAAAATTTTATTTTAAATGAACAATTTTTTACCTCATATTTTCTTTTAATGGGTGCAGAGAGTGAGAGTTGTTAATGCTAACTCTCCACAAAAAACTCTCCCTCGCATTGGGACTTTAAAAACTCCCTCCTCCTCTAGTCTAAATGCCTTATCAGATATATCGTGGTTATGTCTGTTTGTTTGTCTTATAGCTTGCTCCATGCTGGTACCCAACAGTATCTCAATCGTATCCATCCAGCGGATAGGTGATCTTCCGCGTCGCTTCCTTCCATTTGGTTTGCCGTGCACCATAGTTTCTCCATGTGATCAGCACGTGTAATGTGACCAAAATACTTTCAGATGCTTGCAAAGACTCTGATGGAAAGTCTCCGTTTCGGTTTGATCTCATTAAGTACTGAATTATTTGTTCGCCGAGCACGAAATTGTCCACGAAATTCTCAGCATCCTTCGTCAGCACCATATTTCAAAGGCTAGCAGCAGTGCGTATAGTTAAGTCTTCGATTTATTTTTCATCGTCATAATTGCCGGTATTATTGTTCAAAGCTCCCAAGTAAGTAAAACTACTAAGTACCTCATATCAATCAGTCTGCTCTATTCGGGGGAAAATATTGTTTTCTCTATTGACTATCAGAATTTTCGTCTGTCTTATGTATTTGTAGATCGTATTTTGGTATTCCGAAGTCTTTCAATTAAGACTTGGATTGATTCAGCCGATACTTGGTGGAGATCCCTAACCAGAAGTTTTGCAAGAAGTTAAACACTACAAAATTTTGTAACAAACCATCTGAAGAAGCTGTCGTACAGCGAAACATGTCATGGTGTTAAAAATAAAAAATTTAGTGGAAATTTAAGTAGTGTTTTACTTCTTGCAAAACTTCTTTCAATTAAGGTCAAAAGCTCTTTTTGACTTGTTGCAATCGTTAGTGTATCATCTACATATCAAAGGTTACTAAGTCGAAGAGCACCTATATGAATTCCTCGTTCCCATACGTGTCTCATTATAAATTCACTATAAATGTTGAAAAGGATGGGGAAGAGTATGCAGCCTTGTCCTACACCTTTCATTATTCGACATCTAGACGAATAATTATTATCTAGTTTCGTCATATCGGTGCTAGCTTCATACGGATTTTTAATAATCATCATCATCATTAGCTTATTCTATCCATAGTCGGATGTAAGCCTCCCCAAGTTGCCTCCGATGAGCTCTGTTTGCTTTTTGCATCCAACTGTGTCCCGGTAATCTTTTTATGTCGTCCATCCATCTTGTCTGTAGTCTACCTCTGCATCTTTTATGTTCTCTAGGCCTTCATTCAACCATACAGCGAGTCCATCTGTTATCATTCCTCCTTGCGATATGCCCTGCCCAATTCCACCTTAATAAAAAAAAAAAAGATTTTTAATGATGTCCATATTCGATATTAGGCACCATAGTTGATTCTATTTATCGTTATCGAAGTCTTTGGAGTAGTCTACGAATGAGAAGTATAGTGATGCATAATATTTCCTTCCTTTTTCGATGGTTTGGTATGTATTCAGTATTTGTTCTCTAGTACCTTTGCCCTTCACCAAAACAACCTGCTCAGGCTACAACTGGCATGATATGAAGAACTGCAGTCGTGAGTGTATAATGTACAGAATAATTTTACGGCTTCCCATCACAATAAACTAAACATCGATGACAGAGGATAGAGAGCAGCTTGTAAAAAAGGAGGCATAAATCTTTACGAAGAATGCATTGAAATGATGGGTATATTTACGGTAGTTGATCGTTTGCGTATTGAGAGATCTGGATTCTTACAAACTGACAGTCGAAAACACTCTCTGCGTGCATTATTTCTTGATATTTTTCTTCGCCCTGTTCGAGAACTTCCAAAGCTTTATGTTGTACTCTTTTCGTTCCACTGGTCGCGTTTGCACTATAACACAATTAAATGTGAAGTTATTCATGGGACACCCTGTGGTATGAAAATTTAATATAACAGCAACGGATATGTAAATAATTATTTCGCAGTTTAGTTCCGTAATTTTATTAAAGTACCGCATAAACTAGGCAACGTTGATGAGAACTAGAGTACCAAAAATTTTCCGTTGCTTCATTGCTTTAAGTATTAAATTTAATATAACATAAAATGATGTCATTATAACAGTTTTTATTTCTTGACAAGAAAGCAGATTGGAACTTTCAATATGTTGAAACCATATATCAAATTTAATTTCTTGTTTTTTTTTTTTAAAAATATATAGCTTTAAACATAATTTTGTGTTCTAGATTTTATGTGGAAGTCGACATAGCTTTTACAAAGTCATGGACACACATAATAAATATTATTAAAAATGTTTTATGAATAAACATTTATAAAAAATTTGGGGAAAACGCCAAAAGTCCGTTATTCTTCTCTCCAAAAATAATAAAATAAATTGAAACCTTGATTTTTTATTCTGATGTAATGTCTGTGTTTTAATAAGAATTATTTCATTAACAGGTAATTTTATTTTCGTCATTTTTAGTGTTCCGCACGGAACATGTTTGGGGTTACTTCGGTGTCTGTCTACCTGTCCGTCCGTCTATTCATCTGTCACACCCGATTTTCTTGGAAACTATTTTTTTTTCGAAACTATTTACCATAGAAAGTTGAAATTTTTCACAAATACAGAAATTGTTGGCCCAATTAGAGCCGTGTAGATTAGGCGCTTTTTGATATTAAATTTTTACTTAAACGAACACATTAAAATACGTGGTTTATACAAATCAGTAATTTTCGTTTATACAATTTTACTTGAAAAAGAAATGGTGTTTATATAATTGCAAGGTCACAAAAACTACTCCATATACGTTCAGGAACTTCACGAGATTCCAAAAAATTGCGAGTTTCAGTCATTTTCTTAGTCATTTCTAAAATGGATGGAATATAAATATTATCTCCTTCTCCAAGCTCGTCTTCGCCGTCTTTATCGCTTAAAATCTTTCCAGAAGTCACTGATGTCACAATTTGATCATCAGTTAATATTTCTCTCGCCATTAATTCATTATCAGCACATACATATTCTTCAAAATTAAAGTGATTACAAAACATCTTTTTAATCTCGATTTCCACTGTTCTTTGTTGAACGTCAGCATCGTAAACAAATTCTAGACAATCAGTAGGATCTTTGTGTTGTGTTTTTCAATCCACTGAGTCAACGGTAGCTCATCATCTGAGTCATATCTACATTCCTTCCTTAAAAATCCGCCATGCTTAGAATAGTTTGCAATGGTTTCTCTCTCTCTTTGCCAAGCCATATGGATAAAGTTTATAGCGTCCAAGAGAGTTATAGAAAAAATGTTACCTTTATCGATCGTCTCCAACATTTTCATAAGTAAAATCTTTCTATAATGATATTTTAAAGAATGTATCAGACGTTGATCCATAGGCTGGAGCTTTGTAATTGTGTTTGGAGGCATAATGCTGTAAATCAACTTCAGGGTGCGCTGGACAGTTGTCAATCAAAAGTAATATTTTTCTTTGAATTGTTGTGGCTGTTACTTGATGGAAATTCATAACGAATGTAATGAAAGACTAATATTGTCAAATTTCCACTTTATTTAGTTTCACTGAAACTGTATGACGCGTTTCGCTATACTATAGCTTCTTCTGATACAAAATGATATTTGAGTCATTGTCATTGTCTTTATTGAATTTAAGTTAGGCTATGCCTCTTACTTACATTTATGATAGATTATATTCCTATACTACTTAACCTAGGTTCTATACAGTAATCCTAATTAACTTAACCTAGGACATTGGGATTTAATTACATTCGTTGACTAATCTAACTTAACTAGAGCTTAATTCTAAACTAATCTAGAACTTAATTCTAAACTTAATCTAGGTTACAATCTTCATGGGAGTGGGGGGAGGGCCATCGTCTTCGTCGGATATGGGGTCAGAAGGTCTTGGATAGTGATGGCGGGCGTTGGCGGGCACGTGGAATGCGCTCCTTATGGTGGCGTTTGGGTGTTGTAGCGCCTTTGCGAAGAACTTGATGTTGGTGGACCTCATGTGTGCCTTGATTGTTGGCACACCGAGGTCTCTATGCAATTGACGGTTTCGGACGAACCATGGGGCTCCTGTGATCATCCTCAGGGCCTTGTTCTGTACTGCCTGAAGTTGAGCTCTGCGTGTCTTGGTGAGTTTAGACCAAGTAGGGCAGGCGTGTGTGAGTCCTGCCCTCACGATGGTTTTATAAATTAGCAGCTTGATTTTTGGTTGCAACTTACTGGACCGGCTGATGATTGGGTACAGCTTGCCCAGTAGTTGCTTGGCTTTCCTTGAGGCAGCACAGACCTGGTCTTTCCAGATGAGGTGTTTGTCATACTGGATTCCCAGGTACTTGATGGTGGTTGCCCATTGGATGCGGGATCCCTGGAGCTGGAGTTGTCCATAAGGAGTGCCGTTGCCTTTGGCGAAGACGATGGCCTGTGTCTTACATGGGTTTAGCTGGATCTTCCATCGGTCGAACCAGGGGGCGAGGACGTTCAGGTGGCGCTGCAATCTACTGGTGATGATTCTGTAGCTGCTGGATTCTGCTATGATGGCTGTGTCGTCAGCATACAGGAGTAGGGTAGTCTGATCCGTTTTTGGAATGTCGGCTGTGAAAATGTTAAAGAGGTGGGGGGAGAGGACGGAGCCTTGAGGGACTCCGGCTCTAATGGCCTTGACTTCGGAGGTGGCCTTATCGACTCTGACTTGGAATGTTCTGTCAGAGACGAAGGATTGAATGAGTTTTGTTAATGAAAAGGGGGTAGCCGTGTCGGATCAGTTTCAGAATGAGGCCTTCGTGCCAGACTCGGTCGAAGGCCTTTGCTACATCGAGAAACACCGCTCCAACTTTGTGACGTTTGTTGAAGCTGTTGGAAATGGTTTGGGCGAGTTTCGTGGTGTGATGGATGGTGCCATGAAGGGGCTGGAAGCCATACTGTTCGTCAGGGACAACACGGAGCGCTGTGGACTTTGCTCTGACGATTTCGAGGATGACTTTTTCAGCTATCTTGCCAAGGCCTGGAAGTAGGCTGATTGGCCGATAGCTGCTTGCCTCGTGGGATGGAGAGCCTGGTTTTTTGATCATAATGACCTCAGCTTTTTTCCAGTAGAGTGGAAAATAGCTGAGTCTCAGTATGCTGTTAATGATATTGGTGGCTTCTGAGATCTGTTTCTTGGGGAGTTTTTTGAGGGCTTTATTTGTGATTTTATCATGACCTGGGGCTTTTCGGATTGAGGTAAATCGAATGATCTCATTAACAGCGGAGGGGGTTGTGAAGTACGTATTGCGAGGGGGCTGGGCAAGATTTAGGGTCTGTATGGTTGTAGCGACCCTAAGATCACGGGCTGGATCGGGATGGGCAGGAGTGTTAGGAGAAAACTGTTCCTCTAGCAGATCTGCCAGAAGGTCAGCCTTCTCTTGGGTTGTGGAGGCTGTGGTGCCGGCGTGAGTGAGGGCTGGCATGGACCTTGGCTCGTCATTGGAAAGGGCTGTTGCCATTTTCCAAAGAGAACAGTCCTGGGTAGTGAGGGATTCTACTTTGGACTCCCACCTGCTGCTGTGGAATTCAGCAAGTGAGTCTTTCACCTGCTGCGTTGCTTGATTTGCGAGCCTTTTGAGGCGGGGGTCTCCCGTCCTGAGGGCTCTTCTGAGCAGCCGGTTTTTATCCCTGATCTGCTCTTTGATAGCTGGGGGTAGTCTACCTTGAGAAGAGACTGGTTGGGTTCGTGACGTTGTGGCCTGGGCAAGGGCTGTCTGGATATCAGCAGTCAGTTTATTGACTGCCGAATCCAGATCCTGGGTTGTGGAAATTTTTGGGATGGGACCTGTGGTCGCCAGGAGGCGTTGGAAGTGGTCCCAGTCTGTGCTGGAAGTGGTGATTGTGGCATTCATTTTGTCGGCCGGATTTCCCAGTGTAAAAATGACCGGTAGATGGTCAGACGAAAGGTCATGAATGACAGTAATGTTATGCCGGAGGTTGATATCTTTTTTTTAGAAGAAAAATATCTAGAAAGTCCGGTCTTCCGTGTCCAATGTGGGTGGGCTCGTCTGGAGCTATGAGATTGAATGGGATTTGGTTCTGGATGGCGTCGAGAGCAATGCCATTAGCGTTCGTAGCTAGGTTTCCCCAGAGAACGTTTTTGGCATTGAAGTCTCCGCCCAGAACGGTCTTTTGATTGACAGGGCCAAACAGCAGATGGAAGTCTGCAGGATCGATGGGATGTTGGTCACCGTTTTGTTGGTAGACCGAGAAGAGGTGGATGGTGGTGTTGTTTGCCATGGTTATGGCAATGGGCGTGGCTTCAGTTTGGACAAGAGGAAGGGGGGGGGGGTGGTTGGTAGTGATTTAAGGAGTGCTTGACAAGAATCATGGTCCCCCCTAGGCGGGCCCTGATTCTGTCGTTGCGGTAAACAGTGTAGTTAGGAAGACTGAATCGGATGCCGGGCTTTAGAAAGGTTTCTTGGATTAGAGCTACGTCGACGTTATGGTCTTGTAGGAAATGGAGAAGTTCATGCTTTTTGTCGCGAATGCCGTTGGCATTCCATGACAAGATGTTTAGCATTTTAGGAGATATCTTATTTGGTCGCTTACTCATACTTGGGCGTTGGAATTAAGCAGGGGCATGAAAGTGGCGGAAAGCTTTTGAAAGTTTTGGATGTTTTTAAGAAGGTTTGCATGGCAGAATTCATGCTATTGATAGATGTAAGGGCGTCGGTCATGTTTGTTGGAATTGAGGTCGCTGGGGGAGCCGCCGTTTGACGACGGTTTGCCCAGGAGAAGGTGGCTTGGGAGTTAGCTTGGTTAGTTGCGGGTCGCTGCGACGGGTGTTTGGGACAGCCTCTGTAGGAGGCTGTATGCTCACCCTCGCAGTTTGCACATTTGGCAGGTAAATCCCGCGTTTTTTGGCATGTGGACGTGAGGTGCCCCTGCCCGCATTTAACACATTTGGGCGGGGCCCTGCACAGATGGGATGAGTGGCCAAATAATTGGCAGTTGAAGCATTGGGTATTTTTTAGACTTGGAGTGTTGGGGTTCTGCTTTTATTTTGTTGTGCCTGACTTCAGTAATAGCAAAAATGGCTTTATCGGATTTGGGCACTAGCACCAAAACCATGGGCATGGGGTTCCCTGATTTGTAGTGCCATCGGATAACTTTATGAGGGTTGTGGCCTTTTTCACGCAGGTCACTAGCAAGATATTTGAGTATTAGTGTTGTTACATTTATATAAATACCCTAAGGTAGATAGGTAATAAAATTAATACTATATGCTAATGAATATTGCTGGGAAATCCATTCTGAATATTAATTGTATAAATTTAGTAAAGGGGAGTTACCATGGGCCAGACAGGTATCTTTTTGTTCGTTTAAGATGATGTCTGAATTTTTAATTCTATTTATTTCTAATTTTCTAATAGGTTTAATTTTACGCCTTTGTTTTGTATGTGTAGAATTTTAAATTTATCGTCAAAAAGATGAATTGATGCTGTTAAATGATTACTGTACGCTGAGTCAGTTTTGTTTTTTAAATAGCTTCTTTTATGTTCTAAAATCCGAGTTTCCGAGTCTGACCTATGTAACTTTTATGACAAGAACCAGAATTTAACTGATACACTCCAGATTTTTTTTGATCTATTTTGTTTTCCCTTTGCGTTTTTTAATGAATTTTCCTAACGAGTTATTTGTTCTAAAAGCTAAAACCACTTAAACAAATATAATATCAACATAGAGCATCGTCTTCTTGCCAAAGCGATTCGATCTTGCGGTCGATGTGGATGGTGCGCCTGGGTGTACCCATGATTTTTTGCGCTTAGGATTCTTAAAATAAATTCACTTTATCCCCTGTAACTATACGATGCAGAAACGACTTCCTTTTGTACCGAGCGAGCAAAATGTTACACGTGTTTTTGCGCTTTTTCATTTTCATTCAACTCATGTAGTACCCATCTATCGCTCTTCTGAATCTTTCTCATCTCTCGTAGCCGATTGGAAACGGTTTGTTGACTAACGCCCAATTGCTCGGCGAGTTGTTTTTGTGTTTGCGAATCATCTTCGTCCAACAATGCTTGCAATTCCACATCTTCGTATTTTTTTGGCGGTTTTCCACATTTCTTGTCGGCAACATCGAAGTCACCACTTTTGAAACGCCGAAACCATCGTTCACAAGTATCTTGCGATGGAGCTGTTCACCATAAGCTTCTCGAAGTAATCGGTATGATTCAACAGCAGTTTTCTTCAAATGAAAACAAAAAATTAATGCTGTTCGCGAATATTCTTTGTTCGGTATAAATTTCGACATATTAAACACAACAACACAACACTATGCACACACTTTTCCAATTTATCACTCGTGCGTGTCTGACACTTGTTGATGACAGAAGAAAATGGCGCAGTGTCAAATCTTTATAGCACAAACTGCATTGGTGCACCATCTGTTGTCTGAAATCCGCATTTCATACTGGTATTTGTAAAAAAAATAATCTATTTTTAATTTTTTTAAAACCCAAATACAACCCAAAAATCTACAAGAGGTATAGTTCCCCACGATTGACTTTTTCATGGTGTACTTTGCAATATAAAAAAAACGAGATAATTTTGATCGGTCAATTCTAAAAACTTAGTTTTTCGAAAATTAATAAACAAATATTTAAATAAATACAATCTCACCTACAGCAAAGCTTTTTAGCTTCCCTATTTTATAGGCAAAACTATTTCCGTTATTGAGTGGATGTCCTTGAAAAGCGAAGTTTAAAGGCCACTGCAGTTTGAAACTGCAGATGACGTCAGTGAGTATAGCGTGTTTAAAGTTATAACAATAAAACGCCGTTGGAAGGAAGGAAACGCAGAATTCCTTATGCAAAATTAACATTTTCACGGACAATCTGAGGCGTTTAACGCTTAATTTTGTTACTGTTTTAACACGCGTATTTGCAAAAGCCATTATTAACTTAATATTCCGTAAATAGGACGCGTCCGTAGGCGTCCGCAGAGGGAGACAGGAGGAGGCACTTGTCTTTTAATGGAAATAGCGGCATAAAAAAGTGATAGAAAATAAGTTTATATACATGTTGGCATATATAATATCCTAAACAGAAAAAATAACTGGCGATAGGTGGTTGTAGGTACAGCCTTAACAACCTGTGTGATAAGTTTCAACTTGCTAGCTCGTCAGTTTCTTCTGTATGCACGTTTCCGTAAAAATTTTGAAAAAATTCTGGAATATTCTCCGTAGGGTGTAGATTGAACGAAAATTATCACGAGTGCATTACCTTTAATAATTAGGTGTGGTGTGGTATATAAAAAAAAAAAAAACTAAAATTTCAAGGTCATCAGTTTTCAGTGAGGATCAGAAAAAACTTTGTTGAAAACTGGTTTGAAGTGTGTTTTTTTATTTTAAAAGCAGTCAACGTACAAAACACTAATTGCGCAAATCCGACTGCACTTGGCCGATTATTTTTTTTTGGAGGTTATTGTTCGTACCTCTGCAAACAATACTTTGTGGAAAACGATTTACTTTTAACTTTATTTATGGTTAAATACTACATTATAATTTAGGGATACAATGTATACACATTTTTTTAATAAGATGTAGTTCTAGGTACTACCTGGGCCATTTTTACGCCCCATTAAGTGCGCTATAAAAAGTACCTGAAAATTTACACGAATTGATCTTTTTAGTGGGCACAAATTATTAGTTTTCATGTTTACACACCTTCCAGCTAATTAAAAAAAAAACCGGTCAAGTGCAAGTTGAACTTGCGCAATTAGTGTTCCGTACGTTGATTGCTTTTAAAATAAAAAAAATTTGTCACAGAGGTATAAAATAATCAGTGACTTCATAAAATACACCCCAAATGAGTTTTCAACAAAGTTTGTTTCCAATCTTTACTGAAATCTGATGACCTTGAAATTTTTGGTTTTTTTTATATACCATATAAATTATTAAAGGTAATGTACTCGTGATAATTTTCGTTCAATCTACACCCCGTGGAGAATATTCCAGAATTTTTTCGAAATTTTTTGATAAGTACTTTTCGAGATAAGGCCCGGGACAGCGATTTTTCGCGAATTTTTAAAAATAATACAAAGAAAAGTGCGCGCAAGTATAATATATATATATATATTTTTTACTCGTGTTTTCACAAGCTTTCATTTGACACCACACTCGATGACATAGTAAAAAAAATTTTTTTTCACTTCCGACTTCACCCCCCAAAACTAACCCCTTAAGTCAAAATTTAATTCTCAAAACTACATGGCTCTGATGAGGCCATCAACTCCTATATTATTACCAAATTTCACCTTTCTATGTCAAATAGTATCGGAGAAAATCGGGTGTGACAGACAGACAGACAGACACCGAAGTGATCTTATAAGTGTTCCGTACGGAACACTAAAAACGTAAATTTAAACGTAAACGCAGCCAATGAAATACGTATGACATTAAAGTAAAAATAAATTAAATTATAAGAAATTGCATTAGCAGAAATATCCTAGGTTAGTGTTGCATGCTAACAAATTTATTATTATTTAGACTCCCTACTCAATTTTGCGCCACTCGACTGCGAGTGGTCCGCGGTCCATGTTTAGTGTCAATCGCTCGAGTCGAGTTGCTTCTTTTCTGCTTCGCGCCACTAACCAGCTCACCTGGCCCAAAATTATTGCAAAAGAATAAAAAAAAACTAACATGAACATTTAATTTTTTAACACAAGAATATTGTCTTTAAATCAGATTTAATTTAATGGAATATTAAGTCTATAGCAAATATTTATTAGTTAAATTAGTTAAATACTACCAAGCTTGACTAGAAGAAGCATCAAAACAAACATAAATATATACAAAGGCTAAAAATAACTTTATGTCCAACATAGTACCACAATAATATTAAATTGAATGATAAGTTATATCTATTGATACCTAACTAAGATCATTCTCACTCTATATTTTTAGTGTTCCGTACGGAACACTTATAAGATCACTTCGGTGTCTGTCCGTCTGTCTGTCCGTCTGTCCGTCTGTCACACCCGATTTTCTCCGAAACTATTTGTCATAGAAAGTTGAAATTTGGTAGTAACATAGGAATTGATGGCCTCATCAGAGCCATGTAGTTTTGAAAGTTAAATTTTGACTTAAGGGGTTAGTTTTGGGGGTGAAATCGGAAGTGAAAAAAAAATTTTTTTACTAGGTAATCGAGTGTGGTGTCAAATGAAAGCTTGTGAAAACACAAGTAAAAAAAAATATATATATATAATGTAATACTTGCGCGCACTTTTCTTTGTATTATTTTTAAAAAATCGCGAAAAATCGCTGTCCACCCGCCTTATCTCGGAAAGTACTTATCAAAAAATTTTGAAAAAATTCTGGAATATTCTCCACGGGGTGTAGATTGAACGAAAATTATCACGAGTGCATTACCTGTAATAATTTATCTGGTATATAAAAAAAAACAGAAATTTCAAGGTCATCAATTTTCAGTAAAGATTGGAAATAAACTTTGTTGAAACTTATTTGGGGTGTATTTTGTGAAGTCACTGATCATTTTATATCACCGTAAGATAAATTTTGACTTAAGGGATTCGTTTTGAGGGGTAAAATCGGAAGTGAAAAAAAAATTTTTTTACTAGATCATCGAGTGTGGTGTCAAATGAAAGCTTGTGAAAACACGAGTAAAAAATATATATATAATGTAATACTTGCGCACACTTTTCTTCGTATTACTTTTAAAAATCGTGAAAAATCGCTGTCGCCTACCTTATCTCGAAAAGTACTGATCAAAAAATTTTGAAAAAATCCTGGAATATTCTCCACGGGGTATAGATTGAACAAAAATTATCGTTACCTTTAATAATTTATCTGGTATAGAAAAAAACCAAAATTTCAAGGTCACCAGTTTTCAGTAAAGATTGGAAATAAACTTTGTTGAAAACTTATTTGGGGTGTATTTTGTGAAGTCACTGATAATTTTATATTACCGTAACATAAATTTTGACTTAAGGGATTCGTTTTGAGGGTGAAATCGGAAGTGAAAAAAAAAATTTTTTACTAGGTCATCGAGTGTGGTGTCAAATGAAAGCTTGTGAAAACACGAATAAAAAATATATATATATAATGTAATACTTGCGCACACTTTCCTTCGTATTACTTTTAAAAAATCGTGAAAAATCGCTGTCCCCTATCTTATCTCGAAAAGAACTGACCAAAATATTTTGAAAAAATCCTGGAATATTCTCCACGGGGTATAGATTGAACGGAAATTATCATTACCTTTAATAATTTATCTTTTATAGAAAAAAAAAAAAAACAAAATTTCAAGGTCACCAGTTTTCAGTAAAGATTGGAAACAAACTTGTTGAAAACTCATTTGGGGTGTGTTTTGTGAAGTCACTGATTATTTTATACCACCCCTAATAAAATTTTTTATTTTAAAAACAATCAACGTATGGAACACTAATTGTGCAAGTTCAACTTGCACTTGACCGGTTTTTTTCTATTATTTACTTATAGGTTGGATTGAAAAGTCTTGTAAAAAAAACAAGGTAAATAACATTTTTTTGTAAAAACGAAAACTTACTTATCATCATAATCTCCATTAAGCTCAATAAATTTGGTCCAGCGAGATTCCAATTTTTTTTATTCTCAGAAAAAAAAATTGTGTCGAACTGTGCATAATATTCAGCACAGATAATCTTTCGATGGATGTTCTTCCTCCAAACCAATTTTGGGGGTTAGAAAGCAAAGACAAGTCACTTGGGGCTAAATCTGGAGAATAGGGTGGGTGGGGAACTATTGAGGAAGCCCAGGTCGTGCACTTTTACCATTGCAATGGCGCAGCGCATTGTCTTGGTGAAGGAATACTTTTTTACGCGCTAATCTCTGTCGTCTCTATATCTCACGGTAAGTCACATGACGATCCTCTTCAATCACATTGCGCACAACATCGATATTTTTTGGAACAACAACCGATTTTGGTCGACCTTTACGAAACTCATCGCTGACGAAATTCTGCAAACCAATCGTAAAAAAAGTCTTTTCTGATGGTAATTTATTGCCAAAAGCGACGAAGCGATTTGAGGCATTGTTGTTGAGTTAGGCCTTTACTAAAATCGTAAAAAAATATCCAACGAAGACCTTCACATGAAATTTCCATTTGTTCACAAAACTATTTTTTTAAACGCTCAATGTAAATAAACTACTCAGCCATTTTCTGAGCGTCTACTGTTTTAACAATAAGAAATGTCAAATTTTACAATGGTAATGTTACATCTCAATAGCGCCATCTAGTGGTCGTTTGTTTGCCCTCATAATTAAATAAAATCAAAGTTATAAAGGGTGATTCATTTAGAGGTACTTTTTTTTAAATAAAAAAAAATGAATAAAAACAATTTTATTTTATAATCTTTATTATCACATAAAAGAACCATTCTTTACAATTATTTCTTAAAGATAATTTCTTTCAAATGTTGTCCGCGACTACGGTTAACAACGTCCATTCTGAAGTTCCAATTTTCATGACGCGTGTGAGTATTTCGAGTGGTATTTGGCCAATGACTCGAGTAATATTGGCCTCCAATGCCTCAATTGTAGCTGGCTTATCCATGTAGACTTTGGACTTTACATAGCCCCAAAGGAAAAAGTCAAGAGGTGTGATGTCACATGATCTAGCCGGCCAATTCACTGGTTCAAAGCGTGAAATGATCTGTTCGCCAAATTGCTCTCGCAGTAAACTTGTTGGAACCAAATTTCGTCGAGACCACGGGTTTGAATTTCTGGCATCAAATAGTCTGTTATCATGGCGCGATAACGGTCACCATTCACAGTAACATTCCGACCGGCCTCTGTTTTGAAGAAATATGGACCGATTATTCCACCGGCCCATAAACCACACCAAACAGTTGTTTTTTCTGGATTTAATGGCAGCTCTTGAACCTCTTCAGGTTGTTCATCACCCCAAATACGGGCATTTTGTTTATTCACGAACCCATTAGGCCAAAAATGGGCCTCATCGGTGAACAAAATTTTTCTCGAAAACAGTGGATCTTCTGCAAGCTTGTCAAGAGCCCAACGACTAAAACGGAAACGATTCGGAAGGTCGGTCGGCTTCAGTTGTTGCACTAGTTGCATTTTGTATGCTTTTAAAGAAAGATCCTTACGTAAAATACGCCAAGTTGTTGAATATGACAGGCCAAGCTGTTGAGAACGGCGACGAATCGACACTTCATGGTCTTCGCGTACACTCTCCGCTACCGCCCCTATATTTTCTTCACTACGTGCTGGATGTGGTCTATTCGGTCGAGCATTATCCAATAATGAAAATTGGGTCTCAAACTTATTGATGGTAGAGCGAATTGCGAGTTCGGTAGGCCGATTATGTGGACCATAAGTTGCTCTAAGCGCCCGATACACATTCCTCGTAGAACGCCCATTTTCGTAATAAAGTTGAACAATTTGTAGACGCTGTGCCGGGCTAAGTCTTTCCATTATGAATTGTCAAACACTACTGAACAGGAATGCCACTTCAGTTGACACGACGCATGCGCAATCTGCAATTAAATCCTCATCACAAAAAGTACCTCTAAATGAATCGCCCTTTATTATCAAAAGGATCGGAATTATTAAAATAGTTTAGTTTGTGCAAACAATTAACACAGATAAAAAATTAAATAATTAGCTTTGGAATTGCCACAATTTCTTTAAAGTATTTTTATAAAAAATTTCCAAATTTCCGTGCCGTTTTTACATTAAAAAAGATCTTAAATTGAGGTGTATATTCGTTCTCACTTGAATTATTATTAGGTCAAAAAATTACTGCTTATCGGGAAATACATTTATTTGTGATAATAACAATAACTGATCTGAGACCTAGCGCCTTCTCGTCATAATAGGACCAAAATGTTTTGGCAGTTTTTTTAATAATACTTAAATTTTGCCGAATGGAAATAGCGCGACGGAAGGTGTCAGTTTCATAAAATCTTACTACGTGTTACTCTCTAGAAGCCGAGCATTGACTTTTTGCACAGAAATTAATAGGTAATAACTCCTTCAAGTTTACGAGCAACTTTATAGATGCATAATACACACTGAAAAAAATGATACATTTAGCCAAGTAAACATTCTTCCAGTATGTGCTTTTTGAATATTCTTATGATTCTAGTAGACATGGGTTGGCACTACCAGATTTCGATTGATTTAAAAGAACGCGCCTTCCAAATAACAACACAATTTTTGGGTCAAAGGTATAATACTCTTGGAGCGTAGACCGTAGATTGCACATATTAATCTAAGTAAAAATTTATTTACGAAGTAAAAATTGGTGATTCACTCAGTGTTTTTCTCATAGACATACTCCGCTTAATACAATTCGATATTTTCAATGCTGGGGATTTTACAGTGAGATATCAATCACAATAAAAATTCGAATAGGGGTGTTTACAGCAAAATTTTAAGTTTAAATACTATTTGGGTTAGAATTGATAAAAAGAAATAAAATAGTATTCATCCAAAAACTCTAAGGTCGCTTCCAATGTTATATGTGTGTGAAATTCGAAATCTACGTTCATTTGGTTAGGGAATTCTGGTGCCAAAAGCCAAATAGTTATACGGACTGATTAACCGAAACAATGTTTCTTTTTGTCTCTGAGAATGATTTTTTTTATGAATACTGTGATCCTTGATAAGGAAAATAATAAATGCAAAAGAAATGGGAACAAGTGAGAAAAGTGCTTGTTTTTTAATGATTTTCTTACAGCGTTAAAAAATTATTTTTAAATTAGTGTTGTGAACTTAGCGCCGAGATCTGTTTATCTAGAAGAGGATGTTGAAAAAATAAAGAAGGAAGTGATTAAAATATTTGAACTCATTTGCCAAAATATTATTTTTAGCTTAGGCATGACATATTTGCCTTTAAGATGAACGCATGTTTTATAATCTAATTTTTTATGCCATACGTCTGTAA